>OX326998.1:89225779-90425779 GCA_946800695.1 Geum urbanum
TGGGACAAGGTTGTGTTCACTCACGGCGTCGACAAGGAAGGCCACTCTGTCTGCTACTACGTGTTTGGCGAGTTCTCGAACAAGGAGCTGTACCAGACCACATTCGGTGATGAAGAGAAGTGGAACAAGTTCATCAAGTGGAGATTGGGAAGTCTATGGTCGATAACGGGGAAGAGGTCGATGGGGTGACTGAGTCGAATGGGGCTCCGGTTTCTGGTGCAAGCGATGAAGGTGAGGAAGATTATGAGTTTTCGGTGGGAGATTTTGTATGGGGTAAGATAAAGAGTCATCCTTGGTGGCTGGGACAGATTTGTGATCCTTCTGATGCTTCGCAGCAAGCAGCAAAGGTGAAGTCCAAGGATAAGTATTTAGTGGCATACTTTGGGGATGGTACGTTTGCGTGGTGCTATCCGTCGCAGTTGAAACCTTTTGATGAGAATTTCGTGGAGTTCTCTAAGGTGAGTAGCTCGAGGAATTTTGTTGTTGCTGTGCAGCAGGCTTTGGATGAGATTGGTAGGCTTGTGAAGTTGAAGATGAGCTGTGGTTGCATGGGGGAAGAGTATCTGAGTGGTCTGAACCGACCTGTTGCGTCGAATGCTGGAATTAAGGAAGGAGTTGTTGTTCCTGAAGGCAAAGTTGAGAGGATTTTGGGTTGTTTATCTGAGCCAGCTGACATTCTTGCTGAATTGAAAATGTTGGGCAAGTTGTGTCCATGACTAGTGTGCTTGAATTCAATGTCTTGAAGAGCTTGCTGTCTGCCTTTTATTGTTCGAAAGGGGGCTATCAGTCACCTGTTTACGTTGAACCGCTGCTAATTCCTGGTCTTGAAGATAATCGGAAGGTAGTGGAAGTCCTCCCAATGCAGTTGCCAGTTCAAGACACGCCTTCTTCTCCCATAGGCACCAATACTGGAAAAGACGATCAAAGTGTGTTGCAAAGGTCACCGTCAAGTATAGAAAATAGGCAGCTGCATAGAAGGAAGGAGAAGTTCATTGTTGATCTTCTGGAAGGACCTGATGGTGTCCAGTCCAAGACTGTCGATGGTGTTACAGCTGAAGGATCAGCCTCAGAGGAAATAGGGTTATCATCCATACGTAAGAAGCAGGGAAGCAGTAATAAAGGAAGAGCCAAGCTCTCAAAATCTACAGTAAGCACTGATATCAAGAAAGATTTGATTGTTGACAGTGAATCCAGTGGCAAAAGTGAAGAGACAAAGAATGATCACTTGTCAAGGAGAAGGAAAGAAGATGAATCTATTCTTACCAAGTCTACTGATGGTGTATCCAAAGAAAATGCTGATAGGTAAAAAGGAAACTGAAGAAGAGACCGTGGAGTCTGCTGCAGCGAAGGAGAAGAAAAAGGAGAGGCTTAGCCAGGAAGAACTTGAGAGGCAAAAGGAGGAAGGCTAAGCAAAGGAAAAAGGAAAAAGAAAAGGAGAGGAAATATGCAAGAAAGATATTAGAAAGAGTGTGAAATTGTTGAGTGAAATTGAAATACCTATGAGAGATATAGGTATTTGCCTACGAGTGAAGTAGGTAGTCTGCGAGTGAAGCAGATGTGGTTTTATGTCATCCAACAAGTAAGAAAGAAGAGCTGCGGTTCTCGCTTGTTGGGGGGATGACAGATACAGAGGTATCAAGGGATGGCCCGAGAGGAGAGGCACAGTGAGTCCCGAGAAGAAATCATGAGTGGGTGTTTGGTGATGATTGCAGTAGATGCAGTAAGAGTTGGCTACGGTAGATGCAGTAAGTGTTTCACAAATTTGCTGAGTTTGAGTATGATGTGGACGGACCAAATAGAGACTGGTAAGTGTTTTTTTTTAGAGTTTCTTGAGAAGATGGGACAAAACCATTAAACATGGATATGTTTGTTGGGGGGATGACAGATACAGAGGTATCAAGGGATGGCCCGAGAGGAGAGGCACAGTGAGTCCCGAGAAGAAATCATGAGTGGGTGTTTGGTGATGACTGCAGTAGATGCAGTAAGAGTTGGCTACGGTAGATGCAGTAAGTGTTTCACAAATTTGCTGAGTTTGAGTATGATGTGGACGGACCAAATAGAGACTGGTAAGTGTTTTTTTTAGAGTTTCTTGAGAAGATGGGACAAAACCATTAAACATGGATATGTTTGAGAAGCAGCATAATATGCTAGAGTTATACGAGGTACCAAGAGTAAACTAAAACGAAGCGTTTTAGTTTAAGGGAGGGTGTTAGAGTTATTGTTTGAAATAGTCAGTAATTGTTTGCTATTCTTTAGGGATCCCATGATGTTAATAGGGATAGTGGATAGCTAGTCATTCCTTATTTTTAGTTAATTCTGTTTATGTACGCTCTATTAGTATAGAGCTTGTTCTCAGTTAATTGTGTGAGATTCCCAGATGAATACAATGTAGTTTCTGTTTTCAACAGATATTGCGCCTTGTTAATATTGAATCCGAAAGGTGTCTCCAGCACTGCGGAGAGAAACTAGGATTATGTTTCTTGCGTCTTTCAGAGGGAGCAACGAAACTATGAATTCCATAATGCAGATCGGCAAGTCGGTTATACACGTAGTAGTACTTCCACATCTTGTTTGAGTTCTCTTTGCTTCTCGTTTGAGTCTAGCCCTACGTCTTCTCTTTCTTTCTCGTGCCATGCATACTGATTGATATATGTTAGCTTTTGTTCATCGAAAGATTATGAGTAGCACTTGTGCCCCCTCACATCTACGATTCCTTCCTTTATACCCAAAAGGGATATGCTATCCTACTGTGAAAAGGAATCCTAATAGGAAGAAAGAGATATATGGGAGTTAGGAATACGTATTTCCAGAAAGTTAGGAATCCTACTATGAAGGCTCATCACTGTGATTTTATATATCTTCTCATTAACTAATTGGATGTCCCCTGAAAGATGATCGCTGAAGTCCTTTTGCAGCTGGGAATTGTACTCGAGGAAAAAAAATTGGCCATCTTTCTTTCCACTTATCCACCACGATATCGCAAATGAAATACCAATTCATTTACAAAGTATGTTGCCTTTACAACAAGGTTAGGTATGTCGACATTGTTGTAATTAGTAATTATTTTGATATATGAAAGATTATTTTGGATGTGCTGGCATGGCTAAAGCTGTCTTCTTATTGGAAAACATGGCTGTTGCTGTTTTCTTAAATCTCTATAAATTAACAATTTTGAGATTGACAAAATTTATTAATTTAACGAAATTATTAATTAATCAAATATTAAATTAATACTCAAGTCTTTAAGTTGAGATCGACAAAAAATATTATTTTAACAAATTTATTAATTAATCGAATATTAAATTATCGAAATACTATTGTATTGCGTGTGATCTCTCATTTTAATATTTAGTCAATATATGACAAATAAAAATGCTCTTACATGACAATAAATGTACGCTTCTTTTCTGGAATATAATAGCAGTCACAATTGCCTGGATTAAGGGTGCGGGCGAGCATGAAGAACTAGTCTCTGTCTATCTTGCAAATGCTAGAGGTTATTTAGGAATTGCTGTCTCAAGTACTAATCATTTCCCTATGGCCTTATAGGTGTGATAGAGTGTTGATCTACTTCATTGCTGGGACACCTGGATCCTATGTGTTATGGTACCATCCACTTTACCGCTTTTTCAGGTATGCTTTCACTTCTTTGTGCCGATTCAAGTTTGGTTATTCATAAGATGATGATGATATATGTTCTTGAATACCACACTCGCTCGGTCTTTATATTCTACCATAAGACACTGTCTTGTCTATCTTTCCCGCTACCTTGTCTTAATCTTAGATGACATATGAAACTTTCAATGATGCAGCTGAGAGTAGGCAACTTTCAATGATGCATTTCTATGTGATATTATGTTCTGTTAATTAGTTCCATAGTTTTGAGGAGTCAATCTGTTCCTACTGCTTTTATGCTCGGTTTGCTGAGTACTATGACTACTATTTGATTATAAAACTGTCTTTCCTGATAGAATATGCTAATGCCATATGTAATCTATATACGGGATAGTCTTAGCTGTGCTTTTGATTGTGCTCATTCATTTATTGCAGGTCCGAGAGTGCTTTGAAGTATGGATGGTTTTTCCTGTTCTATCTGGTAATGTCTCAATGGCTCAATCTCATACTTGCTGCCGTATTTGGTTTCCCCTTTGTAGTTACGAATCTTAGAATAACGTATTGCTTATACTTTCTTCTCCTTGTAGTTCCACATTAGCAAACTTATTCTTTTTGAAAAGTTGGTAGCTTGATCGATCAAATACTTGAAGTTACTATCTTTCTAATGCCATCATTGATTGTGAATTGCTAGCTAGTTTGGTCCTTCTGTTGTACAAATTACTACTGATGCATGTAACTTGTAAGTGACACTACGACGAACAAACAAGTTTCTTTGGAATGCTGGTGGTTGTTGTGTATAAGGAGTGCGACGAAATTAGTAACCTTTTGTGCTTGATTTGTTTCTCGAGATTGTAGGATGTGGAGACTTTTGTGGTTGTGAGCGTGGTAAAGCTAAGCACCTATTACTTAGTTGCTATCTTCTGGCTAAGTCATGCGTTGCTCTGCTGTTGGTTGTGCACTTTGTTTACTTACTGGGTGGCTGTCCGTCCTGTTGGGGCGGTGTTACCACTATTATTTGGATGAGTAATGGTACCGGAATGCAGACAATAGATCAGTTGAAAGAGGGCAAGAGAGATCTGTGCATATATCTAAAGTAATGATCTATTTATAATACGAATGCAAGAGATCGAAACTGCATTAAAGAGATGTGTCGATGTGCGGTTTTGTAACAATGAGAATTTCAAAGAAAACAAAATGATTGATTTAAACAAAGTATTGTAAAATTGAAATTTTTTCACTGAGTAATGTATTGAAGCAATAACATAACGAAAATCAAAATACAGCAAAAAAGACATCCGACCAGAAATTTTAGCATCCAAGTTCACATTCATTGATTTGAACATTATAGTTAGCTGAAAAGAAATCAATTTACAAATCAAGTACTATTCAAGATAGTAGTTGCAATTTACAAACAGACAAGAGTTACATATCTCATTTATACAAATCACAGAAGTCCTACTTTATAATATAAAACATATACATGAGTGACAAATTAGAAAATAAATAAAAGAAAAATTATAAGCAAGGCTGTCATCAGCCTATTATCTAGAATATGAAGTTGGTCAATCACAGGTATGATTCACCCAAAAAAAATAAAATAAAAATTGGTAAATAACAGGTGTGATTCACCTAAAAAAAATCTCCTATGAAGTAGAGTGATTCGGGGTGTCCAAAATGAAGAAGAGTCATCTTAAATCATCAGTACCAAGTGCCAACAAAATCTCTGACTTCTTCATAATCTGTTAAAATAAATAAATTATATCGGTTGCATTTTAATGTAAGATGTCAATTAACTTCTATCCTAATTTCACCTGATTGTATAAGCGGCAATATTTCAACTTCTATCCTAATTTCATTTATCTCCATCCTTGATAACTTCCAGTTTCAAAGAATCATCCTAACCAATTCACTACAACTTAGCCACATTTCAATTCTTGTACAATTTGTTCTCCATATGCCAGCTAAGCAATCACAAAGAATTTAAGTCTTTCTTCCTACTCAGTTATTCTCGTTTCCAACTAACAAAATACAAACAAAACCTCCACAAAACACAAAAACAAACAAAACCCAATCCTCAGAATAAAAAATAACACCTTTCAACCAAAACTATAGATAACATTTTGGTTTACTTCCTAGCTTCTAAAGCATAGCTGAACCAAGCATATGTGTAACGCTTAACTTTAAACTTAAAACGAAAATATTACCAGTTTCCTCAAGCTGCTGAGTAATCAGGCTCAAAATCTTATTAATAACATCAGCGACAGATCCACAATCCTTTAATGCCAGAAAAAAAAAAAAACAATGACAATTCAACCTTAAAAACAACACAATGAATCAACTTCTTAAATGGGTAACCACAATATGATCGAAAGCATCATCCTTATATAACACGAAATCAAAACTAATAAAATTCCAAATTTTAAATGGGGACTTTACTGGATAGAGAGCCGAACCAAACCTTATTCAATTAATCATGAAGTCAAAGGTCACACTAAGCAGCATATACCAAAACTACATTCATCATTCAAAGAATCGAGCATGAAGATCAAACTGGAGTAAAGCAACCTGAGATATGGCTTATACTTGCAGACTACCATTGAAACTAATATGAATTGCCAGACATAACAAATTATATCAATGCAGAGCAAGAAGGACCAACTAAGCTGAATTTACACCACATATTAATGAGGATAAAGTCTCATCCCTCAGATGTAATCAACAATGACTTTAATTGCCCGAAAATTTCAGAAAAGCTGACGGAAAAACAGAAATTTTGAGCTCTGAATGGTCTTCGTCGAGGTCTTACTGATCAGATCAATCATGAGATGATTATTTCATAGAAGAGAATTAACAAAGCCATCTGTTTCACCACCACCACCTACTACAATAGTGAATGTCATAGTCCAAACCAACGAATAAGAAACAAATTATTTGTAATTTCAGTTATGGGGATTGACATGAGATCTTACCAGAATCCACTTCGACCACGATAATCTATTGAATCTCTCGGAGCTTGTTGACTTGTCCACGACAGGAAGATCACGATCGTCCAACTGTGAATCAAACTTCAAGATCTTAGATATTCGTGGAGGAGCTGAACGACAGATCCACGGCTCCCGCAATCTGTTCACCCCTTTTATACACGCCATACTTGACTAAGCACACATACTTGAGAGTGTTTATTTTTATCTGATGAACTTACAAATAGTAAAACTAGAATCAGATTATAATGGCTTCATTGAAGTTTTAAGTACGAATCAAATTGACGTGCTTCTATCCTAACCAATTCAACACCAGAGGAAAAGGAATTTGATTTAGCTTAGTTATTTATAGAAGCAAAACATGGCTGTTTTCAATTAGTTAAACTATTATTCAAGAAAATTTTCCTCATCATTTCATACAGTCTGAATTGTTCAACTATCAAATTTTTTGACAACCAGCACTTTAAGTACCCCTCATGATGACATCGTTCAGCCAATCCAGCATCAAAAGTTCGGCAAAGCAAGCTATATGTGTTCTATCAAATACACTATAATGGTATTAGTCCTATATATCAATAAACAGACTGATATTTGAGGAGTCAAAGAGAGACAGAAACACAAAGAGCAAATGTCAGTCTCAGTATTTTTGTCCACTAAGTCATACTACCTGCGCAGATAAAATCTTTGGAAGATAATTTCCTCTTTCAGCTAACTGAAGAAACTTCATCACAGCATATGGTGTTTCATTAGTGAGACCTATATACTTTACCTACAAAGTTAAAAGTTGTCCATTTAAATGAGCATTCCATGTTCTTAAAACGTTGGTAACAAAGCCTAAAGCCATCAGACTGAACAACTCATAAAAAAGGCAACAACATGAAACTAACCTTACCGGAATCAACAGGTCTCCCAAGAGCATCAAGTTGCTCATCTATAGGAATAGACCGAAATTGTCTATTTGGATCATATTCAGTTTCTCTAAACATGTGTACATATCTACAAAAGCAATCATCGAATATCAAGTGTTAGATGTAAACAACTGAAACTACAAAACTTGATAATGATCCAACAAAAAAGTACAGAAATTAGGCTCTCAGACAATTTTCTCTCTTGTTCAGCCTCTTTCAAAGTTAGATAGCTGGTGGTACAATATTCCTTATTATAGTTTCATTCATTACTTTAACAACATTTTCTTGAAGACAAAAGAGATCATTGAAGAAGATTCCATTGAAAAATCACACACATATATATATTCTCAATTAAATATATACATATGCTTTATATTGACAACAATCATATTAAGTTTATAGATCTCTTATGTTACCGGGAACTTAGCATCTGGTGCCTCCCCTTGTCGATCACTTGAAGGGTCTAATCAAAATATTTGTCAAAGCCACAGGCTCTTGCTAAGAACAAAGATAGAGCTAGCTAGCCTGAAAACCCACAATTGGAAGCTAGGGATCAATTTTACATAACGACAAACTCAAATACTCGATTTAATTAACCACCCACAATTCTATAAAAAAAAAAACACCCATAAAGTGATAGAAACTCTGCAAACCTTAGCAAGGATGAGATTTAGGGAGATTGGATTGGCGAGTCTTTTGGGCTATACTCTAAACTCCAAACTGGAGACAATCAAAAGTTTAGGAGTGAAAATCGCGAAAGAGAGAGCAAGACAGAGATCAGAAACTGGTCGCCGCAAATCGAAAGGAAGAGATCTATCGCCGGAGATCAAAAGGAAAAGTTGTTACTCTGATAAACATTCAATTCAAGTTTAGAACTTTAGGATTCTGTACTTTATATAAAATAACTGTTAGAGACTTAGAGTAATTGGAACAACATTAATAAGCAATATATACAAAAAAAGAAGAGATAACTTACATATAAAGGGCCAAAATCCCATATGTGGGCAACATGTGCCAATATAAACCACATGATGATAATGACCCGCATCTTCATACCGAGGGAGATGATGGCCATCAAAACAATGTCTATCGATGAACATAAAAATAACTCTGTCAGTAATCGTGACTGTGACTTATTAATTTTGACAAACAGTTCAACTGGACACATAGTTCCTACCAGAAAATTTCAATTTATCATGTAGAACAGCGTGTGAAGAGTAAAATATACCAGAACCACCAGCAAACGACATCCCAGCAACACTGGACAACGCTACTTTACATTCCTCAGCCATTTGATTTGACCTCATTTTTCAACGCAGACCCAGAATGTGTTTTCACAGAGGAAGAAGACCCAGCATCAACACCACCCCCATCAGACCCAGGTGGATTGGGCTCCGGCCCAACTTTGATTCCGGTCAGCAGAAACCTCCGGTGACCGAAGGCAAAGCTGTTAGCTGTGTGTATTTGCAACGTCACACTTTCTACACAGCAAAGCTCTATCCTCTATACAGAAGAAATACCCAATTGCCTTCTGTCCAAAAAATCAATAATCCCAATTTTGTGAACATTGAATTCAATATTGGAAATCAAATCCCTAAGAGCTAATGAAACGACGTCGTTGTACTTGGCAGATATCGCATTTTTTCATGTGAGAAGTGGAGAGAGGAATCCTCTGGTGCTTGCTGGCAAGCTTGTTGGCGGCGTGGACCTTCTCATCGCAAGCCCAGCAGAGTGCCGCCTCGTCGGCGTAGCAGAGAACGTGCTTTCGATCGCTACCCATGCTTCACGGCGAGCGCCTAAATCTTGAGAGAGGAAGATCGAGAACCAAAGAGAAATAGAGAGCAAGAGATTGAAAGAGAGAGCAGAAAATCGGGGCTGAAAATCTGATCCAGTCACACGATTCAAATGCTTTGAATAATCTCAGAAAGTATGAACAGGAAAACCCTGCCTATTATATAGTAAACTTGGAGAGAGAGAGAGAGAGAGAGTGCGAGATGAAAGATCACAAATCAGGAGAAATGAGAGAGGAGAGGAATCAGATTTTGACTGTACAGGGAGAGGGGCTTGGGTTTAGAGAGAGAGAGAGAGTGATGTTTAGAGGAGAGGAGAGCTGCACGCCTCACACGCTTGGTGAAAAGTGAACAGTAGATTGTATAGTAAAATCCAACTCTGTTATATAGTAAATGTGCACTTTACAAAAAGAACATATTTTTTCTTAATGTCCAAAACCAACAAAGTGAGTATTTTCAGATTTTCTAAAGTAAAGTTATTTTGAATATCAAGCTTCTACTTATAAAAACTTGTGGGCGGAATACCAACTATACATTAATGATCTCTTTATATGTATCATGGAGTTGGAGCCAATACTCGATCTCCCCAGTACAGCTTATATGATTTATAGCTACATGTCTACAATCGTATGAAGCTCTAGATATTTTTGAATGCTATTGATGCTGCTTTTAATCTATACACGTTATCAGGTGTATGAGACGTGCTTGTACGAGTTGCATGTAGTAGCATTGCAACACACAGAGGGAAATATCAAAATTCAAAAGACAGTGGCTTGCCTTCTCTCAAATCGAATGTAATTCATGCTGAATGGCTAACCTTTTTTACTAGTGTTGCTGGTTTGGGTATGGCACAAAAATCTCTTAGGGTTTTGAGAGGCTTTAAAATTGTCTCTTTTCTCGATCATGTGCTTATATATGCTTGGCGTGCCACCGTCGTGGGACGGAACGTTAAACGTAGCTTGCCGCTGCTTGACTTCTAAGAAGCGACTGGGACGGGGAGAGCACCAACCCCGGTTGATGGATCCTTCTAGTTTAAGAGACTTAGGACTTTATGGTTTTCGTGTCTCTAGAAGAGTCACGAAAATCGATACCTCACACAACTTCTTCGGTGTGAAGCAGAGCAATCTCCTTGATAGAGTGTTGAGACCACAGGGTGTTGTGTCCATAGATCGTAAGATAATCATGCTTCTTCGGGTGATGACCTCTTGATCGCTGGTTGTAGTGTTTTGCGTCCATAAATTGTAAGATAATCACGCTCCTTCGGGTGAATGATCTCTTGATCGATGGTTGCAGGGGTTTCTTGAGATGAGAAAGTAGTTTGCTGAGAGCAAAGTATGTATGTGATCGTAGGATCCCTTTCTCTTCCGTTCACCTCCTTTATTTATAGGAAGTAATTACTTGCTAATGTATATCTAAAACTCTTCACAGTTAGACTCACTAAACAACTCTAATTGTTCGAAATCTTACTTCCTAGGTTTTATAATCAAAGTCTAAGACCTTGATGATAAACTCGCCAGGGAATCCTTTCCGCACAAGAAAATGTAGCAATTGATTTAATATGGGCCGCAGGTACCAGCCTCCAATCCTTCCAGCCCGCCTAATCCAGCCCTCAAAACCCAACAACAAGATATTTTATCTTGGGCCCAAACATTGTCCCTCAGGCCTCAAAATTAAAGTCCAAGCGTGGTTGAAGAGGTTTGTTTCCTAACGATATACCATTCATTCCAACCGGTGAGTTTCCATTCGTAACGCCACCTTAGCCAACTCTTCTGAAAAGTCGCACCAATACGAATGACATCATATAAAAAGTACACGTTCTGTCAGAGTCCATACTTCAACACACTCATTCCGCTTCCATCTTCCCAGCTTTCTAATTTTCTCTCTGAAGCTAGATTTTTTCGCCGCCGGCTACTTTTTGATCAAAAAATGCTGCCTTACCAGCAAGAATATCCTCAACTTACCAAAGAGAATGCTGAACTCTTTGCCAAGTCTGTTCGAACCACCAATAAGCGGCAGAAACCAGGTTTGACCACCACGCTCAAACTCTCAAACACTGCCACCGGTCGTTTGGGCCCATTCCTCAAAACACCTATCAACCTACCACTTTACTAGGTTCTCCATGACAGCTTTTGCAACTCCGCCTTAATCTTCAGGAGAGACAAGCAAGCAAACTCAACTGGGTGGACGAATAAAGACACCCTCTGCTCGATCGAAAAATGGCCTACCACCTCTGATAATGAACAAACTTGGTATAAGGCTCGTCATGAAGTAGACCTAGTCCGTTAGTAAAAAGACGACATTGTCCTCCTCATAGACCTTTGCTTCTCACTACCCATCAGAGGAAATCGCACACCATTCGTCGTCGCCATGTGTTTCTGGGATGCCGTCTGCAATTGCTTCAGCCTCCCCTACGGTGATATAAGCATTACTCTACTGGACTTTCTTACCATTTTCAGAGTACCTATAGCAGACCCCGTTTGGAAACAAGGGGACGCCCTCAATGCCACCGATAGAGCTAGTCTCGACCGGCCCCCTTCCTACACCGCCTAGGTTACCCGCTTCATGAAAGACAAATCCCCCAAATGAGGTATAGCTTTCCTTAAATTTTGGTTATCGAAATACATTTTTTGTGTTTCTTCTCCAAAGGTCAACAAGTGCTGGGTTCACCTTGCCGAATGCTTGTTTGAGGGCACTAAGGTAGGACTTGCACAACCCATCATTGCCTACCTCTACCATAGCCTACGATGGATTCCGTTGTCCTCGCTGTAGCTCAACAAACCTGGTCCACTATGGATGGTAGACCTCTGGCTCCAAGTCTACTTCCCTGTCTTCTGGCACCCACATGCACCACTGTTCCAAGTCAATGAGCGGGACAAACTCTCGCAGCCCTCCTTGCCTTCGAAGGACTCACTTATCAGATATGCTTCGCCACCTTCTGCTTGCACAACCAATTTCCCTCTGGCCCACCCCATCTGATCTTAGACCTACGCTTCCTGCCAGAGTTAGAGACTGGTTTCTTACCTTCGCCTACCCAAGGTGACGAGACGAAACTCATCTTTCTCCAGAGCAACACTTGTGAAGACTTGTTGGTTTTTGATCCCTTCAAAGTCTGCTATGAGCTGTACGCTCCCAAGCATTTCACCAGACAACTTTGGCTAACCCAACGTGCCCCTATGCCACTGGTTGGTTCCATCAATCACTACACTACATGGTGAGCAACTTCTTATCCCGTGGAGACCGATATAGCAGACCCCCACTTCGGCTTTTCGCTTTCCCATCATGATGCTTCCTAAGGAGAAACTCATACCATCAACGGAAGTAATAGTACACTATCGCACCTGGAAAGCACAATTTTGGGATGGCCTGCGGTCTACGCAACCACTGTCTCTCTTTGCGGTCATCTTCAAGGATTTCGAAGGCAATTTTGCCAACTCCTTTAGGTGGGGAAAGCGTTAAACTTTGTCCCCCGTCATCCAGATGAAGACACACCTTAGCCCACAGTAAGCATTCTCCTTACTTTACGCCATAGATATCGACCTTTAATTATGCATATACTTACTCTTTCTGGTTTGAACACTCACAGTTTGATGAAAGAGTTGATGCCTCCGACTCTGACAATTAACAAGACGCTGGAAATGAAGAACCAGAACCTCCTCAATCTGTAAGTAATTACGAATCTCCACTAAGATGTGACTTAATATTTTCGATTCCTTACTATGTTATTTTCAGAGACCACACAAACGGCACCGAGGTGCCTCCCCTACCGGAACTTTTGCTAGGACTTCTGGCAAGAAGAAATGATGCCATCCTCGCAAGACTAGCTCTGAAGATATTCCCAACAAACAACCTGAAGGGCCTTGTTCTGCTGCCCCTATCTCGCCATCAAATACTACTGGTCTCTTTTGGCAATGATTGGCCCGAGATGATCGTACCTACTCCTCCTTCACCTCATGAGGTAAAAGTATAACTTTGAGGGATGATTGAAAACACTTCCATACATGCCGACTTTTATCTTCCAATGCTAAACTTTCTTTTTATTCTAAGGACGTGTTCCATACCGAGGTCAACCATAAAGAGAACCTCTCGACCAACGCTCCGCCTGAAGGGAGCACCATGTCTAGCACTGGGACTATTAATGCCGAGGACGTCAGCATCGCAAATGTGGATATCGATATTACCGAGGTCGTCCATGATAACATTCTTCACAATGCTCATTATTTAGATGAAAGTCTCCGTGATGGTAATGATAGTGCAGCCTTCCAATTTCATTTTGAGGATGCTCCTTTTTCTTAACATGTCATGCATTACTCTCCAGAGGAACAAGCAACCATGGCGGCTGGTACCATACTCCTCCTTTCTTAAAGACAATGCTCAAAGAGACCCAGGCGAGACAGCTGAGGCACTTCTTAATCCTCCACTCAACTCCGCAACTGAGTGTACTACACCAGCTACCGCTGCTCAAGCAACCATTCATGGATGTAATGAGAGTCAGGGTCTACAACCTGTCATTCCTTGGGCTTCACCTTCCTCTGAGCTTGCTATCAAGACTGCCATGCAAGATCAAAACCTTAGCTTGGAGGAGCTCTCAGCCAAACTCTCAACCATGGAGCCTGATCCATCCAAGCTTACCCTCACTAAGGACACAATCAAAAATCTCCTTGAAGCCAACCTAGCCTCAATGATATGCTAGATGAAGTATCAAACGTTCTGAGGACTGCTCCTGGCGAGCTCATGCCCATTCTCTCCCAATATGAGGAAGATCTTCGACAACTCTATAGGTTGCAGGCCAACAAAGAAAATTTGTTTCACCGCTTAGATAGGCAAAAGAATCTGAAGGAAGAGATGGCCAACCAAGTGTTCAATGACCACCACTGAGTCCAGAAATTCCTCCAAAGTACCTCCTCGAAGTAAGCGACCTTGGCGGCTAAAGAAGCTGAGCTTGCTGCTTTCCAGGCCGAGGTAGACCTCCTTCGAGCAGACTCTCTTTATACTCATGTGAATACCCAGCAGTTGCTTGAAGATAGTACGAACCAAACAAATCATCTTAAGGAGGCTGAAGACGATGTTTCCTCACTCCTGAGATCACATGGCACGACTTGGACTAACTATGAGCACGCTAAAGTAGAACTTAAGAGAAAAGCTCTTTGCGAACTTTGAACTCTACCTGTAATCATGGGTCTCTTTGGATTAAGCTTATTATACAAACAACTCTTCCTATTATGGCCCTTCACTGCCTTTTGTGGCACATACTGTAAAGAAAATTCAGAAAGTGCTAAGATTCCCTTCACAATCCTGCCCCTCAATATGGGCGGCAAAAGCATGTACTTTACCAAATCTATTTGTGCAATGACATAATTAGTAAAAGACAACATATGATGCCTCAGCATGCACCCTGAAAAGTACAAGGCTAGGAATAACTTTTCCATGAGAGAGTATCGCATCTCACAATCTGTTAACGTATGGCTAAGATAGAAAATAGCTCGCTTAGTCCTCGTTGTGTCATCTTGTGCTAGCAGACTCCCAATAGAGTGATCCGTAGCTGATATATAGAGCTTGAGAGGCACTCCTAGCCTTAGCAGGACTAAGACTCATAAGTTTGCTAGATATGCTTTGATGGTATCAAAAGCCTCTTGATGAATAGGCTTCCAGACAAAGTCATTTTGGCTTTGCAATTTAAGCAGAGGTGACAATTGTTGTGTCTTGCCTGCAACATTTGCAATGAACCGTCTGAGGAATTTAATTTTACCCAGCAATTATTGTAATTCTTTCTTATTCTTTGGTGGGACAGCGTTGAGCACTACTTCTTTCCTATCATCTGGGACTTCAATTCCTTGCTGGTGAACTAAAAAAACCCAAGAAATCTTCTGCTTGTACGCCAAACACACACTTTGCTGGATTCATCTTCAATTGATGTTGTCTCATATGAACGAATACCTTCCTCAAATCCTCAATATGATTCGTTTTGCATTTCATCTTAACCACCATATTGTCGATATAAACTTCCATGGATTTTCCAATAAGGTCATGGAAGATCAAATTCATAACACGCTGGTAGGTTGCCCGTGCATTCTTGAGTTCAAATGGCATGTCCACATACTCAAAGACCTCTGCAAAACCTGGGCATCGAAATGCCTATTGGCTTCTGCCACTAGAATTTGATGGTATCCTGTTGTTCCGTCCATGAATGATAGCATCTCATGGCGTGCTATAGAATCTACCAAAAAATCTGCTACTGGCATCGGGTATGCATCATTTGGTGTTGCATTATTAAAGTCTCGATAATCAACATAGACTCGCATCTTCCCATTCTTTTTCTTAATCAGGACCACGTTTGAAAGCCACTCGTTGTACTTGGCTACTCTGATGATGCCTGACTTGAGCATCTTCTCGATCTCCTCCTTGACTAGAATTGTTGTCTCCATGTTCATACGACTGATCTCCTGCTTCATGGGCTTCTTTTCCTCTATGATAGGCAAATTGTGACAAACTAAGTCTGGCGATAGACCAGGCATGTCCTCATATTTCTCTGCAAAGCAGTCTGCATACTCATGTAGCATTTCAATGAGCCTCTTTCTTTCTTCAGGCTCTAAAAAGGTGCTTATAGTCACAGTCATTGGCTCTTCCAAAGTCCCGAGATTGATTTTTTCAATAGGATCTTTAACTTTATGTGGAGTATCGTCTAAGGCTGTTGGGGCCAGTTTAATACCCTTCTCCTCGTCCGATTCATGCAGCACATCATCGTCCACGCACTCTAATGCTGCAATCATTGGGACATTCTCATAGGCTTGACTCTCTATTAGGTAATTATGAAGTCGATCATGTAGAGAGAAGCAAGCCTCGGCCCCTATACTAGATAGAGACTCCATCATTGAGCCGGTTGAAGAGGTAGCTCAATGGTATATAGGCAACGGCTATCCTCGCCTACCTGGATGATTCCCCATTGAGCTAATTTAGAGGTCATCACTCCCACAAAGCGGCCTTTGTTGTCAACACCACACACTTCCAATGGCCTAAGGTCACTGCTGTAGTAGCTGGCATCTAATGCACTGGCTGAGGCTGAGTATGGACGCGGGTCTGCATCGATGATCTCAGCTTCGCCTAACTCCATATTCCAGAGTATCATTTTCTGGTGGAGAGATAATGGAACACAGTAGCTTCGATGGATCCAATCTCTTCCCAAAATCCTACTGTATGATGATGTACAATCAACCATGAAGAATGTGTATGTTCCAACTACTGATCCAACTTACACATTGAGAAAAATAATTCCCAAAGTCTTAGATATGCTATCTTGGAAATTTCAAACGTTGAGAGCTGTCTTTTGAATAACAGACTTGAGAATACCCAAGAGAGCCACTGCTTTGATGGTGATGATATTCACTGTTGCCCCATAATCTACCAGTAATTTGTTGATCTGAATCCCTTGAACTTTGCCAGTGATGTACAATGGTCTCATATGCATCGCCATATTTGCCGTTGGCTTTCTGAATAGCATGTATGCTTTTCTCAAGGATAGGTCAATGTCTGGTTGCTTAGCTAGCAACATCTGCTCTTGTGTATCTTTTGTAGCGTTTGTCGTTGCCAAGTTATTGATATTGCTGGATATGACCTCAGCAGAGACTTGGTTTGAAATTGTGAACTTGGTGTTGCATGAGTAGGGAGAATGTTGTGACAACATGTTAAGGGCATTAGAGTCTTGTTAGTCTTGTGAATATTGAGTCTTGAGTCATAATTTAATGTTTTGCTCGATGACTAGCAAAAGATAAGTATGGGGTTCTTGATCGGTGCATAAATATGCACCTCTATGCCATTTATTGATATTCATATACTTATTCTTTTGTTATTTATTTATCAATATTAGTTTACTTTATTGTTTTATAGGTATTTTGAGTCAATAAGGAGAAAAGAAGGAATTTAAGCTTAATTTGGGAGATATGTCTTTGCATGTCATTCAACTTCGATAGAGCACTGTGAGCAGCGTAGAATCAACCAGAAAAAGATCATTATATGCGTAGAAAGCTACAGATGTCTAATTTCTATAGCCTCTTCCAGAACGTGATTATCATGTTTTTAGAGAAAGTCATGGTCATTTTAGTCCACAGAGGTCAGTCTGCTCGGAAATCTAACTTTGATGAGAAAGCTGTGTTTGGAGGCCCAACTCACACCATGAAGCCCAATGAAGAATTTGTAGTTTAAAATCTAATTAATTATAGATGTAGTTTATGGAAAAGAACTCAAGAGCTAAAAGGATTAAAGAGGTTTGACTTGTCAAAGAAGAGAGCTCAAAACCTATGTGAACAAGGAGATGTTTAATCAAGACTATAAATACTCTTTTTAGAGTTTTTGTTAAGGGGGAAATCAGCTTTGGAGAGAAGAATAAATTGAGAGGAGAGCAAGAAGCCACGGGGACCAGTTCCAAATGACGACTTCAACGACGCCATATTCTTTTCTTCTCTATCTTTTATTGCTTTATTTTTCTTATGAATTCTTGTAGTTTAGCTTCCTTGTCTATGAGGTGCTAATTACTTTGTTAAGGGGTGATTTTGAAGCCCTGTACATGAAGTTTATATAATATATACACTTTGACCTAATTTTGTTATGTTCTTGGATGAGGTTTCTTTGTTAATTTTCCATTGATGATTTCTATCTTGTATGCTTTGAGTGCATGTTTAGTATGCATGTTTAGGGATCTAAATATTTGATCTTCCTCAATTTCTCTTGAGTAGAGACCGAACTTTTCGGTTATAAGAAACCATAAGTCTAGCAAGACACACCCTTAGTGTACTTGTGAAGTTTTGTAGATTCTCACACCTTCTCTAGATGATAATGCTTCTCTCTTAGTAAATCCGAGTCCGTGACTTTTGAGTTCTTTGATATAGTCACTAGTGATAAGCGAACATTCACCGGCGTAATCATAAGGATTAAGTAATATGTTGTGTTCTAAGCGTAATTGAATCTTCCTGAGAAATTTCATCTATTGGCATAGCATTGTTAAGTTGAGCATATATTATCTAGATGGAGTGACGGTGGTGGAGAACATTCCTCTTAACTTTTTTGTTGATTGATTTTCTGCATTCCTCTGTTTTGTTTATTTTTGTTAGCATAGCAAATCAACTCCGAATCTATTGAAATTTTATGTGATAGTCCACCACTGTGTTTAGTTTATTGTATTAAATTTTCGTGTCATTTGAGTCTGTCTAGAGTAGGTTTGTAGTGTCATTAGTGTATTATAGTCGAGTATGTCAGCATTTTAGTTTCGTGTTAGGATTTAGTTTCACCAATTCTTCGTGTTCGATAACTCATATTTATCATACTATATTGATATATCCAAGTTGAGAATATGGTATCTTTTCATAGGTGTTTACCCGCCTATCAGCAGGTAAGAAACCTGGTTTCCCAGATGAAGAGCTTGCAAATTTGGAAGGTAACACGTATACCATGCTCACGTTCAAGTCATCCTCGTTCTCTTGGATATCTGATTCTTCATCTTCCCCATAATCTAACAAGTTTTTGTCATCTTCCAACTCGCCCATGTTGCTTGTGGTCCCTGGGCCGTGTGTTCGAGCCTCAGTTATCCCCTGGCCAGGGGAAAATATAGGCTCGATGGTTGCCATAAGTTTATCCTCGATTGGAACCTCGGGTATAGATTTTAGTCCAGCTAAGAATGAACCGCTACTCTTGCTGATGGCAACAGAAGTTATCTTGGCTTGAGAAATCGATTTCTTTCGCTTCTCCTCAACCAATGGTTTTGGCCTCCACCTAAGTCTTTTTGTTTCACTTGATGTAATATTACCTTGGATGAGTTCACTCGATTGTTGGAGGCTCTTGAGTTAGATTGCTTAGATATATCAGTATCTCGAGCACGTTGTTTTTCATTTCTAGGCCATTTACGGTCCTGGGGAACCTCGGGGATAGGTTCTTATTTATTCTCTCTTACGAGCAATTCTGGGTTACAGTCAAAGATGTTTGGCCTTGCCGCTCTAACCTTAGGCTCGCGAGATTTCTTGCCAAAGACTACCAAAGGATTCGCTACTAAGGCATTCAGCCGTCGCTGCAACTTCTATGGTGAACACGCCAATTGTTCTTGTTGAATTATCCTCATCTCCAAACCTTCTAATGCCCTCATGGCTTTTCCAAACCATCGCTGCATATTTATTTGCCTGCTAGGGGTCACTTCAATAGTTTTCTCTTTCTCCTTCATGTACCACACATTCTCTTTAGTGATGTTCCTCGATGCTGGGGGAACATATGGCTTAGTGAGCTGATTTGTTACGGTTTACTCTACTGCCGTTGGCTTTAAGAAATTTTTTGTCGCTCGCCTTCGCTTGAACGCATATGAGTCTCTCTGATTAAGCTCCCTTAGGCTATTTGGTTGATAATGCTCAGGGAAGGACATCAATTCTAGACATGCCTTGACTGCTTCCTTCAACTCCTCGTAAGTAATCTTGAGACCACAATGGAATTTGCACCGGGCACACAGGGCCACTGGCGACTCTGCCTTCGGGTCCACTTTTTCCTTACCCTTTACAAAGGCTTCAGGCTAATTTTCCTTACTATTGTCCCCACTAGTATGTAAGTTCAGGGTCTACTTCCTTTTGTTAAGATTATTCCTTGTCAACTCCAACATTCCTACCACCAAATCTTCATTAGGTTCCAGATTCGTAGTCGCTTTCTCAATTACTATCTCACCTCCATCGATCCAACGTTGAATTCTGAATTTCAAGCTCATGTATTGCTCTGTGGAGTGCATTCCCCAAAAATGGTGGAAACGACAGTAAGGTGAGCCCTCAATATATTCAGGATTTGGCAACGGGCCATATGGCACACTAGCGAGATTCGCCTGGATCAGATACTAAAGGATTTCAGCTATCCAAGACACATTGTATGTGATTTGTCTCTTCGGCTTCTTCTTTTTTGACCACTTCTTCTGTGATGTTGTGGCAGGCATCAACACTGCCCCGAGCAACTTTTTGTGAAATGGTGGTAAAGGTCAAGGATCACAGTTTCCTTCATCTCCATAATTGAATCCTATTACTCGATCATCGATTAGGCTTTGCACAGTATCCTTCAGTCCATAGCAAGAAGAGGTCTTTGTGTCCAAACCTATTATGGTACCTACAGAAATATTTGCCTGGCCCCCTAGATAGTCCAGAACTTTCAGTTTCCTAATAGGCCAGAAGCGAATAAGTTCATGTTCGAGGAGCTAGTTCATCCTATCTTGTTTGAAGGTATACCTTGGATGTTTGGGGGTACCACAATCTTCGAGACCGACTGGCTCGTCTCTCCATCCAGCTCTACTACGATATTCTCTGTCGACATCATCTCTAGTTGTATCATATTGACTTGCGGTTCTGGGAATGGTTACGAGTCCACTAGCGAGACGGCCTTAGATGCACTATCTAAGGCCAGCTTGCCTTCATTGATCCACTTCTAGATTTGGTACTTGAGCTTAACACAGTCTTTGGTTGAATGATTCTACGTACCATGAAATTTATAATACTTCTTCCCCTTAAGCTGTTCAGCACTAGGGATAGGGCCGAAGTCTGTTTTGACCACTCGCTGGTTAATAAGCTCTTCCAGGATTTCATGAGCCATATTGGCGTCATAGGTATATGTGTCAAACTCTGGCTTTGTAAAAGCTACCGTCAAGAGCTTCAATGGTCCTTGTTTTGCTGCAACTTCCGAGGCTTAAGCACTTACTTGGAAGTGAGCTCCATGGCGTGAACCTAGTCTTCTTCTGAATTTGATCCCATTTCTTCAGGATCTTCAATATAAGCCACAGTTCTTGTCTTGCTTCTCTCATATGTGGACCTCGGCGCATACGTTCCCTTCGAGGAACTACGCATATTGTCCTTCTCCTGCATGGTATTATGGGCTTTGGTGACTGTCATAATGAGCTCGTTCAGGATGAGATGTTTATGATTGAAGACTAAACTATGGTATGGATCCTCCAATCCATTGATTGCCATCTCAACGACGACATCTTTCCCCAAAGGTGTTCTGCATAGATTGTACTCTGATCTAAATTGATGGAGGAAAGCTACCGGACTTTTCGATGATGCTTAGTTTATGGCCACTAGCTTGCTAATGCTTGTCTTTGGCCTCGTCATTCTAAAATGGTCGATGAACAAAGCTTCGATCACTGTTATAGACCTCTTTTCCAGACCTGTATACCAGACGAGTGTTAATGCGGACAACGATGGACCGAAAACTCATAGTTTAAGTTCTGGATCCTCAGCAAAAGGTCCAAGCTATAAAGTGAAATAGGCAAAATGTGTCGCCGCGTTTGCATCATCGTCGCATGTAAAAGTTTGGTAATTGATCGACTTATAGTTCCTTGGCCACTACCAAGCGTTGGCGATGCCTTTCTGCACAGGCAAGTAGGGAGTCTCATATGACTCATGTGCCCTGGCGAGGTGTATATTGCACTCTTCCATGAACCTCTTGAACCGCTCCTCCAAGGCGGCTGAGAAATTTTCAGTCTGCCTTGTCTTCCTCATGAGATCGGAGATAGACTTGGTCAAATGCCTAATGTCTTTATCAATTCTCTTGTAAAAGGCTACCACTCCCTTTGCCTGCTGTGCGTGACAAGATCTATGGCTTGCAAAAGGTCTTCACATAATCTATCTTGTCCCTCCACAAGGTTGCAAGCTGTGCCTTCTGAGTCGCTTGTTCTTCGAGACCTTTATTGAACTCGGCCCTTAAAATGACCACTTCGGCTGTTGCCGTATCTGTCTTCTCGCCAAAGGTGGCGACCAACTCTGCTTGTTCTTCAATCCTCACTCAATGGAAGTGAAGATTGCCCAAACCGCTTATCACGCCTTGCAGTGTATGGTCTGTAAGCTTTGTATGCTAGACCATTTAACTCTTGTTCAGTCAAGAAGTCGAAGTCCATCGTTGAACAAGATGTGACTCCAAAGATGACTTTTATTGCATTCGCAGAGAGAGAGCGACACTCGATAGATGTATGTTCCCGGTAATCCAGTTGAGAGTGTTTACGACACTGAGGATATCCTTTTTTGTAATAGTTCCCAATTATCGCTTAAAGACACGAAAAGCTAGTCCCATTGGGCGTGCCAAAATGTTTAGCACAAAAATCTCCCAGGGTTTTAGAGGGTTTCAAACAGTCTATTTTCTCAATTACGTGCTTATGTATGCTTGGTGTGCCACCATCGTGGGACGGAACAGCTTGCCGCTACTTGACTTCTAAGAAGCAACTGGGACGGGGAGAGCACCAACCCCGCTTGATAGATCCTTCTCGCCTAAGTGACTTAGGACTTTATGATTTTCGTGTCTCTCGCAGAGCTACGAAGATCGATACCTTATAACTCATTCAATATGAAACATAACAATCTCCTTGACAGAGTATTGATGACACAGGGTGTTGCGGCCGTAGATCGCAAGATAATCATGCTCCTTCGGGTGATGACCTCTTGATCGCTGGTTGCAGTGTTTTGCGTCCGTAAATCGCAAGATACTCACGCTCCTTTAGGTGAATGATCTCTTGATCGATGGTTGTAGGGATTTCTCGAGATGAAAATGTAGTTTTCCAAGAGCAAAGTATGAATGTGATCGTAGGATCCCTTTCTCTTCCGTTCACCTCCTCTATTTATAGGAAGTAATTACTTGTTGATGTATATCTAAAACCCTTCACAGTTAGACTCACTAAACAACTCTAATTGTTCAGAATCTTACTTTTTAGATTTAAAATTAAAGTCTAATACCTTGAGGATAAACTCGCCAGAGAATCATTTCCTCACAAGGAAATGTAGCAATTGATTTAATATGGGCTGCAAGTATCAGCCTTCAATCCTTCCAAGCCGCCTAATCCAGCCCGCAAAGCCCAACAACAATTAGCTTGAATTCCCATCTATCTATTATTCTTATTGAAATCCCGACACTAATTATTCTTGTACAGACACACTGAAGTTTCTTGGTGTTGGATTTGAGATCCCAAATTGGAAAAGAGGCAAGTTGAAAATAACTTATAAGTAAATGGACCAAACCTGATATTAGCCGAGACCTTTTGGATAAAATCCAACACCTTAAAGGTGGTTCAAGTTGGGATAATATCGATTATATTGGGGGTCCATTTGCCACGTTTGTCGCTAATTCAACTCTTGGCTTGCTCTTTGTCAGCTTCAGCTCTTCTAATTTCGTAAAACAGTTACTTCATTCAATCAGATGAATAAATGGGGTTCAATAGGGAATGTAATCACATGGCTATAAGTAAGCAACTTTAGATCATCTCTGTTATTTCCAATTTTTTCTTTCCTACAATAACCCAAAATTAAAAGAAAATTGAGAAAGTTCCAATCTTGTAACAATGTTGCTACTGTAGTGCTGTTTCATTGAATCAGTTTTGCAGCTTCTGAGTTTTAAGTTGTGATCCTGATGAAGTAGTTCACCAATATACCATCTTTCTGACGAAGAAAAAATTATAAAGGGATGATGGATAAAGACTATTACCAAGTAGTATACCCAAGTCCTACCCATATACTTATAAACTACAAGCCATACATACATGGGCAATACCAAGCTTCCACTGCTAAAAGAAGGCTTCTATAACTAAATGCCACTCGTAGAACTGGTTACAGAGACACTAGGCATCATAATCCATCTTCAAGGATCAGTTCCTATTCTGAAAATCAGCTTATGGAACAGGATCAAAGGAAAATGGATGTGAAGTAATGTTTTCTTCATAATTTAGACAAGTTAGATGTGCAGCAGCCAATTCCCCTAGTCACACATAAATGACATATACAGAAACAAGAGCTCGTGCCTTAAAAAAGTGGGCATTCGAAATGTGGTGCAGAACCAGATATACTCGCGTGCATCTGCTTCTTCACTTGACGAGGATGGAATATATGATGGGATGAAAAGGCAGGCATTTCTTGTCTAAGTTTATGTACTGTCAACCTGAGCTCGAGGTGGGATTGGGCAAGGATATACGTTTATGTGGAGGCCAGAACATGCGTTCGGGGGGACAAGGCACGGGCGCCGAGTGTCCAATGTAGGTCGGAATATCATCTCCTGGCATCAACACTGAAACTCCACTTGTATATATAGACATCTGCATATCAAGATTAAATCACAAAGTTATATGCTAGACAAGTGACATGTAGAGAAAAAAAAATTGAAAAATCATTACTGACAAGCGATAATCTTTAATCTGAAAGACTTATTATGTCTAACTTTACATTCTGAACTAGATGACGATCTACACATTATAGCGTAGTGCACTGCATTCCTACTATAAGAGCTCATAGTGTGCTAAACAATTTATAATGTAGATAGGCAAATGGTGAAACTAAAGCAATCTGAGATAAGGGTGTTAAAAAAGAGAGGGCCTTGTTTTCTTAAGTTAAGAGACACTGCGATGATCATTATCCTCCAAACAATGAATGGATGATTAGAGGATAAATGATTCCAACAACAGCAGAGCTAGTTTTGTGCTGCTTTTGTTCTGCTACCATTGAACCATAACTTCTTGCACATATTATGTTGACCAATCCAATTATTAGATCAATACAAGACTGAAATGGATAACCTGATAGTGCATATTTCTCTGGCAACAATTGAAAACAGATAAAAAGTAAGAGGATGTGTACCCAAAGCAATAATAAACACATTAAATAACATTTTTGAAACCTAATCACATGTCTGTGTTCTACGATTTACTCTTCTCCTACTTTAATTTTTCCAACCTATTAGATAGTGTTGCTATGTCATCCTAAGTTTCTAACAACTAGCATATGTGCATTTGACTTCATTTCTTTCTTTACATTAAAAGAGTGTTCCCATATTATAGAGTGGTTGAGAAATAAATTAGTTTAAAATGGATTTGGATATGTGCCAGTTTCATTTCTTATAAGTTCTGCTATATTACTTGCTATGTCAGTCTTCAGCAAAATTAAACACAGCTTATAAGTTGGGAAAATCTCATATTTCTCTAAAAACTTTACTCATGAAAGTAGCAACATGCAGCTTCTTCACCTTGTGTGTTACTTTGAAACAGATTTATTTTTCCTCATTAAAAGCACATAATCCACTTTATGTTCTTTGTTTAGTGAAGCAAGTTGGATGCACGAGTTAAAGTTGTACATTTATAGAACAAGAGAATAAACTATGGCTTGCTCAGAAAGAAAGGATTTGACCACATGTCTCTAACCCAGGGCTCAAGCCATGCTTATCACAATAAAGATTGGCAGTGATGGACCTGATGACCACCATATATTTACACAGCGGTGGGACTCTTAAAGACACACATAGTTAAGTAAGTAAAGACCCAAGTCCCTTGTTTGGGACAAAGTACCAACCACTCAACAGGCAAATACTTGGATCGGGCCCTTAACTACAGACCAGTGTCTTAATTACATGAAAGCATAGTTCTTGACAACTTCAGAGAGAAAATAAATCACAGAAAACAAGGGTAAACGTAAATCAAATCAAATACAAAATAAACAGTTAAATGCTGCTCCCTGGCGTGATCACCAAGACAGACAGAAAAAATCACAAATAGAATTGATGGATGAAAAAGTGAAAAGTGAAAAATGTAATTTAGCTAAGGGTAATAAGAAGAAGAACATCAAGATAGTTTAAGGACACCATTATCTACTCAACTAATTGTTCATACTGTAAAGAGCAAGCTTGCTGGGAAAAGTTCACAGCAAAACCAAATGGGGATGCAAGAGATCTAAATGCAATTAGGCAAACCATGTTTGTGTTGTATTTAACGCCATCAACCTTATAATGCAGCATTGTAAACTAACTAGGAAAACTCAAAAGAAATAACCAACCACCTATATAACTCAACAACCAAATAACCACCCAAACTGTCAAGAACAAGAAACCAAACTGCAACATCAAAAAAGACACAAACTTTACTCAATTACAAATCCTAATACAAATTAGAACCAAGTTTGAGAATGTGGGATGACTCACTTTGGGTGATGGGTAATTTAGTTTTCCATTGAACTCCATCTGGGCCTCAAGATCTCCATTCCTCCGGCGGCCGGACGGCGTGAACTCATGCGAGTTGGGTCTGAGAAACCTTTCAAATATGGCCATAACCAAGAACATGGAGATGAGAATGGCAGTGGCCACAAATCCAAAAGAGACAGCATTTACTGAAGAATTAAAGGAACTCATATGCTCATCTCTCTGCTGCTGCATATTTAGTGGTGCTCCAATTGGAGGCCACTGAAAGCTATGTTGTTGCACACCCATATTTTCTCTTCCAACTCACTTTCACTAGATTTTGGCTCAGATTTTAACTCACACCATTTTCAAGTACACACAACAAAAAGAAAAGGGGAGATGGGCTGTGGCAACAGTGAAGGGCTTTACACCATTAACAAAGATGAGCTTGTTGAGTACTTAAGCTGGTAACAGAGAGAGAGAAGAGACAGAAGGGCATATGAAAAAGCAAAGCTATGGAGTTTAAAGACCTCAGGGACACAATAATATATATACCTGATAATTTAACTGAAATTAAAATTAAAAATCATAATATAATAAAGACCAGTAGTCAAATGGCCACTGAGTATGACTTTTCAGTTCCTCTCTATCCAAGAATGGGATATGTAGCTAGGCCTTTTCCTCTGCTTAGTTTTGGAGGTTCCCGCATGTTGTTTAGATCAGTAATTCTTGATAAACCAAAAAGTTTGGGCTGGGTTTTACTGCTCAAGCTACATTTTGGTGTGCATTCTACGAAAGATTAAGGCTTTTCCTTTTTAGCTGTTTTTACCAGAAACTTTGGGGAAGGTTTGTTTACTGTTGCATGCATCTTTCTATAAAATTAGATTCATAAAGTAATTTTAGCTTCATAACCAAAACAAGGTGATATAAGCCGATTGATAATGGTTACAAATGACTCAAATTATCATTGACTCGATAATAATGTCATTTTCTCAATGTCAAATTATCCACTCAACAAAATATATGTCTCTCTTTCACAAAATTATACATGAGTGTAGCTTCACATGTGCAAATATTAATTCTTTTTAATTGTTTTGTTACTTTTATTTAAGTTGTTTCTCTCCTTAGGGTGTATTCAATCATGCATTTGGTAAGATTTTAAAGGATTTCTCAGTGGATTGTTTAGAATTTATAGATTATTTTAAATCCACATGGATTAAGAGGGATTCTTCTGTATTGTTTCATCATGCTTTCTTTGGATTTGCAAGGATTGTTCAATAAGAATCAAATGCAAAGAAATACAATAAAAGTACTCCCGAATTCATTTTTTTAAAAGGAAATTTAAGTTTTCATTCCATAGGAATTTCATGTACAATGAAAGGACATATAATCCTAACCAAGTCACTGAAGCTCTGAAGCCTTGCAACTTGTAATACATTAGTTCAAACGTCTGCCACCATATTATAGCATCTGAGCATATATGAATCCCTTTAGAGTAAAGGATTTATACGAGTTATTTTCATCTTCATTCATCTCATAATGCACCAGAAGCAAGGAATCCGTTTCACAACCTTTAAAGGGACAATCACGACTGATATGGTCAAAAGAGGGAGCTTCCACATATGAACCTTTAATCTTAGCTTGAACAGAAGCTTCCATAAGTTGGACCATGCATGAGATGCAGCACCAATTGCAAAACAAATCTTGAACAACCAACTTGTATGCACTAGAGGCTTCACCACATCTTCAAATCAAACCAGACCATAATCTTCCATTTCCCTGCTTATAAAGAATGAGAATACAATGTGCATATGGTTTGGAGGTTGTAAATGTAGAAAAGATAAGCATCAGTGCTAAAAGCATGAAAATGAAAAGCAATTGTGCACATTAACCAACAGATGACAAATAGGCAAGTTTAACTGCAAGACGCCTAACTAGACAACATCAATTCTATAATCATATCATACAGGAAAACAAAATAAGTAGACAACCAATCTTTGGGTAGAACACAACACACGTAACACGCCAAATATGTATATTGGATAGAAATTCAACTGTAACAATCAACTTATAAAAGAAGCATACATGCTGATGTATATAATAGCCTGTTTATAAAGAGAATTATAGGCCAGACCTGTATGAAACAAACAAACAGAAGCAATTATAAGTACAAAACACCATTATTTCAACTTCTAACTACAATGTTTTGTATTAGGGTAAATTAATTCGATCTAACTGCTATGTAATAGATAGTTTAAACTAACTAGTTTATATATTCCATCTCGATATTAGATGATTTAGTAGACAATTGAAACTAACTAGTCCATGTAGTTCATACACATATTCCACCTAAAGTTGTATCACCTTGATATGTACAATCAACTATGAATTGGTACTCTTGTGGTACCCATTTTAGTAGTGATCTAAGAGAATTCTTCCATACGAGAGTGCATTATCAGTGTACCTATCTATCATCCAATACATAGAACAAGATAATTAAATATACAGAGCTGTTTTTACAGTAGGTGAATAAGAACGTGTAGTGTCTTGAGAGCAAACGAGGAATATCTCAATGGAGAAAAGCAAAAGAGCAGTGACAAGGTATGGTATAGTCGGTAGTCCTATCCCAAAATATGATTAGCACCAATAAGGCTAAAGGACTAAATCAAGCGGAAGTATGACACTAATAACTTCCACCCATGCATATACAAATCAAATCCTGATATACCCACAATTGAAACCGAATCAGGAATCGAGACTCTAGAATTCGGTCTTTCAAATTTCCAGATTCGATCAATTGAAATGGAGGAGTTAGGATTTTAGGGGAAGCCAATCTGACCTGCTGGACTCGTGGTGTCAAACGACGTTCTTCATCTCGGGATCGACAACATCGAGGAGGAGGATACAGGGAGCAGAGGTCACGTCGTCGTCGGCCGCTGTAAGGCTGAGGGGAGCCATGAGAGAGGAAAAGCAGAATCCGTGAAATTCCATGGGGGTGATACAGCTGACTTCAGATATGGGTTGGTATTTACTCCAAATCCGTGAAATGTTTGAATACTATAAAATTTGAGTAGATCGTTTAAAAACTAAATTGAATACACCAATATTTTAATAGAATCTTTGCAATCTAAATTAAATTTTAAGAGATTTTTAAAACACAAAACAATCCTCCTTAGTCTGACGAAACTAACTTTATAGGTCCAATTTCGCAATCATGACTACAATTGAACACCTTTTGTTTCTATTTTGTAGGCCTCAAAGCTCCGAAAAATGCAGGACATACAACATGTAGTAGACAAATCTGTTTTCCTAGCCACAGGCACTTGAGGCCCCAAGGAATATCTTTTCAGTTTTTATCTTCATCCTATTTTTTCCAAGACAAAACACCAATCAAATAATTATATGGGAGGAACAAGAACAACACTGATCAATATGATCTGGGCCATGCCAGCTCCAGAACAGTCTCTCTTTTGTTTTGTTCATGGCATGCCAAAGCAATATTGACACAAGTAACCTTCCCATCACAGGACACACATTGTGTGAGGAGGGGTATGTTTGCGTGAAGAGGTAGAGTCCAAGAACCTAGTTGCAGGTTACTAAAGCAAAGAGATGATTCCCATGGGAATTGGGAAGGGATAAAACAAAGTAGTGTGCCATCTATTTGCTCTCTCTTTGCTTTCGTTCGCATTGAAAGAAGGACAAGATGGCCATGGAGGTTACCCTACAAAACTTAAGCAACTCATGTCCATATGTGATCTGTCGTGGCTTACGAATCACTAATTAATGGCGGCTTCATCGTCAAACTATCTTTGTGGCTCATATGGAATGCGGGCAGGCATTGAGCAATGTAACTGTTTGAACTTTGTAGGTCTGCTCCAGGTTATTTAGGTTTTGTTTTTTATTTCTTAGCTGCTCTTACATTAGTGTATCTGATCAAACAGGCTGCGTTTCATAATATGAAGCAACCCATCCATAATATCTATTCATGTATGAATATCTTCGGTTCAACTGTCACAAAAAGAATACAAGAGTTTGTAATTGTGATGAGTCGAGGTCAGAGCTCGAAATGAGATTTTTTAACTTGAACAACATAAGCAATTTGGCGCTACATTACAAATGTAGAATCAATAACCTTACGAAATATTGTAGTGTCATGGATAAATCAAAATTATGAAAAAGAGGATGAACAAATAAAGAGCAACAAAAGTGGTTAGTACGTGATGTTCTTTCAATTAGTCCATCAGTTTGGGAGCAGTCAAGATTGTGGGGGGGGGGGGGGCTCCCTAAACCTCTCAATCTTAAACCCTTTCATTGACCTGTTCCACATGCCCTTTGTCGTGTATGTCTCGCTCTTAACCCTCCCGTGGTCCCCACCTGTATGCTTTTGACACATGTCAAACAACCAAGCGACGTGGACTTCTTTCCATGTGGCGTGAGATAATGGACTTGGTCCGGAAATTAGTGAAAAAGTAGAAATCAAAATAAAAATGCAAAGGTAATATTAGTTTACTACTCCCCTTCCCCATGTCAAGACCGACATATCAGCTTCCTTGTGTCGGGGTTTTCAGGTCCTGACCAACATGAGGAACATTCCCCCCCCTCGAGATTGTCCTCCGTATCAACGGCTTCGGTTGAATCTCGCAGATTCCTAAAGGTTCGTTTGGGTGGGCATGTAAATAATGACTTTTGATGAAGGCATCTGAACATCAATATAAGGATCCGGTGAACCGATTGTTTCTTGTTAAATTTTGATAGAAATTGAAAATGTAATCGAAGTTATTGATGTTATCAAAATTATCAATCGTTTATATGATTATTTCTTGAAAAATTATGCTAGACATTAAAAATGCAGCTAAAGTTATCAGTCGCTCATAAGATCAGGAATGCGAGCTTTTAATGGCTCATGAACTAGAATTATTATAATCCTACTCTAAATTTCATTAGAATCTCTAAAACATAATACTTTGATGACAAATAGTACAATTTATAGGGCTTAGAATCACTCGTTATAAACTCGATAACATCCTACGCCGCATTTGTGAACCTCAGTACATGTTTATAGTAAAATCTACATAATTTTTGCAACAAGATAGAAAGATCCCGGACGCGTGCCGGAGACCGGAGCTAAACATCGCACGTGCGGTAACGTGTCCAAAACACTTAAAAGCTGTAAGCAATCGAGCAATCGAGGATTCTCAAGTTTGATGTGGACTAGGAAACGAAGAAGTGTGCATGGGGTGGGGTCCACAATAGGTCAGGTTTTGGGTGGGACCAAGCTGCCAAGAACCGCGGTGGCTATGCGGTGGTGGTGGCGGTGGCTCGTGCGTCGACGTACGTAAGGGACAGAGTCCACGGCCTCACGTGAATGATGCTTTCTTTTCTTCCTTTACTTTCCTTTCTTTGCTTTCGCTTTCGTTGCTTTCTCTTCTTTTGAGGGTACCAAAAGCTGATTAGCGGTACACACGCATCGCTTGACCACTTGAAAGCTTGGAATTTAGGGCTATGGAGTGTGGAGGCATCGGAGGAAGGTTAGGCCTATTTTCCAGGTTAGACATGATGGTTGAGGTCCCATATTTGTAGGGTTTATAATAATATAATGGCCCTCAGTTGAGGTGGAGGACTGTGTTCTGTGGTCATTGTTTGGGCTTCTCTTGCCAATCATGGCTCAATTATGACCATAAGTAACTAAGGAGCCACATGATTTTGGGCCAAAGCCCAATTTAAAGAACGGGTCATCGTATGTCCGAACCAGCCAGTGTTTTAAAAGTCGACAACTATTCGATGATTTTTAGAATCCGAACAGATTTTAGCAAGTCAGTTGGGAAAGTCGGTGAATGCCAAAAAGTTGGTCAAAAGTCGTTTGACCCGACTAATCGGTTAATTTTTTTTATATTTTTAAATTTTAAATTTTTATTAATGTGCATAATTCTGTTAAGAAAACAAAAAAAAATGCATAAGCCGAGAAATTGAAGAACTTATCCAAACACATAAGTACTTCATTTATTCGGTTTATGTGTACGGATATTATTTTCTTGTTTAATTTTACTAAAGTATTTTTAATTTCTTTCAAATATGTATATTATTAATTTTAATTGAAAATAGCAAATCCGACTTATCCGACTAGTCACCAACTAATCATTTTGTCCCTCGACCCACCTAACTCTAATTAACAACTTTTAGAAAATTGCCTATGACCAACCATCTTGAATTTGAATGTTGTGTTGTCCGTCGGTTAGACAAAAACTAGAAAGATAAAAATACCGCAATAAAAATATTACATTTGAGCTTTGAACTAATCATGTCTAATTTGTGTCGACATCTTGCAAATCTGTCAATTTCGACACGAGATAAACTAAAAATTAGATCCATCACATTCTTTTTGCTTACAACTATAATATCACAACGTTGTAATGTTGAAATGGAGATGATGATGATGCATGTCACTAATTCTAATTTTGGACATCCATCATGCAATGCCTATCATAAAAAAGAAGAAAGCTCCAAAAGTGGATAGACAGACACAAGGAGCGAACATATCAAAGAAACTGACTTTCTTGTTCACCGATCTATGTTTCCAAAACCATATAATACAAAAATCAAGAAATAAAGTAACAGATTTAACCAAGGAACCAGGAAAGGCAACAGATTTTACAAGATTTGTCTTCTTATTATGTCACAAGGTTATGCAAGATCATCTGACTAGCCCAGTAAACTGACTGGCAAAAACCTCATACAAGATAATCCATAGTCCACTAAATTCAGTAAATTAAGCAAAGTGCTCTAATTCTTTTGGAGGGTTTGGCTTGATACTTGAACTCTAAGAAAGATGAACAACACAAGCATGTCCACAAAGCTCCTTCTCCCTATCCTCCTCCATAGGCTCCATGCTTGTCCAAGCATTATCGATGGCAGAAGTGTCGAATTTGTGAACGATCGACATTGTTCTCGATAAATCGTTGTCCATTAATCCGTGTATCGCCAAAAAATACAAATGGTTTCCGATTAGCGCCATGGTTAGGTCACGCTTTTGGCTATGTGCCCACATTTCATTATCCGACGAAATCAATGAGTTTAGACTGTGGAGATGAGAGCCATCAACCTCATTCCATATGTTTAGTTCACCATCATAAGACTCAATGTGGCCTTTCCATTGTTTGAAGCAGTCTCCGGAGCTAAAGAGCCTCCCGCCCACCTCAACGATCTGATTTGGTGGCACGTCCAATTGCCACATTCCAATGATGAGCTCCCATTTCTTTGTTTGTGTGTCATAAACTTCAGCAGAGCTGCGCACCATTATAGGAGGCACGTCTGAGTCTCTTCTCACTGTATTTAGAGTACGTATTACATATTTATGTTAGAGATGTATAGAGTCTTCGAGGAGCTTACAAAACACCATCACCAAATTTAAACCTTATTTTTGGTCACAATGCCAAATTTGGTAAGTTTTTAACATGGTACAATCATGGTCATTAATATGAAGTGTTAGTGTCATTAAAAGGGAAAGTTTTTGGGTTCACCTTGAACCAAAGCCAAATTTTGAAAAGTAGTTAAAATCTCCAACCGTCTATGTGATCTGGATAATAAGATTAAGGCTAGATCAAGATGAATCGGGTTCACCCAAGTCGTAATTGTTAAAAGTCACAGAAAATTGTGCCGAAATGTTGTATTGACAGTTTGACACATACACTAGCTAGTAGCGAAGTTCCATACCTTGCTCTGCAAATCCGCCCACAATGTAAATTTTGTTTTGCCATGGGACACCAACGCACTTGTATCTCAAGGTGCTCATGTTAGGCAAATGAAACCACTTGTTGAGCTCCGGGTTGTAGACCTCGGCGGAAGAAATGCCTCTGGCACACTCCAACGTGGTCTTTCCACCTGCCACGTAGATTTTGTTATCGAAAACCGAGCAGGCGAAGTCACACCTGGCAACGCCAAGTGGCGCACACGTGGACCATTGATCGGTCACAACATTGTAACGCAACACCGATGATGAGACTTGAACTTCCATGTCCACAAGTGAGCTGCATTCATCCGAAGTGTGAGCTCTCTCCTTGTGACATAAACGACCGCCAATGATGTAAAGTGAGTCAGCCAATGAGACCATGGAGAAACCCTTTAAGATGTGATTCTCAATGAGACCCGGAATTGAGGTGGCATGAGTCCAAGTGTTGGTTGATGGGTCGTAGATTTCTATCCAGTTGGAGATGTTGGAGTTGGGTGAGGGCTCTCTTAAGCAAAATGTGGCGCAGACTCTGTAGTTTGATAGAGAATCAGTAGGTGATGGTGGTGGAGAAGAAGGTCTTGGTGGAGATGGGAGCGAACCCATTTTTAGAGTGGTAATTTGGAGAGAGCTTCGTTTGTTTAGTTAAGTTTGTACTAATTTTTGTCAAATGGGAAAGGTAATATAAAGAGTGGTGGATGTTATAGAGGAATATGGCGGAGAGCACAATAGCACTTTGTTCGTGGACATCGACTACAATCAGAGATTGGTGTTAGTATCTATGATTCCATGGAATGGACTTTTTGTAGGGTTATTGTCATTTCCTTTGTCATCTAGGAAAAAGGTGAAGTTCTCCGGTGAATTCGAGGACAAAGATCATTTCCACAGATGAGAAGGCATTTAATCAATCTAGTTAACCACTTGCTTAGTATGCTTGTTAACCACTTGCTTAATTTTACTACTGCCTTAAATTTTTCTCAGCAAATTTTGCCTCTACAGTACGTTATTGTGGGATCTCAGAATCTTCAATGGAGAAGAAAGACAAATCTAGCTAGCTAGCTGATAGTTTTAAATTGATAGTTCATGCTCAAGCAGTAAGAACTGTAAGATTAATGTTAATTGCCAGGATGGAATAACTGGTAAATATGGATTTGTATCACCAATTAATTAATGATCAATGCTTCAGATAGTAAGGAGTGGAATTTCAATTTCGATCATGTATACAGACTATCTGCATTAAGTGGGAATTCTTCATTGGATGTTAGTCAAGCCCTTTACTTCTACTGAGACATACATGTCAATTAAAATAGAGGTCACTGGTGTGAAGAACGAAAATATTGATGAGTTTGTTACACCTAATTCTATGAGCCATCCTTTAATGTGCATGGAACAAAACTGTCACTACAAATCCATCTTATAGTGCTCAGCCATTCTCTTACACACTATGGACAAACTTGAGGCTAAACCCTCATTACCCAAGTCAGCCCTGAGTGTATTCATAGTAACTTCTCTGAAAATCCCCTGCATGCAGATGATGATCATATAAGCATTATTGAACTATAGTACGCATCACTTTCCAGTAGTCACCAATACTTGTTACCCGACATTGACTCTACAGCACTTGGAAATAACATTGGTAATTCACAACATTGACATGGACATTATTTTCATGTTAAACTGAACTAAGTTAAGCCTAGCTGATCTGATTTGCTCCAACTGTTATGCACAATTTTATAGGGTCGTTGCTCAAACATATTTTTGTCTCCTTTATTCTAAACTAACCACATGCGGGACACATATCATTTACCTAAAGTCTCTAATCCCATTAAGAAAACCAAGATCAGAAAGAAAAAAAAAGAAGAAGAAGGAAAAACACACACTGTAAGACAGAACCATTGAGAGAAGAGCTAGGAGAACATGAATCGAACAGCACTCTCAAACAGACCTAACAGAGGACAAATCCACATAGCGATATGATAATAATTAAGGTAGCTAGAGCCATCATCTCCACATAGAAGAATAGATTCCGCCTATTGATTTCTAGTGTGTTGACATTGTGTTAGAGGACAAATCCGATGAGAATTCTAGATAATCCGTAAAGATGGAGTCTTGGCTAACAAAAGAATAGATTCTCTAAGGATCTGTTTAGCAATGGAATTAAAACACGGAATTTGACAAATCTAGGGGATTTTAAAATTTCACGTGTGAAATTTCTTGGAATTTTGTGAGAGAAAAAAATACGGGATTTACAGATTCCGCCTATTGAGACGTCATTTCAAAATTCTAAAATCTATCGCCAGAGAGATGCGACCAGACCTAGAACACGCGATTTCATCTCCGACCGTCGTGGATCTTGAGGTTCGTTCTGGGGCATTGGGTTCTTTCTCTACTATGTAATTTAGGGTTTTGTTGTTGCAATCTGTATTTCTCAATCTCCAATTTCGGGGATTGTTTTCTGCGAATTTTGGCTTCTGAGATTGAGATTTCACATCTTGTTTCCTATGATTTGGGTTCTTAGATTTCGAATGCTTGTTTGCTATAAATTGGGTTTCTAGATTTCATATAATTGTTTACTACGGATTGAGTTTCTAGATTTCGAATTGGGTTGTTTGCTTTCGATTCATTGTTTGGTTTTGTGAGTTAGTCTTGATTTCTTATGGTTCTTCTTTGTGAGATACTGGTTGTTTTTGAATTTCTGGTGTGGGTTTGTGCTTAAAGAGCATTTGCTACATGGACATGGACTCAAAGCTTACCCAATGAACAATGTTTAATTCAGAACCAATGTTTGTTATTAAACCAGATTATTGTGCCAATGTTCATGATTATTTGGCTTCCTGGTGTAAGATATGATGTAGTTTAAGTCGTAATTCATGTAGTTCAAATATATACATAGATTGTCCGATACTTAGGTCTGATGATAAATTATTGTTATGAAACTCAGATATATACAGAATTGATTTCTAGTGTGTTGACATTGTGTTACGAGTTTTTCTTATATGGATATTTTGGGCTGGGAAGGAGAGAGCTTGGTGGAGAAGCCATGAAAGACAGTACTGTAAGTGTGGACTATTAGTTGTTCTTGTTTGGGTTTGGAGGTCAGTGAGGAGAGTGAGGACTCCTACTATTGTTTATGAGTTGGTAAGATTGAGGGCTGTGAGTCTGGTTGGACTTGGACTATGGAGGTCTTATAATCTAAAGAAGTTGAAGCTAAGACGATGAACAAAAACAAGAGGAGGATAGGGATGGAGATAGAGAGAGACATCGGTGAGAGAGAGAATGCGTGTGGTCTGGTGTGTTTGCAAGTTTTTTTATTACTTTTATGGGCTCTAATATTAATCACTCTAAAAAAAGTTAATTTGGTGGATGGATGTGGTGGACTTGAGTCACTTGACTAGTTGAACCTCTTTCATAGGAAATAGGTGCAGACTCTTTTAGCTCACTCGTGCTACTTGCTAAACTTTCTGTAGTTGAATGCAGATACATTTGTTCTCTTGCAGGCTCTTTTATCTTTCAATTATCTATCCAAAAAGTAGTAACTTGCATGATTTTTTAGAATCATAGATCATGATTAGCATATGATTTAACGTGGTTTGACCCAATAACTACTGTTGTTATACTGATTCTGAATTACTGATAGACTTTATCCTATTTAAATACATATATTCTGATTTGGATGTGCTTTATTTCTTCTTGGTATACATGGAGAACGGCTCAAGAGTGATTGTCTATTGCTATTAAACTATCCATGTGGTTGTTGTTGATGCTACTTGCTTAACTTGAATCATACCATTGGAGTTGAGTTCGCCGCCAGAACCTTAATGTCGACAGCAAAGTCATCAAGGCCTTGGGATACTGCTGGTCAAGAAAGGTACATACCCATTAACCCATCTTGGTTCTTTTTTTCTTTTTCTTTTTCTTTTTTTCTTTTTCTTTTTCTTTTTTTCTTTCACTTGAATTCTGAAGTGAGATACGGTTCTTGGCTGAGCTGCACTGAGATGATTGTTGTGATTTGATTTGTTTGTTTGTAGATGCAAGTAGTTTGTGTAAGCTCAGATTTGATGAAGTAAGATTTTGTTTTTGTTTGGATGCTATAATTTTAATCTGGTTATGTTTATGCTTACTTGGTATATAGAATATTAGTTGGGTTTTAGATCTTGGATTCAGATCGATGCATAGATGAAGAAAGGTATGGAGTTAATGGTGGTTTGTTACTGTGGCCTCTGTGTGTTTTGATCTTGTTTATGAAATCAGGTACTGCCGTCTTAAGCTGTTTCTTAGATTTTCTTGAAGTAGTGGTGGATCTTGAATTGAGTGGAGCGTGCTTCTCTGTAATTATGGAGTTTTAGTATGGGACTGTAGCTATTAGATTTAAAACATAAATGAAATTAAATAATGGTTTTTTTTTTTAGTTCGAACAAAACACAAAAAACCATTGTGGCTGTTATTATTGAAAACAGAAGGTTTCATAATTGAATGACAGTATGGAAAACAAGCATGTGGAGTCTTGAAAGTAATATATAGTATCTTTCACACAAACTGTAACAGTGTATAATAGGAGCAAGTAATTGAAACAATTACATAATGCTTCTATCTCTTCCCACCTACATCTGTTGCCTCAATCGCAGCTGCTGGGGTGCGTTTGGGTATGATTTCCACATTATCATGAACTCCCAGCAATAGAAGCTCACCTTCACTTGCCAATTATCTCCTAAACACTTCTTGATCCTCTTTATAGATGATTTTTGTATTTCAGCAAGGTCATATTTCAAGGGTACAAAGTGCTTGTCATGCTAAAGTTAGTTTACATGTTAAGAAAAGAAAAGAGGTAGAAGAGAAAAAGTTGACATCCTAAATGAAAATATGCAATCAATTATAATTTATGCTCTTTTAAATTAGGAAGTAAACTCAATTACATAATAGGGTTTTAGTGGAAAATTCTTGGACTTTGATTTGAAGCAGATTGGTTTGGGGTTAAAAATATATAATTGTAATGAGTACAGCTATATGCAAAGCTGTCATGGAAGAGAGAAGAATGATTGATTAAGTGGGAAGTGGTGGCACAAACCTTAGATAAAGGGGACCAGTGTAGATGCAAAAGGAAGGTTTAAGCTTAACTTAGGAACTTGGCATTGGACTTCCTACAAGATAGAAAATCAGTTTGGGTTTTAACTTAGGAACTCAGCATTTTACTCGGGTTTGATATGTACAGAAGCAGACGATGTATTAATTAGCTTTCTTTACGTCATTCAAACCCTCAGAACTTGTAAGGGTTCAGAACATTTATAACTTGTATAACCCTGTAGTGCGGACCATATAAATTTCAGTGCTTGTGGTGATTGCATTTATTTCATAAATTATGTGTCTTTCCACCGAACTTGAAAAATATGGTGTGAATCACACTATACTAACTACAATGCATGCTACTTTATTTTGTAAATATTCAACTGCATGGAGAAGCGCTTAGAGCCAGTATAACCCATTTGACCCGATCTCTGACTCTTTTGTGTATATATCATTACAACTAAAAAGAGAAAAAGAATCGAGATGAAACAAGAAGATGGAGACAAGAACATGAAATAAAATATTAAAATGGATCGCTCATTGGGCTGATTTTCTTCGAAATGAGAACAAAAGTGGTCGGAAGGTTGATGGAGGATGGAAAAGTGTAGTTTATAACATGATAACAGCTAATATGTTGGCTAAATTCAATATGACAGTGACAAAGGAGAACATATTGAATCACCTCAAAGGATGAAGAAAGGCGTATGTTGTAGTTGCCGATATCTTAAGTCAAAGTGGTTTCAGTTGGGATAATGGAAGCAAGATGATAACGATGGACGATGAAAATGTGTGAAATGAGTATGAAAATGTACCATATCTTCTGTCCATCTTTCTCTTGCATATGACTTACAAAAATTTGCTTTGATTCGATATAGGATCCTTTGATATATGCTCTACTAATCAACTAATTAGTTTCTCTAGCTAGTTGGTAATTTGTCTAGGCCATGATTTCGTCTGTGTTTCACATGTTAAAGTTGAATTCGAAAACAGAACCTGCTTAAATTGGTATTCTGACCTTCTAGCTTTTAGATCTGAATACAGTGCAATATTTTTTTGTTTTCTAGTGTTGATGTCTTCACAAAGGTTTTAGAGGACATTTTCATGATCATGTCAGTATTTGTTTCACCTACAAATGAGTTGTCTTGATTTAGTTATGGTTTTTCAAAGTTATGGTCCTTATAGCTTAATTTGGTTTTCAGAGTTTTTGACCTTGTGACCTTTTAGTAGAAAACTGTACCAATATGTTTATATTTTGAAGTATGTATCTTCATAAAAGTTGTAGTAGATATCCTAAAGGGAATTTCAGTCTTCGAGTCACTTGATTTAGATTTTTTTACATTTAGTTATGGTTTTTAAAAGTTAGGAGTCTGTACAGCTGAATTTGATTTTCAGAGTTTTTGACCCTGTGAAACTTTAGTCGAAAACCGTACCAATATCTTTATATCTTGAAGTATGTATCTTCATGAAAGTTGTAATAGAAATACTAAAGAGCATCTCAGTCTTCGATTTACTTGATTTCGATTTTTCTACATTTAGTTATGATTTTTCAAAGTTTAGTTCTAATTGTAGTAGATCTGCTGCACTGTCATAATTTTTCAAGTTTTTTTCACTAGATTTTGTAGGCCTATGCAATACAATGAATACATGTTTTATCTTTGCTTTGTGTTTGGATTAACTTTTACTTTCAATCATTCAATATGTGATCCTATGTAGGTGTTCAAGCTAAAAATATTTCTTGACGAGAGATCCTTTCGTAAACCTTCTCTTTTACTGACTTCGGATAGTTTGACCGCAGTTGTCGGTTTATCCTGTATGTGCTTCGTGTGCTGGAGTGCCACCGTTTCTCAACAGAATATGGAATGTAAAGCTGCCTGACTTCTTGATATGCGATTAAGACAAGGAGAGCACCAACCTTGTCTGAATGAGTCCTTCTCGCCTAGTAACATAAGACTTGAGGTTTTTGCGTCTCTAGCAGAGCCCAAGAAATCGATACCTCACACTACCTTTTACGAGTGCAAAGCAGAGCAATTTCTTTGACAATGTGTCGAGAACACTGCTTCCTTGAATATCCGAACTCTCACTCGATATGTGACAAGCCATTCAATCTTCCAGTTGCGTTGCTTCCTTTGATCGCAATACTCTCACTCGATTGGTGACTAGCACTTTGATCGTCTAGTTGCAAAGATAGAATCTCTTGACGAGATGTCTAGGTGTACTTGCGTATAGCAAATGTTTTGTATTTAATCGGGGACCTTTTCTCAAATTCTCTTACTCTCTTTATATAATGCTCAGTAATCGTCTTTCAATTCTTCTGAACCTCTTTGCTTTTTGAATCTCAATATAATTCTAACACATTCCAACACACCGGTCTTTTCTTTATATAGTTCTAATACCATCACAACTCCTTCAATGAAGGAACCCTAACTGAAATAGGAAACGTATGATAAATATCAAGCCGCACGAATCAACTATCATAATTTCACAGTCCTAAATTGATATGGAAACGGACTATATTATTCCACTTGACCGCTCGCCAAACTCCATTCCTAACTGGGCCGCTCGCCAAGACTTCAACCCACTCTGAGCCGTTCACTAAGACTTCAACCTTCCATGCCCAATATGATATATTTATTTCTGGCCCAAACATTGCCCCTCAAGCCTTGAGCTTAAATTACCTATGCAAGCGAAAAGACTTGAATATTACCCGAATGACACGCTGCTAATCCAAACGGTAACATCACACGCAAGCGCCACGTTACACAACTCCTCTGAAAGGTTACGTCACTCGAATGATGTAATATAAAAGCACGAGTCCACATCAACAAAATCTCACTTCCCAGCGAGATTCTTTCACTTGCCTTGATTTTAATCTTTCAGCCTTCCCAGCCAAAAGCTAAACCTTTCATTCTCGTCACCGTCCATTTATTTCGATCAGAAATCATGCCTCCACGCAAAGACATCATCATCCCATACTCAAAACAAAATGTTGAGAAATTCTCCAGACACCTCAAAGCCGTCGCCAGTCGACAAAACCCAGAGGCCATCATCTCTCTGAATGTCGATCCAAGTGAAGGCACCGGCCTACTTGGTCCATTTCTGGAAACTCCGATCAACCCAAAACTTTTTCCTCTTCTCCGCCATGCCCTCTATAATTCAGCCTTGATCTTCCAAGAACATCCAAAGGCAGAACCTAGAGAATTGACAAACAAAGATACCATTTGTTTAATTGGAAAGTGGCCGCACCCAAACGCGGAAGACCTCGCTTGGTACCAGCATCGTCGCGGACAAGACCTTGATCGATGGGAAGCGGCTGGCCTCACCCAACTCATTGATTTGTGTTTTTCACTTCCTGTTGTGGCAACAGAGCACCGTTTGCCACAACCATGTGCTTTTGGGATTGCACCGCCAACTGCTTCCATCTCCCATGTGGTGATGTGAGCATTACTATTCTTGATCTTTACACTCTATTTGGAGTTCCCGTGTCTGAAAACACCTGGCTACACAACCACACAATTGGGACACCAATTTAGGCTTCCATCAACCGACCCTCCTCCTACTCTTCTTGGGTTAAACATTTTGCACAAGAGGAGAAAGACATTGATCAAGGAGGCATAGCCTTCTTGGAATACTCGCTATCTAAGTACATCTTCTGTCCTACTTCCGCCAAGGTCAACAAATGTTAGACCAACCTTGCCGAACGTCTTTTCAATTGTGAACAACTGGGCTTGGTTGAATCTATTCTCGCCTACATCTACTATAGCCTGAAGCGAGTCGTACTTTCAAAGCTCGACCTTAATCAACCAGGACCACTCTGGATGGTAGAGTTCTGGTTGCAGATGTACTTTCCATTCTGTATCCCTTCAACAGTCATTTCTTTTGAAGAGAACAAGCTTCTGGGTCAGACCTTAGTGTCTGCACCATCTAGGACTAGAGCATGGTCCTATCTAGCTTATTTCAACCACCTCTGTTCGCACAAGGATTTTCCAACCGCAGCAATTGAAGTAATTTTGAACCGTCGTCATCCCGGCAGCCTCGCGAGTAGATTTATACCTTCGCCAGAACAAGATGACTCTGCAAGGAACCTCTTCCTTCAAAGTCACACCTGCAAGGACCTGCCAGTCCTTGATTCCTCAATCCCCGGGTATGAGCTCTATGCTCCAAATTATTTCTCAAGACAGCTCCGGCTGACCCCAAGATGCCCCCATGACCCTTGCTTATTCTTTGAATAGATATACTCTTTGGCGAGGGTCAGGTCATCCCACAGTACTTGATATTCAGGATGAACACTTTGGCTTTCCAACGGTGACAATTCCTGATTTATCGAACCCACTTGTTATTTCTCAATCGGTCACCGAGTCGTACCTGGCATGGCGTTCCCAGCTTTGGGAAAACATATGACGCATAAGACCGCTTGCTCACTTTGCCAAAATCTTCTGTGATTTCGGCAAAAGATTTACAAATGAAGAAGATCTGGTAGTCATTGGGAAGTTGTACAAGAACACCAGTAAAACTCCATTGCCACATGTATACTCCTTACATTTAACCTTGCCACACGCGTTTAGCACTTTCTTCATATTGTACTTGACCAAACTCTTCTTTTTCTAATCGATAGTACGTCCAAGAAACAGACATAGCGGTCATCTTGCAAGTTCTTAAGAAGAGAATGTCCAATCCTTCTGGGCAATCAGTAAGTATTGCAAATTCTTTACTCAGAACAATTGCATCTTATGCATCCTCACCCAATGCAACTGACCCAGCTTTTTCTTTATTAGTCTCAAAAGCGCAGGAGGACTGCCTCCAAGCTCCCTTTCGCCCTGGAAGTACCCCCAAGTAGTATCTGGACAGCTACAGAGATCACAAGCAGAGATGGACAGACCAAGCTTCAATCCAATGTCTTCCATGTTTCTTTTGATCAAAGGAGTGAGAAAGCCTCTGGGGCAAGCGCCTGCTCAGCATTGATTTTTACCATTGCTCATTGGTTATGTGCGAATCCGGACACTATACCCACGATCTCCGAGTTTGACGACCTCATTATCCAAGGTTCCTCGGAGTGGCAGAAACTCTGCAAGGACGAAGCCCTCGCCAGCTCCTACTAAGATCAACATTTTGATCTTGAAGTTATTCTGAAGGCAAACATTAGACCCCTAAAGATTTCTTCTGATGATTCCTTCATCGGGTATTTCAACCCAGAAAGGTTTGCAAACCTAAGTGGCCTTGCATCGTTTGATGAAATCTGGGAGAATATCAGTAAGAGCACCAAGCCTCAGGTGTACCTAGTGAGTTGGAACGATCACTTCTTCGTCCTCAAAGCTGAAGATGAAGCCTACTATATTATTGACTCATTGGGAGAAAGGCTTTTCGAAGGGTGTTGCAAAGCTTATATTTTGAATTTTGATGATTCCAGCATCATGTCTGGAGATGAAGGCTAAGAACAGGGCTAGAAGTCATAAACAACGGTAAATGGTGTTGTAAAGACTTCATAACGAGGTTTCTCGCTAGAATCGTACTAAGGGAACTTGAGGAAGAAGAAAAGAAAAAGGCAGTTGATATCACTATTCTCTTCCGGCACCTTCAGATTGAATTTCAATCTTGCTCACTTTCTTCCTCCTCTGGCGAGGACACCAACTCCCAAAATGACCAAGTCATTCCATAGTCAGAGACTCAAATTCCTTCATCACCAGAGCTCCAAGTAGTAATTGAGGAACCACAACAATTGGTTGAGGTTATCTCAGAACTGTAGGATCAAGCCCCCTTCTCGCCAGAGCCTCAACTTCAAGCGACTGAAGAACCACAACAATTGGTTTTACTCCAACACTTGTCCCTTGTCCAGGTAAGACTTTAACTTGTTTACTTCGTTTTGTATACTAATTTCTCTTGATTAGACCTTGACATCTTGTATTTCCTTTTAGTCCAAACCTACTCCTCTAAATAGCGACTAAATGATTCCTGATTCACAAGCAAATTTAGATAAAAGAGGCAAGCTCGCAAGGCCCACTTCATTCCCTTGAGCTCTCCACAATGGCCGCTGTGGACCAGCATTCAAGCTCGTTACATGTTATCGATGAAGAACCTGAAACTCCTTTTGAAGAAACTATCGCTTCGTCTTGATCAAAGGGACCTTCTCCTCAAGCACCCAACCCACAATAGGAGATGTTAATCTTGCAAGAGATTTCGACCAAGTTGAGTGCATTGAGTTCCCCTTCTGTCATTGATGTTGCCCTTCAGAAGATTCTTTTTGGCAACTTGGACTCCCCTCAAGACATCAAACGAATTCAAGAACAAGTCAGGAATTTAAAGGCCACTGCCCCTACTTAATTCCTCCAAACTAAACCTGATCTTGAGGAAAAACTTCATCTAACTCTTGGGTCAAAGCGAAGCCCACCACCTTCTAAAACTTGAGGTAGAACGCAAGAAAGAAGCGGTGGAAACATTGGCTCGCCAGACGCAGGAAGAGAACAAACAAATCCAGGCCCTTCTGAAGAACACGTACATCCAATAAGAAACTCTGGCAGCCAAAGAAGCTAAATTAGCTGCCCTCCAAGCTGAAGTAGCTGCCCTTCAAGCTGAAGTGGACGGTTTGCGTACAAACACTTATTCAAATCAAGCCTTCGTTCACCAACTCATGATTGAAAGAGAGAGCCAAGCTCAACAGTTGCAGGATGCAAAAGAAGAAGCCACAAGCGCTCTACAAATGTATAAACAATCATGGCTAGACCTTGAAATTGCAAAGGCGTCCTTGAGGGAAAAAACCCTCTTATTATAATTGTTGGGCCACATAGATTAGGCCATTCTTTGTATTACAATGATAATCCAAAATCTCTTAAGTTTTTTGTTTCATTATTCATATTTTGGAATCAGTATTTAAATTGGGCCCTGGAAATCCTATTGGGCCTCAGACTTAGGCCTTCCAAGACTTTAAATGAACAAAGCTAGTCTCACTTATGGAATCATAACCGCTCGTCTGCCCTGATTATCCGGATTAAATGAACTTTAATTCCAAGCTTGGAACCTGTATCGCGTCAACCATCAAATCTTCAAAATACGTTTTACTTGCCCAAAAATCTTTCATTCATCACGCCTTCTTCTAGGGGTAGATTAACCGTATCATGACCCAATTTCCATCAGACGCGTGTCCTCTATTAACGGGTGCATTTAATCTCGCAAAGCCTTACCGCTACGACTCATTGTAGTTTCTTTCTATAAAAGGTCTCTCTCTTTATTGCTTTGTGATCAAACCTTCCAAACTTCTTCGCGAGATGAACTCTCATTTTCTATGTTTGCTCTGGTCCTCTTATCTGGAAAATCCTTCAGATAGAACTTCCTATACTATAGACTCTAGATAGTGATATCCATATCCATACCTGGACTAGATAGTAATATCTATGTCCAGGTGTTGCCTTGGCTGACTCACCTGTATTATCTACAGGGTGACGAAGTCGCAATCCTGAGGGACAACTCACCTCGTCTTTCTCACAGTCACCCGCTCAGTTTCCAAATGCATAGAGGCTGCAAGCCCTGTGGACGTGGCTGCACTGGAAAGGAAGTACAGGGAGTTCAACTGGGGAAAGACAATAAACGCCAACCCTACTTCAAATAGTCTTCTGATCTGCTGAACTAGTTTCCTTGGCATTTCAAATCCTCCCTTTTTTTGTCTCTTGAGGTCCCTTTTTTTCAATGTGTGCATATTTGATATGTGGACCCAAAGACCGATTATCAACTGTTTGAGGATTTGGAAAAATAAATTGTATTTATCTTTCTGTGTAGTTGCTAATTATAGTTTGTTTTCATATGGTATCAGAGCTTAAGGCTGCAAAGCTTTTGTATTCTTCTGATTAATGTAATCTATTTCTATTTAAAGCAAAGAGTTCCTTTATGCAAAACAATAAATTTATATTGATAAACTCAGATGTAGTTTGTACATAACTTTGGCCACAGTGGTTGGCGAGCGTGAACTCTTTAACCAGAAGAAAAAATAAAAATCTTAGCCCCCAATATAGGCTATCTAAAATTTAGCCCCAAGTATAGGCTATCTAAACATGAATAATCCCTATTTGTTGCCCCTTCAGTTCAAGCATGCGAGCGTTTAACGATAAGCATGAATGAACTGGATTAAGCTATTGTTGTAGGGTCTTCATACTCCCAGACTGGTTGTATACTTCTTAAGGAAACGACCATTAATAGAATTAGCATGAATTCTGTCATCTCGATCTCGTAAACGAACAGCTCCTTTACCCAAGAATCGATCGACGATGTATGTTCCTTCCCACTTTTCTGACCACTTTCCTCGGCCTTCAGTCTTCTCGCCAACGGGCAATATTACTCGCCAGACTAATTCTCCTTCTGCAAAACTCATGCCCTTAGTACATCGATCATAGGCACGAGCCACTTTTCATTTTTCAGCACATAGACTGTCGTAAGCCTGTCTTCTCTTTTCATCTAGGTCTTCATGTTCCTGCCACATAGCCTACACATAATCTTCACCGATCAAAGTGTTTTACTCCATGACTCTTAAAGATTGGACGTTAATTTTCAAAGACAGGACTGCATCGTGGCCAAACATTAATGTATAAGGAGTGGTGCCTGTGGGGGGTTCTTTTGCTTGTTCGATAAGCCCACAATGTGTTAAAGAACTCTTCATGCCACAATCTAGCATTGCTCTCAAGAATTCGTTTAAGGATATGTATGATGATCTTGTTTTTATTGTTATTTTTATTTTTTCTTTTTTTATTATTATTATTTTCTTTATTTTTCTTTATTTTTATTTTTTATTTTTATTTTTTATTTTTATTTTTTATCAAAAATTGATATGACCAAAATATGCATTTAAATTAAACACATAAATCAACCATAAACAATTTAAAACCCTATAGATGTAGTATTTTAAGCAAGTAGGGATCGTTCTAACCGGGGATTGAAGGGTGCATGCAATTATTGTGTAATATGGGGGGTGTATGAGTTGATTTTAATTACCTAATTTTCTATTTAATTACTACCTAAAAACGTTGAAAAATATAGCAAGAAATTCTAAGACTCTAACATGCATCGATTCATAGACAAGCAAAACACATAAAAAGAATCCCAAAAATCCCACCATAAATTTCGACAAAAATAAAACATAAGCTAATTATTTACATGTGATCATCATATTCAACCTAACCAATTTTCTCTACCTAATTAAGCTACCTTCGAAATTTATGCTCCTAATTCTTATTGTTAACATGCCATGCGGTTTAAAGCTTAACGCCTTAAAATCTAAGAATCATTGAATAACTTCCAGGCGAAAGGTTAAAACACAATCATCCCGCACTACCCAACGCATTAAGAACTAGACATAGTATGCCTCAAACAAAACTAAGAACATAAACACATGGAAGATATACTCAAGTAAGTATTAAAAATCCAAAAATATTCACCAAAACCCAATGTCAAACAAAAAGAGTACAAGAACAAAATATGACTACGGAGTAAAGGATTCATGGTTACACTTTAAAGAAATCCCGCTTAACGCTGCAAACTCCCAAGGTGTAGATGAATCCAAAGATGGTGGTTCTCACTTGTATGGACTTAACGTGTGCAAGCGATCCGAGTGATGGTGGATGGCGGTATTGTCAACTCCGTGCTTGGTCTTGGTGTTTGAGGGAGGGGTTGGAGAGTAATTTTGCAGAGCTTAGGCCTAGAATATGTGATGATCCACTTTGAGGCCGAGCTCCCCAATTTATAGAAGAAGATTAGGTCTTTTCCTGCCAAAACAAGACTTTCCTTGTATACCCGGGCAAATCTGACAGTCTGTAAAGATTTGCACTTTCCCGGAGTTGTATATATCCGAATTGCGTGATTCTTGCGGCATTGGAAAGATCATTCCGAGAGCTATAAAATATCTTCATTAATCACCTCAATCGGAGTTGATATGCAATTTCTACAGCTTGTCGAAGTTGGCCCATCTGCACAGGAAGATTCTGCTTTCCTTATTTTTCATGATTTCCTTCTTCTTTTGACTTTGGGAATCCTTTTCCTACCAAAGCTTGATCTTCACGAAATTGGCTGATTGGATCTTCATATTTGGGCTATCTAACTGATCTTCTAATTAATTAGACCCATTTTCATTTGTTCTTCTTCAAGATCCTTCCGGAAGCTTTCAAATCCTAGTCAACATAGGAAAGGTTTTCCTAGTCAACCAATGATTTCTTTTTCTCCTTTCTTCCTTGGAATTTCGAACCAATTTCTTGTCTCCATTATTTTGCAGTGTTTTGCATGCTTGTAGACTCCTTTACTCCGTCTCTTTTGGTCAACACCTGAAATTAACAAAATAAGTTAAAACTAATAAAACTAAGCAATTATCAAAGTAAAAATGTAGAGAAAATATATTAATTAATACGCCTAAAATGCGTAGATCACCTACACATAATCTTCACCGATCAAAGTGTTTTGCTCCATGACTCTTAAAGATTGGACGTTAATTTTCAAAGACAGGACTGCATCGTGGCCAAACATTAATGCATAAGGAGTGGTGCCTGTGGGGGGTTCTTTTGCTTGTTCGATAAGCCCACAAGGTGTTAAAGAACTCTTCATGCCACAATCTAGCATTGCTCTCAAGAATTCGTTTAAGGATATGTATGATGATCTTGTTGCTTACTTCAGCTTGACCATTGGATTAGGCGTAATATGGAGAAGAATGTAAAAAAAAATGTATTCCAAAGTTCTTCATAAGCTCATCTACATCTTCAGACATGAACGCTGCCCCTCGGTCTGAAACAAAACTCTCAGGAATACCAAACCTGCAAATAATATCTTCAAATAAAAATTGGTGGATGACCTTTGCTGATAATACTCTGAGAGGTCGAGCTTCAACCCATTTTGTGAAAAAATAAGTAGCCACTATGATGTATTTATGCCCGTCTGATGAATGAGGATGAATCATTCCAATTAAGTCCAGAGCCCATCCTCGAGCTGGCCAAGGCTTGATTATAGGTTGTAATGGGACCCTGGGTATATGGCTGATTGGACCATGTTTTTGACATTTTTCACAACATTTAGCGAACGTGATGCAATCTTTGAGCATTCCTAACCAATAATAGCCATGTCGTCGTATTAACCATCTCATCTTTGGACTAGCCTGGTGTACCCCTGCTATCCCTAGATGAACTTCCCTCATTACTTACTTAACGTCACGTCCAAAGATACATCTCAAGAATATGTCTTCCTCTCCTCTTCTATATAACTCTTCCTTGAATATCCGAACTCTCACTCGATATGTGACAAGCCCTTCAATCTTTCAGTCGAGTTGCTTCCTTTGATCGCAATACTCTCACTCGATTGGTGACAAACACTTTGATCATCTGGTTGCAAAGAAAGAATCTCTTGACGAGATGTCTAGGTATACTTGCGTATAGCAAATGTTTTGTATTTGATCGGAGACCTTTTCTCAAATGCCCTTACTATCTTTATAAATTGCTCAGTAATCGTCTTTCAATTCTTCTGAACCTCTTTGCTCTTTGAATCTCAATATAATTCTAACACATTCCAGCACACGGGTCTTTTCTTTATATAGTTCTAATGTCATCACAACTCTTTCAATGAAGGAACCTTAACTGAAATAGGAAATGTATGATAAACATCAAGCCGCACGAATCAACTATCATAATTTCACAGTCCTAAACTGATCTGGAAACGGACTCTATTATTCCACTTGACCGCTTGCCAAGCCCCATTCCTAACTGGGCCGCTCGTCAAGATTTCAGCTCACTCTGAGCCGCTCGCCAAGACTTCAGTCTTCAAAGCCCAATATGAAATATTTATTTCAGGCCCAAACAATAGGCATCTAATATAGATTTTTTTAATTCATGTTAGACACATAAAGATGCAGCAAAGTACCGTTACAAGTCTATTGCCAATTGGGATGATATTGTGGACTTGTGCTTAAAAGGATAGGGTTACTGGAGCAGGGGTTGAAAATGCGGATGATGCAATTGAGGAAATGAGTGTTGGAGAAGAAAAAAACAGTGTTAATAGGAGTGAGGCCTTACAAGATGAGACGTCAAAGAGAAATGTTATCTCTTCTACGGTAACATTAGTTATGAAACCCAAAAAATTAAAGGCCGAATACACCATGGCTCTTGCTGTTTCAGAAATGGCATCCTCGATTAAAGAAATGACGTCGATTTTACAAAACAGCTACATTGACCGTTGATGAGGTTTATGAGGAGTTGACTCAGATACCCGATTTAGATGAAGATGTTTGCCTAGAAGCTGTGGAAGTGTTTGCCAATAATGATACCAAATTACGCATACTGAAGAAGATTCCAATAGAGAAGAAGAAAGAATTTGTTTTGAGGTCCATGCCAAAAGATGTGTAGAATTGTTGTAGGGTTTAATTAAGACATTGATGTCTTTGTTAAAGACTGTTTTATGGTTAAACTTGAACAATTTCAATCAAATTTGGATAAGTGTTAAAATACGATTATTTTCTCTTGTAATAATCCTAGTAATATTTGCGATAAATATTTTAATTCTCTCGACAAATAAAGACATGAAAAATAATTACATGTTTATAGTTGAAAAAAAAAGTTCCATGTTAGTTGTATCGCAAAAAGATTTCAAAAAAAAGGCACATTATAAAATAGAATAAGAAAACAGAATTTGAAAAATCTTATTTGAATTCTCAATTTACCCAAACAAGTCATTTTGAAAATCTCTTCACTAAATTCCATCATTTCATAATTCTGATATTTATACTCAATTTACCCAAACGAGTCAAATATTGACTAAGAGTTCCACATTCCACACCCATTCACGGATTTTCCAACTCACTCTCAGTCTCTCACTATAGTTAGCTCGATTCCGATATTTGGTGCCTCCTAACTTTAAAAAACAAAAACAATAATAATAATTACTTCTCAATAAGATATTTGGTGCCTCCTAACTTTTGTATGAAAGTATATATATTTTGATATTTCGTTTGATCTATCTCGATCTTATTTTACGAGTCTTTCTAGCTTGTTATAAATAAATTTATGTGACTTTTGCCTAAATCCTAGATTGAGCTCATACATGATATATGAACATATAACCGTCGTTGTCTAATAACTAGTTAGAATGTCTCTGCTTTGAGAAGAAGACGTGTCTTAGTGATGTGTGTTGGTACTTCTTATATAGAGCTTCAAAGAGTACATTGATAAATCCTACATTCAAAGAAAATAAGGAAATATGAAAACTTACTAGATATACGTAAGGATATTGTATTATATACTAATTCTCTGCATTTACACATATCTAGATTAAAGAATAACCACAACTAGACACGATACACTCTTAAGTAGGGCTGTTAATCGGGTCAAACGGTTCGGTTTTCTGTCCGAACCAAAAACTGAACCAAAATTTTTAATCGGTTCGGTTCGGTTCGGTTTTTCAGTTTTTGAAGTGATAACCCAAATATATTCGGGTTAGTTCGGTTCGGTTATTTTTCGGTTATTTTTTCGGTTTTCTGTGATATCAAACTCAGAAGAAAAAAACGATAAAACTACACAAGTCCAATCAATAAAATAAATATTCATCATACTTTATAAAAATAAGAGTTGAATCCAAGTCCATCTGAAGTTGAATAAAATAAAAGTTCATGGTTTCATGCTTAAGTCCATCTAAAGTTGAATACAATAACCAATACAAGTTCTTGGCTTCATGCTTGAGTTAGCATTGATATTCAATTCAATCAATTGTATGCAGTGATGCACTCACGTGTCCGTCTCCAGGAACAAACCTGAAAAAATACACCAAATTATAATTCTAGCAGGTTATGAATTTCTAGATTAATTTACATGACTAACAGTCTTACATCAATACCTGGGCTAAGTGCTATTTTTTTTTCAAACTAGCAGAGTTCACAGTTTACACTTTACACAACAATCAAATATGACATTGCTCTACCTATAATCCAGTGATAGTTCACTTTTGATCTAAATTAGTAAAATTACCAATCTCATGCTCTAAACAGAATGCAATGACCCAATAATACCAATACAAAGTTACAAACAAAAACAAACTGGGCGGAGTAATCTAGTTGCTAGAATTGACCTCCAAACATTCATTAGGAAATTCTAGACTGAGTTACATCAATACCTGAATTGCATCAAGCTTGAGGAGGGGCTGGAGAGCTGCGCACCAAAAGTCCAAAATGTATTAGCTACTAGCTAGTAGGGCTGTTACTTCCGAACCGAAAACCGAAAAAAACCCGAATCGAAACCGACTCGTAACTGAAAAAAACCGAAACCGAAAAAAACCGAACCGAAAAAGAAAAAACCGAACTGAACCGAATAAAATCGGTTCGGTTTCGGTTTTTCGATTCGGAAAAACCGAACCGAACCGATTGAAAATGAGTAAACGACACCGTTTTGCCTTTTGGTAAATCAGAAAACCCTAATAGGCTAGCTAGTAGCTAATACATTTTGGACTTTTGGTGCGCAGCCCTCCAACCCCTCCTCAAGCTTGATGCAATTCAGGTATTGATGTAACTCAGTCTAGAATTTCCTAATGAATGTTTGGAGATCAATTCTAGCAATTAGATTACTCCGCCCAGTTTGTTTTTGTTTGTAACTTTGTATTGGTATTATTGGGTCATTGCATTCTGTTTAGAGCATGAGATTGGTAATTTTACTAATTTAGATCAAAAGTGAACTATCACTGGATTATAGGTAGAGCAATGTCATATTTGATTGTTGTGTAAAGTGTAAACTGTGAACTCTGCTAGTTTGAAAAAAAAATAGCACTCAGCCCAGGTATTGATGTAAGACTGTTAGTCATGTAAATTAATCTAGAAATTCATAACCTGCTAGAATTATAATTTGGTGTATTTTTTCAGGTTTGTTCCTGGAGACGGACACGTGAGTGCATAACTGCATACAATTGATTGAATTGAATATCAATGCTAACTCAAGTATGAAGCCAAGAACTTGTATTGGTTATTGTATTCAACTTTAGATGGACTTAAGCATGAAACCATGAACTTTTATTTTATTCAACTTCAAATGGACTTGGATTCAACTCTTATTTTTACGAAGTATGATGAATATTTATTTTATTGATTGGACTTGTGTAGTTTTATCGTTTTTTTCTTCTAAGTTTGATATCACAGAAAACCGAAAAAATAACCGAACCGAACTAACCCGAATATATTTGGGTTATCACTTTAAAAACTGAAAAACCGAACCGAACCGAACCGATTAAAAACTTTGGTTCAGTTTTTGGTTCGGACAGAAAACCGAACCGTTTGACCCGATTAACAGCCCTACTAGCTAGCATATTAGGGTTTTCTGATTTACCAAAAGGCAAAATAGTGTCGTTTACTCATTTTCAATCGGTTCGGTTCAATCGGTTCGGTTCGGTTTTTCCGAATCGAAAAACCAAAACCGAACCGATTTTATTCGGTTCAGTTCGGTTTTTTCTTTTTCGGTTCGATTTTTTTTCAGTTTCGATTTTTTTCGGTTACGAGTCGGTTTCGATTCGGGTTTTTTTCGGTTTTCGGTTCGGAAGTAACAGCCTTACTCTTAAGGATCATATATGGTAAGATCATATATGGACAATATGGTACTCCGTTTGGGCAGACTTTGTTCGGTAGTTAGTGGGTTTCTTCTCCATGTGGGCTTCTCTTGTCAATCATGGCCCAATTAAGCTCTTAAGGAGCCACATGAAATGATGAAATGTTGTTTGGGCCCAGGGCCCAAGGGGAAGAATGGGTCAAATAAGCCTTCGTCTGAACATGTATAGCTATGACCAACCATCTCGAGTTTGAATGTTATTGTTAATCACTTAAACGAGAGCCAAAAATACAATAACACCGTTATAAGAACACTACATTTGAGTTTTGAATAACCATGTCCAACTTGTATCGATATCTTGCAAATTGGGCAATTTTAACATAAAAAAAAACATGTGTCTGGCCTATTATATCCTATGATAAAAACATTAAAATGTAAGAAAGCTCTAAAAGATAGAAACAATGAGCGAACATATTTTCTTATTCACTATTCTATGTTTCCAAACCATTTAATACAAAATTCAATTAATGATCTTTTCCAAAGATGAGAGGGACGATTTAGCTAATCTAGTTTACCGTTTGCTTCTCATGCTTGTTTTGAGTTATGTGGTTGCGTATATAAACATATCCACACCTATTTACCTACATATGCTGAAATCGGGGCAGAAGAGATCACCAACCGTTATTCTTGAGGTCGTAGCTGATTATGATCTTTGTATATGGCATGCATATTTTGGGTTACCGAGATCGACATCAATGTGCTAGAAGAGATCACCAACCGTTATTCTTGAGGTCGTAGCTGATTATGATCTTTGTATATGGCATGCATATATTGGGTTACCGAGAACGACATCAATGTGCTAGAAATATCTCACTTATTTGCAAATCTTGTTGAAGGTAAATCCCCTCCGGTTAATTATACGATTATGGGAAATGATTATAATGTTGGTTATTGTCTAGCCGACGATATATATCCTAAATGATCCACACTTGTCCAAACTATACATGATCCACAAGGTCAGAAGAAAACATTGTTCGCCACAAAGCAAGAATCATATAGGAAGGACGTGGATCATGCATTTGGAGTTCTTCAATCATGTTGGGCAATTATTAAAGGACCAGCACGATTTTGGGATAAACGTGTCTTACATGATATAATGACTACATGCATTATAATGTACAACATGATTATCGAGGATAATCGAGATTTATGGACTCCGATTAGGAAATTTAATGAAGCACCCGCCCCTATTGTTGAGATGGTAGTTGATGAAACAACAAGATTTAACCAATTTCTTGATCGCCATAGAAAAATTAAAGATAAGAAAACTCACTATGAACTTCGAGATGCTTTGATTGAAAATATTTGACAACGACATGGAAGAATATAAATTTGAAATCGTGATAGTTAAATGTTTATATTTGTTTTCAAATAAATTTATTGTCATATTTTTTTTTAATTTTCTTTGGTTGTATCTTTTAATTATCGTATATTGAAATAATAAGATCCATGTATGTCCTTTTCAATATTTGTAGTTTTAAGTTATTTTTAATATTATATATATGAGAAAAGAAAAAAATATGGATAGAAGTATAACATTATGTATATATGACAAAAGAATTAGAAATGGCTTTATCTTGAGATTTAGCTTAGATGAAAGTGTTTTTTAAAGTTAAAAGGCTATAAATTTGGCTAAAGATTTAGCTCATGGTGAGAGATTTTGATAGGCTAAAAAAAGATTCCACAAAATATTCTTGTTTTTTAAGCCAAATTTAGCCTACCATAAGAGATGCTCTAAAGCTCATCAAAAGATTCAAGGAGACTTGATAATCCTTGGGAAAGAAAGTCTTTGACCGGAAAGGACTTGTAGGCCAAGACAAAGGAGATGACTGAAATCACAAGCAATCCCACATTTGTATGGATTCTGGCGATGTAAGGAGATTTTATACAAGTTTGCTGATGCAAGAGGGAATCTGTGTTTCACTGGCCATTATTTCATCATTTTCATGTTAAACTGAACTAAATGGAGCTTAGCTGATCTGATTTTAGAAACTTACCTTTAGTTTAGTTTATGCTCGAACTAAGCACATGGGGAGACCAACACCATTCATCTAAAGTCTGTAATACCATTAAGAATAAATATTTAAAAAAGGGAAACAAACACTGTAAGACAGAACCATTGAGAGAAGAGCTAGGAAAACATGAATGGAACAGCACTCTGAAAAAGACCTAAGGAGGGTAAATCCACATAGCAATATGATAATGCATGAACAAAATCTGGAATCTCATGCCTTTTATCCGAGTCCCTCACCAAGTCAACACAGAATCAGCTCTAAGATATGGGATCTTGGTTTGATTATCAAGAAAGGGAAAATATCCTCAAAATTTTTATCTGCAAAAGTGCAGAATACTATATTAGTTTGTGCTCCTGGGATCTCACAGATCTTTATCATCTTTTCATGATCATGCAGATTATAGTAAAAGAGACAGTAAAAAGTAAAATCTTTCACATGTGAGGGAAACCAAACAGGCATGTGAGCACTACAGCCTACACCAAACTAACTTACATTTGAATTCAATAATGCACACCCAAGCTCTTAACAAGTACAGAATATTCCATCAATTTTTAAACCAGGTTTTTCCTCAGTACCCAGTACTATAGATCACCACTTCACCAGGAAATAATAAAGGTAGAGTGTGACAAATGCATGTGAATTTGAGACATTTTATATGCAATAAATTAGAAATGTACAAGGGCAAAGGTTGTCAAGGCCATGTAGCACATGATGAAGCACTCACCATCAAGGAATTAAGCAAACAAAATACACAAGAGAAAACATGATGGTGATGCAGCCACATGAATGTTCACTCTGGTATGGATAATTTGGAGTTTGCACATTGCTTTCCATTTAAGCTCAAGTTTGAGAATTTAAAGATGCAAACTTTAGAATATTTTCTCTTTGGTAAGTGCAAGCTTTTGTATTTGGATTAAGACAAATCTAAACTCTATCCAAGCTCTTGAGGTCCACCAAGTAATTATCAGCCAAGACCATTGGTTTGAACTTTGAAGTATATGCACCAAAATGAAGAGGACCTAGTTGAGATCACCAGAAAAAGAGATGACCCAATTGGAGAAAAATGAAAATGCCAAGGTGTCAATTCTCAAACCCAAAAAATTCCAAAACCAAACATCAAAAATCAGAAAAGCAGAAATCCAGGCACAGAAAGATACTGAGCAACAGAGACACAGCCGAGACAAATCAGTTTTGAATGGAAAAGAAAAACCCATGATTTTGACATATCAATGTACACCTCTATTGCCCATTTTTCCTCTTTGGATTCATGCATAGGCTCTTATGGTTTCACCTAATGAATCTAGGTACTTTTTCTGATACCCACATCTATTTAGCAATAGTTACATCCCACACTTACCCACAAAACTAACCTAGAAAATTTGAAACTTTAGTAAAACAAGACTAAAATTCTATGTTAGTAAAAAACGTTACACGAATTAAACGTCAAAAATACGTACGTGTATAATTTGGTAGTTTTATATGAATAAAATTCGTAAAAATTTGACCAAATTTTTTATAAAAAAATTTTAAAATTTTTTTAGAGGAAGAAAACTAGGGAAATTCAATAAAAATAATTATTTATTTTTAATCTTTTATTAAAAAAACGTATAATTCGCGAATAATTCGACTGAGTAAAAAAATGTGTTTTTTTTCTAAATCTTTCGAAAAATTCATGAAACAGACGTTTTTTTTTCTTTTCAAACATTTGGCGATTCACGAATAATTCGTGAATTAACTAACTAGGGTAGAACTTTAAGCCTCTACTAACATAGGGTAGATTTTGCTCATGTTTTTACCATACATTTGGGAATAAAGATTTTGAATTTTACCATAATAGTAAAGATATTCATCACCCCTAAATACAAATTTGAAGAGTTCAGATAAATTTGTTTATTAAAATCCATTAAAGGCTGAGTCTTCGCTAACAAGAGACTCCACTTAGTAGGCCTAGGTCTTTGGAACTGGGAACAGCAAAATCGATTCGAATCAAATCGAAATAAGGAGATTCAGTTCGATTCTAAAATTTTAAAGTATATATTTTGTCAGGAACCGAACCGCATTCAAACGGTTCGATCAGTTCTGGTTCCTCGTTTTCATTTTACAAGGAACCGTCGAGAATCGTATATAGTCCATATTTTAACTAAATAGTTGAATTATATGTCATTATATCATTATATTTGAAGGATTTGTTATTTTGCTTGTCACTCAAACTACTAAGTTAATGATCATGGGTCATATATTTGGTAAGTCATTTGTTATTTTGTTTATGTCACTCAGATGATTTATTCGGTGATCATTATATCATGGGTCAATCCTCATTTATGAAGTTGTATGATATTTTTATTTGTTTATGCCACTTAATATCAAAATTAAGAAATACGTTTGTATGTTAACGTTAATCAGTAAATGTGTTATGATGAGTATAGATTTATATAGAGTAGAAACAATAATCACAGATTTTAGTTCGGTTCCTAACCGTGGAACCGAATCAATTTTTGAACCGGTTCGATTCCAAATGGTTCTGTTTTTCAAATATAAGAAACCGAACTGTATATACATCGAACGGTCCAGTTGCGATTACTGAAAATTATAATGGGAACTGAACCGGGGCCTAACACTCATTAAGTAGAGTCCCTTGTTGCACCAATAGTGTTTAAGAAACAGCTTACTATTCAGATCTGAAATATAGTACATGCTGTGTAAAAAAGTTATGATTCGTTATGCTACAACCACATTCTGATAGTGAAACGACCTTAGGGTGGCTCACTGCCCACTGCTCTGTACAAAACCTGCTCTCTCTCTCTCTCTTCTTTGGAATTTTAGCATCCCAATGTGAGTTTTTCCAAGTAATAAAAAGTGGGTATATCACTGTTGGATTGCAACTAAAGCTAAAAACCTCAACTTCTCTGAAATACGAACAAGATTTTCCAAAGGGCTTCCCATTTCAGTTTCACCTCTTCTTTCTTGGAAAGGTTCTCTCTTTTCTTTTCAATATTTCACTTCAACAACTCAGTTTCAAGTAACCTTCACTATTCCAATTCCTAAGTCCGTGAAGCTCTCTCATCTTTTATATACAGAAGTTGGAGTCATTAGTCTCCAGTCATTTAGACACTTGGGTTTGGTGTTTTTGGGTCCTGTGCTTTTGTTTTGTCTTTATGAAAATGGGTTTTGTGGGAAGCATGAGTTGGGTCAATGCCATTGGGAGGAAGAAGTGTAGGAGCTTGTTCTGGAGAATGAGAGTTGCATTGAGGAGAGCTGTGAAGAACAACAACTCTGGGAAGAAGCAGAAGAATAAGAGGTTGAGGTTTCAGTATGATCCTTCAAGCTATGCTCTGAATTTTGATGATGGGTGTTGGAAACTTGGTGAGGGAGGAGCTTGTGCTTTGAGACATCCAAAGCTTCAGTCTTGTACTTCAGATATCAACAACACTCTCTGGGTCTGTGTTCTTCTGGTGAACACCGAGTGAACTTGTAGTTGTGGTTTTTGCATGAGAGTTTAGTCATTGTGAGAAAAAGATGAAAGCTTGAAACTTTAAAACTATGGCTTTTGGTTTGGCTTCACTCTTTTCCAAGTTACTTCCTTTACTTGTATGTTTGTGTAAATTGTCTCTAGTCTTGACCATTTCTTAGTGAAATCACATGCTAACCTGTCTTCCTTCTGTGTGGTTTCAATGTGTTCTGAACCTATAGTAGCATGTATATTCTAGCTTCTCAGAAACTTGGACAGGACCACAACTACTTTTATGCAAACTCATTGCTCAAAGGCTTACATAGTAAGCCACAACGGTGTAGATTTGAACTCATTTTGAGTACCGTTAACAGTATTATTATGCCGAATTTTAAACAATAGTAACAAGGAAATGCTATAGACAATCATTTGTACAGAGGTATTTGGGAACGAAGATTGGAACAAAGCAACATTAAAAATGAATGCGGGGATAGTCATTTTGCCATAAGGGTACATACATCATTAACCATTCCAAGAGCCTAGAGAGAAACCTAAATCTTTCGCATCCTTTTAGACACTAGGGTCTTCTAGCCTCACCGTGGATAGATCGTTTATCCGTGGGTAGTGAGCTTTCTCATCGAGCTGGTTCTGGGCCCATATCAGCATCTTCAACAAGCTTGGAAGCTTGGGGTCTGCAATAGGACAACAGATGATACAAAACTTATCAGCCTCTGTGAAGAATTGCATTGGATAAGCATTGACTAGATGAAATGGATTGAAAATCTCCCAGTCTCACAGTACAACTACCATTCAATATGTCAAACAAATTTAAATGCCCAGCTCTTCCTAAAATGATTCCTAACACGCAGTGCAAAAGCACGTAAAATATCATGATCATCTGTACTTGGCAATCGCCAGAATCATACTCATACAGCTAAAACCCAGCTATAAATTTTCTAGTAAGGCTCACCAACTATATTCATTTTGTTCTGTTCACCAACCTAACAAAACAACTTCTAATTATTAAGAGTGATGATATTAATACACATTGACAAGGTGGGAACTGAGTCTAGCCATCTTTCCACTCATCCCACTTCCAAATATGATCATTATTTACCTGGTAATGCAGCCTATTGATGCTAGATCTAGAAACAAATGACTTTAGGAATCATGCCAACCTTTTTCATGACTCTGACTGGTAAGGATGGCGGCATTCACCTCACTAGCTGTCTTTAGTCGCTGTGATATGTCCAGAAGTTCTCCAACAGGACAGTTGGACACATCTTCAAAAGCTAGAAGTGCAACAGTCCTCTCTAACTCTTCTAAAAAGCTTTGCTGCGAATTTTGATGATATTAATAAAGTGAGATGCTCGGTACCACCAACCGGCCAATAAAGACTCAACTAGATATATAACAGTCGATCAAACCAAACTTACAAGGAACAATAACAATACAAAGTCACAAGAGCTGAATCTTACATTTTCTTCTCCTCTTGGAGCTAACTCTTCCTGAGCAAACTCGAGAGCCTCTTCTACCCTTCCATTTCGAATTAGTTCTATCAACCTTTGCTGTTGGAGATGGAAAAATAATTGGGGATTTGTGTCCAGAATCTGCAGTCAGAAATTTCACACATGTTGAAATCAATTGAAATAGTCTGAGTTGTATACCTTAATGGAATAGGCTGAAAATATTAAAACGTAAAAAGACAGCGTAACGAGTTCAACAACAATCACTGCCTGAGAATAGAAGCAATGATAGACAAATTGACAACACTGCCTGGGAATCACAACGTTATAGTCTGTTCATATCTACTCCTATAATCGTTCGACCTGATTGATTGAGATCTTAGAAGTCACACAGCAAGCAAACTCTGGTCTAATGAATGTTAATGTTCGTAACGGTGCTGAATTGGTGGTCTAACGATTTCTATAAAAAGCAAATAAATGACACCAAAACACTAGTATACTAGACTAAACTCAAGAGCAGGGATGAATTTTTCCACCCAATCGTAATCTAGCACACTTCCTTTCAATTTGTTTCTTCATTTCTTTTTCAAAATTGGTTGGCCTGACTATACTTATGAAATTACAGTCGGGAAGTTCTTCCTTTCTGATAAATTGATACGTTCATTGAAAATTTCAATTACTCTAAAGCCAAGTCCCGCTAATGATCTTCTTCAGAGACTAATCCTGATATGGTTACAAATAGAAAGCAGCATGCTATAACCTCATTTGTTGATAAAGTCAAGTAAATTCATATCAAAAAGGCCATAAAGTCAAGTACAGATAAAGACCAATATCATATTTTACATATTCAGGGTCACAAGGCTAAATTCATTGTCTTAAATTGCCACATTCTGTATGAATTGTTCCATATATCACACTAGTAAGCTACACTTGTTATAAAACCACGACATCAATATTAACACAATACATAAGAAACCATCATTGCATCACTAGCACTATACCATCAAACAACATCCAAAGAACGTATCTCACCTCCGGGTCTAAGTCATTCACTTTCTCGATTGCATCCTCCACATTACCACATTGTACCGCCTTCTTCACTGCCATGCGATCCGTGATTGTTGCGAGATCAATATCTGCTAAAACACCCCATCAAGGAAAACACAAACAACAACACCATACAAAACAACAAGAACCAACCCTTTAACTCAAAAAAGAACCAACTTGCAAACAGCATTGCATCAATCAATCACTAAAAAAACCAAAAAGGATACGTTCAGTCCCTGATTCCTTTCGGAACTTCTCGGCTGCATCAACATAACCTTCAGTGACAAGAAAATTCATCACCAACTTATTCATGTCCTCTTTCTTAATCTTCACATCATTAAGCTTCTTCTCCCACTCTTCTCTCGTTATAACTTTCTTCGACCCAGCCTATATATCATCACACACAAACAACCACAACCATCATCACATACAGATAAATTTGCTCTAAATTGAAATTGAAAAACAAACTCAAATCAACTAAAGATTCAAACTTTGAAACACCCAATATCGAAATAGTTAAAAATTAGTTTACCATTGGTGATATAATCTCTCTGCTTCAGTTTCTTCAATTTCGCAAGAAAACGAATGAAGGAATCTGAAATTGAATAAAGCCCTAGGTTTCTGCGAAATTGAGGACCGGGAGTGGTGAATGAGGCTGGAGGTGAGTGATGACGAAAACGACGACGTTTTGGTTTGAGAGAGAGAGAGAGAGAGAGAGAGAGAGAGAGGGAGGGAGAGGTGCCCGGGAGTGATTTGGGATTTTCCGGCCAAGGATTTTGTTCTTAATTGATCTCGGAGCTCACTGTGGGCATTTTGATCTGGTAATTTCGGGTCCTGACCCGGATCCTGGTTTATATGGTTTTCTATTTGTTGTATTTCCCAATTATTTTTACTAGCATATGATGCAATTTCGTTTTTCTCTATTCATTTTTTTTATAAAAGTAGAAAAATATATTTACGAAGTGTGATTGAATTTAACTTATGAATCCGTATTGGATTGTAATTTTTTTCATGTATAAATGGGTACATTATGGAGCATGCGAAATAAAAAGTACGGTTGGAGTTGGCTTATGAATTTATATATAGATCGAATTATATTTTGAATTTATACGTATAAATCAAGACTTTATGTTTCCTGCGGAACACATATGTAGACTATTCATTACATTTGAAGTTGTAACTTGTAGTTAGTGTGTGTTGCTTACACTGATAGCAACACATGCAAATTTACTATTATTAATTATATCTATATGAAAGAACATATTGGAATTCATTGATCCTGAGCACAGTGGATTTCAGTTTTTGTCAAGCATTTTGTAGTAATATATGCCACTGCTAGAGAAAACTCAAGCTATGTTCTCCACCGACCTGTTATCTTCTCTCCGACCTTTAACCTCTCCCTCCTCCAATCTCTCATCCATCAACTACGCATCGAATCGATCACTCCATTGCCATAGAAATCTTCCACTTTTGATCTTAAACTATGTTAGTCCATAAGAATAGAGAGTGGTTAAATCACCTATCCATGATCAATATTCTTTTGATCGTCTTATATTTTTGATTCCATATCCGACGCAATTGCATATTTTATACACTTGTGACTGAATTGACCTCCCCGTGCAATCTGATTTTGGATTTTTGGCTGGGTGAATTCTTTGTTTTAAGTTGCATTTAAATGCAAATTACCTCCATAACTGGGAATCCGAATTGTATGATATGTTAAACCATCATACAATATGTTGCTTTACATAAAGCACGTAATAGTATTGTCTTTATGTTGCTTACTATGTTCAATTGGGTATAACTAAAACGTCAACATAGACATAATTGAATATGGCTCAACTCAAGGATAGATTGACGAATAGTTCATGACAAAATAACAGTGAGAACCAACTAATTTTTAGCTTCCAGCTTTTCAGTTTGGGCCCATATATCTTGTTTGGGCTTGAAATAAAATATTTTATATTGGGTTTGAATGACTGAAGTCTTGGTGAGCGGCCCAAGATTAGCTGAAGTCTTGACAAGCGGCCCATACTTTATAAAAGCTTGGCGAGCGGTCAAGTGAGAGAGATAGAGTTCTTTTAGAACTCTAATTCATGAATTAGTTGATTACATACGGCTTGGATGTCTATCATACATTTTTTGTTTCAGATAGGTTTCTTTATTAATAAAGGAGCTGTGATAGCATTGAAATTCTATAAGGATGAAAACCCGTATGCTGGTGTCAGAGTTATATTGAAATTCAAAGAGCAAGAACATGAGAAGTTCAAATTGAAAGACAACTACTGAGCATTATATAAGAACAGTAAGAGCTTTGTGGAAAATGTCCCCGATCGAATACATACATTTGCTATATACGCAAATACACCTAAACAGACATCTCGTCAAGATATTCTATCTTCTTTGCAACCAGCAGATCAAAGTGCTTGTCACCTATCGAGTGAGAGTATTGTGATCAGAATGAAGCAATTGCGACTGGACGATTGAATGGCTTGTCACCTATCGAGTGAGAGTTTGGATATCCAAAGGAAGCAGTGTTCTCAACACACTGTCAGAGAGATTGCTGTGCTTTGCACTGATAAGGGAGTGTGAGGTATCGATTTCGAAAGCTCTGCAAGAGACACATATCAAAAGTCCTAGGTTACTAGGCAAGAAGGACTTATTCAGACAGGGTTGGTGCTCTCCTTGTCTTAATCGCTTATCGAGAAGTCAGGCGGCTTTACATTCCATATTCCGTTGAAGAATGGTGGCACGCCAGCATACGAAGCACATACAGGATAAACTGATACCTGCGGTCAAACAATCTGAAGCCAATAAAAGAGATTGCTTCGCGGAAGGATCTCTCTGTGGGAGATATTTTTGAAACGAACATTTTGGCACGCCCAGTGAGACATCTTCGTGTCTTGAAGTGACAACAAGGGATCCTTACTGAAGGAATTACCCTCAGTGTCGCAAACACCCACAACCAGCTTACCGTGAACATACATCTACTCGGTGTCGTTCATTGAGTGATCAAGCGGTTGACATCATCTTCGCTAAAGACTTTAACATTATGTCATTTAAATCTTTAAGTGAAGCGGAGATAGCGGAACTTACGTTCCCAGAGTACCTAGCTTACGCGGCTAGGCGCGACAATCACCAGACTAGTTACTATACGGCTCTCGATGAAAGGATCGAGCAACAAGCAACTTTTCTCACTACCCAAAAGCAATTTAATAAATACGGCGTTAGCCGAAATCCAATCGATACGGGTAGAATTCAACAGAGATCGGGAGGAGAGAGAGGCTATGGGAGCCCAGGAAACAAGTCTCGTGGAAGGTCAGGATAAACTACGGATAGACATCATACAACACTTGGGAACAAGTTTGGATGAATACCGCCAGCATGCGGAGACACTGTCTAAAAGGACAGCCAGGGACATAGCGTCTCTAACTAAATCCTTATCCGACCTCGCTAGAAAGACTAGACAAGCAGAGCCTTTCCCTCCTGCTTGGGAGCAACAGTTAAACAGGTTCCTAAACGATTGCGACATACATCTGGCCAATATGTATGATACATATGAGACATTGTTTCCTCCTTTGCAGAAGGATGATCCTTATGCTTGGCAATGGCCAAAGTTCTACCGGCATCAGACCTTCCAGACTTTCTCTGGCGACGATGATTCTAACGCGGCAACACATTTAGCTTACTTCACATTGCAATTGGGGCAGTTTGCCGATAACAATGAACTCAAATTAAGAGTCTTTGGATCATCCTTGTCAGGATCGGCCCTCGTATGGTATACGGGATTAAAAAAGGGCTCGGTCAATGAGTGGAAGGATATGGAGGCTTTATTCATAGACCTCTTTGGAACGGCTAGACCTGAAACTAGTGTTGGAAAGCTGGCTTCCTTGAGCCAATCAGCGACAGAAAGTCCAGTCACCTTCCTGCACCGTTTTCGGTCAGAATATAATCTATGCAATACTCCACTCGGGAAATGGGAGGTAGTAGAAATGGCCAAGAACGGTTTGGAAGATACATACCACCAACTGTTTTTAAATAGCAAGTACTTTTCCTTAAATGAGCTTATCACGGCTGTAACTAAAGCTTACAGTACAATGCAAGAAAGAGATAACAGAAGGAATACATCTAAGGGAACGTACAATGCTAGGTCTTATGATAGACCAAAGCCAAAAACTGTGGCTTCTATAGAAGATATAGACGACCAAGAGTCGGACTCTGAAGGCGAGCAAGTGGGAGCTGTGGATTTATCGACAAACAAAGTTTTAACGCCCCGCAAGCTTCAGAAGAATAAGGGTCCAATCAAACTTTCGACAGTGGCTTTCACTAAGCCAGAGTTCGAAACATACACTTATGATGCCAACATGGCTCATGAGATCTTGGACGAGCTATACAGCATGCGAGCTGTCAAAGCAGATTTCAGACCTCTCCCTATGGCTGAGCAGTTAAAAGGTAAAAAGTATTGCAAGTTCCATGGGGCATAGAACCACGTTACAAAGGACTGCATTAAGCTAAAAGATCAGATCCAGAAATGGATTAATGAAGGAAGACTAGAGCTAGAGTGAGCATCCAAGGCAGCTGCATTAGTTGATTCTAAGCCTTTCCCACCACCTCATGTTAATATGATTGATATTGAGTGGTCGTCACCCGATAGCTGTATTGGAGGTGTGGAAGACTGGGATCGACCTGTCTTTGTGGGATATTCTTTCAACTATGACAAGTTGGAGGATATTTTAGACAGGTTACGTGACATGGGCTTGGTCTCTTACTACCGGGTATTTGAACTCAGACATTTACGGTATGAGATTCCGGCTTAATATTTCTGCAGATTTCACAACCAGTTTGGTCATCTAACAGCAAAGTGTTCGACCTTGAGGGATAAGATCCAAGGGTTGATCAACTGGGAAGTGATTAAAGTCGACTACCAGGGAATGGTGGAATAGCATCCACAGTATCATCATAGGACATCACCATCTCCCTGTGCAACAGTTCCTTCCCCCGATACCGTTTCGGTTTGTGAAGAGTCTAAACAGGCTTACAGAAGGAGAAGGTCAATGAGGAGGCCTAGAGGTAATATAGCATTTGTCCGGCCTAAGCGGGCTGAGATTACTTACGACGCGTCTAAGCGAGAGGAAATATTTGAAGAGCTAGTCCTAGCAGGGATAGTAACAGTTCCTGATAATTGGGGAACGCCGGACCCACATTCTGAGGATGTCAGGGGTCTACTCTATTATCGATACTATCATCGATGGGGTCACCATTCCATGAGTGCTTGCCGTGATTTAAAATTCAGGATACAACAGTGGATTGACGAGGGAGAAATAATGATAGACCAAGAGCCCTCGCCAAGCTTGGCGACCGACATATTCTTGACAGTTGGAATGTTGGAGCTAACAAGAGACAAATCAAACAAACGAAAACAGACCAATAGTCATCAAACTACTGGCAAGAGTCCACCAAGCAAGCAAACGACAAAATCAGTTAAAGGAAAAGAGAAATTAGACCCAAAAGCAGAGTCGCTAGTAGCCCTTTGTGCTCATTGTAAACTCAGAGGCGGGTTGAAGAATTCCTATGAAGAATTGGCTGAAGCAGCTAAATTCTTCCCAGAATTATTTTCACAAATAGATCATCAGCCCCATAACCCACAACGAGCAAGACAAAGGGATTCCCCAGCTCCCAAGCATTCGCGAGCAACAGAAAAAGTCAGTGAAGCCAAGAAGTCTGAACCAGAAGTTGCTGACACGCTCGCCAGGCCATATGTTTCTCCAGCTTCAAGAAATATCACAAAGGAGAACGTATGGTATGTGAAGGAGAAGGGAAAGACTATAGAGGTAACTCCAAGTAGAAGAAGAAATATTCAATGATGCTTTGGAGAAGCCAAAAGAGCATTAGAGGCTTATGAAGCAGGCTTGCTCAAAGAGGAAGAACTGATGTGTTCTCCAGAAACGCTGCAAAGGCGAATGAATGCCCTTGCAGCAAACCCCTTAGTGGTTTTCGGGAAAAAGTCTTGCGAGCCCAAAGTGAGAGCACAACGCCCGGGTGTCTTTGACCGTAACCCAGAGTTAGGGTCTAAAGGAAAATAGCCCGAACCTATTCATGAGGATCATCTTAAAGTCATGAAACAAAAGCCAGTGAGAAGACGTCTCACTTTTGATGATGAAGCGATGGAAACAATGGGGCTACATACACCTCCAAATGAGGGGAAACACATTCAGAAACATAACGCTCCAAGCGAGACCAAGGTCTTGCAATGGAGACCGAGACCTTTAATTATCGAAGAACAAAAGAAGGTTTGTCAATCTGTTTCCCATCCCAAGGAGCAAAATCCAGCACTACTCATGCCAGCAGCCATAGATCCTATACCTGAGGATCAATTGCAACATGTTGCTTCTCTCGAGGTCACAACAACTCTGGACCCCGAGGAACAATAGGCTGAGGGTAACAACTGTGAAGATGATGAGCAGTTGTTGGATTACAGTGAAGGTGAAGATGAAGAAGCTGAAGAATATGTCGAGGAAGTGGATACCACTGTTAACATGGTGTTTATTCTGTCCTCCAAATATGCTTTACCTCCACCAACATTGATGGATGAATCGATCACGAGCGGAAGCGTCAACAACTTGGTAGTGCCAGAAGATGAACCAATATTGAAAGATAATTTAGCACTCGCCAAGACACTAAAGACTGATTCATCATCAACAAAGGGACAGATGATGTTCGCCAAGCCTACTATAGATATGGCCATGCACATGCGGCCGTTATATGTAACAGGAAATGTCCAGGGAATTCAAGTCAATAAAATTTTAGTGGACTCAGGAGCAGCGGTGAATATCATCACAGTCAAAGCAATGGCCTTATTAGGCGTTCCCAAGTCTGCTATCCAAGAAACCACACTCAACGTTAGAAACTTTCAGGGTAGTATTTCCAAGACTTTGGGCATTGTCTTTTTGCAGGTACACATCGGTCCAGCCACCGGTACATACACGTTCTTTGTAGCAGAGTGCACAGCTCCATACAGTGCAATTCTAGGGCGTGACTGGATCCACATGAGCTATTGTGTACCTTCGTCCCTCCATCAACAGATGTTACTCTAGAATATGGAGTCAGGTGAGGCAGAGATAGTTGATGCTGACCCTCGTCCATATTCTGTTTCTGCTAATTCTTTAGAAGCCAGTTATTACCACAATGACCTTAGACCATTGGAGGTATGTGGCGTTGATAACAAAGGCCGCCTAGTTGGTGTTACGGCTTCTGAACTAGCCCAGTGGGGTATAATTCAAGTAAATCATGATCATAGCAGACCCTACTCCATTGAGCAACCATCCAAACATTCTCAATGACGTGGTCTCTATCAAGCATAGAGACCGAGGCTTGTTACTCTTTACACGAGCGCTTTCACAATTTTTTATTGGAGAATCAAGCCTATGAGAAGGTTCCAATGGTAGCAGCATTGGAATTTGTGGATGAAGATGTTTTGAATGACTTCGATGAGGAGGAAGAAATTAAATTAGCTCTGGCAGCTTTGGATGATTTACCTCTTAAAGTCAAAGATCCCATTGAAAAGATCAATCTTGGGACAAATGAAGAGCCAATCTCTGTGGCCATTAGTACATTCCTAGAGCCTCAAGAACAATTGAAGCTCATTGAATTTCTACGTGAATACGCTGATTGTTTTACATAAAAGTATGACGACATGCCAGGCCTGTCACCAGACTTGGTTTGTCACAGCTTACCCATCATAGATGGGAAGAAGCTGGTGAAACAAGAGATGTGTCAGATGAATATAGAAACAACAATTCTAGTCAAGGAAGAGGTCAAGAAGATGCTCAAGTCAGGGATCATACGAGTAACCAAGTATAATAAGTGGCTATCAAACGTAGTCCCAGTCAAGAAAAAGAATGGAAAAATGCGAGTGTGTGTTGACTATAGAGACTTGAACAATGCAACTCCAAAAGATGCATACCCAATCCCAGTAGCGGATTTGTTGGTGGACTTAGTGGCTCGTCATGAGATGTTAACATTCATGGATGGAACTGCTGGTTACCATCAAATTCCAGTGGCAGAATTAGATAGACATAAGACTGTGTTTCGGTGCCCAGGATTTGTAGGAGTATTTGAGTACGTGGACATGTCATTTGAACTCAAGAATGTAGGGGCAACCTACCAACGAGCAATGAACTTAATCTTCCATGATCTTATTGGTAAGACTATGGAAGTCTATATAGATGATGTGGTAGTTAAAACGAAGTGCAGAAGTGATCATATTGAAGACTTGCGGCAGGTGTTTCTCAGAATGAGGCAACATCAACTGAAGATGAATCCAGCTAAATGTGTATTTGGAGTACAAGCAGGAGACTTCCTGGGATTTCTGGTTCATCAGCGTGGGATTGAGATATCGGACAACAAGAAACAAGCGGTTCTTAATGCAATCCCACCAAAGAGTAAGAAGGAACTACAACGTTTATTAGGGAAGATCAATTTCTTACGGCGTTTCATTGCCAATGCTGCTCGGAAGACACAACCTTTCTCAACGTTGCTCAAGCTTCAAAATCAGAAAGACTTTGTATGGGAGCATATCCATCAAGAGGCGTTTGAGACCATCAAAGCATATTTAACGAACCCGCCAGTCTTGGTTCTTCCAAGGCCAGGGGTTCCTCTTAAGCTGTATATTTTAGCTACTGACCATTCTATTGAGAGTTTATTAACTCAGGATGACATATCAGGAACTGAACGTGCTATTTTCTATCCCAGTCGTATCTTGAATGAGTGTGAAACTAGATACTCTCAAATGGAAAGATTATGCCTGGCTCTGTATTTCTCAGGATGCAAATTGAGGCACTACATGTTTTCCTTCACCACGTGCGTTATAGCACAAACAGATTTGGTGAAGTACATGATGTCCAAACCCATTCTCTGGGGACGGATTGGGAAGTGGATTCTGGCTTTGTCAGAGTTTTCTTTGCAATACATTCCCCAGAAGGCGGTTAAAGGCCAAGCAGTGGACGATTTTCTGGCACATCATCCAATGAAGGATGTTCAAGAGGGGCTAGAACTGGACCTTGCTCGTATCAATTTGGCCCCTTGGTGTTTATACTTTGATGGGTCAAGTACGAGTACTATGGCTGGGGCAGGAGTAGCATTAGTCTCTCCACGCGGCCAAACTTTCTCTTATTCTTTCAGGTTGGACTTCAGATGCATAAATAACCAAGCAGAGTACGAAGCTTTGATCATTGGGTTGGAACTTCTATTCGATATGGAGATCACAGATGTGCATGTATATGGAGATTCCCAACTAGTGATCCGACAACTTGAAACTAAGTATAAGGCTGGACCAATACTAGAACCATATGCTAAACGAGCCTGTGATTTACTCAAGTTATTTACTGAAGTGGAGTTGAGCTACATCCCTCGCGAAAGGAATTATGCAGCAAGTGAGTTGGCTCAACTAGCACTGGGGGTGAGCTTGCAAGATGGAGTACGCGAACAGATATTAAAGGTCGAACGAAGGACCCTTCCATCTTTCCTTGCTCGCCAAGAAGATAAAAATGAGTGGTACGTTGCTACCCTTAATCACATTGATGTGGATTGGAGACAGGATATTATTTCCTACCTCCAGAATCTTAATAATCTGGTGGATAAGCGGATTCATTTTTTAGCTCATAACTATGTACTCAAGGATGATGAGTTATATAGAAGAGGGGAGAAAGGCATACTCTTACCGTGTGTCTTTGGACGTGAAGCAAAGCAATTAATGAGGGAAGTCCATCTTAGGATAGCAAGGGCACATCAGGCTGGTCTTAAGATGAGATGGTTAATAAGAAGACATGGCTTTTATTGGCCAGGAATGCTCAGAGATTGCATCACATTTGCTAAGGGTTGTGAAGAATGCCAGAAACATAGTCAAATCAGCCATATGCCCAGCTCGAGAATGAGATTTGGACTTCATTGGAATGATTCATTCTCATTCATCTGATGGGTACAAATTCATCATCATGGCTACTGATTTCTTCACAAAGTGGGTCGAAGCTCGACCTCTCAGGGTATCATCAGCAAAGGTCATCCGCCAGTTCTTATTTGAAGACATCATTTGTAGGTTTGGCATTCCTGAGAGTTTTGTTTCAGATTGTGGGGCAGCATTGATGTCTGGCGATGTAGACGAGCTTATGAAGGATTTTGGAATACATTTTCTACATTCTTCTCCATACTATGCCCAATCTAATGGTCAAGCAGAATTAAGCAACAAAATCATTATCCATATCCTCAAAAGGATGCTTGCGAGCAATGCCAGATTGTGGCATGAAGAATTATTTAACACCTTGTGGGCTTATAAAACAAGTAAAATGACACCCACAGGTACCACTCATTATGCGTTAATGTTCGGCCATGATGCGGTCTTGCCTCTAGAAATTAACGTTCAATCTTTACAGGTGATGGAACAACATAGCCTGATCGGTGAAGATTATGTACAAGCAATGTGGCAAGAGCATGAAGACTTGGATGAACAAAGAATACAAGCTTATGATAGTCTATGTGCTGACAAACGAAAGGTGGCTCGTGCCTATGACCGATGTACTAGGGGCATGAGTTTTGCAGAAGGAGAACTGGTCTGGCGAGTCATTTTGCCTGTTGGCGAGAAGACTGAAGGCCGAGGTAAATGGTCAGAAAAATGGGAAGGACCATACATCGTCGATCGACTTTTGGGTAAATGAGCAGTTTGTTTACGAGATCGAGATGGCACCATACACGTTAATCCTATAAATGGTCGATTCCTTAAGAAGTTCATACAACCGGTCTGAGAGTATGAAAATCCCCCAACTATGGCTTAATCCAGTTTATTCATGCTCATCCCATTTCACTCGCATGAGTAAACTGCAGGGGCACCATATAGGGATATGTACATCATAGTAGCCTATACTTGGGGCTAAATCTTTAGTTAGGGCCTATATTTGAGGCCAATTTTACTTTTTGTATTTCTTCTAAGTCAAGAGAGTTCATGATAGCCAATTACTGTGGCCAAAGTTATGTACAAACTATATCTGAGTTTATCAATATAAATTTACACAAGGATCTCTTTGCTTCAAACAAAAATATTACACATTCATCATTTAGAAGAATACAAAGGCTTTGCGGCCTCAAGCTCTGATACCATATGAGAAACAAACTATAAATCAGCAACAGAACAGAAAGATAAATACAGTTTGTTTTTCCAAATCCTTAAACAGTTGATATCCAGTCATTGGGTCAATGTATCAAATATGCACACATTGAAAAGAGAATGCGACCTCAAGCGGTGAGATGGAGAGGATTTGAAACACCAGGGAAGCTAGTTCATCAGATCAGAAGACCCTTTAAATTAGACTTGGCGTTTGTTGCCTTTTTCCCCGGTTGAAGTCCCTGTCATTCCCCTTCTGTGCAGCCATGTCCATTGGGCTTGCAGCCTCAATGCATATGGATACGGAGCGGGTGCACAGGAGGAAGATGATGGGTTTTCAACCTCGGAATTGTGGCTTTCCCTTCTTATGGAAGCACAAGTTGGGTCAGTCAAGGCAACGCCTGGACGTAGATATTGCTATCTGGTCCAGGTTTGGACGCGGATATTGCTATCTAAAGAATACGACATGGAAGGTTATATCTGGAGGTTTCTTTAGGTAGGAGAACCAGAGCAAAAACACAAAAGTGGAGTTCATTCTCCCAAGGAAGTTTGGAGGGCTGATCACAAGATGGTAAATGGGAAACCTTTTATAGAAAGGAGTCACAGCGGTAAGGCTTCGTGAGAGTAATTACACCTGTTAAAAGAGGACACACGTCTAATTGGAATTGGGCCAAGTCACGGTTTATCTACCCCCAAAGGAGAGCATGATGAATGAAAGATTTTTGGGGCAGGTAAAACGTATTTTGAAGATTTGATTGTTTGACGCGATACGGATTCCAAGTATAGAATTAAATTCCATTTAATGTTGGACAATCAGAGCAAGCGAGCGGTTAGAGTCTATAAATGAGACTAGTTCAATTCGAACAAGTTTTGAGAAGGCTTAATTCTGAGGCCAAGTCTTGTTTTGAGGCCCAATTCACACTTTGTTTCCAAAATTTGGATTGAACAAATAAATACTTAAAGAATTTTGGAACAAACAAAAAGGGGCTTAAAATTGGAAGCCCAATGATTCTAATAGGAAGGTCTGTCCCCTCACGGATACCTTGGCATATTCAAGAGCCAGCCAGACATTTTTGAGTGTTTGTAGAGCGTCTGTAGCTTCTTCTGTTGCTTCTTGCAATAGTCGAGCTTGGCTCTCTCCTTCACTCATGAGTTGGCACACAGTGGCTTGGTTTTTGGAGGTATCAATAACCATACTGTCTACTTCAGCTTCGAGAAAAACCACTTCAGCTCTAAGGATAGCTAGTCTAGCCTTTTTGGTTGCCAGAGCTTCTTCATGAGTAGACATGTCCTTCAGAACGACCTGTATTCATTTTTTTCTCTTCTTGAGCTTGGCCGACCAATGTTTCCACTGCTTCTTGTTTACGGTCTGACTCAAGTGTCAGGCGTTGGTGTTCTTCACTTTGGCTCAAGAGTTGGTATAATTTCTCCTCCAGGACAGGAATATGTTGAGTAAGTTCTGCAGGGGCAATAGCTTTTAGTTCCCTGACCTGTCCGCAAACGTGTCGAATGTCCTGAGGAGAGTCCAGGTTGCCAGAGAGAATGTTCTGAAGGGCAACTTTAATTGCAGAAGGAGAGCTCAGTGTGCTCAGTTTGCTATAAAGTTCTTGCAACTTTATTGCTGCTTCTTGTGTTTTGAGTACCTGAGAGGGAGCTCTTTGTGATGAAGACGGTGCAGTAGTTTCTTTGATTGAAGGCTCAGGGTCTTCATCATTAACACATAGTGAACTGGCAGGCTGATCCTTGGCGGCCATTATAGGAAGCTCAAAAGTTTGGCATGGCGAGCTCATGTGTTCCTTTGGACTTGTTAGTAAAGCAGGAGTCATCTCATCGATGTCCAAAGGAACGCTTTTGGACTGAAAAATAATAATACAAGTTGTCAGGACCAATTAAGGTTAATAAAATACAAGACGAAGTAAGTAGATATATTCTTACTTGTACAGGAAACAGTAACTGTGTTTCTTCAGTTGCTTGAAGCTTAAGCTCTGGCGAGGAAGGAGTTGGGTCCTTGAGTTCTGGATTAACCTCAACCAATGACTGTGGTTTGACGACTAAGAGCTCTGGCGGGGAGGAAATTTGTTGTTCTTGCTCTGAAATGACTTGGTCATTTTGAGCACTTGTGCCCTCGCCAGAAGAGGGAGGAATGAAGCAGGATTGGAACTCGATCTGCAAGCACCGGAATAGAACAGCAATATCAACAAGCTTGTTCTTTTCTTCTTCCTCAAGTTCCTTTCGATTGATTCCAGCCAGTAACTGGGCTATGAAGTCCTTACAGCACTCTTTGCAGCTGTTAATGATTTCGTGTCCTGTGTCATGATCCTCAGCTCCATACATAATGCTGGAATCATCGAACTTCAAAATGTAGGCTTTACAGCATCCTTCAGAAAGCCTTTCCCCCAGTGAGTCTATAATATAGTAGGCTTCGCCCTCAGCTTTGAGAACGAAGAAGTGATCATTCCAACTCACTATATATACTTAAGGCTTGTGGCTCTTGCTGATTTGCTCCCACGACATATCAAAAGATGCAAGACCATTCAGGGCTGTAAACCTCTCTAGGTTGAAATACTCAATGAAGGAGTCATCAGATGAGAACTCTAATGGTCTGATGTCAGCCTTCGAAATAACTTCTAGATCAAAATGTTGATTTGGGTAAGAGCTTGCGAGGGTCTCGTCCTTACATAGTTCTTGCCACTCCTTGGAACCTTGAATCAGAAGGTCATCAAACTCGGAGACCGTGGGCATGCTTTTTGGATTTGCACATAGCCAGTGTGTAATGTTGAAAACCAATGCTGAGCAGGCGCTTGCCCCGGAAGCTTTGTCACTCCTTTGATCAAAGGTGGCATGGAAGACTTGAGCTTGAAGCTTTGCTTGTTTGTCCCTGCTCGTGACCTCTGTAGCCAACCAGATGCCACTTGGAGGCTCTTCAGGCTTGGAGTGGATCTTCCTGTGTTTCTGAGACTATCAAAAGTGTGGGTTAGTTACAGTTCAGTGACAAAATAGCACAGTCTGTTCTGGGTAGATAAAATGCAACACTTACTGATTGCTTAGAAGGATTGGACCTCTTCTTCTTGAATGATTGCAAGGCAACAGTCACGTCTGGCTCAAGAGCATGCTGTTTGTAAGTAGAAAGGTTAATCAGATACAGTATAAGAAATTGCTAGTACATGTGGCATTTTTGGGTGTGAGAAATATACCTGTGGTCAGGGAGTAGTACTTATATTCTTGTACGACTTCTTAATAGCAGCCGAGTCTTCTTCATTCAAAAATCTTTTGCCAAAATCATAAAAGATAGTGGCAAAACGAGCAAGCGGTCCCTTATGTCGTATGCCTTCCCAAAGTTGGGAGCGCCAGACATGGTATGACTCGGTGATCGATTGAGAAATCACTAGTGGCTTCGTTATAATAGGAAGTATCACTGTTGGAAAGCCAAAGTGTTCATCCTGCACTTCTGCTGTTGTAGGATGATTTGTTCCTCGCTAAAGAGTACACTTGTTCACAGAACAAGCGAAGGGCATATGAGCGTCTTGAGTGAGCCCAAACTGTCTCGTGAAGTGGTTTGAGGCGTAGAGCTCATACCCGGGGCTCGCTGAATCTGGGACTGGCAGGTCCTTGCAAGTGTTACACTGAAGGAAGAAGTTCCTCGCAAGAGCGTTTTGCTCTGGCGAGGGCATAAACCCGCTCGCGAGGATGTCAGGATGACGACTATTCAAAATTACTTCAACTGATGCAGTTGGAAAGTCTTTATGTATGCGGAGGTGGTTGAAGCAGACTAGATAGGACTATACTCTAGTCCTAGTTGGTGTGGAAACCAACGTTCGGCCCAACAACTTATGATCTTCAAAGACAGGAGGTGTTGTAGGGCAGAAAAAGGGAAATTACATCCGCAACTAGAGCTCCACCATCCAGAGCAGTCCTGGTTGATTAAGGTCGAGCTTTGAAAGAACGACTCACCTCGGACCATAGTAGATGTAGGTGAGAACAGACTCAACCAAGCCCAGTTGTTCACAGTTGAAAAGGCGTTCAACAAGGTTGGTCTAGCATTTGTTGATCTTTGCAGAAGACAGGCAGAAGATGTACTTTGATAGTCAGTATTCCAAAAAGGATATGCCTCCTTGGTCGGTCTTTCTCCTCCTGAGCAAAATGTTTTACCCAGGAAGAGTAGGAGGAAGGACGATTGAGGGAGGCTTGAACTGGTGTCCCGTTGTGTTGGTTGAGCGACCAAGAGTCTGCAAATGCTGGAACTCCAAAGATGATGTGCAAGTCGAGGATTGTAATGCTCACATCACCACAGGGGAGACGGAAGTAGTTGGCGGTGCAATCCCAAAAGCACATGGCTGTGGCGAACGGTGCTCTGTTGTCACCAGCTAGGAGAGAAAAACACAAGTCGATGAGTTGAGTGATTCCAACTGTTTCCCACCGATTGATATCTTGTCCGCGACGGTGCCGGTACCAGGCGAGATCCTCTGCGTTTGGGTGCGGCCATCTCCCAATTTGGCAAATGGTATCTTTGCTGGTCAATTCCTTAGGGTCTGCCGTGGGGTTTTCTTGGACTATTAGGGATGAATTGCAGATGGGATGGCAGAGAAGATTGAAAAGCTCTGGATTGATTGGAACATCCAGAAAGGGACCAATCAGGCCAGTGCCTTTGTTTGGGTCTATGGTTAGAGAGACAATTGCTTCTGGGTTTTGTCGTCTGGCGATAACTTTGAGGTGTCTCGAGAATTTCTCAGCGTTACGGTATAAGTAAGGGATGGAGATGTCTCTGCGTGGAGGCATTGTCTAGGTCGGAGTAGAGGAACAGCGGCGAGAATGAAAGGTCTTAGCTTTTGACTAAGGAGGTTAAAGGTGCATGATCAAGGCAAGTGAGAAGGTCTCGTTGGGGAATGAGATTTTGTTGAGGTGGACTGGTGCTTTTATATTACGTCAGTCGAATGACGCAACTTTTTAGAGGAGTTGTGTAACGTGGCACTTGGGTGTTATGTTACCGTTTGGTTTAACAGCGAGTCAGTCGGGTAATATTCAAGTCTTTTCTCTTGTATAGGTAATTCAAGTTCAAGACTTGAGGGGTAATGTTTGGGCCTAAAATAAAATATTTCATATTGAGCTTGAATGACTGAAGTCTTGGCGAGCGGCCCAAGATTGGCTGAAGTCTTGGCAAGCGGCCCATACTTTATAAAAGCTTGGCGAGCGGCCAAGTGAGAGAGATAGAGTTCTTTTAGAACTCTAATTCATGAATTAGCTGATTCCATGCGGCTTGGATGTCTATCATACCTTTTCTGTTTCAGATAAGTTTCTTTATTAATAAAGGAGTTGTGATAGCATTGAAATTCTATAAGGATGAAAACCCATATGCTGGTGTCAGAGTTATATTGAAATTCAAAGAGCAAGAACAAGAAAAGTTCAAATGAATTGAAAGACAACTACTGAGTATTATATAAGGACAGTAAGAGTTTTGTGAAAAAGGTCCCCGATCAAATACATACATTTGTTATATACGCAAGTACACCTAGACATACATCTCGTCAAGAGATTCTATCTTCTTTGCAACTAGCAGATCAAAGTGCTTGTCACCTATTGAGTGAGAGTATTGTGATCAGAAGGAAGCAATTGCGACTGGACGATTGAAGGCCTTGTCACCTATCGAGTGAGAGTTTGGATACCCAAAGGAAGCAGTGTTCTCAACACACCGTCTGAGAGATTACTCTGCTTTGCACTGATAAGGGAGTGTGATGTATCGATTTCGAAGACTCTACAAGAGACACATATCAAAAGTCCTAGGTTACTAGGCGAGAATGACCTATTCGGACAAGGTTGTTGCTCTCCTTGTCTTAATTGCTTATCGAGAAGTCAGGCGGCTTTACATTCCATATTCCGTTAAAAAACGGTGACACGCCAGCATACGAAGTACATACAAGATAAACCGATACCTGCGGTCAAACTATCCGAAGTCAATAAAAAAGACTGCTTCGTGGAAGGATCTCTCTGTGAAGATATTTTTTCATCGAACACACCTATTTAAATTTGTATTGCTATATGGACATGTCCTATATATTCGAACTCTTTAGTTATTGATCAATTGAATCTTCTATTTTTTTTTGGAAAACAGTACTAAAAAAATATTACTTGTGTGTGTGCGGGAAGTCTGGAAAGGCACCTTACAATTACATAGATGCTGAAATAAGGTATTCTTACACTTTGACACAGTGTTGTCGTGTTGGCTGATTTCATCTTCTTATTTGTTATGTACCCCTTATTTGATTACTTGATTTAGCTTCTATGCTTGATAGTTCATTCTTATTTGAGATTAATAAATTGTGTGCTTTGACACTTTCTAGATCTCATATGCCATAGAAGAGCTTCTTATTCATACATATTCAAAGTTATTTCATTCTTTACAAGCTTTATCCTTATATCTATTATAATCCATGATAATGCTTGCAGGCAACATTTAAGAGTTGGGACCAATGCAAAGCAATTGATAATGGAGTTATATTGCTTAAAAGTACGCTCCAACATCTCCATGAATCTGATGTAATATTTGGTGTCCTTGAACACAATCTTTTCAGTCTTATCCTCTTTAATTTTCTTTGTCGGAGCTTGTTTTTTAATCGTGTTGGTCTAAAAAATTGAACTGAATTTGGTTTATTAGAATGATTAACTCCTGTTTGATATTATTTCAGAGACCTCTACTGAATAACAAATTTGAATTGAAGAGGCAGTTGTCCATAAGATTTAGGGATTGTGACGATAATATGTAAATTGCCGCTTCAATGATGTAGGCATCAGTCGTGAACAATTTCTATCTCAAAGATAATGTCAACTTGAACACTTTATGTATTATTCAGGACGATTCTTTATTTGTAACTTTGAACATTGAGCTTACAAATGATCAGCATGGCACCGCAGCATAGTGCGGTTAGCAGTTGCTAGTGCAAATGAAATATGGAAGATTTCATTTGAACTCAAAGTGTGCTGGTTTGGTTTGGGTTTATACAGATACCTACTGCGTATATATTTGTGTCCATATCTTATGTAGGCCTGTTCTATCAGCCCAATAGCAACCAATAAGAGAGGAGTCCAATAAACAAAGACTAGACTAGTCGGCGCGAAAAGAGCGCGGGTAAAACTTTCTTTGTGGTTGCCAGCTGGAACTTTCCCACAAACCATGTTTTTTGTACTTGGTCTTCACACTCTTGCCTTGAACAATAAGGAAAGGCTCTAGTCTTCTCCTCAGTCTGATGTTAACGTGTTTACAAAGCGTGTACTTTGCTTGGCATTATTGTCACCACCACCAAAAGCTTTATGTACAATATATATCTTTCCTTTGGTTATTTTTTTTTTGTATCATAGAATTGATTCAAACTAAACAAAATATAATCTTAGATCATTATTTTTCAAATAATGAATTTATCTGGAGTTCGAATGACTGTAAAATTGATTTTCATTTATAATACTACGGTCCGATATATTTGTTTCTTTTAAATTTAATTCGTTCAATTTGAGAAAGAGTATTGTAATGTCTTAGACAAAACAAAATCCTTTGGGTCATTGTTTTCATACCTTTTAATTATAACACTGCACTTCCGTTACAAATTTGGACCACAGCTTTACAACTGTATCTCTTTGTTTCATTGTAACGACTACAAAAAATTTAAAACACCACCTATCGAAAATGAGAAAATTTAGATTAAAACAACCGAAAAAAGTAGTTTAGACATATCGGTCAATGCGTGTTGTTTTTCCTCAATCAATTTTCATTATGTTCAGAATCGGAAAAGTCAAAACTATTTTTGACAATAAATTTGATTTACATCGTACGTTACGATTTAATCACATCGTTAATTAAAAAATCTACGAACATACCATAGTCCTAATAATAAATCCCCAACTACATATTCCGTTACAAAGTAGCCTCATCGGACCTCGTCTACTACCACCCCTATATAAACCATGACCAAACAAGCCGTGCGTGGTCCGTAGTAGCATATGGCTCCTTTTGTGTAATCACCGGAGTCATAATCCGACTAGGAAAACCGAGAGAAAAAAAATAAGCCCTATATAAATCTCCGACCTAGCCCAAAGAACCCGCCAACCTACTTCGAGCAAGTCCTTAACCTGCGCACCCCTTTCTTTAACCTGCGCTCCCCAAACACTCTTCAAATAAAATAAAATAAAATTAAGAGAGAAAAAGTCGCTCATTATCGAACTTAAGTAGTTTTTTGTTCGCTCTCAAACATTTTTTGTTCGCCAATAATGAGATTGCGATCGCCGCCGCGAGTCACCGTCGCCGTCGTATCGTTTCTTCGGAGCGAGGGGTTTCGATAAGGCTCAAGAGGAACTAGAAGGAGTGGAGGAGGAGGAGGAGAGAAGAAGGAGAATTTAGGGTTAGGGTTTTGGAGCTTGGGAGGTATGTTGATGACGGAGGACAGCTCGAATTGGAGCGCCGACGCCGGCGTGTCTGGATTCGATGTTGACGAGTTCGGAGGCGAGGATATGTCGATCGATCTCGACGAGTTCAATCGGCTTCTAGAGGAAGAACCTGCGGTAAATTTTTCTCTTGGAGTGAAATCTAGTCTTTTACTGTGAAGCATGCAGAGAATTTTGGCTATGGATATGTGTATTTCGTTGATTTTGGGTGAATTTTGACCTGTGATTTGGCTTCGAGCCTTGGACTGTACTGGAATCGGTTAGTTTCAGCTTGGAATTTTTGGTGTAAATCGATGGGTTTTGTGATCAGAAGTTCCGATTTTGTGTTTGAGTAGAAAGAGGCTTACTTGTTTTCGATGAACTTGCATATTACTGTTGTTGAGCTCCTTGTTAAGTATTTTGATATATGGTGCAGAATTATATTGAAGTTATAAGCGTATTTTTTTTAATTTCTTATTTTATTGTTTAGCTAGTTTCAAGTGATTTCCCTAAGCCTTGCGGTTAGGGTTGTGAACTTTTAATTTTGTTGCTGAATTTTAGTAACAACTACAGGGTTGTCCGAAGGATTCATCACTGGGAAACAAAGTGCCAGCTGAAGCAGTTTCCGGCGCTGGTTATGTGGATAAGCAGTTCCAAAGTGGTGAGTGAATTTGTTTTGTGATGAGATATTTTAATTGAATAATTTGTTCTTCAATATATGGCATACATTTCTAGGCTGCTGTAATGGTGTGGGGTTATGGAATGTAGATTACAGATTTCTACATACATTTGATTGTTTGCTTATTTGGTCGTTTAGGATCTCAAGTGCTGAAGGAAGAACCATCAATTGTGGCTGATGTAGGGGGTCCTGGAATTTGGCAACTTCTGTTCAGCAATGAAGCTTCAGATTCTGGGGCAGGGGTTCCAGGTGGATCCTTTGAGCCTGCAGGGGATCCTGCAATGTTCATTGCCTACCAAGGTAGCGAAGCACCAGCACAGACCGGCTCTTCTGGCCCATGGCATTCCCCGTATGTCTCAGAGGCATCAGATATTGTGGTGGGGGGCCTAGGCGGTCTGTTTGAATCTGGATGGAACCCTGGAATGACTTATGACTACCAAGATAAGAAGCCGCAATCATACAATAGCTCTCTTGGACATGCGTACTCCACAAGTCTGAAAGACTGGACTTCATCGGTTCCCTGCAATGAGACTTGCATCAGAGACAGGGTTGGCGTTTCACGGCCCACTTCTAGTACGTCATCTAGTTTTTCTGAAGGCCACACCAGTCATGGTTTAGACATCGGAATTCTTAATGTTCCGCAGGGGAATGCAGATGTGACAGGGAAAGTTGATTCTGGTATGCCAAACCCTTGGATCATACAGTTGATGTTTTTGCTGTGTTGTTGGTTTTGCACTAAGTTATTGCACTACTACTTTGACTTGTTTTGAATTTTGAGTTTGAAGTACTAATTAATGTCTTCTAATGAGTGCAGATTCTTCACAATGCCTTAATATTGTTAACATGGACAAGAGCTCCAGAATGTATGGGGCTTTCGGGGAAAATAATTCTTGTACATCTATCGAAATGCCCCTTCAAGAAGTAGATGTATGTTCACCGAATGTTACTTCCACTGAGTCTACTCTTTGTCAAAGTTCGGATATTTTCGACAACCGTCATACAGCTATGGATGATATGAGCTTCGAAGATACACATATGGCAAACTACTCGTCTACACTTTTTCCCAGTAACGAGGATATTATCACCAATGTGAAGGATGAATCGGTGGAGTTTCAAACTGATAGTTCATGCTCAAGCAGTAAGATGAATATATATTGTCAGGAGGGAATAACTGGTAAATATGGATTTGAATCACCAGTGATTAATGCCTCAGATACTAAGGAGTGGAATTTCAATTTCAATCATGGACTATCTGCATTAAGTGGGAATTCTTCATTGGATGCAGACTATAGTCCTGTTGACGATAAGGCATCAGTCAAGCCCTTTACTTCTACTGAGACATACATGTCTATTAAAAGAGAAGTCACTGGTGTGAAGAACAAAAATATTGACGAGTTTGCTGCACCTAGTTCGATGGGCCATCCTTTTCCATTCATGGACGAAACTGTGACAAAGCCATCTTATAGTGCTGATCTAAATGGTCTGGGTTATCAGTTACCAGCTGCTCAGCCATTCTCTTCAATCATGAATATGGAGTACACTATGGACAGACTTGAGGCTAAACACTCACTGCCTAAGAGCTTTCCTCCCTCAAAAGTCAGCCCTGAGTCTATTCAAAGTAACTTCTCAGAAAAATCCTCTGCAGATGATGATGATATAAGCATTATTGAAGATATCAGTAATCCTGCACCCATACATCACTTTCCAGTGGTCACCAATAATTGTTACCCGACATTGACTCTCTCTCCAGCACTTGGAAATAACATTCGTAATTCACAACATTGTGGTGATCACAACACCGGAGTGGGAGGCATACGTTTCAAGACAAGGGATGAACAATCGATTATGACAGTAGCGTTGCAGGTATGATTTCTGTCTTGTAATACTGTTCATCAATGAATCACGGGTTCTTTATCAGACGTTTGATGTTGTTAAGCAGTTCTCATATGATGGCCTGCTTTTTGGTCTATTGCTTTCGTAAGAAACAGAAAGAACTTATTTCCTAGCTCTTTGTCAAGCCCACACACATTCATAGTTTTTATCTTACATTATTCTTATAGCAAAAATATATACATAAAAAAGAACTCGATCAAAAAAAAGAAGTCTGCTAGGTTGTTAGACTTTGTGGAAGTTACTGTACTTGCTCGTTTATCTGAAAAACTGAAATGTACAGTTATTTTTTTGGTCATTATGATATTGTTTTGCATTCCTAATTTTGAGTTTTGTCTTGCACTAGTTATCCAGAAAAGAATATTTAGTGGGTAATTGAAAATTTAAAACTTCTCACATAAATGTTACTGAATACAAAGTACAGAAACATGACATCTGACAGCTTCAACTAAATTTTGTGATGCGTTGCAGGAACTTTCACAGCCCAAGTCAGAAGCTATTCCCCCAAATGGGGTTTTAGCAGTACCTCTCTTAAGACATCAGGTTATCAATTGTACCATTTATTTTCTTCTTAACTACCAAAAAAATTCAGACAAGAAAAACCACCATAATATGTAACAACACTGCCTTTCTAGTTCCCATATTGTTCTAATCACCTGCTTTATGCCTCATGTCCTTGACAGAGGATTGCATTGTCATGGATGGTTCAAAAGGAGACTAGTTTGCAATGTTCTGGGGGAATTCTTGCAGATGATCAGGTCTGAATTATCCTATGAGAAATTGCTATAAGCAGTATATCTGTCAAAAACTTGTGGCTGACATCAACTCAATGTGCAGGGATTGGGGAAAACGATATCCACAATTGCTCTCATTCTCAAGGAAAGACCTCCTGCTACTGGAGCCACTCAAGATAAAAAGAAGTGTGAGTTGGAAGCTCTGGATCTAGACAAGGATGAGGATATTCTTTCTGGAAAGCAAGATCCTGATGCTCATTTGAGCTCCTCAAATGAAACTTCCGAGAAGAGAATGAAATCGGTTATACAAACAAAGGGAAGGCTAGCTTGTGGAACACTTGTTGTTTGTCCCACAAGTGTCTTGCGGCAATGGGCTGATGAGTTGCATAATAAGGTAACAGAAAAAGGTAGACTCTCTGTGCTAATCTACCATGGAGGGAATCGAACGAAGGATCCTTGTGAGCTAGCTAAGTATGATGTTGTCCTCACAACATATTCAATTGTCAGCATGGAGGTCCCCAAGCAGCCTCTTGCGGATGGTGAGGATGATTCTCCATATATGGGACTTTCATCCAGTAAGAAAAGGAAGTATCCTAGTAAAAGCTCAAAGGGTAAGAAGGGATTGCAGAGTGCAGCGCTTGAGTCTGCTGCTCGTCCTCTTGCTAAGGTTGGATGGTTTAGGGTTGTCCTGGATGAAGCCCAGAGTATTAAGAATCATAGAACCCAAGTTGCTAGAGCCTGTTGGGGGCTTCGAGCGAAACGTAGGTGGTGCTTATCGGGGACTCCTATCCAGAATGCAGTTGATGATCTTTATAGCTACTTCAGATTTCTCAGATATGACCCATATGATGTATACAAATCATTCTGTGCAAATATAAAGTATCCTATCTCTAAGAATCCAACTAAAGGATACAGAAAGCTGCAAGCTATTCTCAAGACAATTATGTTACGGCGCACAAAAGGTGAAAACAAATAGTAGAGAACAATACTGCATATTCAATATTTTTCTTTAAGTAATACTACCTGTAAGTTGCATCCCAGTTATCTGATATCTTGGAGCTGTGACTGTAAAATATTCGAGGTTGTTTACATACATTGTATCATTCCTGATGGCTAGCTGATGATAATAGTTTCCTGCAGGCACACTTCTTGATGGAGAACCTATTATTAATTTACCACCGAAATCTATAGAATTGAAGAGGGTGGAATTCTCAGCAGAAGAACGAGATTTTTACTCCAGGCTAGAGTGCGATTCACGTGCTCAGTTTGAAGTATGTATTCCGTGCAAGTTTTTTGAGTTTGATATTTCATAAGCCTTCTCTTTTCGTGACCTCCAGAAGAAAACTCTAGAAATCTTGCATTTAAGCAAGTTTGCATGATATTATGTGGAATATATATTTAATTGTCTTTTGGTTCTGCTCTTACACAACAGGAATATGCAGCTGCTGGAACTGTGAAACAAAATTATGTTAACATTTTGTTGATGCTCTTGCGGCTTCGGCAAGCTTGTGACCACCCTCTTCTCGTCAGACGTTATGAATCACAAACTTTATGGAAAGCTACAGTGGAGAAGGCAAAGAAGCTTCCTCATGACAAAAAAGTATCCCTTCTAAATTGTTTAGAAGCATCTTTGGCAATTTGTGGCATCTGCAATGTAAGTATTCATCCTTTTCTTTTTTCATTTAGTGTATTTACTCTCTGGCAATCTATACATTATCAATATGAGTTTACAGAAGTCCCAAGTTAGCCAAGACTAGAGGAGTCAAGGCTATCTACTGTTGATCTATAAGATGTTTCTAAGCATGAAGTTGAGGTTATCATACCCTGTTAAGTATGATGCCATTGCTTCAATACTAAAACTTTAGATCTTGAGTATGATTAGCTGCGGATAGAAATACATGTCCTTTGACATCCAGGAAATAGATTGCACTTGTGTTTATATTTTTACTTCACTTTTTATGATATCTAGACTTCACAAGGTTTTATAATGGAGTTGGTGCTGTGTAAGTGATGTTATTTGGTACACAATAGTGGATGTGATTTTCATGAGGATTATGCACCCGCTGTGGTAGTGTGTTGACTGACCTCCTCTATGCTTTGAATTACTCCTTTGGTTTTTGTATTGATTTGGCTTTTATATTCTGACACCCCTATTTATTTCTATTTTAGGATGCGCCTGAAGATGCTGTTGTTTCTGAATGCGGTCATGTGTTCTGTAGCCAATGCATATGTGACTCTCTTACTGGTGATGACAATCAGTGCCCCAGCACAAATTGCAAAGTTCAATTGACAGAGTCTTCAGTGTTTTCAAAAGCCACTTTAAAAAGTTCACTTTCTGATCAACCTGATTCAGAGGGCATGGATTCTGAAGTTTTTGATGCTGTAGAGTCTTTCTATGAGGATCGTTCCTACAATTCATCCAAGATTAAGGCCGCAGTTGAGGTTCTTTGTTCAATGTGTAAACCGAAGATTCTCACTACAGAAAATAGATACATACAGGGAAGTGATGATAAAAATGCCAGCTGTTCTATGACATCTGACATTGACAGAGTTCAGTCACTTGTGGTGGGTTCTGAGAGTAAGAACTTGGGTGTGGATGGAAGTTCAAATAAGTCAGATAAGGTAGTCAGAGAAAAAGCAATAGTCTTTTCGCAGTGGACTAGGATGCTGGACTTGCTTGAATCATCGCTCAAAACTTCTGGCCTGGAATACAGACGACTCGATGGAACAATGTCAGTTGCAGCCAGAGATAAAGCTATAAAGGATTTTAATACTCTGCCAGAGGTTTGTGGAAATTAGTAGTAAATTTTTATTTCATTTTACCGTCCAGTTTTTTTATGCGAACTGATCACTGTGGTGTACTTTCTAAAGTCTGAACCCATTTCTTGTAGGTGTCGGTCATGATTATGTCCTTGAAAGCGGCTAGTCTTGGTCTTAACATGGTCGCAGCCTGCCATGTGCTTCTTTTGGATCTGTGGTGGAATCCTACAACTGAAGATCAAGCAATTGACAGAGCTCATCGTATTGGACAGACTCGCCCTGTGACAGTTTTACGGTTGACTGTGAAAGATACTGTCGAAGATCGTATTTTAGCTCTTCAGGTACTGGCATTGTTTTTTAACATGTGCTCTGATTGTATTGTGCCCATTGTTCTGATCAAATATATGATGTCTCGACAGAAAAAGAAGAGAGAGATGGTGGCATCCGCATTTGGAGAGGATGAAAATGGCGGTCGTCAGACTCGGTTGACTGAAGAGGATCTCGGATACCTGTTTAGGGAATGAAAATGATTAGAGGAGTTTATATAGTCTTGAACAGATTGGTTTCGCTAACAAAAGGCATTGTCAATAGGTTTGTTTTGGGCCGCCTTTGCGCCGCGGCAGAATCGATACTCGGAAAGATCATCATCTGACAATTTAGATCTAGAAAAGAGTAGTAGCATCAGGGCTCATATATCAGCTAGATGATTATTGTTAATAGTCCCCATAGGAACCTCACATGATGAAAAAGGTTTCTCGTTTACCATTTTTTTTTTCGTTCTACATTTTTACTATTCTTCACCCGTATAGGATGCCTGGTAGTTTTTTAAGTCCATAGACCTAATCAATCAAAGATATGAAAGTTGAAAGCGTTCTCTTGTCTATGTTTCCCATTGTATAAGTTTGGTTCTTTCATAACATTTTTTAGTTACATTTGGGATAGAAATTTGGTGATGTCTGGTAACAATGGACTCATTCCTTGTAGCATAAGCAAAGTGCAGTAGAACACACTTCTGAGTATCAAACCTTACAGTCTTGTACTGCTGGTTAGTGAGTTCGTGATCTGTGTGATCCAGAGTTAATTCACTGATCACCAGAACCGACTCTTAATCCCCAATCCCACCGATCAAACAAAGCAAATCATGCAAATTTTGTACACCGGAGAATTTTTCCCGTCATTTTAACACCTCCGATTGAGCCAATCAAGAATATCACGGCGAACAATTTCCACATTGTCGTCAGTTTCCCCAAACAACAAGGAATGCATCATCCCCTCGTATATCTTGATCGTCTTGTCCTCGCTCTTCGCCTCTTCATACAAAGCCCTGCTGACGTCAGGATCAGTCACCACGTCAGCGCTTCCGTGTAGCACAATAAACGGGAGCGCCACGTCACACAGCCGCCGACTGAGGAACTCGGTGACCCTGAGTAGCTCTACGACCGTACCCAACCTCGGCCTCCCTCGGTACCTGGAGGGATTCATGTCCGCAATTACCTTCTTGCCCTCGACTTTAACCGATTTCGCCATCAAGTCCCCGGTTGGGACGATCGGAAGAGTCGGCAGAAATTTAGCTATTAAAGTTAAGATCTGAGGGATCGGCCACCTCGGCCTGACGTCATCCGAGATCTTACACATCGGCGCCGCCAGCACCGCTCCCTGAAAGCTCCTCTCCGGCAGTTCGGCGGCGGTGAGGAAGTGGATGAGTAGACAGATCGCGCCGCCCATGGACTCGCCGAAGAGGAAGCTCGGGAGGTTCTGTAAATTAGGGTTTTGGAGCTTGACGGAGTTGAAAAAGGAGAGGCAGTCTTCGACGACGAGATCTACGTCGGGGACGAAGGCTCTGCAGAGGCCGTCGGATTTGCCGTGGGACTCGATGTCGAGGGCGAAGCAGGCGAAGTTGTTTTGGGCGAGGTAGATCGGCGTGGCTTGGAATGTCCAGGAGATGTCGTTGCCGTAGCCGTGGACCAGGAAGACGACGCCACGTGGAGGAGAGAGAGAGGAAGAGGGAGAAGGGAGCCATTGGCGGGTGAAGAGGTTGAGGCCGCGAGGTGAGGTGAAGAAGGAGGAGGAGGATTGGATGCCGTGGAGAGAGTAGTAGGTTTGTTCTGGTGTGTCGCCCCAGAAATGTGGGTACTGGATTAGGTTTTGGGACGACTCCTTCATTTTTGGGAGAGAGAGAGAGAGGAAGAAGATGACGACGACGACTGTAGAAGTAGCCTTTAAGCTGAGGTGTGTGTTTGACTCGGTTTGTACCAGGTTTGTGACTCGGTTGACAAGAGGGACTCGGATCTTATTTATTACGTTTAAAAAATTAAAAAATAATTTAAATAGAATGTATTCACGACACATAATTAGAATTTCGTATCAGAATTCATTATTGGAGTATACATTCGTTTTTTTGTTTAGTAAGAATTTTGGCTAAACATGAAAGTTTTAGCGAATATGAGCTAAATATTAGTGTTCGAAAACTTGTTTAGTTCAATATTTTAGTTGAAATCGATATGACATTGAGTTATTCACCCATGTATAATTGAAATTTCATCACAACAGTACATTATTGAAGTATACATGCGTTTTCTTCTAGTAAGAATGTTTGAGCGAATATGAGATGAATACTAGTGTTGAAAAATGAGTTTAATTAAGTACTTTAGCTGAAATCGATAATGACACTGAGTTATTCACCCACGCATAATTAAAATTTCGTCACAAAAGTACATTATTGGAGTATACATGCGTTTTGGTCGGGTAAGAATTCGGCTAACATGAACGTTTGAGCGAATATGAGCTGAGTACTAGTGTTTGAAAATGAGGCTAGTTTGGTACTTCAGTTGAAACCAATAATGAGACTGAGTTATTTACCCACGCATAATTGAAATTTCGTCACAAAAGTATATTGTTAGAGTATACATGCGATTTTTCCGTCTAGCAAAAATTCGGCTAAACATGAATGTTTGAGCGAATATGAATTGAATACTAGTGTTCGAAAATAAGCTTAATTCAGTACTTCAGTTTAAACCGATAATGACACCGAGTTATTCACCTATGCATTATTGGAGTATACATGCATTTTTTTCGTCCAGCAAGAATCTAGCTAAACGTGAATGTTTGACCGAATATGAACTGGATACTAGTGTTTGATAATAGGATCAGTTCAATTGAAACCAATAATGACACCGGAGTTATAACAAATTTTTGCTACATTTAATATGCATGAGCTAGAGTGGAGTCTATATATAGTTGATATATACAAAAGGATGTGAAGTGTGAAAGATGTAAAGGTTTTTAACACAATGTGTTTAGTGGTGGATGGAGGTATGGAACATGTCAAGAGACTTGATTAAAGAAATGAATAGATAGGTTTTGGCCGTATAGCTAGGAACCGCCGCACGGCTAGAGAGATAGTGGAGCTGAAAGTTGTGTGTAAAAAGATTAAGTTCAGATTGCACTAAGTTTTGTAACACACACACATGCTGCTTTTGTTGTTTACTTGTTAGTGTGTCCTTCACTTTTTTTGTTTTTGTTTTTCTGGGTCAATGTTATGATTCCAAAGATTCGCTCTTTATTAGGTTCTGAGGAAGTTTTCAATAAAATGTAGTTCGTTTTTGAACCAGAATCTACTACTGTTTAGATTTGGTTTTACCTTGAGTTATATACAAATCCATTCCATGATTAAGTTGAAAATGGCAGTCTAGTTCTTCTTTTCCTTCTTCTCTTGAGTTAGCACTGCTTCATTGGAATGGGAAGCTACTAGTTTCTAATATACATCATCTTGATTCTTGAATATTTAGTTGGCGAGTAAAGATTTTGCTGCAAACAAACAATATGCGCGACTCATGATTACGAGAAATGATGCTAATGTTAGGCAGGGAGGTTTAGTCGTATTATCCGGATAAGCTTTTGAATTCAACAGTAGGGTGTTAATAATAAGATCTTTGAAAGTTCTGATACGGTCAAATTCATCAAAAGCTACAAAGTATTTATCCAATAATGAGAGCAGGTCAAATCTGGCGTGGCCTATCAGTAAGAGATTCTCATCCAATCTGTCCGGACAGAAAATTTGATGGGCAAATTTTAGTTCAGTACACCGCAGTTTGAGTTATTTTTCATGTAATTACTTGAGATTTTAAAATTTTTAATTTACTACTTGAGATTTCATTTTCATCACTTATTATTTTTTCATTCAAAAATATGTAAAGATGGAGGATATTTTAGTCAATTTATTTATATTTAATAAAAAATAAATTTTATAAATTTGTTATTCCTACCAAAATAAATTTTATTAATTTTTTTCAAATAGTCGGTTGGCGAAATATACCATGCTTACCCTTGACTGTTTAATTAGTGCCGTAATATGGATATCAAGACATATGGGCTGACGACATAACACTACCAAAATTCCTTTGTTAGCAGACGAACCAAATTCGTTGCCTAACAAAGGTTCTCCGTTGCCTAAACAACTTAGGCAACGCACATTCCGTTGCCTAAGATCTGTTGGCTAAGCGATGTCGCGAAGCGTGTTAGACAACGAAAATTACAAAATCCGTTGTCTAACAACCTCGTTGAGAGACGGATGTTATTCAGTTGCTTAACATTAGTGCAACGGTATATTTCAAGTTCGGACGACAAAAAAATCGTCGTTTGACAGAATTTCTAGCAGACTGAAATTTTTGTTTCCGTCGGTGAACGTTTCATCCAAAAGGACGGTTTATGGAGCAAGAATCCATCGTTTAGATTACTCGTTAATAGACGAAAATTTTATTTCCGTATGTTAACAAGTAATCTAAACGACGGAATAATTGTAACCTAATTTATAACCAATTCTGCCAGTTAATAATCATTCCGTCTCTTAACAAAGAATTAATAATATAAATAATATAAAAAATGATTAAAAATAATATAATATTAATTTTAAATATTCATGATTTCGTTCGATAATTTAATATTGATTTTACGATTTCGATCGATAATATAATATTAATTTTAAATATTCGATTCCCTTACGATTTTGATACACGATTTTGAGTGATAATATAATGGGTTAATTTCACACACAGTACTTGAACTTATGTGGTCAGGTCAGTTTGATACCTCGATAATTTAATATTGATTTTACGATTTCGATCGATAATATAATATTAATTTTAAATATTCGATTCCCGTACGATTTTGATTCACGATTTTGAGCGATAATATAATGGGTTAATTTCACACACAATACTTGAACTTATGTGGTCAGGTCAGTTTGATACCTCGATTTTTTTTCGTACGAGAAACGTACTCCAACTTATTAATTCATACCGTCGAGGTACCAAGTCACTTTTCCAATCAAATTTCGACTAATTTGCTCACGTGGCACCTCTGTTTTTCTAAAATGTCCTTATTGCCCTCAAAGTTTCCTGCCAGTTTTTTCCCCGCCAACAATCTATAATGGTTCCCTCCAAAACAACCTCATTATCGTCCAAGCCACCTCATTCCTCTCCGGCATTGCATTGAACACTTCCCTCCCACTCCCCACACCTTCCCATTTCACCACACCATCCAAAATCACAGTCCACGACACAACGTTGCGCTCCCCCATCTCATTAAACACCCTCGCCGTACCCAGCTCGCCGCACTTAACATACATATCCAAAGCCGCATTGCAAACCTTAACACCACAACTCAAACCCACCTTCACCATCAACCCATGTCCTTCCACCCCAAGCTCCAAGTCTCCCAACCGAGCACACGCATTGAACAAGCAAACCACCGCCACGTCGTCCACCCTCACTCCCTCTCTTCTCATTTCCACAAACAAACGAAGCCCATTTTGATGCTTCCCTTGGCGAGCAAAGCTTCCCATCAATACAGTCCAGTCTACAGTGTCTCTATGTGACTTGGGAATTTCGTCGAACAAGTGGTGTGCATACTCAGCACTACCACAACTTGCATAGAAATGGAGCACGACGTTGTGAATATATGAGTCTGGTGACGCGGCGAGCCCGTTGGTGATGATCGCCGCGTGGAGCTTCTTAGCGTCGTCGATGGAGCGGCGCGTGCATTCTCGTATGAGAGAACGGATGTGGCGCGTGGAGAGTAATGTCAAGGCAGCGTGTTTTTGAGGCTAGCTTCCACATCCAAAACTATAATGAGAAAAGTTATGATTGATGGCGAATCATATTCCTACTTTCATTACCATATATATATGATCGATCAATGATGTACGTTGCAGGTGTTAGTTCAATGGCTTTCAATGAGGAAAACAGAGATCACATCGTGGTGATTGGAGATGGAGTTTATTCAGTTGGGCAGGCCCTCTATGAGGAAGAAGCTTGGCCATGCTACGTACGTTTCTGAATGTTGAAGAATTAGTTGAACATGAAGGCATACTTGTTATTGGCAACTCCTTGACAATAGACAAAACACAATGGACTGAAGATCATCAAGGAAAGAGATTGAAGATGTGGGCATCAAATACCTATCTCATAGGAAAATCAGGTTGTTCATGCATTACATATCATGTGTTTTTATCTATGATAGAAATTGATGCACATATCCCTGCTGTTCTGATGTCATTCTGCAAACATGTTCAAAACTGATTTCTGTTGCCTAAGTTATTCTTGATTCTATATGCACGTGATTTACAGCAGCCTAGGTCATTCTTAATTCAGAATACATGTGCTTTGTTTCATGATAGTTGACTTTACAAAAAGTGTGTTTGAATTAAGGGTCTTAAGCTCACATGTGACTCTTAGGAATGTGTGTTGCTTTATACATGTGCTTACAGGTTGGATAAGCTTTCTTGCTTTCTTTTTCCTCTGTTCTTCACGTGCTTGCTGTAGTTGACTTTGCCATTTCTGGTATTAGGCTGTGAAAGGTTGTTTCTCTCCTAAAACACTTCTTGCCCAAAATGGAAACTGATGTTGACTTTACACTGTGTCTCTAAGCATGCTGCTGCTTTGCAAATTGTGTTCAAAGTGTTCTGTCAAATCTGGGACAGTTCTAGGTCTGCCATAGGGTGACCAGTGTTCTAAAAAACGGCCGCCTAGGAGCCGACTAATCGGAAAAAATCATGTTATGGCCTACTTTTGGTCCTGGGCGGGGTAGTTAGGCGGGAACCGACTAATCGGCAATTAGGTGGGCGACTAATGACTAATCGGCAATTAGGCGCCGCCTAGGCGGGTTTTTTTTTTTTTTTTTTTTTTTTTTTTTTATAAATTAAGAGGTATAGCGCAAAGGAAGGAATTCTAAATAGAAAATCTAATCCAATTTCTTTTGTGAAACATCGTCTCTCTCCCTCTGAAAACGCCGCGACTTGGACACCGCTCGCCGAACACCGCCGTCGCCGTCACTTGTCGTCCACAGCCGCTGTGCCCGCTCGCCGTCCACCTTCGAGAATTTTCTCTTCTCACTTCTCTCCCTTATAATCCCCTCTTCCTCTGAATCCTTTCTTAAACATCAATTGGTACGTTTCGAGACAGACATAAGTTAGGAAACAAGATTCATCCTTGTTTGTTATATATTGATAATTTGATATGATTAAATGTGAGTAAGAGCATAGTGTCGGCGGGTTTGAAAATGGGTGGTTATGGTGGTGTTAATGAATTATCGGCTTCGAAATAGATGATTTCATATTTCTGGGATTCCAGTTTATGCGCATGTATTTCAAAAAATTGAGATGGATGGTTAATTGGATTTATTTATAAACTTAGTTTAGAATTTTTATGATATTTCTTTATAATTTTTACTTTATGTTTCAAATCACAATATACCATATAAATATATAATTAATTAAATATATAAAAAATTATCCGCCTAATTACAGCTTAATTACTGATTAAACTCCGCCTAAACGCCTAGGCGTTAGGCAGTAGCTCCACCACCTAATTCCGCCTAGCGCCTTTTAGAACCTTGAGGGTGACTCTATTGTTGGTTTGTCACGTGCCTTCTTGTGGTTTTTGACCTCTATTTTGCCTTGCTTACTTGCTGCATTTTGCTGCTGTATTGTATTGCCTATATAAGGTGTCTAAGGCTGTGTTGAAGGTTGGTTGGTTGAGTGAAATACTTTCTGGTTAGAAATTCTTTAGGGTTACTCTTTGAGAGCACATTTTTGTGTAGTTTCTCTTCACTCTTCTCTTCCCCTTCTATGTCTTTTGGTTGCTATTTACAGTGCATAATAGACATGGATTCTCAAGCATAAAAACTGTTTTCAAAACTCATATGCATCATTGCATAGTGCATTCCATTGAGATATGTATGGAGATGCCCAACCCAAAGAAGTAGATCAAGAAGATTTAACTTGAGAGTAGTTAAGATCTAAGTTGATGCTTCTGAATATTTTCCAAGGTGTAAACACATAGATTGAGTAGTGTAGCTCTGTTAGAACTGGTAGTCAGACTAGTCAGGATAGCATACGGGTTATGTATCCCCAGAGTACGAGAGACTTGTAATTGTGTGTGTTACTTGATAGTGGAAAGGTTTGTCCCTCAAGAGTTAGGGGCACGCAGTTTTAATCCTGGTTATAGGATTTCTGCGTTAACAAAAACATCTTGTGTTATTCTTTACTTTCTGTCTTTATGTTTTAACACTCGTATCCTGTATTTCGGGATAGGTCTCTATCTTACTATCCCGAGAACAGATTAAGCGAAAAAGTGGTAAAAGACCTATTCACCCCCCTCTAGGACCTTTAGAACAAGTAGAAGATGCATGAGATCGAAGAAGAAAAAAAGAAGGGTAAAAAGGGTGACATGCAAACATGCATGATCCATGCAAATTTCCTCTCCATGATCAATTGATCATGCTGATTAGCGATAAAATTTTATGTTGTTTGATTCCTTAATTGGTCTGTTTATCTGGTATGAATATATGTAATAAATAGCTGATCAAGATGTTCTTTAATTGTACCTAGAAGGCAAGCATAAGTATTTGATGTCATATTGTCATTAATACACATACAAGCATCTCCATGATTACAAGTACTCAATTTGCCGGAGAGGAATGATGTTGTTTGGACGATAATGAGGTTTTTTTGGAGGAAACCATTGCAGATTGTTGACGAAAAATTTTGAGGGTAATAATGACATTTTGGAAAAACAGAGGTGCTATGTCAGCAAATTAGTTGGAATTTGATCGAAAAAGTGACTTGGGTACCCCGATGGTACGAATAAATAAGTTGGAGTACGTTTCTCGTACGAAAAAAGTCGAGGTATCAAACTAACATGACCACATAAGTTCAAGTACTGTGTGTGAAATTAACCCTAATATAATATAATATAAATACTGTACAAAAGAGATGTCCCGATCGAAAACTACATAATGTACATGCAAATGATAGCTCGCTACATCGGTGGTGTGGGTGGTCCGAGCCCGCTAACGCCATCATCCGGGCGTGATTGCTGAGATGGCTTAGTGGAAGTCGGCGTAGAGGAAGTAGGCATATGACCGGCCATCATCTGCTGAAACTGCAACCATATCCCCGCCTGCATCTCTGCTTGTCGACAAGCCTCGATATCTCGAGCCCGCGCATCGGCGTCCGCCTGCGTCGCGGCTAGACACGCCTCGGTGTCTCTAGCCCAGTCCTCAAGCTCACGGATTTGCGCCTCTGATTGCTCCTAGACCTCCCGGATTCGCGCCTCGACACCACCAGAACGAGCGCACGACGTGGACATCAACGTTTGAGTCAAATCGAACGCCTGCATGTTTTAGATCTCGAATCTCTGTACCACGTCGAACTCCGAGCATGTTCTTGAACATCGCAGTCTGTGTGGGCGCATCCAAAGGCCTGAGCTACTCACGCGAAGTATCCGGATTTTCTGCAGCTTTCTCAGAAAATTGCTCATCGGCCAACTACATCAACTTCTCCTACAATAAGATAAACAATTGAAAATTAATAAAAAAGAGAGACTAATATGATCGATAATTCTACTGAAAATTTGACATTATTTCTCCTAAAATATAAGGCTACCAAAAACCTGAAAACATATAAAAATTCAACCAATATAGCACAAGAAACATTCCACATTCTCTATATAACAACAGATCACCACATAACCATTTTTATGAACTACAAGTTTAAATAAAATAAATTTCATCCGGTCACCATCTACTCTAACCTATATGCATACCGGAAAGATGCTTCTAAGGTTTTCTCGAAAATAGTAAACTTCAGTTCATTTTAAATTTAGTGGTCACTTACCGGATTTTCAGCCGCCTTCTCGTTCCCGGGATGAACATACACATCTTGGTACATGTCGTTGAAGGGCACAAGAGAACCCTCCGCCATATGTTTCGTCATCAAGTAACTGATTGGAGTTGACCCAGAGTGGTGCTTCGCATCCTTCTTATCTCGGTTCTTCGTGTTCGTCTCCGACGTTAGTTGTTACAAAAAATAAATATTATATTCAAAATTCTGCAAATTTGCGCAAAATTCCACTAATAACAAAAACATAAATATTATATTCAAAATTCGGTAAATTTTCGTAAAATTCCACAAAATTTCACAAATAACCAAAAAATAAATATTATATTCGAAGTTCCACAAAATTTTGTAAATTTTTTTAAAATTTCGCAAATAATTATTATATTCGAAAAATACATTACCACAAATTTGGGGCTCCGAAAGTGCGCCACCAACCACTTCCATTGATCTTCCCGATGCGCAAACTCGAAAGGGGTCGGTTCCTTCCCTTGCATCTGATAGAGCACGTGGAAGACACTCATCCACTTTCAATAACGTTTCGTCGCTTTGTTGTTGATGTATTTGAACATCTCTGGGGTGTTTGGATAATCGAAGTGGAGCTACAAAAATATAATTGACGTTAAATCTATATAATATATGTTAACTATTCAATTTCAATGTCAAACATAAATCTGTTGAAATACGCTTACCGAGAGATCGTCATAAACCTTTTCTCGCTCGATCTCAGGGAGGTCCTTCCAGGCCGACGCAATCTTCGCTACCTTCTGACGTATAGTGCCTCCGATGTCATGGACGATCAAACTATTAAGCTCCTTCGTCTCTGGATCCCAGTGGAAGAAATCGTAAGAGACCGCGATCTTTTGTTTTATCACCTTCACGATATCGCCTGCTTTTATCCCCTTGCACAGCCCTCGTGTGCGTTTGGGGACAGATCTTACAAAAAATTATCCAAAATTCGTTAGTAATCACCATTTATTATAATAATAAAGAAAATGAACATATTACGTTAAATTATAGACGTACCTATAGTGCTTTTCCCCTTGCGACGAGCACTTACCGTGCTATGACTTCGTTCACCTCAAGGTCATCTTCTGTTCCGGTTGACGTGGCCGGAATAGTGACAGGAGGACCCGGCGGCAGTACATCGCCTTCACGCGGCTGTGCAACCGCTAGGTCATCACCTGTTGCCCTCTCACACCGCAAACTAAATGCGGCCATCCTTTCAATCTCTAACTGCGTCAACTGAGATGTCCATCCTGACGCCATCTCTACACCCTGTGATAATAGTAACTAATTCGAATAAAAATCACAAAATTAAACCAAAATTCTGCAAAAATAAATAAAAAATATTAAAAATATCCTAAATCAACCAATAACAAAAAAATTAACAAAATTCACCAAGATTCACTAAAATTCCTCAAAAACCACCAAAATCATTAAAAATCACCAAAATTTTCAAAAAATAACATATTATCCAAATTACCCAATTTTTTTTTATAAATTAACCAAATAATCCTAAAAAAATAACAAATCCTCTCCAATTTACAAAAAAATTAAAAAATTATCCAACAAAATAACAAATTATTCAAATTAATATATATATAATTAACAACCTAACAAATCAACTTATATATAATTATATCAATTAATAATCCAATAATATCATAAAAAATCACCATTAATAATCCCATATTAATCCAATAATCACAAAATGTAATAATCCAATATTCAACCTATAATCCAATATTAATCACCATTAATCAAAAATTAACATTAATCCAAAAATCACCATTAATCCAAAATTAAGATTAATCAACATACATATATATTATCCAATATTAATAAAAAAATCATAAAAAAAATCACCATTAATCCAAAAATCACCAATAATAATCACAAATCACCAATTAATCACCATTAATCACCACTAATAACCATTAACCATTAACCAGAAATAATAATATAAAAAAATTGAATGATTTCTGGGCCGGGAGTACATGAGATGTCGGACGACGGTGGTTCGGCGGAACTGGACGGAGCGGATCGGTGCGGCGTGCGTCGGTGACGGAGCAAGGCGATGACATAGCAAGGTGGCGACAGAGTAAGGCGACATGCGTCGGGGACAGGTTTAGCCCTCAGGAAAAGGAAGGTTCATCGGCTGGGTCGGAGGGTTGATTGTCGGCGTCGGCGTTGTCAGCGGTCGGGGAGAAAGAGATTCGATGGTGGCGGACGTTGGAGGGAGAGAGAGAGAGAGAGAGAGATCGGAGACAAATCTGCCGGATTAATTGAATCAAATGAAATGATCGAAAATCCCCAGTTTGGGGATTATATCGATCAATGCTAGGCGATGGAATCCTGACATCTTATATTAAAATAAATTCCGTCTCCTAACAACTTATGGCAGACAAAAATCTAATAATTCTGTTGCCTAAGAATTCTCAAAATATCCCAAAAAATAAGGCGCAAAAATGTGCCTCCATAATTTTTTGCCTTGGCCGACGGAAATAGGAACATTCCGTTGGTTAAGGGTTTTTAAATATTCACCAAAAAAATGGCGCAAAAAATACTGTCAAATATTTTTGCCCTGGCCGACAGAAATAGGAACCTTCCGTCTTGTAATTGGTTCTAAGGCAACAGATCTGTACAATTTCTGTCGGGCAATGAATTTTAATTTTAATTTTAGGAAGAGTATTGAGAATAAAATATATTTTAGATACGTAAATAAACACCATTTGGACTCATACGTACAACAGTATATGTACAATTTGAAATGATCGAAAAAAAATTGATTTTTTTTTTGCCTAAAACTACTGATCGAGTTCTACTTAGTTATCCCATGCATGCAATGTGAAGACCGTGCCTATTTATAACGAACCATAATTTTTGAATGTAAAAAGATAAAACATAAGTATTAATAAATATCGGTACCTTGGTAATTATCCCATGCATGCAATGTCCAAAACTGCCAAATTCAGTGATCGAATTATAACATGGCTTGATTTATGATCACTTGCAAATATCATATTCAATCATAGGTTGTACAGAATTAATTAAATCGGATTAATTCGAATTTCGATCCGGACCGAAGACACTATATATACACTCGGGAATGGTTCTCTATGTCCTTGAGGAAACAATTATGCATTTTAAAAAGATACATCGTTGTTTTTTCGTAGAGTGGCAGTCAACACTTCATAAGTAGACGGAAAGTTGTTTGTTCCGTTGGCTACGACCTGTTTAGGCAACGAAGTTTTTATAATTGCGTTGCCTAAAATGCAGGGTTTACGGTTTAGGGTTAATGGGTTGCGTTTAGGTTAAGTTTAGAGTTTAGGTTTCATGTTAACCGATGGAATATTGACAATTCCGTTACTAAAGAAAACAAGGTTTATGGGTTGGGGTATGTGATTTAGAGGTAGTTTTTAGGGTCTACATTTTCTGTAACACAACGGATATAATTTTTTTGTTTGCGTACTACTTGGTTAGCAGACGGAAATTGAGTAATCCGTCAATTAACGATGTGGTAAGCAAACGGAATATGAAGCGTCCGTCTGCTAAGTGTTGAGTCAAATTTTTGATGGAGTTTTGGTATTTGGCTGCATTTTTCCTGCTTGTACGTAATTGTTCCTGCGTATAACAATCATAACTATATAAATTCAAATCACGATCGATAATTAATTCAAAATTAGGTACAATTATTACAAATCCAAATAAATTATGCATGTGATACATTATTCACTTTCATAATCTGTGTCATCCTCATCCTCTAAGTCTTCATCCTCCTCATATTCATCTTCTTCAGCTTCCTCTTCATCCTTGTCATCAGTGTGGTCATTAATGTGTTATAGTTCTTCAAGTTCAATCGAGTTAAGTGGCCTTGTCTAGAGTTGTGTAGTTCTTGGATATTCGTTTAGGTGTAAAAGAGTCGTTTCTGGGATAGTAACAATATCAGGCTCTTGATATGGATTGCTGACATCATTCCTATCATGCACTTCTGTTTCAAACAACCCCTCAAGTGTTGTTGCGTTCCAAATATTACGATGACATATATGGTTAACTACTTTCCAAGCACCCCCCTCCTTCGGGTGATCAAGATAGAACACTTGCTTAGCTAAGGTAGCAAGAGTTAATGGCTCATCATCGTACCAGCTTGTGTTACCATTTACCGATAACAATCCAAGATCCTTCTTTGTGCTATTTCGCATGTTTGGATCAATGTTGAACCATTTACATTTGAAAAGCCACGACAGGCATTCTATTTGCGTATATTAACTTGACGACATTGACAACAACCCCGTAGTACAAATCATCTTTTTTTCTCACTGAGATCCCACAATCTTGTATTCTCTTGCCTTCATCCCTGACTAATGTCCGAAACTTTACCCCGTTCACTCCACATGCAAAATAAATCTCACATCTTTGGGGTTTGTTGGTCAAATTGTGCAGGGTTGTTGTGTATCAACCGTGGCGGTCAATTCTTTGAAGGCTTGTCATGTGCAAAATTATGAACATAAGCCAGGTACAACAAGCAATATTTTGATGCAATATGTAATATATAATTTACATAATCACACATATCCATCCTCGGAAATAATATGGAATTAGCTGCTTTTGTTGTTCTTTCAATTGTTCATGAGTAAGTCTAGGAGCTTCTTTATGAAGTGCTTCGAAATATAGAAGCATGAATTGATCGACCTCGGTACAGTCCCACAACACAACCCAGTGTGCCTCAATGATTTCTTCTCTGCTTAATCTTTCTGAACTCTTGTGTACAGGTCCGAAGGCTCGTACAACATCTGTGACGACAGAAAGATTGAAGCGATCAAGTGTATTGGAGAAGTCAGAAGGGGGTGGCTCGACAGAGTCTTTGAGATACAAGTTGCAGAAGGTCACATACTCATGTTTAATGTACGTTTCTGCCATAGAACCTTCTAGGTTAGAGCAATTTTTTACATATCCTTTATATTGTCCAAGTTGTCTGCAAATAATTGTGATGAAATTATTCAATAAGACATTTGGATATATATAAAAGTCGGTGATAAGAAGTGATCCATCAATCATGAGTAAGACAATGTACCTTTCCTCAGGATACATCCAAGTGTACTGTACTGGACCAGAAATCAACACTTGTTCCGAGAGGTAGATCATTAGGTGAATCATGACGTCGAAGAAAGTAGGGGAAAATCCTCTCCAATTTGCAAAGAATGTACACAATCTCTTCTTTTAATTCAACTACATCTGACTTCTTCAACTCTCTTGCACATAACTTCTGCCACCACCTGGACAACGCTACTAACGGCTCTACCAAGTCAAGATGCAAATAAGGTCGAATTATCACGGGAAGAAGACGTTGCATCATAACATGACAGTCACGAGTCTTGAGATTTATAAATTTGTTGTCCCCATCATTTACACATTGAGATATATTTTCTGCTCAGTTGGATGGACATCGAACACCTCAAAACTATATGAACACTTCCTTCTTCTTGTTTGGCTTCACTGTGTAAGGTGCCATATGGATCTCGACCTTGCTAGACCTCATCTTCTTTAACCACAAGTGACAACGTATGTTCATTGCCCGCAAATCTTCACGCGCTTGAAGAGTGTCCTTATTCTTCTCACCAAGGCCCAGAATTGTTCCAAGGATGTTGTCGAATACATTCTTCTCAATGTGCATGACGTCAAGGTTGTTCCCGAGTTTTAACCTTGACCAGTAAGGGAGTTCAAAGAAAATACTCATGTGACTCCAATACCCAACTTCGTCATCAACCATAAGTGGGTTTGAGGCCATAACACATGGACACTTGCTCAGTACTCCAAAATCAATGTGTTGGAGCCTTTGGAAAATCTCTTCACCGAACTATTCTCGGGGTTTTGAATCATCCTCTACCGTCCCGTCAAAACTCGCTGCTTCGGATCTCCATTGGTTAGGAAGCCATCTATGGTGCCCCAAGTAACATACCTTTCCCTAATGATAGCTGGAGTTGACGTCGTTTAAGCAGATAAGACAACCCTTGTACCCTTTAGTCCTACAAGATGCCAACATCCAGTAAGCCGGAAAATCTCTAATGGTCCACATAATAGTTGCTCTCATGATGAACGACGTTTTAGTATAACTATCCCAAATTCTCACCCCAAATTCCCACACCTCCTTCAACTCATCAATCAAAGGTCTCATAAACACATCAAAACACTTTCCAGGGGAATATTTACCCGGAATTATCTGACAAAGGAAATTAAACTCCTCTCTCATACACATCCAGGGAGGCAGGTTGTATGACATTACAATAACAGACCAAGTATTGTATTGACCATCATTAAGAGGGTTGAACCAATCTATGGAAAGTTTTAGTCTCACATTTCGAACCTCTGATGTGAAGTCTATAAAAGTCATGTCGAAAGACATAAAAGTCTCCCCATCTGCGGGGTGTCTAAGCACACTGTCATCCAACCTCTTTTCACCGTGCCACCTCATTGCCTCTACCGTGTACGGAGACATGTACAATCGTTCCAGTCCAGGAATCAATGGCAAATGACAAAGAACCTTCCATGAAATTTTTTTCTTCTTCTTGTTCTTCTACTTGACCTGCCATCTTGACTCGCCATCTTGACTCGCCACAAACCGGGTAGTACTGGAGGTCTGCGTGTTTCTTATAAAACAAGACACAACTGTTTTTGCACACATCGATTTTCGTGGAAGAAAGGCCAAAGTCGTTCAATATCCTTTTTAATTTATAATAACTGTCTGAAAGTTTGTGATCATCAAGAAGCAGACTACTTATGTGTCGCTGGACATCATCGAACGCTGCATTCGAAAATTTGTGCTTCACTTTATACCCCATTTCCTCCATTACCTCACTCAAAACAGTCACTTTACCATGTGGGTGCACCGGTGTCTGGGCTTCCAGCAGAAGTCTATTGTACTTGTCGTAATTAGTGGATCCCATGAAGTCGCCTATTGGCGGACCAGTCTCATGGTTAAGAGTATCATAATGGCCCTCGGAAAACCCGTATCCACTTGAACTATACGACGAAAATGCATCGTGGACGAGTTCCATAACGGGGTTTGGAACAGGTCCATTAATATTGCTGGATGAGCCAACTTGATCTAAACTCCGCCACCGTAGTATGAGAATTAACCTTTGGTTCTTCACCGTGTTCAGTCCATAAAATGTACTCCCACATCATACCGCATTGAGAGAAGTGCTGGAACATATCTGCAACTGTATGATACCTGAGTTACGATATCTCCTACACGGACACTTGAAATTGAAGATTCCTCAACCATGTTGAATTGCAAAATGCATGAAGTCGTAAATTCCTTGAAAATACGTTTGATCACCTCTCTCCAACCATAACCAACTTTTGTCTATATTTTGCGTGAGTACGTAATTTGTAATGAGCGAAATAATAAATTGTCTGGCCAATCACATTTATAACCTTAATTCTTCATATATCAAGCTAGCTAGAACCTATATATATATATACTCTAATCTTTATATCAAGATAGCTAGCTAGAATCAATAATCTTCCCACGCTTCGATTCGTACAATATATATACCTAATCTTCATATATATCGATCAAGCTAACTAGAATTCAAACCAATAATCTTCATATATATCGATCAAGCTACGTACCTAGCTATTAATTTTCCGTCCATATATATCATGTACTTACGTACATATATAATAATCTAGCTATGTACCTATGGATCAAGAATCTTTCTTACATATATATATACACCCAAAAATTACTAATTAAATTGCATAACCCAAATTAATCTAATTAATTAATAATATATATGTAAATATCCAAAAATTCATAATTTGTCAACATAGCTACTAATCGATCTAACATTTCGATGTAAAATCTAGTATATTATACATGAAGAGCGGGATTCTAGCTACCTATGACAAATTTTGTCGGAAAACTATCGCCGAAATTCAATGACCGATTAACTTCACAATACACCGAAATATTTCAAACAAAATTTAGTATATACAAACACTAACAAATATATGAAGCTTCGAGAATGCTTTGGGGGCTTTGATCGAAACTTTTTCGTTGTAGATCGAAAAATCGCCGGAAAGGAGGTGTCAAAATTGTTGTGAAGAGATTATAAGAGTTCAATCTGGAAATGCTACTGGCTGTTATAGAAGATTCTTCTAGAAGACGGACATTATCTGTCTGCTAGTGAATAAATTCCGTCAATCAACCTATTTCTAGCATATGATAATTTTTCCTTTTTCTAACAATCCCTTAAGACAACCTAATTGGCAACGGAATTAAAATTCTGTCTTTTTAATGTTTCTTGGAAGACAAAATTTGACAATGCAAAAAATTCGTCATCTAAAAACGTTATTGACCGTCGGCTTTTCGACGGAAACTATTTCTGTTGCCTAACAAGTTGTTAGAAGACGGATTTTTTTTCGAAGCAGATCGACTGTTCACATATCCGTCACCTAAGATTTTGTTAGGCAACAGATTGAAAAAAATTCCATCTGCTAACGAAGGTATTCTGGTAGTGTAATTTGTGAGAACTCATAAGCTAACTCACTTGGTCGAACCTTATTTTTAAAAAAAAAAAATTAATTTTTTTTCTTAACAGCCACTGAGCCACCTTTGTATTTGACTATAAAAATTTTATGAGCATGATTCAGTCCTTTATTATAATTAACAAGCTTATCAAATCATTGTGTGCATGATTTTAATTTAAAAAATTAGTATCATATCATTTATTTAGTGAAGAATAACAATTTTTCATTTTTTTCTATAAAAAAACTGAGGATTGGCCAAGCGAGTCAACCTTATGAGTTCCTACAAATTATGTCACAGACTCATTTGTCTTGATATCTATATAGCGGTATATAGTCAAGGGTAAACATGACATATTTAGCCAACTGACTATTTGATATAGAAATTTAATATATCTTATTTTGCTAGAAATGACAATTTTAGAAAATAATTTTTTTCTTTTATTGATTATAAATAAAAATACCAAAATACCCTCTTTCTTTACATAAATTTTTAGTGAAAATATAAAAAGTGATGAGAAAATGAAACCTCAGGTAGTAAACTGAAATTTTTTAAACTTCAGGTAGTGACATGAAAAAAAAATCCAAACGTCAAGTTAAACATTTTTTTTTTTAAATCTCAAGTAATAACATGAAGAACAACCTAAACCACATATTGTATTTGACTTGATTGCAGGGCGCTGATGAACCACACAAGTTTAAGGAACACTCCGAAAGTAGAAGTCCCCGGATCATCATGATGCTGATATCTGTTAGATCAATTGACAACAGAAGGTAGTGGAAGGGCTTCTTCCTTGATGTAAAATTCAGGCCCATTGAATCAAATACATAATCTAAGCTAAATTATTGAGGGGCCATTAGAGCTCAAAATCTGGTCAATGCAGAACTATATGCATATAGTATGTCCATATCGTAAATGTGCCCTTTCGTGCTCTCCATTGTGCTCCGATATTTCACCCCTTAAAAACAAGAACAGTAAAGTCTCTGATCCCATATGTGTCAAGGCGGATATTGGATGGCATAAATTGTTTTTGTTGCAGGATGTTAATACCCGATATCAATATATATATCGGATATTGAACAAGAAGACGATGTAACGGAAACAGTAATATCTATATCACTGATATAGTCTTGGGACCGATATCGCTGTCGTTGGATAATTCCTCGATCTCGTTGTCGCCTTGTTGGTTTACGAGTGTCTGTCGCTATCGGTCACTTTGCTTTTAATATTGCTTCACGATTACTCTGACCCAGATCGCTCCCGACGCTGAAATCAACAATGGTTAAGGAGAGACGGGAGTTACCTGCCTTCAACCCTCTGATGCTTAAGTCAGAAACAAGATGTGAGCTCAATAGAATAACGGCGTGATTGAGTATTGAATGCGTACCATTAATGCTGAGCTGACCGGTATATATAGGTGGTTGAGACTTTGGTCTTTATCATTTATTCGATATGGGATCAGTGTGCATACCCTTTTTGTTAAGGTGTTCTCTGGTCGGTTCCTTGTTCAACGCGTGAGCGTTATCCTTATCGAGGTGGGGGTCGTGCTGGTCATCGAAGTTGGAGCCATCTTGCCGGTGGCTGCTATTACGTTAGTAGTGAGACACAATTATAATTTATAATTAAGCCGTTAAGTACGCACTAAGAGGTGATAAGCTAGGTATATGTACACAGGAGAAAAGTATATAAGTCTGTAAAATTTTCTCTTTCATTGATAGAATGCCACTACTGGAGGAGAGAATTGGGGCGACGTAGTTACATATCTTCGTCGCTCCAATTTCTATGAGGAGACGTAGATTGCCTCAGATATTAATTACGTCGCTTCAACAAATTGAGGCGACGTAGATTGATCTTGGTCGCTTAATTAATATGAGGCGACCACTTTTGACATTCGAAGCGACGAAGATGAGTTTAGTCGCCTCGAAGAAAATCGAGGCGACGAAGATTGCTCAATCTTTGTCGCCTGGTTTTTTTTAAATCTGGATCTACTTTTCTTCTTAAAGTCAAACCGTTCATAAAGTTAGAATTTTAGAAAAACAGTTCATTCGCGTTCTGGAGCTGTTCTTGTGCGATTTTGGGAGAAATTTTAGGAAATTGAGAAAGAAGGTTGTTCTTACCATTGATTTGATTCTTGAGTAAGGTTAGTTTGATTTGTATCTCTTTAACCCTCTTTATGACCATAATATGTTAAATTAGAAGTGAAATTGAAGTTTTGGTGAAATTTTTGAAGTTGAATTGAATTTGGTGTTATGTTGTAGTTTTAGTGTTTGAATCATTGAATTGTGGTAAATCATGTTATGGGTTCATGAATAATGTTTGAAATTTGGTTAAGTTTAGTGAAATTTATTGATGATTAGAATTGAAAATGAAGGTGATGTGAAATTTTTGAAATTGAATTGAATTTGGTCTTATGTTGTAGTTTTAGTGTTTGAATCATTGAATTGTGATAAATCATGTTATGGGTTCATGATTAATGTTTGAAATTTAGTTAAATTTAGTGAAATTAATTGATGATTAGTGTAGATTAGGTGTATTCGAGCCTTAATTAGTAGTGTTATTAGTGTTAATCATGAAATCGAGCGTATGGTTATATATAATTGTGGTGTTTATCAACTTAGAACTCCCGTTTGATAATCAACAACTCATCTAGTTGATCGAGTTGAGTTGTTGATTCTCGAATTGTCCCATTTTTGTACACTTTAGGTGAACATGACTTTGTTGATCCTTTTGCTATTCATGTGATTTCAGTTTCAGTTTTGGGATATGGTTTCGACAGTGTCTCCTTTCAATGTTCCCCGAGTGCAAATTAGGTTGTTTAGATATGTGTGCACTCGGGGAACTGTAGGGAGATGCTGCCGAAATTTTCCTAAACTGGAGCTGAAACGCATGGGTGCAAGAGCGTTGACAAATGTCGTGTTCCCCTGAAGGGGATAGGACCCAACCCGGAGGCATAAGGCGAAGAAGTGTGGGGTTTTGGTTGAATCGCAACTGTGGCGTGGTAACTTTGTTCATATTGATTGTTTATGCTGACAGGAAACAAGGACGGACACCCAGACAAAACTTGGATGACATATCATCATGCTGATCCAAGGTACATCACAGGCATATTCGAGTTTATGAATTTTGCCCAGCGACATAGTAACGGAGCCGATTATCACTTCTGCCCGTGCAAACGTTGTAAGAACGGTCCGTTCAAGGTTACTATGGATGTCATGTATCATCACTTATCACACAGTGGTTTGAGTCTGGATTATACTGTCTGGCACCTTCATGGGGAAGTTTCTGCTGAACCGACAATGCTCAGTCAACGAAGACAGTGGCTTCAAGACAGAGTCGGTCCTTCTAGTGGTGTCGGTCCTTCAGTGAACCCGCAGTTCGAGATTCTACATGATGCATATCCTTATTATCCTGGATACCATGCAGATGCACCCCAACAATTAGTGGAAGATAATTCGGGCATGAACTTCAATGACATGGTAGACGATGATTATGAAAAGTACGATAGATTATTGAAGGAGTCACAGACCCCCTTATATGAAGGCAGTGAGGAAACTGTTTTGAGTGCCATATTAGATGCAATGGAAATGAAAAATGAAAATGGATGGTCGGACACAAGTGTTGACTCTTTATGTATTTACATTAATAAACTTCTTCCTAAAGGGCACACATTCCCCTGTTCATACTCGAGAATAAAAAAAACCTTGAGTGATCTTTCACTGGGTTACGAAAGAATTGATGCGTGTGAGTTTAACTGTGTGTTGTTCAGGGGGGGCGCTTGTAAACGAGAGGATTTGTCCAGTATGTTATTCTGAAAGATATAAGCCATATACGAATGATATTCCCAAAAAAATAATTCGTAACTTCCCTCTAACACCAAGGTTGAAGCGTTTGTTTATGTCCCCACACACTGCCAAGCATATGCGATGGCTGGGGGAGCAGATATGCGTGGCTGGTAGCCTCAGCCACCCAGCTGATGGAGAAGCGTTTCAACATTTTGATAGAACTTTTCCAGGTTTCGCACGGGACTGCAGGAATGTGCGCCTTGGAGTAGCAACAGACGGTTTCAATCCATTTGGAACAATGGGAACTTTGCATAGTACATGGCTCGTTGTTGTGATGCCGTACAATCTACCACCATCAATGTGCATGAAGAAGGAATATAACATGTTATCAGTGTTGATTCCAAGCCCTAAATCTCCCGGAAAGTGCCTTAGTGTACTCATTGAGCCGATGATCGAGGAGCTAATACATTTATGGGTCGTTGGAGTCCATACTTTTGATCGAGTAGACAATGAGGTATTCTTGATGAAGGCAGCGGTAATATGGACTATTAGCGACTTTCCAGGTTTAGGGATGCTTGCGGGGTCAACTGTGAAAGGGTACAAGGCATGTCCAATCTGTCTAGATGAGCTAACTTCGGAGCATATATGTGGGAAGATAGTTTATGAAGGTCATCGAAAATGGCTCCACCAAGATCACCCTTGGCGATTGAGCAAGGCATTTAACGGGAAGGTGGAGTTTGGCGGAAGACCCTATCAGAAGAGTGGAGATGAAATTTTGGAGGACGTTAGGTCACACGTTTACCCTATTCTTAGCCAACATGACGACTTAAAGGTGCCGTACAATCAGAATAACAGACAGTGTTGGACTCACGAAAGCATATTTTGGAAGTTGCCGTATTGGTCATCATTGAAGATCAGACATTGCTTAGATGTCATGCACATTGAAAAAAATGTGTGTGACAACATCCTTGGAACCATTTTTGCGATTGATAAGAAGTCTAAGGATGGTCCAAAAGCTCGCGCTGCTTTGAAGAAGAGGAATGTGCGAAAAAACCAGTGGCAAAGAGCGGATGACCAGGGTACGGCGAAAGTTCCTCATGCACCCTTTTTATTTAAAAAGGATGATCTAGAAGATGTGTTCCAGTGGTTCAGGGATGTTAAGTATCCTCTTGGTTATGCAGGTAGTTTGAGAAGTAAGGTGAAAGTGAGTTCCCCGTCACAGTTTTATGGATTGAAGACGCATGATTGCCATGTGTTGCTTCAACGTCTTCTTCCTGTGGTTGTCAGAGGGTTCTTGCCAGAAAACGTTGTAAAGCCATTGATAGCACTGTCAAATTGGTTTCGTCAACTATGCAGTAGGGAGCTTAAGAAGGAGGTTGTGCGTGACATGGAAACTGAGATAGTGATGATTCTCTGCAATTTGGAGCTCATATTTCCTCCACATTTTTTTACATCTATGGTTCATCTCATGGTTCATCTGCCCGAACAAGTATTCCTTACAGGTCCAATACACTATACATGGATGTATCCAATTGAAAGGTAAAATATTTTTCATTGCTAATATTATGTTCGTTATGTAATATGTCGGCAATTAGGAAAATATTGTACTAATCTTGAAGGTGTTTTTGCAGGCAATTAGGAAAATATAAAAAGTCAATGAGGAATACACGTTACCCGGAAGGTAGTATTACTGAACAGTACCTCGTACATGAGTCGGTGACGTATTGTAAGTCTTATCTCAGACGGATGAACAACGAAGATGTCGACACTTCCCCTGAGTGGAATATCAGCTGTGTTTCACTCTTAGTAAGACCAGATATTATTGAGACTCGTTGCTAGTTCAGGTTGACTGAGGCGGAGACTGCTGAGGCTCACTGGCAAGTCTTGGTGGAAACAGACGAAGTCAAACCTTACCTAGAAGAACATCTCAGAAGGTTCGAGGCTAAAAATGGTGAAGATTTCGACGAGCTTCGTCGTCGGAGGAGTTTTCTTCGATGGTTCTTAACATGGGTACATATGCCTATTAATTCTTGTAAGGTTCTTTGAGGGTTTATAACACTTATCTTTAACTTCTCTTAACACTTATCTCTTAGGTGTCCCTTAAAGAAAAAAACTCGGACCCGAGCTTGGTTGCAGGAATAAAGTCATTAGCTCAAGGACCTCAGCAATGTCGGGTTTATAAGTCGTGTTATGTGAACGGTGTCAAGTTCACCTCGTTTGATAGAGATCAAAGAACCGTGACTCAAAACAACGGTGTCATGATAGACATGGGTTCATCCAAGTTCTACGGCCATGTTAACTACGTGGTCGAAGTATTATATGCAGGCCGTATGCCAGTGGTGTTGTTTAAGTGCACATGGCACAACTCCGACGACGAGGAAGATCTTGACATCGTTATAAAAGATCATGGACTGATATCAGTGAATACAAACAACAGTTACTATGAGGATTCACCCTTCATAATTGCAACCAAAGCAAAATAGGTATTCTACATAGACGATCCAAAGGCTGGTGGTGCTTGGAAGGTAGTACAAGAAATGTCGCACCGCAATGTCTACAGCGTTGACGTACTTTCCACGGATGAAAACATATCGCGTGTAGGAGATCATATATTCGAGCCTTACCAAGAGGACACTCCTACGGTGATACAATTTTACCCAGATTTTCAACTACTTTTGGATGAAGAAGGAGACGAGGACGAGGACGAGGACGAGGACGAAGACGAGGACGAAGACAAAGACGAGGACGAAGACGAAGACGAGGACGAAGACGAAGACGAAGACGAGGACAAGGACGAGGACGAGGACGAGGACGAGGAGGACGATGACGAGGAGGAGGAGGACGACTAAACTAATATTATTAATGACATAGAAACCTAAATTCGTATTTTCTTTAAAGCATAATTTATGTAAGCGTTTCAAAATTAAATAACTTTTGAATTTGTACAAAATAACACAAAATGAAGGATACGAGGCGACGGAGAATGCAATCTTAGTCGCTTCAACTGATTGAAGCGACGAACATTCCATTATTTGTCGCTTTAATTAATCGAAGCGACGAAGATTGCATTCTTCGTCGCGTCAATGTATTGAAGCGACTAATAATGCAATATTCGTCGCCTCGTATGCTTTATAATTCCAAACTTCATCGTTTCTTTCATCTTCAGTTCATTACCTTTCCATCAATAAATTGAAGCGACGAAGATGTCAATATACGTCGCCTCGTATGTAGAGGAAGCTACGAAGATGTCAATATACGTCGCCTCGTATGTAGAGGAAGCGACGAAGATGTCAACATACGTCGCCTCGTTGGCTTTATAATTCCAGATTCACAGTTTGGTTCGTCTTCTTTTCATTTCATTTCGTTCTTCGTCTCTAATCATCTTCTCGCCCCAAATCCCTAAACCCAGATTCAGCAAATCCCTAAACCCGAACCCCAACACCCTAAATCCCCGTCGACCTCAACCCTAAACCCCCTCCCTCCCCTCCACCAAAACCCTTTCATCGCCGTCGAATTCGAAGCCGAACCCTAATCGAGAAACCTCTCTAATCATCTTCTTCAAAGCTCCCGGATCATCTTCTTCAAAGCTCCAAAGCTCTCTAATCATCTTCAAAGCAATATCGGTAAGCATTCTCTTTCTTCTTTTTTCAATTTTTTTCTTTCAATTTTTTCAAATTGATTCGGTGTATTGTATCTAGCTACTTGGAAGGAAGATGTGATTTGTTTAGTATGAGTAGATGTGTTGTAACCGTTCGGTGTATGGATTCATATTAGAAGTAGTATATATTGTTATGCTACTCACTGTCAATTTGTGCATCACAATGTTGCCCACCAACTGTTCGATGAAATGTCTCTGACAACTTACGATCTCTTTCTTATGCTTGCTTGATCTAAATACTGCTTGAATTAATGTAAAAGAATAGTGATTGTTGATAGGTTTGTGTTATGAATGTTGACATTGGATAATCGTAAAAGGCTGAACTATGTAGAGATTATTATGTTTACATTATGTGTTGGAGTAAGCAATCCAGTTTACTTACGTTAAAGAAAGTAAACAAAAAAACACAGTACGTAGTCAATTTCTCTGTTAAACATTACATACTAACAGCCAAAGAAGTATGATAGCTAGCAAAATGGCATAAAGTTTTAAAAATCAAAGTGAATCTATTTGAGTTCTGGACTCTCACGTATAAATTAAGGCCAATGAGGTTATATAACTTATATATATATAGAAATGTGGAACCTGCTATAGCTAATTAATTAGCTAACTATATACCATAAAACATAGCAAAGCTGAATCGAGTATTGAGTATTGTCGATATGAAGTCTAGGTAAGAGTGGGAGACACGAACAATAAATAACTTAATATTTCGACTACTTAACTATACCAAAGCTGAATCGAATCATACATGTCATTCCCATGATATATATCGAACCATTCTCTTAACTTCTCTTAACACTATCTTTTTATTTTAATTTTATTTTCTATTGATAAAGTAAAAGAACATCTTGTAGGACTTTATTACTTATATTGCTGGGTTTGGTTGGAATTTTTGTTTAATGTCTTAACAGAATGGCTCCCGGAAATACAAGTCACCAAAGGAGGAAAGCGACGATCCAGCATCGTGAAGCGGCGGCGACGGCGACGGCGGTAGCTGCGGAGGCTGCGGAGGTGGCGTGGCGACCATTCAGCAGAGAGGGGGCTTCCGGGTCGGGCTGCCCCACGGGACAATTTGCGACCCCGACGATTCCAGCAGTAGGGGGTTCAACGCCTGCCCCAAACCTTGAGGATGCGATTCCTCAAGTGGATGACAGCGACGCCACTACGGCGTCACAGCACCTTCCCGCCCTCAGCATCCGGTGCAAGAAGACCAAACTCCCCGACATGGTGGACATGGCAACCGGAGATCCGACGACGCAACAGCGCGGAGTCGTTGTCGGGACGAAGGCTGAGTACCTCGTCCGGATGAACAACAATAGGCGACTACAAGTCGCTTACTCTACGAGGCATCGGGGGCCTGCGACGAGGGAATTCAGGAGTCTGATGCCCAGAGACATCGGTAGCATCATCCGGGGAAAAGTTCCAATGCTTGCACCTAGCTTTTTGGGACTTAGCGATTTGCATCGCGATATCGTCAATACAAATATTGAGATATACTTACTGCCCTTAGCTTACTTTGTTACTGTACGGTTTATGTAAATATAACTTTTACATAACGGAATTTAAATGTCTTGTGCTAGACGAACTACGATATCCCGGCGACTGACGTGGAGATGTGGAACTTCATTGATGAGACGGCGCAAACAATCTACAAGGATTGGAAGTACGATTGCCATCAACATTATCTCCACGTCAGCCAGGAGACTCAGGTCGAGTTTCTCAGGAGGGAAGACCAATGGGCATGGTTAAAAGCCCACTTCAAAGACCCTGCTTACTTGGTGAGCTTCATAAAATATCCGCACAGTTTTGGTAACCAACAATTTAAAAATATACATGTTTATCTATTCTTATTTTAAAATGATTTTTGTGTGTGTGTGGCAGCGATTGTGCGAACGGAATCGAGGAAACCGAAACAAGAACAAGGAGCAGCAGCTCAACCACCATTCGGGATCTCTCGCCCTCTCGTACCGAAGCGAGGTGTTGGAGAAGGAGGGTCATAGAGCGCCCGTCGTCCAGACATGGATTAACGTATACCAGCCGGACAAGAATGCGGCTGAGAAAGTGGTAAGCGAAAATAGGTTCACGTTACGTTATTTCAATTATTTTTGTTTACCATATTGTAATATTATTTATTTAATATATTTTAATTGAGCAGGCGGCAGTGAAGCGAAGACTCTATGAAGTCTTGTCGCAATAAGATAGTGTTGCGGGTGACACAGACGGCGATGCGGTTTCCCAACCCCATCCTCTTCCTCTTGATACACAAATAAATATCATAGAGGAAGAGGTGGGTTCAAGGCCCGGGACCTCTATAAGAGGTAATAAATATCCTAAACCACCGTCGTTCATCTCGATTTATGTTTTGCTTTATTTTTATTTACTATTCCATTACTAATATTTGTTCTTGTTCGACGAGACAGGGGTGGGGCGCGCTCTCACACACGACCCCAAACCGAGAGGAGGGGCCCGAGTACAGGAAACCGAAGCCCTGAAAAGGGAGGTGGCTGAAGCCAGAGAGGAGGCGCGCATATCGGGCGAGGAGGCGCGCAGATCGAGCGAGGTGGCGCAGAAAGCCAGAGAGGATTACAATGAGCTCGCCCAAAGGGTCCAACAAATGGAGGCCCTAATGCGATCATTCCAGGCTGGGAGTCAACAACCTCAAGCTCCTCCACCACCTCCTGGCTCGTAATCGAGCTGCATTGCCGTCCCCCAGCATTAGTCTACTGTGTGATAGGTCGCTTTGTATCAAGGCTTTGTATAACGTTTTGAGTTGTGGAATATTTTTCTATATAACTTGATTTGATGAATGAGTTTTTGTGTTTTTAAATTGCGATAGGTCGTGACTTGGTACAATATTATTTATTTTTTATTTTTTTTCTTTTTCACTCAATGAGGCGACGTAGATTGGTCAATCTTCGTCGCCTCATTCAGTGAAAAAGAAAAAAAATAAAAATTAAATACATTGAAGCGACGAAGATTGATCAATCTACGTCGCCTCATTTACTGAAAAAGAAAAAAAATAAAAATTAAATATATCGAAGCGACGAAGATTGAGCAATCTTCGTCGCTCCATTTACGTTGAAACAACAAATATTGGTCAATCTTCGTCGCCTCATTGGATGAAAAAGAAAAAAAAAAATACAGTGCGGCGACAAATATTCATCAATATTCGTCGCTTCAATATAAAACGGAGCGACGAAGATTCGTCAATATTCATCGCTTCGTTTTATATTGAAGTGACGAATATTGATGAATCTTCGTCGCTCCGTTTTCAACTGAAGCGACAACGTTTATATCTTCGCGGCGAAAAATTGAAGCGACGTATATTTTTTTTGTCGCTTCATTGAAAATGAAGCGACGAAGTTTTTCAATCTACGTCGCCCCAATGGTGAAGGTGAAGGGATCAATCTCAAGCGACGTATCGAGGCGACGAAGTTTTGGTGACAAAAAATCGAGGCGACGAGAAAGTGATCCGAGGCGACCATGAACCTTCGTCGCCTCGAATCTCTTCCCCAATAGTGTGCCTTAAATACAGGCTGATACAATATGTTACAATAAATGTTCCGATATAACAAGAATTTCATGTATCTATCTAATTAGTATCCGTATCTAAGGATAATATCTAAAAACCCTAACTCTCTCTAAAGTTTCTCTCGAGAACCTTGGGTTACCTGTCGTCCTGTTTGGTAGCAGGTAGTAGGGGTGGGACATTCGAACCGAAAACCGAAAAAAAACCCGATCCAAACCGAGCAGTGACCGAAAAAAACCGTACCCGAAAAAAACCAAACAAAAAAAAACTGAAACCGAAAAAAACCGAAATATTTGGTTCGGTTATGGTTTTTAATTTATAAAAACCGAACCGAACCGAAAAACCGAAGTATGTATAAATAGATATCATTTTAGAAATTTTGTAATATATTATATAAATATATGCAAAACAAAAACCTTAAACTCCTAAAATCCTAATTTCTTTATGCACAATTCTTCTCAATTTCTCTCATAAAATCTAATTAAAATGTTAGACAACTCAAAAAAAGAAATTTTATAGACAATTTTTTAGTTATTTATTCAAAAGTTGTTTTTTATACATTATGTAAAAAACCGAAAGAAACCGAAAAAATCCGAAAGAAAAAACCGAACCAAGCCGAACCGAATAGTCACGGTTTTTTTTTAAAAAATTGAAAAACCGAACCGAACCGAACCGAAAAAAATATTACGGTTTGGTTATGGTTTTTAGCAAAAACCGAACCAAACCGCCCGAATCCCACCCCTAGCAGGTAGTGTCCGTGTGACGGTTTTTTATGTCCTGGATCTCCTTGATTGTGTGGAGAGGTGTGACTGCAGTCTCTAGTGCGATGGAGAATATGTCCTGGATCTCCTTGATTGTGTGGAGAGGTGTGACTGAATATGTCTTTAAGTGATGCGACGGCGGTGAAAGTTGTTCTGCCACGAGAGGTGGAGGAGAAGAAACAGACCCGCTTCTTCTTGGTAGAGGAACTCATGGCTCAACGGCAGGTGAGACCGGATGTTTTGTTTGACACGTTGAGAGCTTTGTGGCTGCCCAATTAAGAAAGATCCCCCAGACCGAGCTCGATTGGTGATGACTATGCTTCAAGGGGGTAAACATTTTCCATGTTCTTTTAAATCTGAAGCGGATCTGCAGTGGGTTGTTGGAGGGGTGTTGTGGACGTTCGAGAGGTCGTTGGTGGCCATTGTTGTTACTGATGGTACGGTGGATCCTTTGAAGGTGTCTCTTCGACACCAATTTTTCTGGATACGTATTATAGGCCTACCACCGAGATACATGGATGAGGATACTGGGGAGTGCATTGGCAGGGTGCTTGGTGAGTACGTGAAGACATGGAAGAAGAGGGATGGTTAGACCTTGGGGAAATACTTACGGATTCGTGTGGGGATCAAGGTGGGGGAGCCGATACGATCGAGTCTCTTTTCGGCCAGCCTCGGCACAGGTGGCTACGTTTTATGATTTGGAGTATGAACATCTGCCATTTTTCTGCTTCCATTGTGGCATGTTAGATCACACCGGCAGAACCTGCCTGGAGAAGATATCTGGCAGGATACCAAAACCTCAATTTACTGTACTATTAAACGCAGAGAAGAACGAGGAGTGGATCCACGCTCAGGAGCGGGAACAGAGGAAATCGATGAATGGTAGACGTTTTGGGCTGGCTCCGGAGAAGAAAAAGGGTTGAGTCATGACGGCACTGGAGTTGACGACGTCGGGGCTGGTTAGGAACAGAGAAGAGTTTGAAGAAGGGGACACTGTCGATGAGGATGGTGACGTTGGGGTGGCGGAGGCGGCAATGGCGGCGATGAAGCAGAGGAAGATGGCGGTGTTGAGTGGGGGGTGGTGTGGAACGGCGTGGTACAAGTATGGAATGTGTGATCAACATGCATGCATTTACTTTTGATCAGGATGTACGACGCGAAACTCCAGCTGATTTGTAGGTCAGTGGGAGAGAGGGAATATTTTATTTGAATGTAGATTTGATTGCCGACACGAAAATTGAGGAGGGGAGTGAGCCGAAGTTGTTGACGTGGCAGTCTAGCTCTGACTTTACGGAACACTATGCTGATTTGAAGGGGCCCGGTTTAGAAAGCAGTAATGAGGTGAATACAGTGGATGGGGAAGGTGATGTGATCCCAGATCTGAATGATGATTGCACTGTTTTGTCGTTTGGTGGGCTGTCTTTGGGTGGGCTGGGGGAGAGTATTGGGTTTGGGCCTTCTGAAGCAATAAACCCCAAAGACCCAGTTCTAGAATATTCTAGAAGTATAACTAGCCCTACGCATGCATGTAGTGATATTGTCGTAAACTTGAGGTTAAACAGTTTTAGGCGTACTCAGTCTTCTTCCGTGATGGGTCCGGTTTCGATCCATCACGAGAAATGAATGTTTTGTGCTGGAATTGTTAAAGGATTGGAAACCCCTCGACAATGTCCGAGTTGAAAGGGATTATTTTCCTTATGAATCCTAGTTAGGGGTGTGACTGGTTCCACGAAGAACTGGAGAACCGGACCGAATCGAACCGGAACCGCTAGGTTCGGTTCGGTTCTTTGAATTTTGTAAAGTAATATTGATGGTTCGGTTCCAAGTGCAAATATTTCGGTTCCGGTTCCGGTTCCTAAGTTACAAAATTTTAAGGAATCAAAAAGAACCGGTAATATGAAAATAACACATGTCAATATATTATTTGTAGTCTTGTAAAGTCTATTATGTACTATAGAGATGGGTATAGAGGACCATTTCTTTCTATATAACTATAAAGTATATGAAAAAAAAAAACTCTCAAAATGCTAAATTTTGTTAATCTACCTAGTCAACAACCCTCACACTCTCACCAAAAAATTCCCACGCTTAAAAAAATGCGGATGATGCAAGGGCAACAAAAGTTACAAAAAATTAGTTTGTTAAATATAATGCAACTTTGAGGTACATATGCAGTCTTTAGTTCAGAAGTTTTCGTGGACTATAGTTGCTGCATTTAATTATTTTATTCAACAAGAAATTCAAACACTTGTTTGACATAATTTATTTAGCTTGCAATTTGTAATATATTTGAACTAAAAGGACTCGATGATTGATGGATACTTGCGAATCGAGTGATTTGTGGATGTATTTAATTTCCTATTTTTTAGTTTTTTGTTCTTTTTCTTCCAAAATAGGTTATTTATTGATTTTTCTTTATGTATTTAGGAACCGTTAGAACCGTAGAACCGAACCGGTTTGTTGCGGTTCGGTTCCATATAGGTTCCTCCTAAAAAATACAAGGAACCGAACCGTATGTACATTGAACGGTTGCGGTTTCTGAAAATAATGGATAGAACTGAACCGGTCCCAGCCCTAATCCTAGTCTCATTTTTTTGAGTGAGACCCGTTGTACAGTGGTGGAGATGGAATCCCTAAAATTTTGATTAGGGTGGCGACATGGCTTTACTATTCTGTGTAGTTTTCGGCAGAGGAAGAAGGGTGGAGTTAGCAGATCGGGGGGGGGGGGGGGGGTTATGTTTATTGTGGAAAGAGAATATTAATGTGGCATTACATATGTACTCTAACTTTCATGTGGATGTTGAGGTCAATGAGGGCGCTCCCTCCATGTGTTGGCGATTTACGGGGTTCTATGGTCGATCTAGGGTTCATGATTGACTTTATTCTTAGAACCTCCTTCGTAGTTTGGGTGCGTAATCGGATATGCCTTGGTTGATCGGAAGGGACTTTAATGAGATTCTTTGGGGTAGTGAAAACGAGGGTGGTCCGAGAAGGGCGAAGTCTCAGATGGTGGAGTTTAGAAAAGCTGTTGAGGAGTGCTCCCTCGAGGATTTTTGTTTCACGAGTCCTACATTTACTTAGTGTGGCATAAGGGGGGCGGGAATGTTAGTAAAGGTTCGATTGAATAGGTTCCTTGCTAACAAGGCTAATCATGGAATGATTTATTTCCTTTATCGTATGTCCCCATATGCGTCCCTATAAGAGTGACCACCTCCTCATCATTCTAGAGGTGTGAGGATCACAACAGAGATGTAAGAAGAAGAAGCTGTGGAAGAGAAGGTTTTGTTTTGAGAAGTTGTGGATACGGGATGGGGACTGTAAGGAAGTAATTGAGAAGAGTTGGGACTTTATCTCTAGAGCTAACCCGTTTGGTACTTGTTGCAAAAAAATTAAGGCTACCCAGGAGGCACTCATGGAGTGGAGTCATGAAAAACTTGGGAGTCTAAAGAAGGAGATTGAGCAGGTACGAGAACTTCTAGTGGTGTATTATGATCGAGCCTTTTCTGATTCGGTTGAGGACATAAGGCTGGACCTCGAAACAAAGCTGCGAGACCTTGAACAGCACGAGCAGGATTTTTAGAGACAAAGAGTGAAGGTTTTTTTGGCTTACCGATGGTGATCTGAATACGAAGTTTCCACCTGCAGGCTAGTAATAGGTGAAAGAAGAACTGAATAAGTGGCTTATTCGATGGTGAGGGGTGCTAGCGTACGAAGGAGGAGGAGGTTGAGAGTATTATTCTGAACTACTATATGAAGTTATTCACTAGTAGTCTTCCTACTGACATTGATGTGTCTTCTAGATGTCCCCATGGTTGTCACAAATTCTATGAATGCAATGTTAGTTTCACCGATCACTGAAGAGGAAGTTTTTTGTGCGCTCAAACAGATGCACCCCTCTAAGGCCTCAGGGCCGGATGGATGTTCCCCTTGTTTTTATCAAAGTTTTTGGCCTATTGTGGGGAAGGATGTTGTTAGGACTGTTTAGAATTTTATAGGGAATGAGACTCTACTGCAACAGATTAATCATACAAATGTGACACTCATTCCGAAGGTGAAGACGCCAAAAGAGGTTACTCAAATTTGCTCGATTAGTTTATGCAATTTCCTTTTCAAGATTGGATCGAAGGTGTTGGCAAATCGGCTCAAACCTCTTTCGAATGAGCTTATATGCCCCTCCAAAGCGCATTCGTACCTGGACACTTGATTTTAGATAATTCCCTCTTGGCATATGAAGTGGCACATACTATGAAGAATAGAAGGAGAGGTTTGGAGGGTTAATCGGCCTTGAAACTCGATATGAGTAAGGCGCATGATAGAGTCGAATGAGAATTCCTCGAAAAATAATGACAAAGATGGGGTTCAACCCAATTTGGAGAGCTTGGATCATGGCCTGTGTCCGGACAGTGACTTATTCCTTTGATGTTAACGGGGAGGTGTGTGGCCGAGTTACACTCTCTCGGGGTTTGAGGCAATGTGATTCTATTTTCCCTTATCTTTTTTTGTTATGTGGAGAAGCTCTCTCTCATCTAATTACGACAATGCAGGCAAGAGAACAAATTAATGGCGTTAGGGTGTGTGAGAATTCTCCTAGTATTAGCCATTTATTTTTTGCTGATGATTCTTTTATCTTCTTTAAAGATGGCATGGATGAGATTAGGTCTGTTAAGAGTTTGCTTGCACTTTATGAGAGAGCATCGGGGCAACGAATCAGTTATGAGAAAAGTAGTATAGCCTTTAGTCGCAATATGGTCTATGCTTGACAAATCTGCTTGGCTTGGGTACTGGGGGTGGAGAGGGTCGAGAAACATGTGAAGTATCTTGGCATGCCGTTGGAAATAAGCTATTCAAAGGCAGAAGCGTTTGGCTTCCTCCTCGAATGGGTGAAGAAGAGAACTAAGGGATGGAGGGAGAAGACTCTGAGTAATACAGGGAAGGAGCTACTCGTCAAGTCCGTGGCCCAGACTATATCGACATACATTATGAGTTGTTTTGAAATTCCTCAACACCTATGTGATGCTATGCAGCAAGTGATGGTGAGATTCTAGTGGGGATCTAGCGAGGAGGACAAGAAGATTCACTGGGTGGCATGGGATAAGTTGTGTTACCCTAAGAGCCAGGGTGGGCTAGGGTATTGACACATGCATACATTCAATTTGTCGCTCCTTGCAAAATAGGGCTGGCGGTTACCTCAAGATCCTAACTCGTTGCTAGCTCAAATCCTTAAAGCCAAATACTTCTCTCAATTAGGGCTGGCAATTTAACTATTTTCCAACCGTACCAACCATGTACCAACCGTACCAATTATGTTGGTATACCGAAAAGTTGGTAACCGAACTGTTCGTACAGTACTACCGTACCACTATTGCAATGTTGGTAGGTACTCGGTACAAACTTTTACAAACTTGGTACTACCGTACCGTACCATGTTTTAGGGTAAAATAGTAAAATTCCTAAAATACCTAAATGTTTCTTTGTTTATGTTGGGTTTGCTTGAATTTGAACTTGATTTTTGCTTCACTTTAGTTGTGGGATGGTGTGATGTGATGTAATATTGTAAACTTGTATTGCATTATTGATTCGCTCATTTGATAAGTTTTTTGAATTAATTTTGTTGTCCAGATGAAACATGAAAATCACAACAAAGTGATAAATGATGATGGGATTTTCTGTTGGGCCTTTATTTTTGGGCCACAATCATAAGCTGGTAGAGGCCCATTACCAACCGTACCAACCGAATACCAACCGTACCAACGAAGTTGGTATACCAACTTCGATGGTTGGTATTGGTAGAACATTTTTCCTACCAATCATAAGTTGGTTGGTACATGGTATTGTTAATTTAAGTTGGTATACCAACCGAATCCAGCCCTACTCTCAATGTAGTTTCCTGGAGGCCAAGTTACAAGGTGGTGAGTCCTATACGTGGAGAAGTATTATTGCAGGGAGACAACTTCTAAAGAATGGGCTTCGATACCGGGTTAGAGATGGTTCGATTGTCTCATTTTGGTATGATCCATGGATTCCACCCCCCACTACGTTCCCCCCGTATACAACATATATGAAAGGGATTGGGCATTGGAAGGTAGTGGATGTTATTGACACGAATCTTCATTCCTGGTTGGTGGATATCCTTGAGGAGCTAGTCTCCTCTGATGAGGTAGACATGATAAGAAAAATTCCGTTATGGGCAGGGAATATTAAGGACACGTTATTGTGGCACTATGACAACAAGGGATTGTTCAGTGTGCGTAGTTGCTATAATCTTGCGCGGGACCAGGAACACTAGGGTTCAGTGGTGTCTTTGAGCCGTAGTGGTGCGATGAAGAAATATTGGAATTATATATGGCATGCCTGAGTTCCACCTAAGGTTCGAATGTTTGTCTGGAGACTTGTGAAGAATGTGGTTCCTACGTGGATGGCGCTAAGGAAGAAAAGAGTTGAGATACTGGATGCTAGCTGCCTTTTTTGTAAGGACTATGCGAAAGATGAGGTACACTTATTCATACGTTGCCCTAGGGTATGTGAGCTATGGAGGTATGGTAGTTTGCATGAGAATTTGTTGCATGGTGAATGGTCAGACGTACATTCCTGGATTTGGGAGGTCATTGACCGATTGGAGAGCTATAAGCTGGAGTTGTACCTTGTTCTCTTGTTGGTTATCTCGCTTGAGCGGAATAACGCCCTATGAAAAGGAGGTGTGGTTGATCCGTACAATGCATATGTTTGGGGACGTAAGTGGTTGGAGGACTATCATCAAGTCCATCCCACGACCATAAAAAATATGAGGCAAATGAGTCAGTGGCAGTGCCCACCTTTCAGACATATGAAAATCAATGTTGATGGTGCCTTCCATGTTGAGAAAGGAACATGTGATATAAGGGTGGTGGTTAGGGATGACAAGGGGCTATGCATCTGCTTTAGCTAGGCCCTTCTCCCACGCACTATCTTCCCTTCATAGGGAAGTAGAAGCACTGAGGCAGGTTGTTTTGTGGATTTGTATCATGGCTGGTCGGATGTTGAATTCGAGAGTGACAGTGCCCTTATTGTCACAGCTCTACAGGAAGGGAGAGATGACCGATCGGAGATCGGTGGCATAATTGAGGATTATCGGGATTATATGAGCTCGGTGGGATGTGTTGTGCTCTGTCATGTCTACCGGGAAGAAAATGGTGCAGCAAACATCTTGGCACACCTTGCTAACCTTGATTATCTAGATGAGTTTTAGACTGAAAAAGCTCATGTGATTCTCCAGGATGTTCTTTTTGAGGATTTATGTACGCCTAACTATGTAGCCCAAGGTAAAGGCTCTTCCCTGACATCCATGATGCTTGAGAAGGATGCCGAGGATCTTGGGTCCATGGAGGCCGAGGACTTGATGACAATGTCCTGGACCCCGATAATCTTTCCTTCACATGCTTGGAATCTTTCCATGGTGTCTCTTTTACTTTCTCATACATAATATACCATTATGCCTTTATTTCAGTCGTCCATCACCCTCACTGCTACTATAGGGCACCTCCATGCCACCGCTCGTGAGGCAGATAAGAGGGTCGTGGAGGCAGACAAGAGGGTCGTGGAGGCAAATAAGAAGGCTAATGAGTCTGCCTCCAAGATGAGGGAGCTCGAGGCTGAGGTCCACAAGCTTGGGGACACCCAGACCAATGTATGCCGCATCATCAACCAGAGGGAGAGGGACCTTGAGGACGAGCGCTCCCTCTATGAAGGAAAGGTGAAGGCTCTGAGATCTGAGCTTAAGAAAGCTGAAGCTGAAGCCAATGCGGTGGCTAGGGAAGCTGAGGCCAAGCTTAAGGTGGCTCTGAGCGCCAAGGACCAGGAGTGTGAAGACCATCTACGTGCTCTGGAGGAGGCTTATGGGCTCCAGCTCGAGCGCTAATGGGTGGACTAGGAGCAGGAATGCAATGAGCTCATCCGTGCCTACAACCCTTCTGCCACCTGTGAGATAGAGTCAGAGTGAAACCCCTTATCTGTTTAAAAGAGGTGTGTTTCTGTAATAGTTTTAAGACCTTTTCTCGAACAGTTTCATCTTTCTTAACTTGTGTAGTTTTTTTTCTAGTCTTAGTCTGGGCCCTAGCTCAGAAAACTCTTATGCCAAGAGTAAATATGAATCTCGTATCTCAAATTATTGTGCTTTTCTTTTTTGTACTTAGCTTATCGTTTTTAACTGTTTCATACTTAACTTTTATACCCATCATGCTTTCATTTGGGTCTAGGGGATCTGCCTCTAAGTGCATGTGGCCTCAGTGCGACACTTGGACCCCCAATCTTTCCATGTTAGTGCTGTCAGGATAGGCTTGAGGAGATCCTTGTAACCTTAAGGTCTCTTGGGAGAAGCTCGAGGTTTTGAGACTGCTTCCCTAATAAAGGGTGTGCATGTATATCCCCAGGTCTATACAAAGACCACCGTACTCCAGACCCTTCCCACGACCAAGTCCCTTCATCTTGCAGGATCCTGCCTTCATAGGATACCCGATGCTATCACAAAGACCACATCCGGGCTGCCCTCCACCTTGAGTCCCACCAAGGGGACTTGTCTGCAGTGTCGAGATGGGGTCTGCTGAAACTCTCTACATATCAACTTTGACTTATCCGTAGGGCATCGTTAGATGTGAGCTCTTGGGACATAAAACGCTCAAATTTCCATAATATGGTCAAGTCACCCTTATAATGATTTCGTTGGTCTGACCACATACATTCTAACCTCATAAAATCTGACCATTAGGTATTTACTAACCCAAGATTACTGTGAGCCCTTGTGGGGTTTTACTCTGAATATTTTGGTCTATCTATGGGCGTCCCTCTTAATGACCTAACTTTTCCCCCCTTAGGTTGCCTTATCTTTGGGAGGATTGGCTAGCTCGCAAAGTGAAGGTCCTTTCCACAGGAACCAACGCCATCTGCCCCACTCAAGCTCATTGCCTTTCCTGGGCTTTAAGCTCCTCCTAATTGTACACATCGATCCACAAGGTAATTCCACTGTTTTTTAAAGACAAAACAAGAAACTAGATATAGAACATAATCAACAGTATAGTTACTGAAAGCAGAAGCTTTTATTGAATGATCGCATACATCGTACAATGTCTATCATGTGAGCAAGGAAGTATCTGACACGCCTCGTTAAACTTGCCAACTTGTAAAACAATCGTAATAGAAACTAAGTTGGTTAGGAAGATTACGTGCCCCTTCTAGACGCTTGCTAGCTTCTGCCTCCAGGTCTTCAGCTCAGCTCTGAGCGGTACTCCTTCAGGTAAAGAGCGTTCACTCATTTATTCACTAAGGCTCCAGTTCTCGGGTTCTCCAGCTCATATGACCCATTGTAGCCCTTTCCAACGATCTTGTAGGGTCCTTCCCAATTTTCCCTCTCCAAGGACCTTATTATTTTCGAACACTTTGTGTAAAACCAAGGTGCCAGGGAGGAAAACTCTAGGTCAAACCTTTATGTCATAATAGGATTTTATCTTCTACTGGTAGGAAGCCACCCTGACTTGAGCTTGTTCCCTTCTTTCCTCCAGTAAGTCCAACTTGTGCCTTAGGCTTTATGCATTGCTCTCTATCGTTCGTTCTGCCAGCTTGAGGTTGGGGATCTTGTGATTGATGAGTAACACATCCTCTATTCTGTATACCAAGGCAAATGGAGTTTCCCCAGTGGGTTTCCTCTTGGTCGTTTTGTATGCCCGGCGCACATGTGGGAGTTGAGATACCTACTGCCTTTTTGTTAGCTGATCGAGCCTCTTCCTCAGACCTTGCAATATCGTTTTGTTCGAAGCTTCTGCTTGTCCATTGCCTTGGGGGTACCTTGGAATGGAGAACTTGATCTTTATACCAAGCTCGACATAATAGTCTCTGACCTCTTGACAATTGAATTGTGGGTCGTTGTCTGCAATGATCTTTTATGGGATCCTGAACCTGCATATGATAAATTTCTAAATAAAGTTCTTTACCTCTACTCCCCTTATCTTCGACAGGGCTTCAGCTTCTATCCACTTGGAATGGTAAACTGTGGCCACAAGGAGGTACTTCTTCTGCCCACCCCCGGCTCCGGTTGGGAACTCGCCCATTATATGCAACCCTCATTGTGCAAAAGCGCACGGGACCATAACCAGGTATAGCTCTTCAGGGTATGGTCTCAATTACATGGAATAGTGCTTGTTAGGCCTACCCACGCAAGCATCGTTCTGACTTGGGTGGGGTGCACCGCTAGCTGGTCTGGCCCACTGAAGGATCGCCTGTACAATTTCCCATCTCTAGTGTTGTACCTTGCTATGTGTTGTACCACCCTTCTTGCTTCTACTCGTTCATCTAGTAGGGTGCCTGTTTCTATATAATCCATTATCTCGTCCATCCAAGAGGGTCCTAGCTGAACTGGCATCACTGTCAGAACCTCCTCCTCGTCCGTGCTTGGATTGGGCAGATGCTCTATGGGGATTGTCCTTCTGAGATGATAATTGATGTTGGAGGCCAGATTTCCAAGGCGTCTGCATGCGTGTTTTCAGACCTTGGGAGTTGCATGATCGAAAACTCTTTAAACTGGGCAACCAACCCCTTTGTTAATCTGAGGTATGCTTCTATGGATGCGTGGTGAGCTACGTATTCTCCTAGCACCTGGTTTACAATCAGCTATGAGTCACAAAACACCTTAATCTTTTTCATGTTCAGCTTTCGTGTCAGCCTTAATTCTGTCAGGAGTGTCTCATACTCGGCTCCGTTGTTCGTGGCTTTCCACCCCAAGATTAGGGCTTGCTCCATTATCGTCCCATCTGGTGTCCTCAGCACTATCCCAGCTTCGGCTCCCTTATCCTTTGATGATCCATTTGTGTACAGCGTCCAATGGTCTACCCCAACACATCTCTTTCCCTTTCTTTTTCTCTCTCTCTCTCTCTCTCTCTCTCTCTCTCTCTCTCTCTCTCTCTCTCTCTCTCTCTCTCTCTCTCTCATTTCCTAGACATCTAGTTCTGGCGTTGTGAACTCAGCCAGGAAATCAGCCAAGGCTTGCCCTTTCATCGTCGTTCGAGGCCAATACTCAATATCGTGTTGTGCCAACTCGATGTCCCACTTAGTTACCCTACTAGAGGAGTCTGGGGTGTGCAAGATCGTTCTCAGTGGATACTCGGTCATAATAATGATTTTGAATGCTTGAAAGTATGGCCGGAGCTTACGCGATGACATGACCATAGCTAGTATTGACCTTTCCAGCTTGGGTTAGCGAGTGTCTAAGTCGAGAAGAGGTTTAGACACGTAGTATATGGGTAGTTGCCTCCCAGTATCTTCTCTAACCAAAACTCCTCTCACTGCTACGTTTGAGACTGCCAAAAATAAATACAGATCCTCCTCTAGCACGGGCTTACTCAGGATATGGGGAGAGACAAGGTAGTGCTTAAGCGCTTGGAACACTTTTTCGCACTCTTCTGTCCAAAGCTCCTCCTTGGTCTTCTTGAGTGCTTCGAAGAATGGCTTACACTTATCAGTTGATCTTGACCAAGGTTCTAAAAGGCGCTAGGCGGAATTAGGCGGTGGAGCTACTGCCTAGCGCCTAGGCGTTTAGGCGGAGTTTAATCGATAATTAAACGGTAATTAGGCGGATCATTGTTATATATGTTTAATTAATTATATATTTATATGGTATATTGTAATTTGAAACATAAAGTAAAAATTATAAAGAAATATCATAAAAATTCTAAACTAAGTTTATAAAGAAATCCAATTAACCATCCATCTCAAAATTTTGAAATAGATGTGCATAAATAAGAATCTCAAGGATATGAAATTATCTATTTCGAAGCTGATAATTCATAAATCATAGTACATTATGAGTTTATGACAATGAAGCTTACATTATAAACTTGCAACCATGGAACCATTCAAACATAAAGCTTCACGGAATCAAGTTTTGTTTGTGTGATGACCATAGACACTATGCTCCTGCCCACATTTAACCATATTAAATTATCAACATATAACAAATAAGGATGACGGCGGTGGACGGCAAGTGGCGGTGACGACGGTGATCGGCGAGCGGCGTCCAAGTCGCGGTGTTTGCAGAGGGAGAGAGACGACGTTTCGCGAAAGAAATTGGATTGGATTTTCTATTTAAAATTCATTCCTTTGCGTTGTACCTCTTAATTTTTTTAAAAAAAAAACGCCTAGGGGGTGCTTTTCTGCCGATTAGTCGTTAGTCTCCCGCCTAATTGCCGATTAGTCGGTCCCCGCCTAACTACGCCGCCCAGGACCAAAATTAGGCGATAAGATGATTTTTCCCGATTAGTCGGTGCCTAGGCGGCCTAGGCGGCCGTTTTTTAGAAAAGTGATCTTGACATAAACCTACTTAGTGCTGGCAGCTTTCCATTCAAGCTCTGAATTTCCTTGACTATGGATGGAGATTTCATCTTGACGATCGTTGCTACCTAGTCTGGGTTCACCTCTATCCCACACAGTGTCACCAGATACCCCAAGAATTTCCCAGATCCTACTCCAAACATACACTTCTCGGGATTCAACTTCATACCGTGCTGGCATAGGAGGTCGAGGCACCCCTTCAGGTCAAACACATGGTCCTACCTGTTTTTGCTCTTAACTAGCATGTTGTCAATGTACACTTCCATTGTGTCCCCAATCAAGGGTTTGAACACCTTGTACACCAACCTCTGCTACATCGCTCCTGCGTTCTTCAACCCAAAGGGCATTACCTAGTAGGCATTAACTCACTTCTCGGTCACAAATGCTGTCCTTTGCTACATCGTCCTCTGCCATCTTGATCTGATTATAACCACTGTAGGCGTCCATGAAGCTGAGAAGTTCATGACCTGCAGTAGAGTCTACCAACTGATCGATCCTAGGTAGGGAGAAACCATCCTTGGGGCATTCCTTGTTTAGGTCTGTAAAGTCAACACAAACCCTGGGCTTTCCATTTTTCTTCTTGAAAAGGACCACAATAGAGAGGCATTCATAATGTGGGACTTCCTTGACGAACCCTGTTGCAAGCAACTTTTCCACTTCCTACTCAATTCTCCTGTTACGTTCAGTAGCAAAGGTTCCTTTATTTTGTGCTATGGGCCTCGCTTTAGGGTTCACATGAAGCTGGTGCTCGATCACTTTCCTGTCAATCTCTGGCATATCTCGTGTCGACCATGCAAACACGTCCTTATACTCCCTTAGAAAGTCTATTAGGTTCTTACGCTCAGCTCGACTTAGGCCTGACCCAATTCTTGCACACCAATCAGGTCGGTCTCGATCTAAAGGTTCAAGTGCTACGCCTTCCTTTGCCTTCTCCTTGAAGGGCAACTCCTAGGGGTCGAGCTCTATATCTAACTCATCGATCATGCTATCTCGACCCCCATCCTGTGATTGCTATGCTGGCAGAGCTGGGGCAACCGTTCCCCTAGCTTCTCCCACTATCTCCTTTTTCATGCCTTTGGTGGCCAGAACCATGAGCAACCTTGCTGTAGCTCTGTCCCCTTTACTTTAAAACTTGGTGATAAGTTGATGCCACCGCCCTCATTCGCTCAAGCCATGGCCTCCCCAGAATTGTATTATGGAGGGATGGGATGTCGACTACACCGAACCACGTAGTTGGGTTGGTAAGGAGTGTCCCAACCTGGAGGGGAATGATGCCTAGAGTCCTCACCCTTAACCCTTTAAATCCCATTAGGGTTGTCCGATGATCCTGGATTGTGCCCAGCAAACCCATTCTCTCCATAACGTTCTTGAATATGACATTCATAGCAGCTTCGTTCTCGACCAGTACCCTAGCTACAGTCATGTGGGTCATCCTGATGTTGACGACTAATGTGTCATCGTGATCTTCCTCCTCCTCAGGGAGGTCTTCATCTGAAAATTCGAGCATATTCATTCTCGCTCTGACCTTGGGCTCACTCCCAGCCTTGAGTCTCTTCGAATCGTGCTCCTTCTCCTTGAGGGTTACCCCCAACTCTTCTGCTTCAGCCATGATACAATTCAAACTGGGGAAGATGGTATCCTCGGGGTATTCGGAGGCTTGAAGGATACAATTGTGACAACCCGAATCATAATCACGCATTTTTTGATTTGTGTTACGCGTTATCGTGGATTAGTCGCGTAATTGGGGTTGTTAACGACTTTTTCACCAGGTGAGAATTTGTGTTGACTTTCTTCACAATAATTATAGAGAATTTAATTTCAAGATTGTGGGAATTTTTGGAGAATTTTTCGGATAAGCGAGCAATGTTTATCGAATTTTGAAGTCGGTTGGTGAAAGTATTTAAAATGTATTGATTTTTATTATTGATTTAATCGTGACCGTCCGATCTTGATCAGATTGAACCATAGCCGTTGATTTGGGATACTATGTCTATGGTATAAATACGAGTCAAATAAAGGAAAGTTTCTATTTTGGGATGTTGGGTTTGACCCGCGTTGACCACGGGTCAAACCGACCCGTTTTGGCCACGAAATTGTTGCCGGCGATGAGTTATTTTCCGGCCACCTTTGGCCGTGATTCCTTGATGAAAGTTGTTGGGCTCGATTTTCTCTTTAATTTGATAGGTAGATCACCGAGGTTTATGGCCGGAGAACGGCAGAGGAGGGCCACGAAATCCGGCCGGCGGTGATAGTATTTTGGCGGAGATGGTGGCGGCGATACCGGCAGAGTTGGGGGTCGACAATATGGGGGTTTTGTAGCCCTTGAGATGGTGAGTCTATCCCAAGTGGTCTTGGCCCTTGCCATGGCCAGTGGTGGCCGATTAGAGAATAAAAATTCTGGCGGCCGGCGGCGGTGGTCCGTGGCTCTACACGGCACGGCGGAGCTCCGATAATGTGGAATTTTCAAGAAAGTTTTATGTCATTTCGCTCATTTTTCGGGTGCCGAATGCAATGGTGAGGTTCATATTTAGATTTGAGTTTGTTAAATTTTGATGAGTATTTAATCACACAATTATTAGTTTAATTCACGACATTATTTAAAGACGCTTTGTCTATCAGTTTAATTGCGAGTCGTTTGATATTCGAAAGTTGTTTGCGACTCTTAAAAGTGAGGGATTACAGGGAATTGAATTCAGAATTTGGTTGAGTCAGTAATTAAACAGAAAATTAGGTTATTCAAGTATACGAGATTCTTGATGTTATTACTCACCAGATTACGATCTTTGCTATTCGGTATGAACCCGATGATCGGATATTAATTTTAATCGTGGTTTCAAGATATTGAGTTAGTGAGCGTGTCAGATGAATAATTATGTGGATCGACAGGTTTCAGCTTTGTAATTATCCCGGCAAAATCTATAAGTGGACCTTTATTTTCATAGTCAATAGCGAGTTTTTTATTTTCAGCATTTCAGTATTTCAGTTAAAATTACAGTATATTTTAGAACAGATTAAATTTGGAGGTTTTCTTGTGATGGCTTAGTTAGTAGCATCGATGCACTCAATATTTGGCTGGTCACCGGATAGTCCAGTCAGAGGAGGTCAGGTTGCCTCGTCTGGCCGTCAGGGGAGGTCAGGTTGCCTTATCTAACCTATCACTTATATTTTTACATAATGTTTGTCGACTCAGGTTAGAGAAAACTCTTAAGCGACCACCTCCATCAGAGTTCAGATTTATGCTTAAGCGATTTATACGGATTATTATTAAATTTTGTCCACTCACGCTAATGTTTTAACGTTTTATTTGTCTTTCCCTGGGCCCTTCGGTTTATCGATGCCCAGATTGCAGTGTGTATCATGTGGGTGTTGGATGTCGTCGAGGGCATCGAGTCCACCACTCAACTCTTTCAGCAGTAGGTTCCAGCTCACTGTCAGTATGTCTCTTGTGTTATTGAAGTGACTCTGGATACTGGTTCAATAGTATTGTCTTAGTGAGACTCTTGTGAATAGGTTGTCACTCGTATAGTAGTCGAGTTAGGTTTCTTTGTATGCGAATCCGTATTTACTGAAAGTATGTTTTCCAATTCTAAATAATGTATCAGCTACATGTTTGATTTCCAGTTTTATGTTGAGAAATCCAGATGGACATTGGTGGTCCATGGTATTGTTTATGGGTTTATCTGCGGAGTGTCAGTTTTTTTGGATGTCTCTTTCATAGGGGAAGTTATGTCAAAATTTTCACAGAAACTCGTAGATTAGGGTTAGTTGTTAGGGCTTGATTCTATATTACTAGTTAATCTAGGATCGGGTCCTCTCATTTTAGCACAGGGTACTTCTCCTCTTAGCCATTAGGTGGTGGTGGTAAGGTTTCATTGTTTTTCTGACGCTTACCATTACCTTGCGACTTCAATGAATCTTTGAGGTTTTTCTTGTAATCCTCCGTCAGGTATTCCCAGCAGTACCCCTGGTCTACCAGTTCTCCAAAGTGTCGTTTGAGGACACCAAAATCAATCGTCTTGTGCCTATTGGCCTTGTGGTAAGCAAAAAAGTCTCTGGAATCTCTCTTGCTAGTCATAGGTGGTGGCCTCTTAAGCCACAGCTCATTTTTGATGTGGTGGAGTATGGTCGAGATTGGGATCGTTGTGGGGAGAACGAAAAATTTTCCACCCTGACTGGCAGACTGGTGCCCTAAGGCCTTCCTCTTCTTATCATAGTTACTCCTTCCCTGGTTCGTGTTGCTACTCGTCGTATTCCTCCTCGAGCTGGTTTCACCCCCAGACGCCTTCTCCGTTAGGGAATCCCTTCTATTGTAGATTCTCATATCTTATACCCGGGTGTAATCAAAGGCCTCATGGTAGACCATGGAAAAGTCCTTAGTCTTCTTCCTGATCAGCTTGTTGGCCAACTCCAAGTCCATCTCCAGCCCGTTGATGAACGCCGTGACCGCTATAGTGTCGTCCTTGGAGTCAATTGTCGCGTATTCCTTCCTGAATCTTGTGACCCAATCCCTCAGGCCCTCTCCCCGTTTCATCTTAAGGGATGTGAGGTAGGTCACATCCTTTGTTCCCTCGGTATTACTCTCATATCTCTTGCAGAAAGCCGCTTTCAAACTTCTCCAATCCTCGATCGAACCTGGGGGGAGTGTCCCGTACCACTGCAGGGCGTGGTCCTTCAAGTTTGCATGGAACATCTTACACATCCAAGCATCGTTCAATTGGCTAGTGGCCATGGCTGACTGGTAGTTTCTCACGTGCTGGTACGGGTCTAAATCCCTCTTTACCTGTCAAACTTAGGATGGCTCCACTTCTTAGGGAACTCATCATCTTGAATATACTGAGCTTAAGGGTTCTAGGACATCCTCTAAGCCCTTTTCTCGGCTTCTGACTCCTTCTTGGACATCCCTTCCTTCCTCAGTCTCCCGATTTCTTAATTGCTCTGAATTTTATGGGCACGTTACGTCTCCATGAACTCCTCAATCATGTTCCTAATGGTTGCAACCCCCGAGGTCTCCGTGTTGGTTGCCCCCTCCTGCTGGTTATTCTGCTCGGCCGCCAGGGCTCCTTGTACTTATGCCATGAATTTATCGGGCGTAACCAATCCCTGGCTCCTTGATACTTCTACCAGATTCAACAGAGTGGCCTGCACGATAGCCACAGTGTCTGCTAACTCATTCATGCTTCTAGCAGCCCCTTCGGTATACTGTTGTAGCATGGCCATATTGATCCTTATGTTCGTGTATCGTTCCTCGACCCGATGAAGGTCCTAATCAACATTGGCCCTCCATCCCATGGCTTCTTCGTTCTCCTAGTCAGATCCTTTTTCTTCACTCAAGTGTCCCTCTTCCGCAAGGTTTCTCGGCTAAACCTGATGCGTGATTGCGATCCCATGCCTCGATACCCCTGTGTTGGGGGTGACCTGATTGTTTCCCACTATAGGGGTTGTCTCCTTGTCACGCTAGTTACTCATACCGGTGTTGTCTTCCATGTTCTTCCGTTCATGAGAGTTGACCTAGGGTTCCGCTCTCAACGAGAGCATCAATTTGTGAGAGCAAATTTGTCCCCCTCTAGCTTAGATCTTCATGAACCTGCAAAATAAGTTGGAGCACGGTGTGGTACCATGTTTAGACCCTCCGAAACTTAAGTCAGAATTTTATCTTCAGAATAGAGTAATTATTAGGGAAGAGTAATGTTACCTGAGACCATATATGAATGACCTTTATATAGTGATCGTACTAGGTCTAAGCATAGTCCTTATCGAACCAGACTACTTTATGTTCAGAATAGAGGAATCCATTAAGGAATGAATCTCTGAATCCAGGGCTAGTCAAGCTGTTTTATTACCATAAGTCATTTGGCATAATACCTTAAGATACGTTCAAATCTTACCCTTTTTCTCATGGATTCTGCCAATCCCCTGAGGTCTGATCGAATAATTCCACGTGTTCAGCTTGCCCAGCTCCCTTGAGGTTCGACCTTACCTTGGGATTGTCATGCCATCAAACATTTCAGAAACCTCTACAATGTTCCAGATACTTCAAGAAACCTCTAGATAATTTGTTCTTTAATCAGAACCATAATCGTCCAAACTCAAACCCATTTTTGACCTTATCGGACCTCAACTAGAGTCGGATTACCCAAGCTCATCTTTTCCCAGCTCAGGTGGCCAAAACTGACTTCCACAGGAGAGGCAGAGAGAGAGGGAGTTGTTAAAAGAGAAGAGTGAAAAGGAGATAGAGTTTGTGGCACACGTGTCGTTGCCTGACGATAAGGAGATTGAGAAGATGGTGCTTGAGAAGAAGAAGATGGACTTGTTGAGCAAGTATGCAAGTGAGGAATTGTTGCAAGATCAGACAGAGGAGAAGCACATGCTTAACATTAAGCGGTAGACATGGTATAGTGTTCTATACTGTACGTGTACACTCTGGTAGTTTAATTATCATTGACTCTTTTGGTGTGTCATATCTATCGAAGAATTTCATACTTGTTTAGCCTGGATGTAATTTGTAGTTTTTTGTTCTTGAAGAAACAATCAAGTCGTAATAAAAAAAAAAATACTCAAATGATACATTAGTCAAGTGCTCTGAGAAAAACGTCTTCCCTTCTCTCCTTCTGTTTTTGCTTGAAGATTTTACCTAGTTTTCTCTAAGCCACCGGCTCTTTTCTCAGATCTAGATCCCATTTCAACTCTGATCATCAATCTAACTCTATATTTATTTTCTCCTCATTGAGATCTTTCTAACCATACCCTTACATGTCGCTTCCACTGTCTTGCTCGGGTACCCAACCTCTTTCCCAGAATAGTTTCTCTCTCCCATTGGTGACAACGTTTAAGAAGGATGAGTTTGACCTCACCTTGGGGGATGATGATGACACAAGGGACCTATTCCTAGCTGTGGCTCAAGTGTTCTCCCCTTAGTGGATTGCACCATCAAAAGTGCAACCATTCAAAAATCGGATGGCTTGCCTTTGGCGTGACGTTGGAGGATCCAACCAAGTGGCTCCAGATAGGTTTATGTGTCGATTCAGCTTTGGTCGTGATCGGGCCCGTGCGACTAGGACCGGCCTTTGGTTTTTTCAATTGACAACAGTGGTTGTCGAAGCTTTTAGAGTTTCATGGATCCGTTGGAGATTTTTGCATGAAAGGGTCTCTTTTGGATCTCGATGGTATCCACCTCCCTGTGTCCTGTACCAAAAAATTTCAAAAATTTTGGTGCCGAGTTATTGGTAAATGGATTGGTGATTACAGTGGCTTTGATCCCTTTTCTCTCAACTATCTGATGCGCATGCGCATGCGGGTGTAAGTGGATTTTTCTCGGCCACTGGTGGTACGTGATTTGGTACCTTTTTCTGCTGCTTGTCTGATTTCTGTGGAATTTAGGTACGAAGTGATTCGAGGATTGTATTTGAATTGCGGCTGTTTTGGTCATGATGGCAGTGCATGTTGGGAGTTCTCTTTGGCCTCATTGTTAGGGGCTGCCCTTCTTCCTCGGCTGCATGCGTCAGCCTCAGTTGTGGAACTAACTAGCACAATTGATTTGAATGGCTTTCTAAAGGAGAATTACTCAAGTGGTGATTCGGTATCAGAACCTTCCGGTCTACTGGTACGCGATGTGGAACCAATGGGGGCCACGATTGACGCACTGGACTCTCATATTATGACACCAACTGGTGTCCTTGATGTCCTTGTTGAAATTCTGGGCCTATCCGCCGACGATAGCAACTTGGACGTTCAGGTGCCTGGGCCGTCAGTTCAGGCTTCTGAACAATCTGAGCTTGTTGTAGGTTCAGTGTCTGGAGCTTCGGGGACACTAGGTGCTCTGTGCGTCTCTATTGTCTCTAGAAATGGTAACGCTAATGAGGATAGGCATATTTTTGTTTGTAGGTCTTTAAGGGCGCGGTTCAAAAGGCTGATGGTGAAGAAGAAGGACTACTTCAAGTTTGGGCCACGTTGATGTATTGCCAAGCTCGCCTCCTTCAAGTGGCAGATTCAAAGAATGCAAGTGAGTGTGCTTGCCTAGAGATGGTGCGTATACAACTAAGAAGTGACGCACCTGAATTTTTTTAGTCTAGTGCTACTCTGGTTTGTTGTTCTAAGTATAACCAAACAAAGCTTCACAACATTAATGCTTATAGGATTTCCTTTTATTAGGCCGGGTAATCCAGTAAGGCTCTGTATTGTTGTTATCATTCAATGAATTATCACTACCAGAATAAACACTATAGCCGACGAAAGTAAGAAAAACAGTCCGGCAACTCTTTTTTTCGTCGGCTATACTATACTTTAGCCGATGATAACTTTGCATTGTTGGCTAACTTTAGCCGACGGGAAAAAAACTGTCGTTGGTTTTAGTAAAAAAAAATAGTCGGCTAAAGTTTAACTAAAGCCAACGATATTTTCATACTTCAACCCGACGACATCCCGTCGTCGGCCATAGTATAACTGACGATATAAACTGGAATCGTCGTCGGCTATACTTAAGCTGACTATCTTTTTACATCGTCTGCTTAAGCCATTGGGTTTATGTCCCTGGTTTGCCCAGACCGCTGCTCCTCTCGCTTAGAAACCCTAAATTCTACCTCTCTCCATCTGTCGCCACTCGTCGAACGACTAGCCCACCGCCCAGCCCAGCCCTACAAGGCATGCATCAGAACACTGCGCCAACGCCGCCGCCCCAGCCCACCGTCGAGCTCTTTCCACCATCGCCTCGCCCTCTCCGCCACCTCGCTCTGTTCTCCGCCTATCTGGGTAAACCCTATTATTTGAGTTTTTTTAAAAAAATAATAATAATTAGGGTTTGAGGTGTAATTTGTGTTTAAATTGTGGTGAATTTAAGGTGTGATTTTGTGTAATTTTATGATTAGCTTGTTGTAATTTGTGGTTAGATTGTTGTAATTTTGTTTAGGATTTAGGTTGTTGTAATTTGTGTAATTTTGTGATTATTTTTGGTGAATTGTTGTAATTTGTGTAATTTTGTGATGAGGTTGTTAAATTGTACAAGTGGCAGTGGCTTCAAACTTTCAGTTTGCGTAATTTGTGTAATTTTGTGATTAGGTTTTGGGAATAGAAATTCAGAATCTGTAGATTTTTTTCTTCAGAATCAGCAACATTAGTCGACGACAATAGTCACACTCATCGACTAAAGTGCGGACTTTAACCGATGAGTTTCAAAATTTCGCTGATGACAAAGTCGTCGGCAAAAGGGTACATAGTCGTCGGCTAAAGTTTAAATTTTATGCCGATAACTTTTTTGTCGTCGGTTAAGCTCCACACTTTATCCGACGACTGCGGTTTTTTGTCGTCGGCTAAAGTATGATCGACGACTTATTGCCGACGACAGTATAGCCAACAAACGTTGGTCGGTGTTTACTTTAGCCGACGATAATGGCTAACAGGCCGAAGATTTATTTTCGTCAACTATAGTACTTTTTTTGGTAGTGTAACACCATCTTAGAAAAAGAAAAAAAAAAGGATACGCATCTTGTATAACGGAAAATTCTCTATGATCGAATAAGATCATTATACACACAAATTCCAACGACTACATCAAAATAAATAATTAATTTACCAAATATATTTTTTCTAATCAAAAGTGGAGCTAGAACATATGAACTACAGTTACATATCATAACTAAAGGAATCATAAGAAGAAATTTCTGAAGTTTAGGGATGGATGAGTGGATAACATTGCAACAAATCAAAATTCGTTTTTTGAATCCAATCTATTGGGAACCAAATCAAATCAACCCACTATTTCCTAGCTAGCTTAAGATCCAATCCTTTGGAGCTATATATCAATGGTTAACTGTTTGTTTCACTTTCCTCGATGCCTAGCTACATGTGATATGCAAAAGAATAATATATTGATCTTTTGACAAGAAACGCACATTGAAATGTAATTTTCATGCCCACAATATATGTTCCAGAATTAATAGCTAATTATGTCCATTTCCAGAAAGCTATTTCGTCTCTTTCTAAACTAAGAAAGTGATTACCTGGAGATGGAATTATCCAGCTAATTAGGTTATCAATAATTTCCTTTTAATTTGCTTGATTAATTTGGTCTCTTGTGCGTGTACGCGACAATTAGGTGTGATGAACCAATGCCAGTCCGATACATATATATGGACCAAAATTATTAGAGAAAGACTACACTACTACTAATTATATGTAATCGATTAAATTGCACAAACTCGATCATGTAGGCATTAGAAATTACAAGACTTGAATTGGCTTATGCCCATGTTTGCATTGTTGACATTTGAAGTCCCCTAAATCTCATCTACAAGCTGATAGAGAATATGGAATAATCCCACGTCATTTTGTTGAAAATTTTGTCCTCGGCTGCATGATTAATTTGATTCCCATTTCAAATTCATTCCATTTGCAATTTTTCTTCCTAAGACCGTATATGCCAATGAAGCAATTAGATTTTGATTAAAACCACCAGTCAATAATTAATTCTCACTAATTAGCTAAGTCTATACTAATATATTATATATCAATGGTTGTAATTGATTCTTGAGTCATTAACTTAATTAATTCTAATTTAAGTTTATCATCGTGGCTAATTATGGTTGTAATAATATAAATACTTGTAGGTAGTGTGGATGACCAAAGTCATCAAAAGAAAATATCAACTTATTTAAAATTGGACGTGGGAGTGAACCTTCCAAGTTCCAACTTGACCGAATTTTCAAATTAATTCTTGTACTTAAAATAGAGGAAGAGTATATAGACGAATTATCAACTAGGCATATATATGAAGCTTGATGCATGCCTACTCCCAATACTATTAACTAGTGTCCGTGCCCGTGTCTTCGTTCGGTTCGTGCGCAAGAAAAAAATATATTTTAAAAAAAGAACTTGGATGTACAGTACGTATGCAATGTATATTATTGTCTTAACTTATATTTTTCTTCCCGGTCATCAGTTTTCTTTTTTATCTTGAATATTTTTGACAATTCAATTTTTAGTGAAGCCAAACAGTCTGGCTTTATTATAATAAAGATACATTACATATACATGTAAATACAGATTAGAAACATGAATCTTGATTTTTTTTAATTCAATTTATTATGCATTTATATAGTATACAATATCACCCCAACCAAAAAAGTTATCACCGTATATAGGGTTTTATCATTATTCAGAAACATCTCACGTGGCTTGATTAATGGTGATGGCTAGAAGTTTGTTACAACTTAAGATTGCAATGACAACTGGACACCTGCCATATGTAACAATCGATCTTCATCTCCTTCGTAATAATCAAAATAAAACAGTATTTCAGACATATATGCCACACCCTAGCTAGGGTTAATTTTTATGATCCAACTTCATTTTCTGGGTTCCTATATATATGTCGGACGTAAGAAATTAAACTAAACAAAAACAATTAAATATATGTCTATATATTGTAATGAAAAATATACCTTCCCCCGTGTGTTTGTGCTATAGTTACACTCCAATGAGAATGATTATCTACGTAGCCAGATCGATCACATATCAATATCTTCTTCTGAAATTCTTATGACTTTATGAGTTCCAGTTTATACTGGAAAACTGAAACTGTGGTCGTAAAATCCCATCACCAAGCGACGTTCCGAGAAGAGAAGAATTATTATTACTATGGTGAAACGGTGCGTTTGGATGATGATGAGGCGGCATCTGGTTCAGCATAGAAACAAAGGAGCTGTTACTACCATCAACCCCACCACCGCCACCAGCAGTAGTCGTACTAGTACTTCTCCCACCGCCGCCGCCACTATTGTTAAGATCACCATGAAACCTCTTCGCTTCGTTCCAAAACGGTGTCGTCGACGGAAGCTGACGTTTCATGTTGATCACGGGCGTCGATGATGATACTACGACGTCGCTTTTGGACGACATGAACTGATGATGAGCTACAGCTGCTTCGGTCGATAACATCCCTTCGAAGAAATTGTCCTCCACGTCGTTTTGCTGCAACGCTGTGTAGTTTGTCGTCGGCTTATTCGGCGGCGACGTCGTCTTCTGCATTGACGAAGAGGAAGTGACGAAAATACCCTGCATCGAGTTATTATTTGAGTCCTCCTCCATCATCATTATTGGCCTCTGCGCATTGTTCTTCTTGTAAATCCGGCATAGAACCCAATCATCCAACTATACATACACAAAAATATGAAATTAAAAATGAAAACTTGTGAAGACAATTTATTATTTATGTATGTATCCCTTTTCTTACTCTGAGGGAGGCTTTTTTGTTGGTGGGGTCGATAGGTTTGAGGGCGGAGCTATAGGAGGAGTTGGAGTTATCATCGTTGTTGACCAGACGATACTCGTGCATGATCCAATTAGTCTTGATTCCCTTTGGAGGTTTCCCGCCGTAGAAAACCAGAGCTTTCTTCACGCCGATTTTTATGTTTCCGGCCGACGTCAGAATTGGCTTGTCGGTCCCCGTCGCCTTCCAATACCCCGACGTCGCCGCCCTGTTCGGCCTAGCTCCGTTGGGATACTTCCGGTCTCTCGGACTGAAGAAATACCACTCCTGCTCGCCAAACGTGGCCTTACCTAAAACATATCGATCATTTCATAAAACCATTACCGATTAAGTAATGAATAATTTGCTTACGTAGTCGAATAAGAGTCTGATGATTTGAGAAAGGGGCTTACTAGGGAGCTCCCAAGGGTCGAACTTGTAGAGGTCGACCTCGGCGATGATGGTGACGGGGAGAGGGACCGAGGCGGCTTTCTTTTTCAGGTAGTGAATGACGAGTTCTTCGTCGGTGGGGTGGAAACGGAACCCGGGAGGGAGGTTCGGGTGACCCGAACCCGAAGATGAGTCCGTGCTCTCCATCGCCGCTTCCTATAAAATCTTTCAGACAAAGTTTTTATGGGAGAAACAAAATTAAAAATGTAGAGAGGAGAGAGAGAGAGATGTATATGCACAGAAGAGTGTGGCGGTTAGGTAGTGGGGTTTTATATATAGAGAGAGATATATATGTAAGGGCTTGAGCGGCGCCGGTGAGGGGGCGACACGTGGAGGGAATGACGCAATGGATTGGCGACACGTGGGATTTGTGTAGGGACCACACGGGGCGGAGGAGGGGTGGCGGGTTTTGGGGGTGGAAGAAGGGGGAAGTTTGGAACTGCCTGGATGATTTTTCGGTGTCACGCTTTTGTTATGGAACACAAGGCCCTCAACAGTTTTAACATCATCATCAGTTCATCACCTCCTCCCTAAAAGTAACAGATTTTCTGAAGAAGATTTTGTGATGAGAGCGAGGGGAGGTGAGAGAGGGTTCAAACCCTCTTTTGCGCCAATGTGTGACACATGTAATTTTTTGTTTATTTTTGCTCGTGCGGGATTTAGATATATTTAAAAAATTTCGACTTATAAATTATATGAAAAAGTAGAGTGAAATTTTGTAATGTGTTGGAAAACGATGAAGATAAGACGATGATATGTGTCATACACTATTATTGTGTGCTACCACATTCAAATCTCAAATCGCACAAAAAATGATATTATCGATGTCACGATGATTAAAAATTTAGTGTGATCGATTATCATATTTTAACGCGTGATATGTAAGATCTATATTAAATCGATCTATATATAAATTTCGAGTTTCATTATATAATACAATTTAGATAGATCTAAATTCTGATATTTATGCTTCCATTGTATATTTTGTTTAGTTAGGTGATCCATGTGCAGCTATTTTCCTAAATGTTTCAGACTTGAACAAGAAACTTAGCCTCTCTCCAGCTAGCTTCATTTCTGTTTATATAGCAACTCACATGCAGTACTTATATGATGACTTTTAATGTTAAAGCTAGTCCTACTTTTTTACATATACATTGGTTAAAGTTGAACTAATTACAATAATCATTTAAGGGATATGATTAAGCTAGCAGATATATGGAGTATGTATAGGTCATGCCGTTCATCCCTTGCTAGGATCACAATGAGCTAGCTAGGTTCCATATAATTATAATTGTGGACAATATATAAAGTTAAATAAAATGTAAGGTTCTTTAATCTAAGAATTTCCACGTGTGAGTTGGTTAAGTGTTATTTTCTAGAGGTAACTAAAGTATAATACGCAATGATCTAATTGCCACTTTGGGGATACAAGCCCTAGAATTAGTATTAAGTAGCACATGGGGGACGACTCCTCCTTGCGTCAACTGCCCTAATTATACAAAGACTTTGAGTGCATGTACTACGTTAGCATACTTCATCTTTACTGCGCCCAATTTGCTTTTACACATATTTACAGGAACATCACCGTCACAAAAAATTAGCCCATAAATGAGGTCATCAACTAAAAAAGCTTGCACATTTCAATGATTTTATCCTCACGTTGAGAAAATTGTTCGGGTAATTCGGTTGAACCCCGTGACAATTTTTCAGTAAAAGTGAGACGTTGTTAACTAGTCTGATGTCGATTTTGCCTTTTTCGGCACGATGAGGTAACTTAGAGCATCTGCACCGGACATTATCTTGCTCAAACAAGAGGTGGATCTGACACGAAGAGCACGAGCAAAAGTTGGATTATGCAACAGGTGGATGCAGGAGCACTAGCAAATAGCGTATGATTTTTGTGGGTTCTATCAATTGCTCAAACAATCAACCAAGCAAATTTTAATTTGCCTCTTGCTCGAGCAAAGTAAAATCTAGCGGACTCTACCATCTGTTAGAGTAAATCATCATCCCGGTGCAGATGCTCTTATTAACGACTTCTTCATCTCCCTGAATCACCGTCACGAAATCTACCGGAGGAGAGGAAACGGCGGTTGAGATGGAAAAAACCTAACTGAAACCAAATGATGCGATGTGGAGCCGATGAAGGTGTTCGATCATTCATCTTTTTGGTTTTGTAGCTTGTAACCATCACATTCTGTGGCTAAGCTCAGGGACGTACTTATGTACCATGCGAAATCCAAAGCTCATGATCATGATGATTCTGTTTCACATTGGCCATGCATGTGATATGGCATGCCTGGAAACCGATCGATCTCTATGTATGGGCAATTTTGCGTCATTGTTTGATGTAATTGTTAGGCACACCAAACATATATAGATCACCTTGCATCACGATCATGATTATATTGATAGACCCAACATTAAGCGCCAATTATTTAGTAGTTGCATGAGCATGTTTGATATATAGTTGTCATTGGCTAGGGTGCATGACCTAGCTAGTTTGATCAAAATCATCAAATTAGTGTCATTAGCCTCGATCACACACTTAATTCACATACAAATCCGTGTGTGTGGTTTTGAATCTCCGACACAGTTCACCTTGATTCAACACAATTGTGTAAACATGCAACATGAACATACCCGACGACGAATCTAAAAAAGTTTCTTCAAGCTAGTCAATACTAAATCCGACATGTACGTTATGAAGCAAAGTTGTGGCTAATGGGCTTTTCACAAGGAGGCTATGTCTCAAATTCAAATTTGTCCATTGATTTAGATGGGTCAATTAACCTTTAAACACTTTCCCTCCACATGCAAAATCGGTTTTGCCTTTTAATTAGGCTTTTGGCCACCAATAGGAGAATGAAATAATATTAGTGTTTCCTAGCCACCATCACTTTGACAAGAACGAATCATAGTTTGGTCAGAAGTGTTTTAATTTGTTAGTAGATGACAATTATGTATCAAGAAAGTAAAGAGTGGAATGAAACCAATTTTCTATTATCAATCCCCATCAAGATTGTGTAAAGGTGTTTTGAAGGCGGAGATAGAATATCTTCTCGCATATAAGTTGATAGAATTATGGTGACTCTTCCGGACAAAATTTGGCTCAAATTCAATTGGATGCGAAGTCAAAATTACTTGTCTTTATACAAATTTTGATTTGTAAATTTATAATCAAGACCGTCTATCCTATAGACTATGGGTTGAAGATCAATTTGATAAAATATGAATCAAATCGAATATCATTTAGGTATTTAATTTTATTAAATAAATAGTCGATTATTGTAAAAAATTTCATTACATTAATATCTATTCGTTTTACAAAATTTAATAAATAAACGATCTCCGATTTAATTAAATTTTAGTATACATGATTGTTATGAGGTAAAATACATGTTAAGTGATTTCGATTTTAAAAATCACAAATCAAAAGTGATATAAATGAAATTAATTTAAACTTAGTATCCAAATTTGTTTGGACCAAAATATTTTTCCCTCTAATTAACAACCCTCTGCCCTTCTTTATTTAAGCTGGCCCCAATTACATTGTTTCTTAAGTGATTTCTAGTCAACCAATAACTTTGGATCAAAAGTAATCCCCATGGCTTGCCTTTTATAACTTAGAACAAGTGCTACATAGATGTAGAATTCGACCTCCTTTGGCTTTTAATATTACTACTTGGTCGGCCGACAAAGTGACCATATTCTATTGTCGTGAACTTTCTCTTTTAGTTGGACGGTGTGACTTGAGAATCTTGCTCAAACAGCTCTATTTGTTAAGTTCATTGAAGTCAATTCATGGTCAATATCCCAGTTCCAACAGATATGAATACGTATCTATGTTAATTTGTATAATACTATATTGGACTATTGATTCAATATTTTTATCTCTGTTTAAAAAAAATTATTCTCCATAATTTTTTGTGTGTGTCTTGTCTTACTTAGATACAGATATTAATTAGATAGATACAGAGAATCTCTTTTATATCAGGACAGTTATTGTAATCGATTGTATAAGTCTATATTTAAGGCATTCTATCAATGAAAGAGATACAATTTTACAATCTACATACTTTTCTCCTGCAACACGTTATATGCATGCTCGCTGGATTGATAGCCATCACCACCAAAGAAAGAAAGAAAAAATACCTAAAATACAAGCTCCACCGCTGACAGCCCCTCCTTCATTGCGCCAATTACCACCAATCCTCTCGGAATCTCTGACTTTCTGGCTTAACTCGAGCTTGTGCAGAACATATAACTTCAACAGAGGATTGCGAGAAGCTCATGACGAATCAGAGGACGATCTTCATATGTACAAAAATACCCAGATGTCTAGTTTCCAGAACATCCAGAAAATCTTAATTCGGATATGTCTAGCGAAATTTATGGCTTATTGAGTGCACGAAGGTCAGTCTGCCCAAAGAGAAGAAAAGAAGAAGGCATCCTCCATCTGCTGGAAGTTTCCTGTTTCCTCTCTTTAAACTTCTTTCACAGCGAAGTTTTTATACCTAACATAACACCGTCAAGGTAAACTTTTCTAAACCATAAATCTATAGATCTAGGATCAAACCACAGACCCTAGATCTAGGATTATTGATCTTGTGATATGAGTTGTTCTATATTATATGTTACCCTAGTTCCTATGGACCTATATCCATAGAGTATAAGTGATGGTTCTAGGGGAGTCACAATTTATAAATGAAAAGAAAAGGGAAATCGATGTTATGTGATGGTTACTCACGGTTGCTAGGTGTGGTTTTTACCACCGTTTATAATCGACTTTTGTGACTATATATCATGGATCACGTTCTTATTCATTGAAACTTGTTATTAATGATCGTAGCTTTCGATCGATACTAATCAACATCTCGTGTCTCTCTTGTAGATGACATCAATTGAGCTGATTAGGCCTGAATTTGATATCCTTGACCTTCAAGGAGCAGAATATCATCGTTGGTGTCAGATGTTGAGAATGAGCTCTCGATATGAATCTGACATTTACAACCCAACCACTATTACCACTTAGTACTAAGCCACAAACTCTAGTCCAAAAATCTAAAGCCCTCGTAGTTTTTTGAGGCGTTATATACATTCAGTTTTAAAGAAATAATAATTGCTAAAGAATGACCTCGCAGTTTTGTGGGTGACTTTACAAGCTAAGTTCAATAATGTGCATCTTGCACAACTTTCTGAACTGTGAAAAGGATGAGATTCCATCCGGTTATTGGATTCTCCAAATATTTATGCTTGTAATCAAGCTATGTTAGAGCTTGAATCTGAGTTGAGTGTATGTGGCATTATAAAGACTGATCAGGTTATGATCGAGAAGTCTTTAAGCACCTTTCCTACCTCTATGACCATCCTTATGCATCAATATCACATAGATTATGAGCAAGGACAACTTAGATCTTTCCGTGATCACACAAGTATACTGGCTAAGAATGAGTGAATTCGAGAGATTTTACTCACCAATAATGCTCGGCCAGCCGTTACTAAAAAATATCTATGAGTCATACAATACTGGTGAGAAGACATGTAGGGATAGGAGGAACGGTCGTTCCAAGCCTTACAATAACCATGGTAGAAGAGGAGGGCATAACATTGTTCGTGGTAGAGAATATAGTCGAAACTTCCCTGGACTCACCATGACAATAGCATTTACTCCGATATGAATTATTCCAATTTCGATTCTGGGAATGGTGGAGATTTTTCACATTCTGCTTCTACTTTGTGCTTGTCATTTTGCTATAGATGTGGTTCTAACAAGCACATGCACAAACGATGTTGTGCACCCAAGAATATTCAACGTGCCTACGAGAAGTGCAAGAAATATTTGACACATATGACTTAACTTCATTAAATTTTATGAGATGGGAGATTTCTCTACAGTAAATCTTATAATAGTAGACAATACAAAAGCAAGTCCGGTGACTTCGGTTTTTGCAAAATCTATGTATTATGCTTCTGTCTTCGCTATGTAATCTAGTTTCGTTTTATTTTTGACTTCGTTTTAGTCATGTTTTGTGACTTTATATTAGTCGGCTTTTGGAATAAGAACACCCATGATGTAACTGTTGGCAGTAATGAATATTTCTCTATTTTTCGGTATATGGAAGTGTTGAGAATATTCTATTTCATACAATTCTTATGTATAGTTCAATATTTTTACATATATGGAAAAACGATGTACAGATACCTTGTCAAAAATTAAGCAGTTTTCATTAATCACAGGCTGTTTTCGATGCATCAAAAATCTTTTCGACCCATCGAAAATTACCCTTGTCGATCATTTTCGATCCATCGAAGCTAAGCTTCTGTCCCAAAATTTCAATCCATTGAAATTCTTTTCGATCCATCAAAAGATGATATCGGAAATTCAATTTCGTTTTGGGTTCCTTCGATGCATCAAAGATTTTACCTTCGACCCATCGAAAAAACCTCTTGGACGACCCATCAAAGATTGCTTTGACCCATCGAAGCCTGGTATCGGAAAATCACATTTTATTTTGGGTCCTTCGATCCATCGATGGTAATTCATCGACCCATTGAAGATATTACCCGAATGTGATGTTTTTAGATGAGTTTTTCATCTAATTCATTGGCTTATGATGTTGTTTACATCAGTTTTGCTGGAAAATGTTGAAAAAATTTCGACCAACCTGGATTTCAACACCAGATGTGGTTTCACATCAGTTTATGTCATGTCATGGAACTTAAAATACAACGGTCTTTTCGATTAGTTAGATGTTGTTATACATCGATTTTATTTAGGTATTATCATACCATATCAGCACTCAACATGGGTTACATCCGTTGAAATTTTTCAGTGTTCGCCATGTCTTGGATTCGAAGACGGTTTGATTGACATCATTTTGTTGATATATGATGACGAGATTGAGTGTCACTATTTGAACCTTTCTCAAATTTGAACACATTTGTGCCAACGTTTCTCAATAGACATAACATTGTGAGAATGGAAGAGAGTTTTGTGTCTAATCTCTGTAGAATGTTGCCAACGGTACAATCTGGAAAAGTTTATGAGGATTTGTAGTTGTTTATATCTTACTACGGTTTGGATCATTGTATCCAATGCGGTCACTTATATTACTATGCGTGACTTAGCCTTATATAAGCTTTTGCATTTTGATGATCAACCTATATATTGAGAAATCCGCATGGTCATTTATTCTTAAGAGCAAAAAAGCATATGAGAATATTTAAAACCATCGATTTAGATGGGAAAATTGAGATTACTCCACTCAGTTCAGGCTCGGTCTCCAAGACGAGTGTAGCACCATCCTAGCAACATATTGCTTTGACATTGTGTGTTATCCCACAAGATTCATATGTTGTAATCTTTGATGCACATTGCTCATTTTGCAAAGCTTGTTTATGTTTGTAATGCTGTAATGTTGTTTACATGCATGACAATCTTTTGTTGAAGACACACATTTCTTTCTCTATAGATTACAAGAATCTATTTGTGGATAAATCAAACCGATATGCGGACTATTTATATATGGTTCTGATTGCTGCATCGATGTATTGGTCACACATCTTTGCAATCCACATGTTACGCTGCATTTCAAAACTCATAGCACATATTATTAAGCTTCGGGCTCACCACCCAAATAATTCAATATGGTCATTTAGATTGGTTTAATACAAGAGAGTTTACATCGAAATATTTTGTTGATTATTGCATATTGATTGGGATTGTTATTGAATATTCCAGTTTTTCCCATGTTCTTTCATAGAACGGTTTAGCAGAGGTAAAAATCAAGCGGTTAAAACTTGTTGCCAGAACTATGGTGATGTATATTAATTTACCGGTATCTGTTTGGGGATATGTAATGTTCCATGCAGCTATCCTTATTAACTTGATACCCATAAACCGCTAACCACTCAGTGCGTACCAGTTGGTAACTGAATATGAGCCTAATATCTCACATATACACATCTCTGGTTATGCGGTACATGTGCCCATTACGCTTCCACTGCATACAAATATGGGTCATCAATGACGATTAAGCATCTATATTGGTTCTCCAACAATTGTCTGTTATTCAAAACCTTTGATAGTAGATCTCTTTACTACTAGTTTTGTAGATAATCACTGTGATGAGACATATTTCCTACCATTATGAGGAGATAGGAATGGTTTCATTCTGGATTAACGTCAGAAATTGACGTGGTATATCCCCACTACGTCTCATCATGATCCCCGCACATTTCAGTTTGAGATAAAAGTGTAATGTATTCTTGATCTTCAGAAAGTAGTAGACTTTATGCCTGACTTCTTTACTGATATCATGAAGGTGATGAGATCGGTTTACTTGATACAAATCCTGCAAGGTTGAAAGTCCCTGATATTGGGCAACTTAAATGGAACACCCGAGCAATGTAGTATTTTCTCCTGCCCATAGTGAGGGTGTAGAATCAATCAATATCCACTGATAAGTTGTCGGTGAAAAGGCAAACCATCAAGGCACAGGCGTTCATCATCAATACATGAGATTTTTTCTGACTGCAATTGTGTCTAAAAGTTGACATTGACGAATACTGGGGGACGCCTTAGAGTCAATGACGATGTTAGTAAACAAAGAAGTCTCACCAAGTGAAAAAAATGCTAGCGTTATTATGGATAGTTCTTCCATATTCGTTGATGATGTGTTTACTTATTTCGTCATTCAGGGATCGACAACGATGAAGTGGAACATTGCTCTGTTACAGATTGTTAGCAATTAATAGAGAGCAAATTGATCAATGTGAAACGTTACAATCTAGATTGAACTAGACTCTCTTATAAAATGGCGAGTTTTCAATATAGTAGTGATATGACCATGATATGCCGGTTAGACACAAATGAGTCTTGTTTGGGAACACAATAAGAAGAACTTATGGCGCAAGGATTCTCTCAATGCCCTAGTATTGATTATGAGGAGATGTATCCTCTGGTCATAGACATCATTGCTTTCCGCTACTTTATCAGTTTGGTAGTGTCTAAAATATTGAGTATGCATGTTATAGATGTGGTTACAGTATATCTCTATGGGGATCTTAATTCAGAAATATACATGATAGTGCTGAATGACATAGTTCTACCCAAATAAAGTAACTTTAAACCACAGAGTGCTCATGTGATTAGACTAAGGCGTTCACTATATGGATTGGAATAATCTGGTTGGATGTGGTATACACATCTTAGTAACTACAAGATTGGGAATAGATACAATGATGATGATTTATGCCCATGCATGTTCAATAGATGGACAAGTTATTTGAGATAATAAACCTTGGTAGAACTCGGTTAAGTCTTGGTTTAGAGATGGTACATTGAGTTTGTTGAATTCTTATTTACCAGTTCACTTGTGTCTAATCAAGCAATGGATAAGGCAGACTCTATTAGTACACAAATGGTTATTTACAGTCTGGAACCCAAAATGATCTATTTCATCTGAAGAGATGATGATGATGATGAGAAACTTTTAGAGCTGAGATTTTATATCTTAGTACGATTAGAGATTGGTTAAATTTAGCTCAGTATACACATTCATACATTGCCTTCTCAGTATGCGCAAACGCAAAGTCATTGGAATGGAGTAAAACAGATCTTCACGTACTTGAAGTGATCCATTGACTTGGGCATATTCTTCCCTTACAAAGAATACAGAGAGAAGTTTAAAAGTCCTGGTAAAGAGATTTTTGAATCGCAGCATTCAAGTTTTGGGCATTTCGACCCGTCGAGCATAGCTCTTGACTCGTCGAATGCAATGAATGGTAACTACTTGAATGGATCCTTTGATCCATCGAAGGTTTCCCTTCAACCCATCGAAGGATGTAACTTGGATGGATCGGAATCACTCCTTTGATCCATCGAAGGAATGGTTCGATGCATCGAAAGATAAACAAGATGCGAGTAGTTTTATTACAGTCCTCTTATTCCAAGACACCAGTTTATGTGTTGGTCAGATTTGTTGATATTGGGTACCTCTCTGACCCATATATAGAATGTTCCCATACAGTTTATTCACCTTGGGAAACATGATGATTTCTTGGAGATCAACAAAGTAAACCCTTGTTGCTACTTCCTCAAACTATTCTAAAGATTAAAGTTTCCTATGAAGCTTTTGATGGGTGTGTCTGGTTTAGGACAATAATACATCACAATCGAGTGTCTAGTGGATTACCATCTACTATGACATCACAAACTTGCATCCTTGTGGATAATGTGATTTGCATTGAATATATGAAGTTGTTTTACATTAAGGGTGTCATACTCAACTCATTTCGCCAAAGTACTCCTTCAATCAGCAATATCAGCAATTATTGATTATCCAAATGAACCAGATTGGTTCCGTTGATAATGTTGCGGACTTGTTTACAAGTTACTGCCTAAATCTACATTTTTGAAATATGTGAGACGCATTGGCATGCACAAGTTATCTGAACTTTAAGACTGAGTTTACAGTCAAGGGGAGTTACATTTTTGTAGACATCAGGGGAGTCTACGTCATATGTAATAGCTTTTGTAGTTGATGCGTTGTACTCTTTTCCCCTTAGCCCAAGCTTTAGTTTTACCTATAAGGTTTTTGTTTGCTTGACAAGATTTTTAGTGAAGCAACAAGTCATGCATCATTCTTATGACCATCGACACAAGGAGGAGTGTTTAAGGAGATTTATTCTCCATAATTTTCGGTGTGTGTCTTATCCTACTTAGATACGAATATTAATTACATAGATACAGAGAATCTCTGTTATATCGGGACAATTATTGTAATAGATTGTATCAATCTATATTCAATTAATGCATTCTATCAATAAAAAAGTTACAATTTTATAATCTATGTATATACTTTTTTCCTGCAACAAGTTCTTGATTTATTTTCTACACATATAAACTATTATAGCTTCCTAGTAATCACATAAACAAATTCTATGCTATTTCCAGCTAGGGTATCTTAGTTTTGAACTTGCATTATTGATCTTCGGGAGAGCTAAATTATGTGTTCGTTGGATCGATCTCGTCTAATTAGTTTAAAACTTTAAATTAACCAAATTTCTTGCCTTTCGTAGACGTTTTTCTCACCATTGAGGGAGTACTGGTTGATTGTTGAGACAGATTACAGCATGTGTGTGTATATATATATATATATATATATATATATATATTGATCCAGGCATCATATAGGTAGCTTATGATCACAAGTAAATATTGACTTGGATCCATAAGTCTCTGTACGTACATATATAAACAAACGTACGGTTCCTATTGTTCCGGAAAATACCGAACGGCATATATCCTAAAGATTTTTTTATGCTCGAGTGGTGTATAATGTACCCGCCAAACAATATAGCATATTCCTCCATCCAAAGAATTTAGAAAATGATTACTATTGCCAGAAGTTGAGCAATGTTTCTTAAAAACCTTCGCTAAAAATGCAACTATTTCAACAAAATATGTTGTTGAAAGACCTTCGCTAAAAATGCAACTATTTCAACAAAATATGTTGTTGAAAGACTATAATGTAGTACTTATATTGATATACTATATATGTTTACATGTAACACAGTCCTACTACTACAACTACGTACTAGTTTTAGCCTTAGTATAAGAACTCAGAAGGCAAAATAAATATCAAATGGAGTTCCAAAAACATTGAAAGCATGAACTTGTTACAGAATGCATGTATCTCTCATGCATACACCATTTCTTATAACAATAGAGCTTGATTACAAAGATATGAAAATTAAAGTATACAATTTATTGATCAGTAACCCTGTAAAGAATATAATAATACATTTGTTAAAAGACATTCTTCATCTTTCTTCTATACAAAAAAAAATCAATTGAATAATTGGTAAGAATCCTAGTTAAACCTATAATAAACAAATTTCCATGTGTATTTCTGAGTTGTCTGAATTAAATCAAATTATGTGTATCAACATCACCATTAACGTTTCTTCTGTAGAAATGCTTGTTCTCCTTCTACCTCCAGCAAGTTCTGCACCACTGCGACCGAAGCACCTCTTAGAAACTCCGACCAATCTCTGCAAATTAGATTCAGAAATGTTTGATCAGTATATTTCATGTGGAAAACTTTTCAATCAATTGAGATAATTAAAGCTAATATACTTACGCTTTGGAGGAGTCGAAAGTGAGTCCAACTGTATACTTGGCTTCTTCAAGCGCCCAACTAAACCTCTCGAGCTCGAACTTAGGGCAAACTCCGTTGTCCCTAACCCTAAGCTGAGACGGCTTCACGTTGCAGAAAACCGGTATGACCCTCTTCTTGGACTCCATGAGTAACGCGAGCTCGTGAAGACAGAAGTAGGACTCGCAGTACTGCGGCGAAAACACGGCGATCCCAACCTTGCATTCCCGAATCGCGGCGTCGATCTTGTCGAACAGCCTGTCACCGGGCTTCATGTTCTTGCTGTCCAAAAACGTGCGCAGGTCGAGCCTGGTCGAGAGGTGGTAGTTGAGCAATCCCGCCACGGTTCTCTTGGTGTCGATTCCGCGGTGGTTTATGAACACGTCGCAGGGCGGCCCCGTGGGAAGCGGCGGCGGAGGAGAAGAGAGGGTCGGCAACATTTGGACGTTGCTCATGCGGTTGTGTCGTAGAGTCTGACGAACCAGAGATGGTGACGCACGCTGCATGGCTTCTTCGATAAGGTAAAAGATAATAGGGATTGTTTTCGGTTTGTTTCGTTGCCTTTGTCAAATGCTTAGTTATTTTGCTTTGTGTAGAGCTGTGAGGTACAAGCTATGTACGTATTTATATGCACCGTCAGGAAGCTACCCTACATAGACGGTTGGGGATCAAGACCCTTGAATTCTAAGGTTAGACTTGAAGAAAATACCTGGTAAATTATTTGACTAGACAAGGAAAATCTTTAAAATTTTGACTATCTAGCGAAGCTTACATACGCACACAGATATATATATATATTTGGAACCATTGAGCACGTCGATTTCATTTAATATGTGCAAAATTGTTTTTTTTTTCTTTTACTCGGTCGCTAGGTAGCTCAATATTCACTACTAGAAAAATCCCCCTTTTTCACATGAAGGGGTCTACACGAAGTTCTCACACTGAGCAAAATTCATGTGAAACTTTCAGCACAACAGATAAAGTTTCGTGTGCAGGTTAGTTCACACGAATTTCTGTGTGAAACTTTCGGCTCTGAACACATTTATTCGTGTGCAATTACGTTCATGTGAACTTTTATGTGTATAAAATCATCTATATCACACAGTTCATTGTGTAAAAGCGGGAGATTAATCTCGAACTAGGTGAGAGGTGGGACCAAAGTATAATCTCGATACGATTCACACAGTTTTTCGTGTGTAGCATGAATTTTTTTTAAAATTCATTTGATATTCTTCCTTTGCTTTTTCCTTCTCTTCCCAATCTGTATCTCATATCTTCTCTCTTGGCTTTCTTTCTAACTCTATAGCCACAAGCCCACGACCCACAATGAAATGAATCTTTCTTTCACTTTCTTTTTCAACTCCATACCCATTTCGGCTTGATAATTTCTCGTTAGTTAAACTCGATGATTTACGTTTAATATGGTGGATATGACGGGTGATGGATCTAGCTCATGAGCAGCAAATAGAGATCTAGCTCGGTTAGTATCTCTTCTTTCTTTCACATGTTGAATTCAATTACTGTTACTTTTAATTGGTATTTCATTTTCACTCATGTTCCTCTGAAAAGGCTCTGCATTCTTGCGTAGGTGTACAAGTCTCTAATGGCTAAGAAACTGCTTTGAACAACCCAAATGCCGAAAGTCTACGCCCTACCGTGGGTTTCTGATTTTTAATCCGTTTGTTCCGATCCTTTGAATATTGTTTTTCTTACCTATTACTTCTTCTCTGTGGTTTGAGTTCTAGAATAAAGATGTAATGATGCAACTAATTTAGCATGGAAGTCTAGCAACCATTGGCTTGATGATGGTGCATACACCATGGTAGGCTCTCTTCTCTCTAGTGATCTCTTTTCCATTTGTTGATATTTAGTTGCTCACCCTTATCTTTCCTTTTCTTGTTTTTAAGTTGCTAATTTTCCGGTCCATTCAAAGTGAGCAAATCACGTAGGCATCAAGCATGTATACTCCCTTTAAGTTTCTGATGTATATGTGCTTCCAGATCTGTGAAAGACTATGGAGAAGCAATGTTGAAAATTACATCAATTCGGATTCAAAGCTTTAAAAAGCCCGTGTTAACTACAAACGGGTAAGTATACTAGTTCTTGTGACTTTATTTTGGGATTTGTTATTTAATAACTTCACCGGAGATTTGTCAAGTTCATTTGGATCACTTACCGATCTAACTGCATTGTGAGTTTATTTTTCTAGTCAACTTTCTATACTTGGTCGACATATCAAATTTACATACCAATTTGGTCATTTTGGTGTATCTGCAGGTACTTGGAGTTTGTATTCATGAACATAGTGGGTTTGCAGATGTTGAGGTGGTTTCTTTCGAATTTGATGTTGAGCCGGGTGCCGGGATCAGATGGTTGTTTGAGCCGAGTAGAGGCTGGTTTGAGCTGGGAGCTTTGATCTACCGAATATTTTTTTTTTAATCATAGCTAAATAGACACACTGATCACCGTGTGAAACAAATTCATTTCAATAAAAAATAAAAAGCAATCGTGTTGTGCTGGGACCCACCAGAAATGCTTTCACACGGAAGCTAAAGTCGTATGTAAACTTGCTAGCAACGGCTCTACAGCATACGAACTCAAAGTTCGTGTGTGCGCTGTATAAAAAGGCGTTTTCACATGGATATCCATGTGAATTATTTTTAATACACACGACTTTCGAAGCGTGCACAGTAGGAATTTTTTGTAGTAGTGATCGCCTCCATCGAAGATGTTCAAAACAAATTATACATGGAAACTAACACATGCATGATGCATGCAATATGATTATATGATGGAAGTAGATAGAAACTTAATTAACTATATATGTACAAAACCACCGATGGAAATGATGCTAAAATGAAAGGCTTAGTGTAGTTACTATAAGGATGTTCCTGTTAATACCTAATTATCACCATGAAGCTAGCCAGCCAGGATTTGGCTTTGGAAGCTAGAACACGAGCTTCTTAATTTAATTGATTCGATATACGTACGGTATGGTTAATTACGACTAAGTACTTTGACATAGACGACGTGTCCATCTTGGTACGTACGCGGATCTATTATATGCACATAAAAACGTGCACATAATAATTACTTGACTATATTAAGGTATGTTTCAACTTTCAACTTTAATTAGCTAGGGGGCACAATAAGGGTCCCAATGTCTTGTATATGTTACCAGAAGTGGTAGCAAGAAAGGTATACAACCCAGCCGCAGTCATTCTTTGGGTTAACACAGGTTGTTTTCAGGACTACTTTTTATCATAGTTTGTCTGCAAACCCTAATCAATGTGAATGTCGAACTTGCTCATAAATTACATAGAAATGATGCACTGGTTATGCTCGAAGAGGATCCCCAAGCATATTCATAGCGGATGCGAAGATTATAATTAGAGTAATTATTCCTTTTGAAGCTAGCTATCTATAACACTCTAACGTATTAATATAAACGTACGTGATGTAGATTAACCTCGTAGGCTCTGGCTCATATCAGATTGATATGCTAACAGTTTAAAGATTGGAATGACATAGGAAATAGAAGCAAAGCAAATTTGAGTCACAAATAAATGAAACAGAATATCAAATGGAAAGATCGATCTACATTTTGATTATTGGAATAATCTTATTGTGATCAAGTAATATATTTGGAAATAGTCAATTCCTTCGATTGATTTGTAAACTCACAGTCAATTACTCAATTGACTTCAAATGCTAAATTTGCTAACCTGATGTTTGCATGTTGTCATTTGACGTGGTCATTTTTCATGAACCTCTATAATTTAGAGCTTAAACAATCTTTAGCAAATACCCGGCCTCTCACTTTCACGTACTATATAAACCGCCAATAGTGTAATGGTTGACCACGTACCATGATATTATTTTCATAGACAGAGAAGTCACGGGTTCAATTCTCCTTAAAAATTAATTTTTGGGCAAATTTAATTTAAAAAAAATACTCTCTCACTATATGCATACATGATTTAATTGAGGTGTTTGTGTACAAGTATTAAAACTCCTTAATTTTGCTACTATAGAATTTTCCAATTTGATTTGTACTGTGACCTTGTTAACTCTTCATCTTTCAAGCAGATAAATGTCGAGGCTCCTCCACTTCGTAGAAATAGAAGGATTATAAGCTTAAGTTTTAATGAATTTGATCGACCAGCTTTAAAAAAAAACACTAACTAACTAATCACTTGGTGGAGGCATGTTTTTTTAATTTTTTGAACCAAGTGGCATGGTTAATTAACTATAACTTAATTAAAGCTGGTCAAAATATATGGAAACTACCAAGTGCCAACTAAAAAATGGAATCAGTTATGATATGGACTGGTCTGTCCTAACTAGCACCTACTACTGATCTTGGAATTTGAAGCCCAATTAATTATATTGGGTCAAAAAGGAGTCCAACTAAAACTCTAAGAGTTCACACTCCCCGTACGTACAAAGTCAATTTATCGATAGCACTGAAGAATACTATACTCAAACGACCAAGCCAACTCAAACCCTTGAATAGTTGAATATACATACATGTGTTCTTCTTCGATTGCTCCTTCTTCTTTACTTTCTGTTCTTCGTCTTCATTCAAAGGTTGAGACTTGAGAGAGAGTTTATAAAACTCAAAAACAATACATACATTTCCCTACTGCCTCTACCCAATCGAAGATACTTTTACTAACTTCATTAGTGGATAAGGTGATTCAAGCGACGAAGAATGAGAAAGTAAAATTATTTTCGTCACTTTAACAAATTCAAGGGACGACTATTGATGTCGTCGCTTACAAAACATGAAGCGACCAATATTTGTCAATATTCGTCACTTACAAAACATTTAAGCGACCAATATGCAAAATTTGTCGTCTCATTTTATCCCAGCGACCAATATTCAAGCGACATTCAATTTTGGTCGCTAAAGAAATGTTGAAGCGACAAAGGTAAGTAAGTTTGTCACTCAAATATAAATAGCGACGAACATTGGTCAAACTTCGTAGCTTAAATTTTTTTTCATCTACCTTTGTACTTCGTCTTAAATGCAACCTGTATATATAGGTAAAATTTAGGTTTACAGATGCAGTCGGGTTCTGCATCTGTTTTTGGAGGAGAAAAGGGAGAAGTTAGAAGAAAGTGAGATTTGAAGGCTTTTGTTGCCAATTCTTTGATTCTTAAGTAATGTTAGCTCAATTTCCTTCTATTTATCCCTCTTTGAGAGCATATTATGTATTAATTCAATTTAAATGGTTGTTTATGTTGGTTAATGGAAGTTGGATGATGTTCAGTTGAATTTTATGTTTTGTTGTTGTTTTAGTGTTAGAATATGGAAATTGTGGTGTTTATTAGCTTAGAACTCCCGTTTGAGAATCAACAACTCATCTAGTTGATCGAGATGAGTTGTTAATTCTCGAATTGTCCCATTTTTAGACACTTTATGTTGGTTAATGGAAGTTTGATGATATTGTGTTGAATTTTGTGTTTTGTCGTTGTTTTAGTCTTAGAATATGGAAATTGTGGTGTTTATTACCTTAGAACTCCCGTTTGAGAATCAACAACTCATGTAGTTGATCGAGATGAGTTATTGATTCTCGAATTGTCCCATTTTTGGACACTTTAGGTGAACACGAATTTGTTTATCCTTTTGCTATTCATGTGGTTTCAGTTTCAGTTTTGGGATATGGTTTCGACAGTGTCTCCTTACAATATTCTTCGAGTGAAAATTAGGTTGTTTAGATATGTGTGCACTTAGGGAACTGTAGGGAGATGTTGCCGAAATTTTCCTAAACTGGAGGTGAAATCACATGGGTGCAAAAGGGTTAACAAAAGTTGTGTTCTCCTGAAGGGGATATGACCTAACCTGGAGGAATAAGGAGAAGAAGTGTTGGGACAGATTTTGATTGTATCATAAATGTTGTGTGCTAAATGTTGGGACAGGAGAACCTGAATGATGCTCAAGACCTTAACTTTAACAGGGCTATATGGTCATTGGCTCGAGGTCCGCAATTCACCCGAATTTACAAGGCGTACTGTGTGAACGGTATCAAGTATGTCTCATTCGATAGAGATCAAAGTCTCATGACCCAAAATAACGGGGTGATGTTAAGCACAAAAGTTGGAAACTTCTATGGTCATCTTGAAGGTATGTTATCCAGACAATATGTCGGTCGTGTTGTTCAAAGGTATATGGCACAACACTACTGACGACATAGATGTCGAAGAAATTGACACCGTCAAGGTAGATCATGGTCTGATATTAGTGGATACAAACACTACTTACTACGAGAATTCACCATTTTGTCTTGCAATAAAGACAAAACAAGTGTTCTACTTGGACGATCCTGCGGCGGGTGGTACTTGGAAGGTGGTGCAAGAAATGTCGCACCGAAGTGTATACAATGTTGAAGTATTGGCAACAGAAGATATAAGGCCTCCTTCAGGGAATCAAATCACAGAGCCTTACCAAGAGGACACACTAAGTTCAATACAATTTTACCATATTGATGCATCTAATGTCCAACTCGATTTAGAAGTACACGAAGAGCATGAAGTGGAGGAGGAAGAGGAAGTCAATGACGAATTCGATGAGGAAGAGGAAGATGAAGTTGATGATGGCGGAGATGACGAAGAGGAAGACTACTAGTTATTATGTTGTTATTTATGTTGTTATTTTGAACAATATTTACAATACTGGTATTTTATATTGTTATTTTGAACAATTTTTACATATCCAAATAGACGTAACTAATCTGTTAAGTTCAAACCAATCCAAGCGACAAATATTGGTTCATATTTGTTGCTTTAAAGTCTAAGTGACGAAGATTTCACAAAAGTCGTCGCTTCATGTCATCTGAAGCGATGAAGTTGGACTCCCTCTCACTCCTAGTGAACTCAATATTCGTCGCTTCATATGATATGAAGAGACGAATATTGAGTTCACTAAGTTACCTAGTGAGTCCGACTTCGTCGCTTCAGATGACATGAAGCGACAACTTTTGTGAAATCTTCGTCGCTAACTTAAGGGATATTTGAAGCGACACAATTTTGCAAAGTTTATCACTTTAGATTAGGGGATTATAACAGGAAATTTCTTCTTCTTCTTTCCCATTTCGCGTTCTGCAAATTGTTCTTCCTCTCTCTCTGTCTGCAAACACCATCAAACTGTGTTTCAAGTTTGGAATAACCCATCTCTCTCCCTAAATTCAACCCTAAACCCCCAAATCCAATTCAATTTTCTAGGTTATCTCGTGGGTCTCCCTCTCTCTCCGATTTTCAAGGTCATTGCCAACCAAGGTAAGCTTCTTGCTCGTAAGTTTGAATACTCTGCTGGATTTTTATGATTCGTATGCTGGATTTGCCAACCAAACCCAATTGTATAATTCGTATGTTTGAATACTCTGCTGGATTTGGTTCAATTTTATGGGCTAGCTCGAACCATGAGGAGGAATTTTGTAATTGTTGTATGATTCGTATGTTTGGCTATTTAGCATGCTCTTGTGTAGGTACAGAATGAAGTGTACAGTTTGTGATGGTATACAATTGTTTCATTATGAGTATCGAGGGAAAGCAATATATCAGCAGGATCTTGGAAATATAAGGGAATGGGATAGACCAATTTGTGTTTTGGAACTATGCTGCTATATGTTCACCACATTTGTTGACTTTGCGTGAATCCCCATAAGAGACATGCACCCCAATTTTGTTCGATCTGTTGCTGGAAATGGTTTCTAGCTGTATCACCATGCTGTTTGTAATGGTGTCTAGTTATATGTTTACCACGTTTCATTGCCTTTACATGTATACCAGATGTGCACCTGAATATTATTTTGGTAACTAATGGTTTCTAGCTGTATTACTATGTTTATTTTGATTGTAGTTGTATCATATTTAAGCTCCACTACCTATAATGATGTCCAGAGTTATAGGAGACATGGAGACATGCACCCCAATCTTGTTTTGTTCTGTTGTTGGTAATGGTTTTTAGCTGTATCACCATGCTGTTTGTAACGGTATCTAGCTATATGTTTACCACGTTTCATTGCCTTTGTGAATGCCCATAGCAGATAGGGTATGAATTTTTGTGCTTCAGACTTTCTTTTAGAAGAACATGTCTTGGTTTGGATAATAGGAATAAACCTGCCATGTCCTCTATTCAAAATAATGCACATTATGTTTAGAAGCATATGCCTTATTCCATAATGAGTGTTGACCTCATAATGGTGTTGTCTTCAAATGCACTGCTTACATATACATAATGCTATTATTAGTTATGAAATGCAAATAGTCTATGAGATAGATACTAGTTTCAGTTAACACACTGTTTTCGACAAGTTCTAGAGTAATGGCACCAGGTTCTAGTGCCCAGAAGAAGAAGAATGAGCTCGAGGCGAGAAGGGAGAGGAAGGCAGCCGAAGTATTAAGGGTGGCCGCAATGGCGATGGCGATGACGACGTACACCAGAGGCGGTGAGAGACACGCTGGTTCCCATCCCGTCGTTGGAAGATACCAACCCTTCGGGATTGGGGGATGCTGGAGGTGACGCTGACGATAGTGGTGGGGAAGGCGATGACGATCCTCCGATAAGTATTAGGACCAATAGGGGTTCTATGAAGCCGGATAACCTTTATGAGAACATTATGTGACCATAAATTTTTTGGTCTGCTAATATGTTTGCTTTATCTTACAACCCGGAATGTGTTTTCATATGGCAGAGGTGGTTGATATGAGAACATGGAAGAATGTGACATGGCGGAACCTTGATAAGCGCGACATCATAACGGGCACAAAGATGGTATATCTGAAGAGCATGAACAACAATCAGCCTCTGAAGGTTGAGTACGCCGAAGAACACAAGGATCCCAGAGAATTGAAGTGGAGGACTTTGATATCCCGAGACATCGGGAGCGCCGTCCGGAGTAAAGTTCTGATGCTTGCGCCTACCTTTACTGAGCTGGATGAGGAGCACCAAGATGTATTGACCACTTATATAGAGGTAAAACATTGTTTTAGAATAATTTTGATAAACTATTTTTCAGTTACATTATATGCACAAATATGATAATCAAATGGTCGTTTGATTTTGTTTGAATTGTTTTGTACTAGATGTTCTATGACCTCCCTCCCACCGAGACATGCATGTGGAAATATATCGACGAGACCGCTGCAAAGATTTACAAGGATTGGAAACACGACTGCCATACTCATTACGTTGATGTATCAAAGGCGACGCCCAAAGAGTTCATCTACCGACCTGAGCAGTGGGAGTACCTCAAAGCTCACTTTGAGGAAGACAGTTTTAAGGTAATGAAAATTAATTATCGATTCCTGCATTGGATACAATTTCTTAATTTTCATATGAAATATGTTAATATATATTTGAAATGGTTTTTGCAGGCGATGTGCACTCGGAATGCCGCTAACCGAAACAAGGGAAAGGAAAAGGGGTATGCAATCAACCATCATTCTGGCACCACTCCCTACAGCTACCGGGTCGCTGCAAATGAGGAGAAAGGGCATCTAGCACCTTTACTCCAGACAGTCTGCGATGTTTATCAATCATATCAGAAAGTGCAGGAGAAAGTATTGAGTGACATTATTTTATGCGAATATATTTTTGACTTGGAATTAAAAAGTATAATAAGACAAATCTATTGGACAATAATTTTTTTGCAGGCAGCGGTGAAGAGGAAGGTGGATGAGTTGTGTGCTAGTCGAGTCAGTGATGAAGCGGGCGAGAGTCACGTGACTAACTCCGTCACCGTCGATGAGCAGATTACTGTAATCGAGCAGGAGCTGGGTGGGAAGCCGGGGACGAGGGTTCGAGGTATATTTTTTTATGGTTTATCTTTTAACAAACCACTTGACTTTTTTGTTGTGTTTTTGTTTTTAGATACCACATGATTTTTAATTTGACAATTTTTTTTTATTTTTACCAATTGTCAAGGTTTAGGGGGTGCATTAAGACGCCCCGCCGAAACCAAGAGGCGGTGCACGAGTGCCCCGCAACGATGGGGAGGTTGAGGAATTGAGGAGGCAACTAGCAGAAATTTCCGAGCGGTGCAAAGCCTCGAAAATGGAGAAAGAATTGATGAAGAAACGTATGACAAGGTTGGAGGCCTCCCTCAATGATGTCATCTCAGCCCAAGGCAATGTGGGTGACACTACCATTGTAGCCGCAGCAACTCCCTTTGTCGCCGATAAATCCTCATGTGCTTCAGCAGGTATTCCCGAGGAAGACCAAGACTAGGACCCTTCATTTTCCTTGCATTTAGATTAATGGACAATGTTTTTATGAAACATATTGTAACTTTAGATGAAAACTATGTGTGTGAAATGTAGTGTGTTTATGTTATGCTGGATGTGTGTGTTGTGTTATTTGAATGTCTTGCGGATTGTGTTATTAGAATGCGAAGAAATTTGGTTCAAACCAGACCCACAAACCTGTTTTCTGCTCTGTAACACAGAATGAAGCGACAAATATTGATCAAAATTTGTCGCTTGAACAATGAAGCGACAACCAAACTTCGTTGCTTCAATGAATCAATGTTTGTCGCTTGAAATTTCAAGCGACGACTCAATGTTTGTCGCTTGAACTTTCAAGCGACAAAGATTATATTCGTCGCTTGAAATAACGAAGCGATGAAATTGTGTTCAAAGTTCATCGCTTCAATTCGAAGTGACAAGAATGAAACGACGGCGTTAGAGTGATGACTTCTCGTCGCTTCGATATTGAAGCGACGACAATGGTACTGAAGCGACGAACTTGATATATATACCCAAAGTTTCGAAGCGGTGCTTGAAAAATGGTACTTAAGAATTCAAACTTGATATATATACCCAAGTTTCGGGTCAAGCTTCCACTAACTAATTGAACACTAACAATTAATCTAATATGTTGTTCACATGCTCATGTGGTTAAATCTTAAAGACTGTGTGTATATATATCACACCATCAATTGGGTTTAACCTGCAAACTTTTCCTAGTTAGTTCCGGAAGAAGAGAATGTTTCATAGGTTTTATTAGGGCATTCCTTCAAGTCAACAAGTGAGATATTAATTTGAACTGGTTCTGGGAAAGTGTTGAGCAACAAGGTAGAACGTACAAACAGTTTGAATGTGATGTGAGCAGTGAAGTGTGCTAGATGTTCTGATCAAAATGCACACTCAACTATAGATAAACTTCACTTCATCAACAGCAATTCTACTAGGAAATTTGAGTGATCGGCTAGCCATATATAATGACATAATGTGATGGAAATTGCCAGTGTTTCTGCTAAATGTGACATATGGATGTCTGGTTTTTGTTTGTTCCTTAATATGTGATTGGAAAAGATACATGTATTAAAAGGAAATTCAAGGGTAAAGTGAGTTTAGAGTGTTTTTTCTATCCATCTATATAGTGTGCGGAGCACAAATGTGCAATACGAAATTTTCGGTCTAAAAAATCTCATTCACTATTCATTTAATCTTAAAGCTATTAAAATTGTGATAAGTGTCCCACATGTACACTTGTGTTCTGCACATTATAGGTGCACTCATCTGTATATATGTGCCACAAAATACCCTAATCTTTAAAGCAATAATGATCGATGTCAAATATTAGTCTTAAAACGGAATATATATATATATATTTGATTGGTTGTAGTTATGATCACTTTGGTTGGAGTTTCATTGAAATAGACAACAACATTACTATAATTTATTGGAAAATCAACACAAATAATAATATGGTTGTTGTTATTTTTTTCGGATTGAAACTTACTTTTCATTAAAAAAAAGCCTTGTCGAAATAGTACATACATAAATCATGGGCCACAAGGCGCGGATCTAGGTTTGAGGGTGGCGCAACATTGTTTTCATGGTCATAATGACCGACAAGCTTATTTGACGTCGTTTTTGGATAGGCAGTCTATCTCCGGGTGGTTGTAGTGCATTTTGGGCGGCTTTGAGGTGCGGACTTTATCAGTCGGTTCTTGGATTGTTGATGGTCGTGGTTTAGGATGTTCAGTCTGGCTACCAACGACGGGAAGGGCTTTTTGGTCGAAGCGACATCAACAACTGCCTATTTGGTTGGTTATTGGGGTTGTCGATGTCGTGCATGAGAATGGAGCGGTTTTTGGGATCCATACTAGGGTTGGGCTTATTGGGTCTGAGTTTTGGGTTCTTTGGGCCAACATGCTTGTGTTTTGGATCATGATATGAGATCCGGGTGGATTCGTTTTTTATAATTTTGTAAGTTTAGGCAAACATTATTTTGATTTATCCGTATTAGTGCTTACCTAATTTTCACGTTGCATGGTTCCCATTACTTTTCGTACTTCATTTTGCAAAAAATAAAAATAAAAAAATTACATAAATTTCATTAATAGAAAATTGATAGAAAATTAATAGAAAATGTACGTTAATGTGTATCAATAAGAGAAAATATCTTATGATTTGATTTGATTAACAGAGTAAACTAAAGACAGTTAGTTGGAATGGAGTGATCATTGAGACTATAATCCCGCCGCCATACCTCAGATTAACATGTGAAAAGCTTCATCATCTCCAGCTGTCTTACTGGTCTCTCTCTCTCCCTCCCTCCCTCTCTCTTTGTCTCCTTTCCTTTCCAACTGTGAGAGAATGTGACCTCTCACGTTCTCCAACATGACATATTGACATTACTACTTACTTCACTTTGCTTTAAACCATCCTTCACTTATGTTCTGTTTCTGACTCTCTCTCTCTCTCTCTCTCTATTGATCCATCCATGGCTCAACTTGATCATGCTTCCTTCCAACTCACTCCAACTCGAACCAGGTAACTCACTCTACCTCAACTAGTTCCACTTTCTATGTTAGTTTGACTTAACTTCAACTCTAGCTTAATCTTAATCACTTTGATCTGTTTTTGTTGTTGTGACTAGATGTGACTTGGTGATCTTCTATGGAGGCAGCAAATCAGAGAAGCTAGCATCTGGGTTGTTCCAACCTTTTGTCGATCATCTCAAGTCTCTCAAAGATGAGATTTCTAGAGGCGGTTATTCCATTACTCTTGCCCCACCTACTACTAAAGATGCATACTGGTTCACCAAACCAACTTTCCAAAGGTGATCACCTCTGTCTTTTCTGTTAATTTGGCTTGAAGATTGCTACTTAGTTGCTTAGTTTTGAGATCAGATTTGTTGTAATTGTAGATTTGTGAGATTTGTGAGCACTCCGGCTGTTTTGGAGAGGTTTGTCAGCATTGAAAGGGAGATTTTGCAGATTGAGAGCTCAGTTCAACTACAAGAAGGTTTGTTGTCTGTTAGAAAAATGGTTGATCATGTATAAAAAGGAAGATCTGATTCTGGGTATTAGTGAATTTGGTGGAAATGTTATCTCAGCTGTATGAACTTAGTTTGTAAACGATTTTCGACCAAAATTTTGAAGTGTGTTTCATTCAGAATGAATGTCATTGACAGTGTTGTATAGTGGGGATATGTTGTAATTTGGATATGAGGACTTGAATTTTTTGATGGATTGGCTAATTGGCTTTTGGTTGATCAGGAAATGTTAATGTCAAGAGCGATACAAGGAAATCGGATGAGACTTTAAGTTCAAAGGTAGTCTGTATTCCTAAGTTTACGACTTTGTAACATTATGGGTGAAACAGAAAGATACTTATACTTTTGAGCTCCTTGTTGTACTTCTTCTCAGAAAAATGGGGAAAGTGACGAATCAGTGGGTGCTGTGGCAAACGAAAACTCCAAGTAACTATAGTTCTTTTCTTTTTTTATGCTTACAGTGAAGACACAGTCAGTTCATTCTGTTACTAATTGATTCAGTCTTTGTAATGTCAAGGGCTCACCTTCAACGCCTTTTAGGAACTCGGTTGGCATTGCTTCGGAAAGAGCAAGCGATGGCTTATGCTCGTGGGCTTGTTGCTGGATTTGAAATCCACAATCTTGACGCCCTCATTATGTTTGCAGATGCATTTGGAGCTTCGCGTTTAAGGTACTTATTTACTGGTATAACAGCTAAGTCTGTTCTTCACTTAGTTCTGGACAAACTAAATTTAGTTACATTGTGTAGGGAAGCATGCATCAGTTTCAGGGAATTACACAAGAAAAAGCACTCCGACGGTCTATGGAGAGAGGAACTGGCAGCAGTCGCGGCATATTCTTCATCAGATCTACAATTGCCCGGAGCATCTGGAATCGTGATGGCAAGTGAAACTCCTAATCAAAACATCATGCTGAATCTTCTCAACGGTGGTTCGGCTCCTAGTCATGAAAGCGGAGAGAGTAAAACAGGTATTTTTCTCTAGATGCTTGCACATTGTATTTGAACTAGTTGAAGTTTGTATGATGTTAAAAGATACATCATTTGCAGATAATAATACATCAGATCAAGTGCCTATGCCCCCCTATCCAAACCAGAATCCGCAATACTTTTATGGTTTGCCGCCATACCATGGATATCCTTTCCCTCCTAATATGCAGTCTTTCCCTCCTCACTATCAAAGCAACATGCAATGGCCTCCAGGCATGGATGAAGCAAGCTATGGTAGGCAATTCGATTATCGTAGGACCTCCCAGAGGTCATCTTCGAGAAGCAAAAAGAACTATTCAAGCAGGAAAGAATCCGATGAAGACAAACAGACTGATTCAAGTGACTCTACTACATATACGAGTGAAAATGACTCGGATACACAGCAGGAGAAAAGGGTGGAGAATTCGAATTCGACCAAGAAGAAGTCTAAGAAGAAATCCTCCAGAAAAGTGGTTATTCAAAATATTAACTACATTACTCCCAAGAGAAAAGATGGGAATAAAGGTGGTGTTTCCGATGGCTCTCTTTCGGATGATGGAGATTCTCATAAACAGAAGTTTGCGAAAGCTGAAGAATTGCTGATGGCATTACATGACTCACAAGAGAGAGATTCCGAGGACAGCAGGTGTGTCTCGAATGGATCAGGTCATGTTAGTACTGTGCTCTCTAATGGTGTTGAAGAGGAGCACTTTATAATGAGGAGCTCTAATGGTCGAAATTCTTTAGCGTCTATGCAGCCTACTGTGGAGTTCGAGTTTGAAGAACCTCTAAAGAAACCGACAGCTTCACCTGTAGCTGCTGATCCTTTGGTTATGATAGATAGGAACAGAAGAAATGATGACACGGTTAAGTTGGATGATTTCGGGAATGAAGTAAATTTCCGTTCAGGCATTGAGAGGAAGGATGGCGCAGACGAGGATAAATTGTTTTCGCAAAGATCAGAAGAACCTGGAACCGGTAATGGGTACGGCTTTTCGACATCTGCTGCTCAGTCTACTGTAAGAAAGAGTTGGAGAGGAGGAGAAGACTGGTTTAGCGCCAAGAACTCGGTAAATCCAGAGAATCAGATGATGAAGCAAACAGTTTTCGATGGTGATTGTGTTTTCACAGCAGAAAAAACCAATCACGCAAACCAGAAAGGCGTGTGCATCGACGATTCTTTCTTCATACAGAGTCGATCAGCAGCGGATGATACATATGCCTCTCCGTGGATAACAGAAGACGCTGATCCAAGTTTAGCCGAGAAAAAAGAAATTGGCAATGTAGATACTACGCAAGATAAGCTCGGAAAATCCAATATGTTAGAGCCAGATGACCTGTACATGGTTCTCGAAAGAGAATCCAGCTTGGGGTCTAATGCAATTTCTTGGCCTGTGGACTATGGAGCAGAAATTTCATTTCAAGAGGCCGACAGAATGCGTTCTAGCATTGTCGAAACACCTGATAATGCTGCTGACAAGAAGCCTGATGTGGACAGTACGAATGCCAATCCGAAGAAGACCAATAATAAAGTTCCTGGAACAAAGGCAAGGCCGAATGATTTACGAAAACCAATTGGGAGCAGCAACAGGTTCGACATCAGAAGCAAAAAAGCAACTCCAGTCAGTAGGCCTGTAGTACACAAGAGCAAGCAGGAGAAGGTAAATATATAGATTACAAAATAGATAATTCTAAAGTCATCTTTTGTATTTTTCGGTCTCTTATGAAATATGCTTGTAAACAGGAAGAAGAAATGCGAAAAAGGATGGAGGAAATGGCGATAGAACGACAAAAGAGAATTGCTGAGAAAACTGCAGCAGCAGCTGGCTTGGCTCCTCCAGCAAGAAGGGCTTCATTAGACAGTAAAACAGCAAAGGGCTCCATCAAGAATAATGACAGGAGCAAACTACTCACTACCAAGAGAACCTCACTACCTATGTAAATTGGATACAAAGCCACAGCATTACAATCTCCATTATACATTTGTTCATAAGTATTTTTTATTGTTTAAAACAACTGTATTGATATAAAGTGAGAGACTCAATGAGGGGAGAAGCTCTATAAATTATTCAGAACATTTGTGAATATTTTTTGGGATTTTGGTGTATCATTTCCATCTTTTATATAATTTCCCACATTACAAAACGTGTGGACTTTTTGTAACTGATGAACCGGAGAAACTCATCAACTGTGAGCCAAAATCAAAAGGATTTCATTAGTACTTTTTAGCACAATGACTAACTAAGTTACCAGAAGTAGGTTTCTGCAAATCCTCAAATTAACTAATCAGTAACTATAATACAGTTGTTTATATTGGATAATGAAGTAACATAAATTTAGAAATTTCTGGAAGGATTGTTGCACAACCAGCTTATCTCACACAAGTGAGAAGCTGTATTTTTCTAATTAGAGAATGCATTCGTTTTAGCTAATAGTACAGGTAACTAATTTGAATTTATCTACTTAAAAAAAACAAGAAAAATTAATAATCCAACGAATTTTACTGTAAACAGCAAGAGAGGGACAAACCTCTAATAAAAACCATTTTGTGATTCACTTTCTTCCTTGGCTCTCTCTCTATTCAGAGAAAAGTTCCACAGCAAAACTGGTCTGTACATTCCTCATACAAACCCCAGCCGAATTGCGTACCTGGAACATAACCATTGGTCTTTTTCCTTTTTTTTTTTTCTTTGGTTGAACTTTTGACATAGTAACCAGTCTTGTTTGAACAATTCTCCACCAGCTTGCTTTTCAAACCAAAATTCATCCTGAAGGGTGTTTGACCAGTAATGGTGAACATCCAGCTGTTCGATCAATCAAAAGCATCGTTTCATCGTTGACATTATAAGCCTGCATTGGTTTTAAGCCATGAGCTGCCTCACTCCTTTGTTTCATCGCAAGCTTGCTTCTGGAGGCAAGGTATGATATTCAAATTGGATAATAATCCAGCATGTATTTAAGCAGGAAATGTTTGATAAAAGTTCTTGATCACCGATCACGTTTAGGCTAAAATTTGTATAATATGTAAAAGACTTACCATTGGTTGCAGGGAATGAAAAACTTAAACCGGCCCAAGAGTCTTCCACTAAAACAGAAAGGCACCAAAAAAACGCCAGCAGGCATCTCTTCTGGAGTTGCAGGCAATTCCACTCTGATGATGGAGCTTCGGAGGAAGATTGTGACCTTCAGGGATATTATCGACCTGCCAACATGTACTGCTTCTTCTCCCATAAATCAGGTATGCATATGATTCCTTTCTCGTAGAATTTGTTTGAACGTTGCAACAGCTCCTTTATGCATTTCACAATTTTCTATTATTCTTAATGTCCCTTTGATTTTCTGCTTTGCAGCTACTGATGGGGTTGATGGTTGATCTCCAAAAGCTTTACCCTGAAATAGTACATCGTAAACAATTATCAGAGATGAAGGGAGTGCCAACAGAAAAGGTAATTCAATATAGTCAACATTAAAGTACAAAGTAAATGATATATGCAACTTTACTATCTTGAAGATTTCCTAGGCTGATGCGCATAACATCTGCATGAAGGTCCTGGCCTCTTTCTGCAAAGCACTGAAAGCTATCGGAGATTCAAGGATGAAAAACCACGACAGACCGGACAAACTGAGATATGATTTACCGTCATTCAAAGAAAATGACAATTGGGAGCAACAAGGTATGCTTTAATTAACATTAAAGAAAAATATATACAAAGCAAGAAATTCGAATCAGCTATAGCTGGCTATTAATTAGTTTATGTCGTAAAATATCTAACCCAAATATGCAAACAAATCTCTCTAATTCCGAAAAACTAAATGTACATTATTGCAGTTGAATTTGTGTTGGCAACACTCGCGTGCTTGATTAAGATGGCAAGGGACAGGTTTGATATGGAGGAAGAGGACGAGCAGGACGGAGATTGCAGCCGAGTTAACTCATTTGGGAGATTCTTAAGCGACGCAGATTCAGAGAGTTACACCTCTAGCTGCTCTTCTCCAGTCACTCCATCCTCCGTCCTTCCTGATTCTATAGACAGTTGTTCCCCCAAATCTCAAAGGAGATCGAGCCCTTGTTCCAAATCACCCCAACTCTTGACTTTGAGAGTGCAAGCAGTGGGGAAGTTTAACCCAATTGACGTTAAGAATTTGTCAATTCACTTATCAACCAACGGGGCCTCGGATAAGAAGAAAAAATTGGTTGATGAACCGTCAACAGGGACAGAAGTGGAGAATAGCCCCGAAAAGTCAATTGTAGCATCAGAGGAAGAAAACAGCTGTAACATCGCAGGAGAGGACACAGCAGAGGTCCGGAATCCGAGTTTGAATGAGAATAGCAGGAAAGGTACAGATGATAGTCGAGACTGTGAAGATGTTGGCATTCGAACCACACACCCTGAAGCATTGGCAGCAGATGCGACAGAAGTGTTATTGCCTCATCAACCCTCCCTACATACATCATCACCAAATCTCGCAAGACCAATACCTGTACCACCACCATTTTCACCGCTCACATTACAGCCAAAAGCTACTGGAGCATCTCCCTTACCACTGCCTCCAACACCGCCTGTACAGCCATTATCGCCCAAGTCACAGCCAACTGTTGGAGAACCAAAATTAACATCATCAAATGTAGCACCAGCTAGGCTGCCACCACCACCACCACCGCCTCCACCAATGACACCCCGATCAACTGTAGCAGGTCCACCAACTCCACCACCGACTCCACGTGCAAATGGATGTGCTCCACCACCCCCACCACCACCAATGGCACCGGGATCAACAGTAGCAGCTCCACCAACTCCACCACCAACTCCACGTGCAAATGGATGTGCTCCACCACCACCGCCACCACCCATGAGGCTTGCAAATGGAGCTGCACCACCAGCCCCACCACCCATGCGGCGTGCAAATGGAGCTGCTGCTCCACCCCCGCCCCCTGCATTTGGTGGAAGATCTTTACAAGTGAAATCAACTACTAAATTGAAGAGGTCATCCCAAATGGGCAGTCTGTATCGTACTCTTAAGGGCAAGGTGGAGGGGTCTAGCTTGAATAGTAAATCATCCAACGGGAGAAAGGGTGGAGCTGGGAGCAGTGCTGGAGGTGGAAAAGGAATGGCTGATGCTCTAGCAGAGATGACAAAGAGGTACATACAATTTCTATGTACCCCTCCATCAGCAATCTACGTAGATTGACAAAAATTTAATGCAAAATAATACAACTTCAATTTTTCAGATCAGCATACTTTCAGCAAATAGAAGAAGATGTTCAGAAGTATTCAAAAGCTATTACGGAAATCAGAACTTCACTGAGTTCCTTCCAAACCAAAGACATGAATGAGCTATTAGAGTTCCACAAGAAAGTAGAATCTGTTCTTGAACATTTGACTGATGAGACACAGGTTATGAATCGTGTTCCTCTTTTGATAATTATTGTTTAATAGCCTCACTTTCAATGATCATGACACATGCCATTTTCTAAAGAACAGGTCTTATCAAGGTTTGAAGGATTCCCTACGACGAAGTTGGAAACAATGAGAACAGCAGTAGCACTCCACTCAAGGTTAACTGCAATGATCACTGAACTACATAAATGGAAAATAGAGGCTCCCCTAGGTCCTCTCCTTGACAAGACTGAACGTTACTTCACCAAGGTAAATTCAATTTCCTATACATCTTATCTTTCAGTTCATGTGTCTAAATTTTTTTTCCATGACTAACCAAAGGAAGCAACATGCAGATCAAAGGAGAAATAGATAAACTGGAGCGAACAAAAGATGAAGAAACCAAGAAATTCCAGAGTCAAAATATCCACTTTGACTTCAATATCCTCATCCGAGTCAAGGAAGCAATTGTTGATGTTTCCTCAGGTTGCATGGAGCTGGCACTAAAGGTAGTTTGTTCAAATATTTTTTTTCGAACTTAGCTCCTAAGATATATTTCGAAATGATAGTTAACTTAAAATGGACCTCATGCGAAATTATGAATGCAGGAAAGGAGAGAAGCAAATGCCAATGAACAGACACAGGCTACTGCAGCTAAAACTGCTCAGAAGCAATCAAAAGGATCGGCTAAAATGATGTGGAGAGCATTTCAGTTTGCCTTCAGGGTATACACCTTTGCCGGTGGACATGATGATCGTGCTGACATGCTCACACGAGAACTTGCTACAGAAATTGAGTCTGATCCCCACCATTGAACCTATTCTTGTTATTCCCAAGTACGACTCTAATAGTACTCCTAATAACATGATAAAAAACAAAAACAAAAACAAAAACAAAAACAAAAACAAAAACAAAAACAAAAACTTGTTATTCCCAAGTACGACTCTAATAGTACTCCTAATAACATGATAAAAAACAAAAACAAAAACAAAAACAAAAACAAAAACAAAACAAAACAAAAAATGCATCTGATCAAAGCATTTTGTGGTATGGCAACATTGTGAATATGCCCCCCCCCCCCCCCCCCCCCCCAAAGCTTTGTGTATTAGACTTACAGTTATGGTTTTGACTTGAAGTTGGTTATATACTTATATATGAAGTTATCTCTAGCTCTCAATTCTCAAACCTTTCAATATATGAGATAAAAGATTTTGTATTTCATATATCGGTTAATGCATGCATGCATGACATTACATAATGTGATAATCTTAGCTATGATTCCTACGAAAACATTCTCTATTTCAAATCTTCATACACAACTTAAAAATGAAATCTTTACAATTTTTGCTAACAGTAAAAATGAAAACTTTACCATTCCTTCAATCACTAATTGAATTTATATAAGTCTCCATTCATCATATGACCTCATATTAGTGTCTAAGATATGGTAACACCATTCATGAAAGAAAACAAAAAACTTGAATTGAAAATTCAGCTATGACCAATATTGATTGATAATAAGAAATGATAGGTATAAAGTGAAGATTACCCAGAAATTGACTTACCGGAGTTTAATCGAGAAAATTGAGAAACGGTGAAGATGGATGTCGGAGTTTGAGGGCTGAGCGCTCCCTCTGGTTTTTTATTCCGGCGGTAAATATCAGTGAAGAGACCAGCTGAGATTTCCAAGTGAAACTGATTTAAACGGTGACGGAATTTGGGCCTATAAGTTGGGCTTCAGTTATTTAAGTACTCGTGGGACTGGGCGACAGAATATGGGCTTTTTATTCATCTACAACAAGGCAAAATGTGGAGATATTACACAATCTACGTATATGAGGTGTAAACGGTATCGATATTTGATACTGTACAAAATATAGAGTGCCATAAAATTTTAGTGCTTCATATCATAGTTTTAGTAAGGGTATCTATTATGATAGAAAAAATCATCTACAATCAAATTTACCGATCATGATTGATGAATATGATCGAATGTTGTTATTTTATTTTATTTTATTTTTACGAAAAGATGCATATACTTTAATTGAAACTTGTCTGATACACAAAAAAATACTTAAAGTAACTCTCATTTTTAGGGGAGGCAAAACTAAACTAGACGGTGGTGTATCCCTAATACATTTGGAGATCACTAAACTACATATCTAATATATCAATTTTCTTAGATGAGACTAGACCTACACAATAGTTATTATTATTTCTTTTTGCCCTTGCCTTCAGTAGCAAAGCACTCCTCCTTTACCGCCGGATAAGTTAGTCGTAGAGGCCAAACTTCAGGCATCTTCTACTCCACACTCTTCTTTTGTTTCTTATTCTTGTTTCTCGCTGGTCTTCCTTTTTTCTTGCTCGCTTCTTTTTTTTCCCTTTTTTTTCGGGGATTGTAATCCAAGACATGTCCTATCGGTCAAATAGAATACAAATGTTTGGAAAGTTTTTTGATATATTAATCAATCCCGAATTTGGTATATACACAAACATATTTACAGTTCTAGAAGAAAACCTAATCAAGTACAGAATCATATGTAATTACTTAATATACACTTCCTAACTATACAAGGAGTGTGACTCACTCCAACGCTCATCCTCAAGTTGGAGCATACAAGTCTTGAATGCCCAACTTGCCAAGTGAGTCATTGAAAGTTTTGGACGAAACAACTTTGGTAAGGATGTCAGCTAATTGTTCCTCTGAATGAACAAATGGGAATGAGAAAATACGATAATCAAACTTCTCCTTGATGAAATGTCTATCAATCTCTACATGCTTCGTCTGATCATGTTGAACATGATTATGTGCAAATTCAACTGTAGCAGTGTTGTCACAAAAAAAGGCATATGTCGTTTCCGTTTGAAACTCAAATCTTCTAGCAAATACTTCAACCACAACAACTCACAAACCTCCTTGACCCATACCTCTATACTCTGCCTCTGTACTAGAACAAGCTGCCACATTCTGCTTCTTACTCCTCCAAGTAACTAAATTTCCACCAACAAATGTAAAGTAGCCAAAAGTGGAACTCCTGTTAGTAATGTTGCCTGGCTAGTCTGCATCAGTGTATCCACTAGTTTCCAACTCTCCATGCTTACGAAACACAAGAACTTTACCAAGAGTAGACTTCAAGTACCTCAAGATTCTTATCACAATATCCATATGATCCTCACTAGGATTATGCATATATTGGCTCATCACACTAACAGCAAAAGTAAGATCAGGTCTAGTGTGTGACAAGTAAATTAATCTTCCAACTAACTTCTGGTATCATGACTTGTCTATAGAAACTTTATCAGGATACTCTGCAAGCCGATGATTCTACTCAATGAGTGTATCAATTGGTTTACATTCAAGCATACCATTTTATGCCAATAGATCTAGAACCTATTTCCTTTGACTCAACATTATGCATTTCTTGTTTTGAGCTACCTTAATACCCAAGAAATACTTCAAGTTCCCAAGGATCTTCATCTCAGATTCAGAAGACAACTGAACTTGTAATCTCTTGATCTCATCAAAGTCATCACCTGTCACGACTATGTCATCTATATAAATAATTAAAGCTATCAACTTTCCTTGTTGATGTTTCAGAAATAAAGTGTGATCTGAATTACTCTGCATATACACAATCTTCTTCATGAAAGTTGTGAACCTTCCAAACCACGCTCTTAGAGATTGTTTCAATCCATACAAAGATTTCTTTAATTTACATAACACCTTCTCACCTGTAGAAGTACCATATCCTGGTGGGAGATCCATGTAAATTTCTTCATTCAAATCTCCATGAAGAAAGACATTCTTCACATCAAACTGCTACAAGGGCCAGTCTAGATTAGCTGCCAAAGACACGAGAACTTGAATAGTATTGATATTTGCTACTGGTGCAAACGTCTCATTATAATCCACTCCATACTTCTGAGTGTATCCTTTTGCAACCAACCTTGTCTTATACCTGCCAACAGATCCATCTGCATTATGCTTCACAACATACACCCATATACACCCAACAGTCTTCTTTCTAGGTGGTAATGGTACCAAGTCTCAAGTACCATTCTTGTTGAGAGCATCCATTTCAACTTCCATTGCTTTGGCCCACTTCTCCTCATTTATTGCATCATGCACTTTATTAGGAAGAGATACAGTAGATAATTGATTCACAAAGGCTACATATGGTTTAGACAATCTATGGGTTGACACAAAATTAGCTACAAGATACTTGGCGTTAGCTGATAAGAGAGGTTCATGTATTTTTGAAGGTTAACCACGGGTTGACCTTACAAGCAAGACTCTTTCAGAAACACTAGAACTAGACAAAGGAACACTACTACATACCTCATGTGATGACAGCCCAGGAGAGATTGTTGATGGAGAGGGAGAGACAGGACTTGCATGTACATCTTCAACAACTGGTGGCAGATTACTAATTAATTCTTCTCCTTTCGACATTTCGGACACTTGTTTGACATGTTGAACACATTCAGAACTCGAAACAGTCACACTTGTCTATGAATTTTTAACGGTTGAGGAATTCCCTCCATGGGTCGAAACACATCTTCTGCCCGATTCGGGACACCATTTTCGACCGGTTGAGGCATTTCCTCGATGGGTCGAGAAGAGCATTATGCCTGGTCCTGGAGATAATTTTTGACCGGTTGAGGAATTTCCCTGACAGGTCGAAAACAGCTTCCTATTGAGACACTGTCAACTGAGACACAGTAATAGGGTTCTCCAAATTGGTCTTTATAAAACACATTCTTCTCCTCCTCACGAAGAGTTGAATAAGGGAAGAAATAACACAAGTCTTCACTAAAAGTGATATCCATGGTGACATTGAATTTCTGAGATGAAGGATGATAACATTTGTATCCTTTCTGGTGAGAGCTATAACCAACAAATACACACTTAAGAGCACGAGCCTCCAACTTAGACCTATGATTCTTATGAAGATGAACATATTCCACACACCCAAAGACACGAGCATGAAGTTTGTTAAGAGATGGAATGGCAACAAATGTAGACAATACCATTAAAGGAACCCAATTCTGAAGAGTAGCAGATGGTAGACGATTGATCAGATGAGAGGCACACAACATAACTTCTCCTCACAGATACTTGGGCATGTAGGCATTGTGTAAGAGAGCATGTCTCATGTCCAATAGATGACGATTTTTTCTTTCTAAAACTCCACTCTGCTTCGGTGTCTGAGGACAAGTAGTTTGATGAAAAATTCTATGGTGGTGAAAATAGTCTTTAAAATAATGGTCGATAAACTCTCCTCCATTGTCAGATCAAAATATTTTCAGACAAGCATTGTACTGAGTTCAGATGAGACTATGAAAAGCAGTACATGTGAAGGCAGAAAACACAACATCTTTCTTTTTCAGCAACACAATCCATGTTAATTTTGTAAAATCATCAATGAACAAAATAAAGTATTTCATTCCTGACAGTGTTGAACTTTTTTGAAGGGCCCCATACATCAGAATGAATTAACTTAAATGGTGTTGAACTAGAAGAAAGACTAGGAGAATAACTAGACTTATGACTCTTAGCAAAAATACAAGCTTCACAATGGAGACTTGACTCATTTATTCCCAAAAACAAATATGACATAGATTTCTTCATGACCCCAAAAGATGGATGTCCTAATCGACGATGCCATAGCCAAATTTCTTTCCTGTGATTAGAACTCAATGTCAGGCAACATTTGGTGACGGCATTTTGGTCTCCCCGTTATACATGCAATCCAAGGGAAACAGTGTCCTCCTCAGATCTCCCTTGCATATTATTGCCTGAGATGATAGATCCTGAAAGATGGCATACATAGAAAAAAAATTACAGAGCATTTGTTTTGTGAGTTCAATTCAGAGACAGATAATAGGTGATGAGATAGAGAAGGATCATAGAGGACATTACGTAACACAGTAGTCAGAGTAACTTGAATTGACCATATTCCTAACACTGGGAAAGATACACCATTTGCATTAGGCACTTCAGATATGGAAGAGGAAGACAGACTCAAAAACAAGGACTTATCAAAAATCATATGAGACCCACCAGAATCAATTATCCATGTATCACCACTAGTAAAGCTAGAGACTTTTAATGCAATACCAATTTTACCTCTACTCGCAAGAGCACATATACCTGTAGTTAGATTTTCCCCCTCTACTCCATACAAATTAGGTTCTTGAACCAGTTGAACTGCAGCCCTTTTAGAAAGATGTGGACACGCACCTTATCATTGGTCCTGTTGTGTGTAGCAGTACCAAGATCACATACCATAGGGTCGGATCCCTTTCATCCAATTCTTGCCAGATAGCCTTCAGGTTTGTATAGTATTCTACAAGAGGTTGACCATTCTGTGTAATTGCAAAAGCTTGGCAAGTCAATTCATGCACTCTGGAAAAATCATTCCCACCATAATATGTGGTTGCAGTAGCATCCCAAATAGCTTTTGGAGACGAGTAGCCAGAGAACAACATCATAACTGGTCTTGTCATAGATTTCAGGAGAGTCATCATCATATTGGAATTCATAGTATCTCATAGAGTTTGTTCTTTGCCAGATTTTGCAGGTCGTGGTAGAGTACCTGCCACATATGGCCACTTTCCACTACAACCAAGATGCATCTTCATCAATCTGCGCCATAATTGATAGTTAGTGCCATCTAGTTGAACTCCACATCATGTGTTCCTAGTCTGAAGAGCTATCAATTATTCACGAGTAATTTCAGGTTGTTCAAAGATTGCAAGATCCATTACAAACAGGTTCAGGTGCCAAATCAGATAACAAAAAATTATCAGGAGAATAAGTTCAACATTAGCTTTCGACCGGTTAAGGGAGGATTTCGACGGGTTGAACAGAGGTCCAGGTTCAGGTTCAGGTCAGGCAACAAAATTTCAGGTCAGGTCAGATTACCAGGATCAACTTAGGCTCTGATGCCAAGTAAAATAGGGCACATGTGTTTGGGTAATTTTCTGACATATTGATCAATTCCGAATTGGGTATATATACAAGCATACTTACGATTCTAGAAGTAAACCTAATCAATTATAGAATCTTACATAATTACATAATATACACTTCCTAACTATACAAGGAATATAACTCACTCCAACACTATCCATGAGGAGTTTCGCCAGAGATACAGTTAGTCGAGGTTTCTTTGGGGAAGCCATAATCTCTCCTCCTCTTTTCCTTCTACTACTCTTTGTTGGCATAAGAAGCATTGTGGCTTGTACCACACTCCCCTTCACCACCTCTTCTTCAGATGAAGAAGAAATAACTCGAGTTTGATGGTTTCACTCCTCCTTATCTTGCTCCTCCTCCAACACACCAGCTCTTGCTATTACCAGAGCCATATACAAGTTCCCATTCTCTACATCTGAAGCATCAATGTCCTTACCTTTGTTTTTGTTCTCCTCTTCTCCATGTCCATCTTTACGCACGCTTCCTTCCTCTAACTCGCTGTCACTTCTTCCCCCCTCCTCGGATTCATGGCGCATCACCACCAGCCTCCTCCTAGTTGGCAGTGATTGTGATTATTGCATTAGTGGTGTAGTGAACAAGAAACTCTGGTTTGTATCCCTTTGAACTATCCGCCTTGGTGTGATCCTTTCGAAACTTAGAGGAGGTGATCCGAAGATCCTAACAGTAGTGTGTGCTGTTTATTTCAAGTTCTGAACCTGATTGTTCATCCTAAAATAGGCTTTCTCGAAGTGATCAATCCTCTAACAGCTGGGACAACACTATGTGAGATAATCATAGATAAAGCTTAGTTTTGGTTCCACTCCAATATCTAGACAACACTTGCACTTCATACGAATCAGTTTCCCCATATCATGTTAAATCCTAACTCTGATAACTCCTCTATCAAATTCCTCATTGTCCATATCTTCATATCCCCCCAGAGTGACACCAAGTTTGAATACGTTCTCTTTGTATGGTATTTTGGAGGAACTCCATTGATTCTAAACCAAAATCCAATTGTCCTCATCGACACATCCTCAACACCTTCAACTCCTTCATACATTACCATTCGGATCAGAGCCTGATCGAAATCCCATGGCTCTCCTTTCATGATTTGATTATGATCATTCTCCTTATCAAAGGCTAGTAAATATCATTCTCCAAGATCTTGCACTCTAACCTTTCTTAAGATCCTCCAAAGTCGAGAAAACTTTCTCGTCAGTGCATCAAGGTCATATGGCTTAAAGGAGAGTAGTCGTGCCACAATAAAACTCTTTCCAGATTGGTTCATAGACGACTTACCTCTCGGGCAAAGATCAACCACACCATGATCATCATCGAGGGCCAGCGCCGAGGAAAAACGCGCTGCCATTGCTTTTGTCTTCTTCTCAACTTGGATGTTACTATTCATGGTTGCACGTATTGGTCTCTTGGTATTGTTTTGAGATCGAGATGAGAAACACAATTGAGGACTCGCTGATCTGATTTGTTTTCTTGTTGCTATACGATCACTTGATCAACAAGAGACGCAACAATAAGATGTCGCCTAGGGTTCTGCTCGGGGTTTTCACTCCGCTAGGGTTTTTAGTTTTCAACACCTCATTTTGGCTCAATGAATGTTGTTAATCTTTTAAAGATAGACAAAGGTGAACTAGACTGCATTATTACAAACTAAAATGGCGCACATTTTTTCTTTGATGCAAAAATTGCCTGCAAGTTGTTTGAGGCTATGGTAGAGTAGATCTTCTTTAAGCATTTATCTATAATTAGTTAAGCAAAATTATAATTTTTTGAACTAGAAATTACAAAATTTTGAACAAAATTACAACTATTTTTTATTATTATTTACATATAATTAAACTAAAATACAACATTAACAACGATTTATTCTCAAATTTGTAAAAATGTCCTTATTGAAATATGTATTTACAAAAGTTTACAAAATTACTAAAAAATCATCACATTTTACAATAATATAACAACAAAAATTAATGAATAAAATCTACAGTAGAGTCACTTCACCCTAAAATTTCTTCATTGTTTCAATAACTTCAAAATATTAATGTAGAGATAAATTCAATCAGAAAACTCCGACTGATGATTTAGGAAAATGCACAAGAACACTAGAACTATTCACCAGCCACGACCAATTCACAGGCTTCAGCAGCAGTTCAGCTTCACATCATGTACTGGTTGGATCGTATAAATGATGTTATTCACATCATTTACTCAATCCTCCAATGATGGAAGCTGTCAAGAAATAAGTCATCAAGCTTTGAAATGCATGTATGATTTATGTTATTTCTTACAGCAAATAGATTAGTCCTGTGCAGGTGGTGCCCAAACATTTAGGAATCACAATGGTAAAGAATGACGAGAATGTGTTGGTGCCTCAAAGAGTCCAAACGAGGTGGCGAGTGTGCATTAATTACCGCAAGCTAAATGCCACAACGAGGAAGGGTCACTTTCCACTCTTGTTCATTGATCAGATGCTCAAAAGATTGGATGAGCATGAGTATTATTGTTTCCTGGATGGCTACTTTGGGTACAATCAAATAGCTATTCACTAAGATGATCAAGAGAAGACCACCTTCACGTGCCCACATGATACTTTTGCATATCGGAGGATGCCCATTGGCCTATGCAATGCACCTGTAACATTTCAGAGATGTATGGTGAGTATTTTCTCTGACATGGTTGAAAAGATCATTGAATTTTTTATGGATGACTTCTCTGTTTTGGTGATTTCATTGAATTATGGATGCATAATTTTTTCATGGTTTTAGAGCGTTGTGTAGAAACTAACATTGTGCTTAATTGAGAGAAATTCCACTTTATGGTGGAATAAGGTATAGTTTTGGGTCATGTCATATCAGCTATGGGCATAGAAATAGATAAAGCAAAAGTTGATATTGTGCAGACCTTATCCCCTCCTTCTACTGTGAAGGAGGTGAGATCTTTTCTTGGCCATGCAGGTTTCTATCGCAGGTTCATCAAGAATTTTTCCAGGATAACCCGACCATTGTGTGCATTGTTGCAGAAGGATACTTCATTCCACTTTACAGCTGAGTGTCTTCAAGCTTTCAACAGACTCAAGGAGTTGTTGACCATAACTGAAAGGACCCAACCCCGATTTAACACCCTAAACCGGAATCGAACCCCCTTCGAAAATACGAACCAACAAAAACTTTTCGAAATTTGGGCAGAGTTTCGTTACTAGCGTGGAATTACCATTACCTGCACGCGTAAACACACTCCATCCTATGCCACAAAAAGCAAACCGTGGGCACCAATCCCATCCGGATTTCTCAATATCTCAACAGTAAAGTAAACAATACATATAATAGTACTTTACTGAAATCCGGGTTTAAAATCGTATAACATATTCATCAGAGGACTCAGAACGACCTCTAATACATAACCATATAAATATATCACAGTAGGTAGAACAATAAACCTACTGGAAGAAATAAGACCGCTCGAGTACTATGCCTCCGACCACGACGTGCGACATCAGAGCCTGAAATGCAAACTGGGCACAGAAATCGAAAAGCCCAGGGGAAAGACAATAAACACGTTAGAGTGAGTGGACGAAAATAAATGTCTTTCACCAGTTTATATATATATATATAAATCACATATGCGAGTCCGGTAAATAAAATAACAAGTACACGAGGTAAAACTCATACTCCTCCAGTGTACTGAGCATGCAAGTAAAATCTCACGGGGTCACTCATGGACTCCTCCGTGCTAGTACAGTCAGAATCACGGGATCCCAGACCCACACGTGACTCTAGCCAGAAATGGCCTCAGGTCAAAGGTCTGCCTCCCCCCGGTAAAGACCTCGGGTCAGGAGTCACAGCCTCCCCTGGCAATAAGGCCTACCATCGGGGATCAGCCGAGAGGCAAGTGTATCGATACAACAACGTAACCACGACTGTACTCTGTGTAAACCAAATCATAAACATTTTGATACAAATGCATGAAACAGCATATAAGTGTATATATACTCGTATACGTATATTCGTATAAGTATATCGTATAATCATAAAACACATGCTCATGCAATTCGTAATCTCAATACGCATGCTCAAGTTCGAAAATCATATAAAAGACTCGCAAACAATCCGTGAAAAGAAATGTCCACTCACAGACTGGCGTAACGCGTATCGCGTTAACCCGTGATCCGGCGGAATGTCCCTCGCCAAACAAACGATCACGAACACCTGAACAATCACAATGTCCAATACTCAAAGTCATAATCCGACAATTCAAATCAAATCACGAGAAACCACCGTTCTCGGAAACACACAATTCGAATACGACGAATGGCCGAAAATCCGTATATAACACCTCAATACCCCACTTTACATTCGGACGCTCATCTCGAAAAACGAACCTCCCCACTGCGATCGGGGCGCGATTTCGAGTCAAATGACATGCGACTTGCCGAAAGTCAAAAAGTCAAAGTTTGACCGTTGACCGCCGTTGACCGCCGTCCACGGCGGCGCCACTGTTGACCGGAGAGTTTCACGGCGGGACAACCTCTATTCCACTCAAAATCACCCACTGAGCAACTTCCATAACTGCACCGAAGTCCAATTCAAACTCTAACTAGGTCAATTTCATGAAAACCCGAATTGGTACCAAATCTTCCAATCCAAAATTCTCCAAATTCAAGCAAAATTAGAGCTTCAAATTAACACAGTAGCTTCAAGAGGATGAGAGCAACAAAGCCCATCCAAAATTTCAGCTCGAATCGATCAAAATCATGAAACCCGAATTACCTCAAAATTCCTCAAGTTTTTGGCCGGAATTCCTCCATTTCCGGTGAGCCTCGCCGAGAGGGGTGGTCGGATTCCACAAGAGGAGACCAAGGCGAGTCGGAAGAGCTAAAGTTTAGGCCGTGGGGTGGCCAGTAAGGCAACCATCGCCGGCGAGCACCGTGAGCCGTCGCGAGTCTCCTCCTCCTCCACCGAGTTGACTCAGTCAACTCGGTCAACTCATTGATGTCTCCTTTGACTTTCCAAAACAGGTAAGTTCACTATTTATAGCATTCCCAAAATGGAAACTTCGTAATTATCCGTTTAAACGAACTTCAAACGCGCGTAACTTTCTCGTCGTAATTCCGATTCCGATAATTCTCGCGGCCATGAACTCATCTCGACATACTCTTCAATAATCATCCAAAGTCAAACACATCGGCCAATCGGATAAAAAGTCAACCCTTCAAAGCAACACACATTAAATCAACTAAATAATCAACAAACGGCAAAATTTGCAACCAATTCCTCGTAACTCCAAATCATGCTCCGGAAGTTCCCACAAACTCGAAATTAAATTCTGAACAACTTCCGTGAAGAAGCCGAAACCAAATTCCCGTCCGATAATTTAGTCGCGAGCAAACCTGCCAGTTAAATCCGTTTCCGTCGAAACTTCAAATATTCATAACTAATTCCTCGGTCGTCCAAATAACGATCCGGAACCGCCCACGAACTCGTAATCACACATACAACGACTCTCGAGAAGAGACCCAGCTCCAATTCTCAGCCAATAATTTAGTCGTTAAGAACTCTGGCGATTCCAATATCTGTCGAAAATCCGCGACTGCGCTGTAACTCACGAATCAAGCTGATTATACTTCTGATTCTGGTCCGGGTCATCACAATAACCCCCATTATTCGGGCACCAAATTGGAGCCTCCCATTTGAGCTCATGTGTGATGCTTCAGATTCTGTTGTTGGAGAAGTTCTAGGCCAATGCCAAGAGAGGTTACCTCGTGTCATCTGTTATGCCTCCAGGACCCTAAATGATACACAGTTGAATTATTCCACTACAAAAAAGGAGCTCTTAGTAGTGGTTTTTGCTCTTGAAAAGTTTAGATCTTACTTGTTAGGAACTAAAGTTATTATATATTCTGACCACGCTGCTTTGAGATATTTGATGACCAAGCAGGATGCCAAACCTAGGTTGATTCGATGGATGCTCTTAGTTCAGGAGTTTGATATTGTAATCAAAGATAAAAAGGGCACTAAGAATGTGGTAGCTTGCCACTTGAGTAGAATCACTCATGGTTCTAACGCAGAAGAGGATAAACTTCCTCTCAGAGATAATTTTCTGGATGAACAGCTCTTTGTTATTCAAGATGAAGCGTCAAATGGGTGGAGGCTAAAGCCACAGGGACTAATGATTTTAAGGTTGTTCACAGTTTTCTTAAGGAAATATTCAATGAGCATTTAATTAATATTTGTTGTTATATAAGTTTTGTGGAGGAATAAAGAAAAATGAAATAAAATAGAGATTCCTAGCTCAATATGGATTCGAAAAGGAGTTTTCTACAATTAAGGAAGCCTATTTTAATGTGGACTCTAGGAGATCAATTGGGAGACCTATATAAACATATTTTAGGTTTTTGGAGAGAGAATCAGAAATTAAGGAGAAAAAAATCAGAAAATAAGGAAAGATACTCGAGCAGAGAAGGAGAGCAGCCAAACAGGAACCCGAACCTTGTCTTCGATCCATCGACCCATCGAAGTTGGACGGCAGATCCCTTTCTTCATCTATTTTTTATCTGTAAACACTATGCTTGTTTTTGATTCATTTATTATGACTTTTAGTAGCTAAACATCTTGTTAAGGGCTGCTTGAAGCCCCGTACATGAAGTCTTTCTAATTTATACACTTTAATCTAGTTTCGCATATTTAATTCGAACGAGGTTTCTTTTTCTATGTGACTCACCGTATGAATTCTTGTATGTTTGCTTTGGTGGCCACCTTAGTATGCATGTTAGGATTCTATTTTCATGAGATACGGGCAACTGAAGATAATTTCTTCCCCTGGAATTTTTATAGTGATACACCGATTTTACCGTCGGGTGATTGAAACTCTAGGTCTAGCAAGACACACCTATAGTGTACCTGTGAATCCTTGTAGATTCTCAAACCTTTTCTATAACTTAATGTTTTCTTCTTTGTAAACTTTGGGGTCCATGACTGTGGGTTCAATAGAGGAATAGATGTGGGGGAGATCCATGAAAAACTCACATAGGAATAAGGATTAAGTAATAAGATGTGTCGTGTCTATCTGTCGACGACACCTCTCTCCACATGAGGGTAGGGAGTCTCGTACAGCTCATATGATCTGGCGACGTGTATATCGCATTCCTCCATAAATCTCTCCAAACGATTCTCCCAAGTGGCTGAGAAAGCTTCACCCTACCTCATTTCCCTGGTTAGATCAGAAACGGACTTAGTTAGCTCTAAGATGTCCATGTATGTCCTCTTATAAAAATTGACCACTGCTCTGGCTTGATTTGCCTGATTCTCCTCCAGGACGCGCAAAAGCTCTGTATGCATTCTTTCTTGTCCTTCCACCAGGGTTGTTATCTGAGTTTTCAAAGTCGCCTGCTCATCTAGGCCTCTATTGTACTCAGCCCTTAGAGCCTAATCTCAGTCATTACCATATCTATTTTCTCGCCATTGGTGGCAAGCAACTCTGCTTGTTCCTCTATCCTCTGCTCGATAAAGGCGAAGTATTGTCCAAACTGCTCGTCTCGCCTGGCGGCGTACGGTGTGTAGTCTTCGTAATTCAGATGGTTAATCTCGTCTTCGCTTAGGAAGTTGAAGTCCATCGTTGAACAACGTTTGACTCCAAAGATTATTTCAACCACATTCTCTGTAAGCGAACGACACTTAGAAGAAGCGTGTTCCCGGTACTGTGGGAACCTTTTTTTTTTATAAGGATTCCCAATTGTCACTTAAAGACACAAAAAGTAGGTTCCACTGGGCGTGCCAATATGTTTGGCACCAAAATTTCCCAGGAATCTGAGAAGTTTTCTAACGTCTCTTTTCTCGATCTTGTGTTTCGTGTGCTGGTGTGCCACCTTCGTATGACGGAATCGTCAATTTGTAGGCCAACTGCTACCTGACTTCTTTAAAGCGATTAAGACGGGGAGAGCACCAACCCCGCATGAGTGGATCCTTATTGCCTCAATGACTTTAGGACTTGTGGGTTTTGTGTCTATAACTGAGCCACAAACATCGATACTCTACACTCCTCTTGGTGTAAAGCAAAGTAATCTCCTTGACAAGGTTTTGAGAACACAGGGTGTTGTGTCCTTGAATCTTAAGACTCTCATGTTCTTCGGATGACGAATCTCTTGATTGCTAGTTGCAGTGTTTTGTGTCAGTGAATCGCAAGATACTCACACTCTTCGGGTGAATGATCTCTTGATCGCTGGTTGCAAGGATTTCTTGAGATGAGAATGTAGTTTGCCGATAAAAAAATATGTGTATGATCGAAGATCCTTTCTTCAATGTTAATCTGCTCTATATATATGAGACAATGCTCGTATTTCGATTTAGTTGAAACTTCTCACAATTAGACTTGCTAAGCAACTTTAATCGTTTAGTTTCTCATGTCTTGGATCTTATCTCGAAGTCTAAGACCTTAATGATAAGCTTCGCCAAGGAATCCTTCCTTCTATAGGAAATATCAATAATTATTAATTGATAATTCGTTGAAATCGACCTCCTTCTCTGTTTCAGTCCATAACAATTCAATTAAAATTATTACTTGAGCTGCTCGCCTAATTCCAAACAAAAGTCTTTTCTTGAAGCTTCTCCACTGCCAACTAACCTCTTCTCTTAATTAATGAAGCTTGACTCTACCACACCACCGAGTCTCTTACTCATCTTCTCAATAATACTCCTTTCTTCTTGATAATTCTTGTTGTCTCTAGAATTATCCACGTACCACAAAATGACCTTTACTCTTTAACATTTTCTTTTCATTTAACATACCACTTAGGTCGTTCTTTATATCTAATTATCGCGATCTGAAACTTTCAGTTATGAAAGTCTTCAACCACCACAAGTGTAATTTATTTATGTAACTCTACGTCGACGAGCGGCGAAGTTCGCCGTACTGAGCGGATAGTTAATTTCTGAGAGGAACGGTTATCATATTTTTTGAATTTGAGTGATAACCATGATGTAAGTACAATGGAGGCGGTTAGAAAGTTACAGCATCCAAAAAATTCTGAGGCAGTTGATGATGACCCATCTAGCAAAGACTTCCACGTGTTGGATGTTTTTAATCACTCAAGCTCCAATTATAGCCCAAATCTTCTACGGTGTAGGTGACCTGGCTAACAAAGACTCCCATGTGTTGAGTGATTTTTGATCGATCAAAATTCAGTTTTGAACCACTTCATGTTTCTACCGGATTACGCGGGACGTAATCTGGCAGAAGCAAGTACGAGTAGTCTTCCTCCTCCTCCTCTCGTCCGAACGCTCGGGCTGTTCGGATGGACAGGCGCTTCTCCTCCCTTCGGGTGTGCGGGTGCACGCGTGCTCAGGTATGGCTGTTAGAAGAATACAATGACAAACAGACAGTCAGGGGTCGAGACATGGGTGACCTGCCTTCAACGCTCCGATGCCTAAGTTAGAAGATGTATTGGATATAACAGTCAAGCGAGCGTGCATAGAAGTAGGTTGGAGTGTTTAGTGGAGTTGGATGGATTCAGAAATGAGATGAGATTCGATGATATTACCTGTAATAAATACCTTACATATATAGGTGGTTGAGTTTGCTACTTGCCTGTGTTCCTCGATGTGGGACTAGTTTGCGTTTGCTGTCATGTGATCCGCACATTCGGATGTGCCCCCCACGGGCGCGTGAGCGCTCGGATGGGGTCGGTCTTGTGAACAGAGTTGTAGCCTTCCTGGTGGTCTTTCGGGTGGTCGGGTAGGTGTTGATTACCTGTTTAAGCGGATAAGTATACTTAATCGGACAACTAATGATGGTATACTAACAAGTCCCCCAAGTCCCCAAGTCAAAGAGACATTTCTTGACTGGGGAGTTGAAAAAGGGTTCGTGCGATAAACAAGAATACTTATCCGATTGAACAGTGGTGTATGATCCTGTAACCCCCAAATCTCCCAACTCCTCGGTCAAGGAAGGGCTCGCATGACGGAGTGGGTACCTGCGCTTCCGATCGTGTACCTGTTCGTGCGGTCATGTACCTGTGGGCCCGACGTCCAAACGAGTCTTGCTATTTTGGAGCCGCGCACCCGTGGAGTTTTTCCTGGTAAACATAAAATGGGTGCAGTATAGATATATAAGTATGCAAATGCGTGTATGTATGGTATGATGCGTGAATGTATGCGAATGTATGCCGTAGCGCCAATGTTGGGATGCCGTTGCGTACGTCGTAACGTCAACGGGGATGCCGTTGCGTACGTTGTAGCGTTAATGGTGGGATCATGACTGTTACGTACAAGTAGCGCGCACGGAGGGACGAACGCGTACCTGTGCCGCTCATCGGTCTTAGCGCGCGCAAAGAGGAGTCAGCTCCATGCCTCTGCCGCCTAATCTGGCTTGCTTTCGCGCACGGAGAAGACGGACCCCATACCCGGAACGCTCATCGGTCTCAGTGCGCACAAGGAGGGGACGGACCCCACACCCCTGCCGGCCGAGTCGGCGAGTCGATCGTTAAGGTTGCGCGCACGGAGGGGAAGAACCCCACGCCCGTGCCGCCCATCAGTTAGCGCGCTCAAAGAGGAGTCGGCCCCATGCATCTGCCGCCTAATCCGGCTTACTTTCACGCACGGAGAGGACGAACCCCATACCCGGAACGCTCATCGGTCTCAGTGCGCACAAGGAGGGAACAGACCCCATACCCGTATCGCCCATCGGGCTTAGCGCGCGCAAAGAGGGGACGGACCCCATGCATGTGCCGCCTAATCCGGCTCACTAGTTGCTTACCGGTACGCGCACGGAGGGGAGATGCCCCACGCCCGTGACGGTGATCTCTTCGTTTAGCGTTTGCGGGCGTTCATCGTTCGTTGATCGTGCGGGTGGTATATTGGTTTGAAGAAGTTTATATACAACTAACTATGTATGTGGGCCAGTCAACGCCTATATGATTATGAAGAACCCAAACGGTAGTTTCTTACTCCATTTTTAAAAGGTTTTTGTATATGTCTTGAATTTGAATTTTGAATTTCAGGTTGGAAAAGCTGCTGGTGCAAAATGGAAGACAATGTCTGATGCTGTAAGTGTGGCTTTGAGAAAAACATTAGACCCTATGTGTGGGGGTCATAGTGTTTTGACTTGCGCATGCTGATTTATATCTTGAATTTGAATTTTGAATTTCAGGTTGGAAAAGCTACCGGTGCAAAATGGAAGACAATGTCTGATGCTGTAAGTGTGGCTTTGAGAAAAACATTAGACCCTGTGTGTGGGGGTCATAGTGCTTTGACTTGCGCATGCTAATTTTACTGGTACTTTATTCTACAGGAAAAGGCACCTTATGTGGTCAAGTCAGACAAGAGGAAGGTTGAGTATGAAAAGTTAATGAAGGCTTATAACATGAAACAGGTACATAAAGTTTGTAATTTAATATATGTAGCTGCATTTCTTATTCTGTTAACCGTAAAATTAATTTGCTTCTATCTTCATGTTTGATTGTCAGGATGAAGGCAACATTGCTGTGGAGGAAGAAGTCTCTGAGGTGAATGACGAGGATGATGCAGAGGAAGAAGGGAGTGATGAGGTATGTGTTTATTATTCTTTTCACGACTGTTTCTTTACTAGATTCTACAGTTTGTTAATGTTCTTTGGAGAAGTATTGTGCATACTGTAGAACCAGGTTTCCAACCCCATTTCTCCGGCTGCTTCTGCTACAACCACTCCCGGCGGCTCGGTCCTTCACACGGCGATGTCGAGTTCGTGAAGGGCATCAATGGCCTCGAGAAGGTCATCCTCCGTGATCCGCGGGGTAGTCAAGCTGATGTAACTCCTACTAAACGTCGTCGTGTTGGCCTATCTCTAAAGAAGTTGTGTCTATAGAATTAGGGAATTGGAATTTTGAGTCATATTGTGTTACAAGTCATTAGTGTTTGTCTAAAATTTATTTGGATTGCAGGCCGGGACTATGATGTTAGCAGTGACCGGAGAGATGGAGTCGAGGATCGGAGTTTTAACGAATCCAGCATATTACCCAAAGTGTTGAATTTGTAAGTAATTTGTTATAAACTGTGAATATTTTTAATCTATGCCAATGAGTTGTGTTGTGTGACATTATGGTATATGAAATTATAAATTTGGTTTCACTGATGTAGGTGAAACGAATGAGAGAAGAATATGGCAGATTGGATAAGGTGGAAATGAGCATATGGGAATGGCGTGAACTTCTGAATAAAGTCGTGGATGAGAGTGATCCTGATTTAGATGAGCCTCAAATTTAGCATCTTCTCCAGACTGCTGAAGCTATCATAAAAGACTATCCAAATGAAGCCTGGCTGCATTTGACGGTTTTAATCCATGGTACAGTTTCATGCCTCATCAGTGTGTTTACTTTATTTGTCTTTGATGAAATGTAGATCTCGGAAAGGTGCTTCATCTTCCTGCATTCGGTGAGCTTCCTCAATGAGCTGTTGTAGGTGGGAATTGAGTGTCGTTTCCTCATTAATTCTTAGTTTTATCTGCGAACATTTAACCTCCGATCTTCAACTTTTTAGCATATATAAAATGTCTTTGACATAGACTATTGTTACTGATTGCAGGAGACATTTCCTGTTGGGTGTGCTTTTGACGAGGCAATTGTTCATTAATTAGATAGTTTAGACTTTAGACTCTCAGCATGCGAAATTGCAGATTTGCAGACAAGAAGATATATAGTAATGAACATGGAGTACGTACTCTGTTATCAACATTTTTATCTTGAACTTTCGTATGATGTTGACCAGCCATCAAAACAAATTTGTGCATGTTATGTTGTGGATTGAAGTATATATAAGTACACTGCTATTTAGCATCTATCTCATTCTCCAGTAGCCTGGCTTCCTACATGCTGTGGACAAATGATATAATAAAATGTCGGTACGGTGACTGATTACTTTTGGTCCCGATCGATCGATTGGGAATAATTCAATAGTGATCATCGGTCGCCTAATGGTCAAAAAAGAAGTTGATATATAGACACTAGACTATTGTTACTGATTGCAGGAGACACATTTCATGTTGATTGTGCTTTTGACGAGGCAATTGTTCATCACGAGGTCTTTCTCTCTTTGACATAAACTTTGTACCTAGAAAGCATTGACTCTATGAAGATTACAAATGCTACTACATTAATGTCCAAGGTAGCAGAATAATAAGAGTACCACAAATCAGCTTAGACCATACTACTACCAATTCGAGTACTGCAAACATACCTGAGGCATGCCACCCAAGTTCCATCGGTCAATGATGCATTCTTCTAATAGTAAACTACAATCATCCAACAAAAGTTTCAATCTTGATGTAATGAACTGAAAAAGGAAATGTCTCAAACAACCCATCACAGCAAAAGTAATGCCAAACGTGAAACAGCTTGCCAGTCAAATAAAAAGCATCCAACTACAAAAACAATATGTTATCCTGATTAACCAAAATCATCCAAGAATGTAACTTTTTGATAAACTATTGGCCACCTAAATCAAAATAGAGAAAGGTGATCAAATTTATCATGGACATACAAGTTGGAAACTGCTAGGTTCCAGAATTATGAAACTTTCAATTTGAACATGAGAGAATGATATTCAATGATTTGAAAAACAGACGATTGTACAGTTTTCAATGATGGGTTCATTAAAAACCAATCAAAGTGCCAATAAAGTAGGAACTTGGATGAATCAGAGGTTATAAAACCATGTAAAATTAAGGCGCGCAAGACCAAACAAGAAATGACTAACAGAAAAAACCAACATGAAAATGAAATATTAATAATGGATTGAATAAAACATCAAAGAAAGAGATAAACAAATTACCAGTGAATCGATGGAATTGGAATCGAATGATTTGGTTCTTCAGATAAATTTTGCTAGAGAGAAAGGCGTCACGCAAGATGAATGTTGAATATTGATGTTGCAAATTAATTTACAACTGTGCTTTTGTTTTAATTTTTCCTAAAAGTGACTACTGATTAGAATTATTATAAAATAATGACGTGGAAGGGCATCCACGTTGCGCAGAATTAATCCTGATGATTAGTGTGGTTGGACTAAGTTGGAGATGTCGACGTCATCATAGTTAAAACCGGCCTTTATATATATTTTTTATAGTTTCTCTTATTGGAATATTCGTTCTATTTTCATACGCCAAGGAGAGTTATGATTTGGTTCGCCAAAATTACTAGTGGTTGAATTATATATTTCATAAAATAATATAATTACACAACCTCTATAAATGCACCGACACTGGGCTGTCTTATCAATGATTGATTATTTTTTTTACAGAGTGTTGACTTAATATGAAGTAGGCTAATATTATTTTGCAAAATTTATCATCAATCATTAGTAATTCTTCGCACATACTCAATTAGATCAGTGCTCTAATAATACAGATAGGCCTGAAAGTGCACGATAGTATCTGGCAAAACAAATGGACTTGAGCAATGATACACTGACGATATAATTGCACACTTTTGAGTATTACACAAACAAATCGCACGCGCAAGCGTGACGCTTTTAGCACGCAAATATGCGCGTGCAGGAAGGCTAGTTAATTAGTTAAGCTAATAATAAATAAATAAAGTAGACCTCCCCATCATCATTCCTATCAAAGTCTAAAACTTCACAAACTCAACCGCCGACTCATCTTTCTTATCCTATCTCTCTCCTCCATCTTCTCCTCTGACTCATATATCTTCTACGTACAGCTACTAGATCACATATAAACTATTACTCTTCATTGTTGCTGCTATATCGATCGTTGTCTGACCCTCTCAAATATGACCAGCAAGACTCCTGTATTTCTGACCCATATGCCTTCTGTTTCTTAGGTTCCAATCCAAACTCATGTCATCCCTTCGTATCTACCCAGATCTGACCTCATTGTTTTCGTAATTTACTACAGATCAAAATGAGAGTGAGTGAGTTTGTGAGAGAGCGAGAGATGAGGCTGAGAGTGATAGTATGTGAGTTTCAAATGCGGCTGTATATTAGAGAGATTGAGAGGAGCTCTTGCAGCGACGACGGTTTGAGACCCAAGTGAAAAAAAAAGCGGGACGAAGCGCACGTCTTTTACGCGTTTTGCAACGGCTTTTTACGCATTATACGCGTTCTTCGCGTTGTCCGCTTTTTCACGTAGAATGCTGCATTTTTGTACCGCCTCGCGCCGAAGCGAGCCTTGACGCGCGTTATGAGACACGTGTTAAAACACTAGTCAATAATACTCCCTTCTTGATAATTCTTGTTGTCTCTAGATTTATCCACAGACCACAAAATACCTTTACTCTTTACGTTTTCTTTTCATTTAACACACTTAGGTCGTTCTTTATATCTAATCGATCGCGATCTGAAGCTTTCAGTAATGAAAGTCTTCAACCACCAAAAGTGTAATTTATTTATGTATGTAACTATGTATCGAGTAGTTGAGTAGTTTGTACAGTTTCATCATCATATATTGATAAAATGCACGACGTTACCACACAATCCAATCTATCACTTTTATTCATACACACGCATTTGATTCTTCCAATACAAAACCAAATTGAAGATCACATACAAGTGATACAACACACACATGCAACCCTAACGTACACTGGTCTAATCTGCAAACTCAATCTTGATTCCACCAATTTTAACATGCTCAGCCCCGTACCTTGGAATCAAAGTCACCACGACCGCCTCGTCGTCTTCGGCTTCCAAATCTTCCAGCAAATCCGTCAACCCTAACCTCAAGACAGTGTTGATCTTCTTACTATGCTTATGCCTGTGAGGCACGCTCACAAAGCTGCCAGCAAACTCGCTCTTGTCAGCACCACAGTCATCCTCATCGTTCACATAAACATCAAATTTGACTCCCACATTTCTATCGAACTCGATCCCTTCAATCACCAACACCTCCTCCTCGTCGCCCTTCTCCTTCTGGCTCCTCTTCTTCTGCTGCGGCCTCGCCACCTCAACACTAATCTTCGATGCCAAGCTTATAGGAAACTGATCCCCCACCACCGCGGCGTGAGCCTCGCCGTGGTAGTCGTGGAGCTTGTGGAATAGTTTCTTCACGGCATCTCTGGCTCGGTGTGGAGTCGGCTTGTGACTAACCCGTGGGATGTCAACGTCTTGGTACACATACCCTAGCTTCTTTGAATCGAGGCAGTCACGTACCTTCACACGGACCATGTTCGCGTCCTCGTCATAGAACAAGAACCCCGAGTCCAACCAATCAGAATCGGTGAAATCCGTTCTGTTCCCTCCTAGGGTTTTCCACACAGTCCACAATCGGTCGATATTGGAATGATGTGAGAAAAAGATAGGGTCTCTACCGGCGGAGTAGAAGATTCCCATGTCTTCGAGATTAGGCTGAGTGTTGTCGCCGGTCCAAATGTGGATAGGGCCATGTGGAGTAGTCTCTATAGATCCGCCACCCGGGTTTAGGCTCATCTCCAGCCCTATAAGAGTTTCCAAAGAAGAGCCTAGGGTTCTTGGCGTTGGAGACCATCTGACGATAAATGATCTTGAGGTTAGTGTTGATTTGAGTCTTGTTTGAGACGTTTTCATCTATCTGATTGTAGTTGAGATCGATGAGCCTCGGTGGTTGATGATTAGCGTTTCGAAACCTGTCGTGGAGCGGTGACCTAGTACATGCCTGGAATCTGCATGCCGGCCGGAGCATCCCAGTTCCAGAAGGGCAAGGCGAACGACGGGTCGTTGATGAGTTTGCCTAGGATTCTCTCGTAGAAGTACAAGTAGTAATGGTGGAAGGGAAAGAAGAGCCATGACTGGTGGACTTGGAGCTCGAGATCACGAGATCCGGCTTGATCATAAGCGCCGTCGCAATAAGCACAGTGGATGTTAGCTTGTTGCTTGAAGCTACGTCGATCGTCGTCGGGGAGAGCCTTCATGAGCTTGATGGCCTTATGATATTTCTCGACGTAGGCTTTGTCCACGGCATGAGCTGCGGGCCTAACGCGGAGTTTGGACTGACGAGGAGGGAGCTGAAAATCGAATATTTTTTCGGCTACCGGTGGACAACAATCTGTTTTAACCGCACCGACAGGCAAGTCCGCGGGTCCACATCTGGATAGGTCCGGTGGAGCAACGGGCTTGGCAAAGGCAAAAGGGTCATGAGAACCTAGACCTGTCACCCCGTACAAGCCTCCAAGACCGAGAAGCACATTTCTCCTATCTAGTGTTTTACCTAAAAGAGGTTGTTGTGCTTCATTGGGGTTTTGGTCGTTGCTTGTGGCTTTGCATGAGACTCTGCTCCGTGATCTGGAATGCCTAGGTTCTCTGATTAAGGAAACTTGATGTGTCTTTTGAGAGAAGGAAGGCAAAGAAGTGGCAATGGGAACGGTGCTTGTAGTGGTGACTAGTGTTGGTGATATAGTAGCCATGGCCTCTGAGTTTTACGTATGATACTAAAGCTCGAACGAGGTTTGCTTTTACAGTGAATCTTATGTTATACACTTATACGTATATTTTTGTCTGATGTATGCATGCTAGTATACATGCATAAACAAACAAGTACGTTGGTGACAAAGGATATATGATTCATTAAAATCAAGAAAACTCAGAACTTATATATGTAAGGAACTATAAACTTAATCATTTTTCATTACGATCGATATATCTTACGATTATAAGACTATTTTGATGACACTTAGACACACGAATAATATCGATTATATTTGACGATTTACGGTTTGCTTAATCTTGGGAATTTGACGAGAAGAAAGTCATTCTCTCTTTAGAGCAAAGTCATTATATATATATATAAGGTATTTATATATATGCACATTATCTTTCACATACAAAGTCCCTTAGAAAATTTTGAGATTGTATGGTGGTGTATAATGAGGTGTTACATTTGTCTTCTTACGAAAGCTTCATATGCAATCTAGCCAAAACTTAGTAGTATTGGAAATTCTTTTATATTATATCCAGATGAGTATATACTATATACTGTCCATTGCAAACTTTGTTTCTTTCAGAAGTAGTTGAGATTGTAGGATATGTAGCCATGGGACATGGATTTGGTTGAATGAAACAAGCTTAAGCCATCGATTATATAGTTTTGAATTGGTGTATTGTGCTAGCTAGTGGAGAGGTTTAAGATATTCTTCTACCAAATCCATTATGCGCAAATTGGTCCATATTTTAAGCATGCATCATGGCTACCAGAGGAAATATGCTCTTGATTCTTTTTTAGGTTAATTAATTATATAGATACGTTGGTAGCAGTTGCATATATATCATGTTTATCTAAGTACTTGTAGATGAAGCACATGGCCATGCCTCAACAAGCACGACATCGTTAAAAAAAGAAAATCATTTACTTACATCTATGTATATCTATGTATGAATATATAGGCATGACTTGATCGATCATGATCATCATAGTAATTAATTTATGGTTAATTAAGCATTCATTCACGATCAATATATCAGTCTCTATTTGAAGAGCGAAGTTTAATTTTTTTATAATATTGACAAAATTACTCGAATATTTAAACCATTCACCAATTGACTACAGTCCAAAAATTATGCTAACAAAAAAATCATTTTTGACTAAAAGGAAAAAGGTTTTCTTTTAATAATGAAAGGGTAGACAAAGGAGAAAGAAATCTTAATTCATGAGTAACATACACTATTACAGTTCAAGCTGGTACCTCACATGCATAGTTAGTTAGATGAACTAAGTGTACGTAGAACAAAGTAGATAAAGCTATATCTAAAAAAGTCGGTGGCCCAAAATCCTATGTGCATAATAACTACACACAGTTTAGGGCTACTCACCTAAGTCGATATCCGATTTAGGTAGAAGATAACCACGACAATACTACAATTCGGCAAACCTCCGTCGGTTATGGCGAGTGTCACCGAAAAAAAAACTGAAGGCACTCAATCATGTCAACAAAATCAAAATAACCTAATCTATCTAAATTAAAATAACCTAATAAAAAAGTTACTGATATAAATAGAGCAAAATGTACAATCTATGTGGGCTAGACGAACTACCAGTAGAAATTAATTGACTTATATAACGACTGCGATTCAAATTGAAAAATATAAAATTACTTGATTTCAATAATCTAACTAACTTTTGGGACTTGCTGTTAGAATCAATTTATAAGAACATGACATTATCTCCCTTGTATTCTGAATCTTGTATATGATCAGTATATGTTTGAGAATATGAATCTGTCATGAACCAATCTGTAAGAAGGTTCTAAAACACTGATATGCAGTGTACGAAAGGTTGCAGTAGAAACAAAAGGCATATCAGTTCAAAAGGAACTGATGCAATGGTTCAAGAAATCAAGTTGCAATGAACAGACACAACAGTTGCTTAAATGGAAACGATTGTCTGATCTGTTCTCTATATATATAGCCTTGTCTGGTCCCTGAATTATACACACACATTCAAATATAAGTTCCATTTGCTTAGAATACAGAAGTGTATATTTGCAGAAGATCAAACATGACAACAAGAACTGCTTCATCCTGTAAGTTTCATTCATTCTTTTCAAAACATAAACTGATGTTCATAACGTCTTTTGCAGAATACAATTATTGGAACTAAGTTTTTCTTACAATTGGTATCAGAGCAACTAATTGTTTCTGTAAAATCCAAGTTCAGCGTTTTTCATTATCTTTAAAGATCTTGGGAATCACTAATCCGCATATATATTTAAAACGATTCTATCAAATACAATTCGTTCTGCAGATTAAATTACACTGTTCTTTTCAAAATTGATCATTGTGTTTTGATACATGTTGTCTGCATAAATTTTTTTTAATCATTACTTCAAAATCTTGACAGAATTCATGTCATTAACTGCCAAAGCAGTTATAAGTACTAGAATTCACTCTACGATGGAGATTAAGATCAAATAAAGATGTTATTAGAATTCATAACTATCTGATACCAAAGTACAGTTAGTATATCAGAAATCTAATGTATACATCGATACTTTAAGTCTGCAGTTTTGATAAGAACTTAAAATCAAATTAATATAAACCTTCAAAGAAGTACATATTAAGCATTTGGTTTACAAAACTTGCAACATTCAGATACATAAATAAACCTTCATAATCAAACTAAAATCAGAACATCTAAAGATGTCAGAATTTTATTTTGATTTAGTTTTCTTATACTACAGTATGAATGAGTGCTCAGATATTAACTTTTCATTCATTTGGGACTTAATTTTATGTACAGCTATGCATTTTCCCATGAGCATAAATCAGATTGAGTTGTTGAACGGCTCAAATTACAAGAAATGGAAGGCTGACATTGAGCTAAACTTAGGGATACTGGATTATGACCATGTTTTGAAGGATAATCCACCAGATGAACTCACACCAGATTCAAGCAGAGAAGACAAGAAAAAACATGACAGATGGACAAAACACAACAAAATGGCACTGATTATGATTAAGAAAAACATGAATGAAAATGTTAGAGGAAGCATTCCTCTATCTGAGACAGCAAAAGAATACTTTACTTCTATAGAAGAGAAGTACAAAATTTCAGATAAAGCAGAAACTAATAATCTCATGAAGGCCTTGATGCATCTGGAATATAGAGGAAAAGGTAGCATCAGGGAGTTTATTATGAGAGGCTCAGAGATAGCAAACAAATTGAAGGACCTGAACATGACAGTAGAGGATTCTTTCCTTGTCTACATGCTGTTGAACAAACTACCAGATGAATATGACAACCTGAAATCACTTTACAAAACACAGAAGGAGAACTGGAGTGTAAATGAGATGATATCATTATGTGTTGAAGTGGAAGATGAGATCAAGAAAAAGGGCAAAGAGCTGTCTGTTAACTACATCTCCAAAAACAAGAAGAATAAACACAAGAGTTTTTCATCAAACTCAGGTCCTAAGGCAGACATCAGTAAAAGTAAGTCCTCCAAAACTTTAAAATGCTTTTTCTGCAAGAAACAAGGACACTTCAAGAAAGATTGCGAAGGTTTCAAAGCTTGGTTATCTAAAAAGGGTACGTCTATAAAATCAGTTTTTAATATTCAGTCTAATAATTCTGAGATAGACAATACATGGTGTTTTGACACTGGCTCACCTATTCATATTGTCAATTCATTGAAGAGCTTGCAAAGGATAACAGTCCCAAGTAAGCAAGAGACAAAGGTGTGTGCAGCAAATGGACAGAAAATGGCTGTGAAAGCAGTAGGAACTGTCAAACTTAAGTTTAATAAATTTGTATTAGTTCTAGAAAATGTATACTACATTCCTAGTATAAGAAGGAACTTAATTTCTGGATCCTTATATACCTTAAACAAAGGTTTTGATTTCAGTAGTGATAATAATGTTATGTACTTAACTTATTTATCTAGATGTTTTGGAAAAGCCTTTATTGATGATGGTTATTGGAAGGTTGATTGTGAATTTGTACAATCTGATCCATCAGCAAAACGAGAAGTTTTCAACATAAACAGACATTCTAGTATAAAAAGAAAGCATAATCAGGAAACCTCATCTTTTCTGTGGCATAAATGATTGGGTCACATATCTAAGGAGAGGCTTAAAATACTGGTTAAGCAAGAAATTCTTCCAGACCTGGATTTTAGAGATTTCAAAACATGTGTGGATTGTTTAAAAGGAAAAATGACCAAAACCAGAAAATTTGGAACTAAGAGAAGTGAAATACTCTTAGAATTGATACATACAGACATTTGTGGCCCCTTTCCAGTTAAAACCATTTGTGGAAATTACTATTTCATTACCTTTATAGATGATTTTTCAAGATTCTGTTACATCTACTTAATTTCTGAAAAATCACAAGCTTTAGATACATTCAAAGTTTTTAAAACTGAGGTTGAAAGACAAACTGGAAACCTTATTAAAACAGTCAGATCAGATCGAGGGGGTAAATATTTTGGCAAGTATACAGAGAATGGTCAACACAAGGGACCATTTGCCTTGTATTTACAAGACTGTGGTATAAAAGCACAGTACACAACTCCTTACACTCCACAGCAAAATGGAGTTTCAGAAAGGAGAAATAGAACCTTGATTAATATGGTTAGGAGCATGATCATTAAATCTGGACTACCAAAGTTTCTATGGGGAGAAGCATTGAAGATGGCAAATTATGTTTGCAACAGAATTCCCAGCAAAGCAGTATCAAACACACCTTATGAGATATGGTGTGGATATAAACCTAGCTTGAATCACCTGCATATATGGGGATGCAGAACAGAAGCAAAGATCTTCAAAAGAGAGGACGGAGCTAAATTTGATTCTCAGTCTATAAGTGCCTATTTTATTGGCTATCCTGAGAAATCAAAAGGATTCAGAATTTATTGTCCAACAAGAAGTACAAGAATCATTGAAGTTCCAAAGGCTGTATTTATAGATGAAGAATTTGATCAGAAAACATACATTGATACTTGTGAAGAGATCAACTTAAGAAATGGCAGCTTTGAAGAATGGTTTGATTATCCTGAATCTAATACAGAAAGGGTTATGTTTGAAGAAGACGCTGCAACTACACCTACTGCATTAGAAGTCATCCCACCTCAAATAGAAGACCAGATTGATAATGTTGTTGAAGATATAGCATTAGAAAATGAAAATCATGAAGCAGAATTAGTTGTAGAACAACATATAGTTCAAGAACCAATACAACAGGATCAAAACATTTTAAGAAGATCAACAAGGGAAAGAAAGTCTGCAATTTCTGATGATTACCATGTATACCAGATGGAGTTGGAATATGATTTGAATGAAGAAAAGGATCCATGTACAATACAGCAAGCAATGAAGTCAGCAAACTATGATAAATGGAAACAAGCCATGGAGGAGGAATTAGAAAGCATGTCCAAAAACAAAGTCTGGATGCTTGCAGAAAAGCCAGATGGATGTAAACCAATAGGTTGCAAGTGGGTATTCAAAACCAAGAGGGATGCAAATGGAAAGATTGAAAGATTCAAAGCTAGATTAGTAGCAAAAGGGCATGATCAAAGAGAAAGAGTCGATTACAATGAGACTTTTTCACCAGTCTCTACAAAGGATTCATTAAGAATTTTAATGGCCTTAGTGGCACATTATGATCTGGAGCTGCAGCAGATGGATGTGAAAACAGCATTCTTAAATGGTGACTTGAAAGAAGAAAATCTATATGTTGCAACCAGAGGGATATGAACAAGATGGAGAAAAGGTATGTAAACTCAGAAAATCAATCTATGGTCTCAAACAAGCCAGCAGACAGTGGTATCTCAAATTTGATAAAGTAATCACTAATTTTGGTTTTCTGGAAAACAAATTAGATGAATGCATCTACTTGAAAATCAGTGGGAGTGATTTTATCTTGATGATCCTATATGTTGATGATATCTTGTTAGCTAGCAGCAACATTTCCTTATTAATTAAAGGAAACAAAACATTTTCTTTCAAATCAGTTTGATATGAAAGATATGGGTGAGGCTCATTATGTTTTGGGGATAGAAATTATCAGAGATAGACAAAGAAGGATGTTAGGACTCTCACAAAAGGGCTACATTGATAAAGTACTGCATAGGTTTAATATGCAGAACTGTAAAGGAGGAAATTCACCAATGTCTAGAGGTGACAAACTACACAAAGGACAATGTCCTAATAATCTGCTGGAAAGGAAAGATATGCAGAATGTACCATATGCTAAGCTTGTGGGAAGTCTCATGTATGCACAAGTCTGTACCAGACCAGATATAACTTTTGTTGTCAGTATGTTATTAAGATATCAATCAAATCCTGGACATAACCATTGGATTGCTGGGAAAAAGGTGTTGAGGTATTTAAAACAGACAAGAGACCATATGTTGGTCTACAGAAGATTGGAAGATAAAGAGTTGAAAATAGAAGGTTATGCAGATGCATCATATAAACAAGACATTGATGATTTGAAGTCTTGTTCAGGGTATATATTCATGCTTGCTGGAGGTGCAATATCATGGAAAACAGCAAAACAGACCTTGACAGCTACATCTACATTTCAAGCAGAATATATAGCTGTACATGAAGCAACTGGACATGGTCTGTGGTTAACAACTAGACACAATTGTTAGAATCAATCCAGAAGCCTATGACTATTTATTGTGATAATGCTTCAGCAGTATTCTTTTCAAAGAACAACAGAATGACCTCTCATTCCAAGAACATAGATGTCAAATATTTTTCAGTCAGAGAAAGTGTCAGAGACAATGAGATTGAAGTCATCAAGATAGGCACAAAAGATCAATTAGCTGATCATTTTACTAAATCCCTACCAATATCAAGTTTTGTCAAACATGTCAAAGCCATGGGAATTTTAGAAAATTTGGATGCTGATATGAACTAACAGCATCATAAAGATATGATTGTAGTATTGCATTGTACTAAATCATGTTGTATGAATAATATATGAATCATAATAGTTCATTCATTCTATATATGTATTTCTTAAATTAAGGATTCTACAGAGTCTTTTAGTATAAAATACATTTAAAGTTATGCAAATCATGAATCAAAATTTTGATAGGACTTTAGGAGTATATATATTCTGTTTCAGTATCAAATATATACTTACTGCATTAAGTAGTTCATATACAGTTGTATTAGTGTTGTTATGATTTTAAAATACTGATGTTTTGCCAATCTATCAAGATATTTTTAGTCTGGCTTAACTTTTACAAATTGTTATAAACAATGAAACAGATTAACCATTCTTAAATTCAGTCGACACTTCAGTTTATATATTGTGTCATTCTACATATTCAGAAATTGAAACAATGTCAAGTTCAGTGGGAGATTGTTAGAATCAATTTATAAGAACATGACATTATCTCCCTTGTATTCTGAATCTTGTATATGATCAGTATAGGTTTGAGAATATGAATCTGTCATGAACCAATCTGTAAGAAGGTTCTAAAACACTGATATGCAGTGTACGAAAGGTTGCAGTAGAAACAAAAGGCATATCAGTTCAAAAGGAACTGATGCAATGGTTCAGGAAATCAAGTTGCAATGAACAGACACAACAGTTGCTTAAATGGAAACGATTGTCTGATCTGTTCTCTATATATATAGCCTTGTCTGGTCCCTGAATTATACACACACATTCAGATATAAGTTCCATTTGCTTAGAATACAGAAGTGTATATTTGCAGAAGATCAAACATGACAACAAGAACTGCTTCATCCTGTAAGTTTTATTCATTCTTTTCAAAACATAAACTGATGTTTATAACGTGTTTTGCAGAATACAATTATTGGAACTAAGTTTTTCTTACACTTGCATGCTGTCGAGGACTTTATGCTTTTGATTCCTCCCTACCACCATTTCCTGGTACATTCACCAGCCAACTAGCTAAGACTATCTTTTATTCACTTTTCAAACCAGACCCATATATGTAGGTGGCCGGCGTCAGGGTTGTTGCGACGACTTCTTTTTAAACAGCCACTTGATCGGAACTATTAATCAAAAGGAAAAACCAGGACGTTCATTTTGCTTTGGTCAAAGATTACCAATCTCAAATTTAGCTTTGAGCAAGTCTTCGTCTTAGAATCAATTAAAAAAAAGGAAAAAGTCTTCGTCTTAGAAACTAAGCTAGCTAGGGTATGTAGCAAACTACGTGCTTGGCCACGAAGAAGAGAAATCATATCCGACAAGTAACACTACATTATATGTCGAAGTTAGAATATGCATGCATGTTATGAACCGACACGATCACCTAATTTAGGGTTGGATATTCAAACTTGAACGGTCTCCTCTATTGATGAGTAATGACTTGGTACGCGTTGCTCTATATATGTAAAGAACAGTAATCAGCTACCTCTACATTCTTCTCTAGTTTGAACTAAGAGCAACTCCAACAATATCACGGAAAGTTTGCTTATTTTGTTCAAAAATGAAACCGAAACCTATTTTAGCTAATCACTTATATAAATTTACTCCAACAATATCACTTAAAATGTAGTTAGATTTAAACACGTGCTTAGTTTTGATTAGTTGATAATAAAATATTTATTTATTAATATAATTATTAATTACATTTACAATCTAGAAGGAAAGTATTAATTATAATATTGAATGTTTCGTTACCTATAATTTATGTTTCGTTGCCTATAATTACAAGAATAGGGGATGAAAACATGAAATATAGGGAATCCCTAAATTGGCTAATAAGATAGGGGAGCTGCTGGAGTGAATTTTAAGAGAAAATCTTTATATTTTAACTAAAAATAATTTATAGGGAATCTGTTGGAGTTGCTCTAAAGTAATTACCATAATTAAAAAGTTGACTAAATCAGCTTTACATAGTAATTACCTTAATTAAAGAAGCTCCCAAATTACTAAACCATTTTTTCATAGTAGTATAGTATATCAACAAATAATTATACTGGTGAATTCCACTTTGAGTGGTGAGAATGCACTTTGATGCATGCCACTTCAAGTTTATTTGTACAAACAAAATTTTATTCGAAAGATTAAACAATATGAAAGAAACGACCGAAATGAAGAATGTAACATGGGAAGAACAAAAACAATGTTCACTTCACGGCTCAAAATTCAACATTTTTACGAAGCAAACTCAATCTTGATGCCACCAATCATGACCTTCTGATCCGCCCCGAATCTCGGAATCAAAGTCACCACCACCGTCTCGTCGTCCTCGGCGTCCAAATCCTCCAACAAGTCCGTCAACCCCAACCTCAGAACAGTATTGATCTTCTTCCCGTGCTTATGCTTGTGCGGCACGGTGACGAAGCTTCCGGCGAACTCGCTCTTGTCCGGTCCACTCGGCACGTCATCTTCGTCGTTAATGTACACGTCAAACTTCACCGCCACGTCTCTCTCGAACTGAATCCCTTCGATCACGAGCACTTCCTCCTCGTCTTCCTTTTGCTTCTTGCTCCTCTTCTTCTGCTTCGGCCGCGGCACCGCCACGCTGATCTTCTCGTTCAGATACAGAGGGAAGTCGGTGATCTTCACCACCTTGGACGATGATGATGTGGCGGCGTTGGCGACGCCGAGCTTCTTGGCAATTTTGTTGAACGCCACCCTCGACCTTCTCGGCGTCGGCTTGTTGTTGAGCCAAGGAATGTCAACGTCTTGATAGGCATAGCCTAGGTTTTTGGTCTCGAGGCAGTCGCGTACCTTCACGCGCACCATGTTGGCGTTCTCGTCGTAGAACAAGAAGCCGGAGTCTAGCCAATCGGGGTCGGTGAGGTCCTTGTTTTTGGCGGCGAGTGTCTTCCAAACGCTCCACATTCTATCGACGTTGGAGTGGTGCGAGAAGAAAATGGGATCCCTAGCGGCGGAGTAGAAGTTCCCCATGTCCTCGAAATTAGGCTGCGTGTTGTCTCCAGTCCACAAGTGAACCGGCCCGTGTGGGGTCCCCTCGACGGAGCCACCGCCGGGGTCAGACTCGTCGCCGGCGCGGTAGGGATTGCCGAAGAAGAGCTGAGCGTTCTTGGCGTTGGACACCATCTGACGGTACATGATGCTCAAGTTACTGTTGATTTGTGTTGCGTTGGAAGTGTTGTCCTCCCTGCCGTTGTAGTCGAGATCGATGAGGTGCGGCGGCTGGTGGGCGGCGGATCTGAACTTGTCGTAGAGAGGGGACTTAGGATTTGCGAACAATGCTGGTAACTGCATGCCGGCGGGGTTGTCCCAGTTCCAGAAGGGTAGGGCAAAAGTAGGGTCGTTGATGAGGCTTCCCAAGATCTTTTCGTGGAAGTACAAGTAGTATCGGTGGAAGGGAAAGAAGAGCCATGAGTTGTGGATTTGGAGCTCGAGGTCGGGAAAGCCAGCTTGATCGTAAGCACCGTCGCAATAAGCACAATGCACGTTAGCTTGTTGCTTGAAACTACGCGGGTCGCTGTCGGGGAGAGCCTTCATGAGCTCCATGGCCTTCGAGTATTTCGCAATGTAGGCGTCGTCCACGGCTTGTGCCGCCGGCCTAACACGCAATGTGGACGAGTTGGGCGGCTTGAAGTCGATGATCTTCGAAGCGACGGGTGGGCAACAATCCATTGGTGCTACACCATTAGGCAAGTCTGCCGCCCCGCACTTTGACACGTCAGGTGGGGCGACAGGCTTGGCGAAAGCGAAGGGGTCCACGCCGAGACCAGCCACCCCGTACAAACCTCCGAGACCGAGAAGCACATTTCTCCTATCAAACTTCGCCGCAGAAGGTTGTTGTGCATCGTTTTGGCCATTGTTTGAGGCCTTGCACGAAATAACCCTAGTACGGATGATGCTCTGCCTAGGTTTTCCGATTAAGGAAACTTGGGAGCTATTCTGTAAGAGAGACGAGAGAGATGTTGTCGTCGCAGGGGTGACTAGTGGAGGTGAGAGAGAAGCCATGGCCTCTGGTACAGTGAAAAGCTTAGAGACGGGGTTCGGTTTTATAATGAAAGTTGGCAGCCGGATCTAGTTGACAAAGAAGGATATAAAATTACGACGAAAAGACTCACCACGTGGGAAATATACAAAGGGATTAAAAGGTGCTTAGGACGAATCTTCCCGTCTTGTATGTAGATAATTAAGCTGAATTAATTATCGTCTTAATTAGTGAGATGGAGGTGCTTAATTTTCTATACAGATAAGGTGGTAGGTAGTAGTCTTTGATTAATACTAAAGAAAATGATACAGATAGCTTTGAAGAGCGAACTAGCAGTAGCATCATCGTTTACTACATCTAAGAGGTATCTTTTCCGCAAGTCTAGTAAAGAACTAGTTTCAATTATTTCATTTGCTACATAGGTATTAAATGAGAAATGGAAGAAGAATAGAAGAGGACGTTCCAGGGAAGGTCGTGAGAAACGCACGCTAGAGATCGATCCGATCTAACAACGACTTTAGATCTGAATCAGTCGATCGTACAAGTCAACAAGATATCAGCGGCCGGCAGACTTGGAGCTTAGGGTTTAATTGCGGCACTAATTAATACATGATGACTACAATTGTTGCACAGGTTGTATTTTGATTGTGTAATTCATTTTACGTGTATATATATATACACATATAGTTATGGCATACCAATTAGTAACTACATTTTTTGTGAATGGTTATTAAATAAGATATGTAAAGTAACTACTCTCTGTTTGGGCATGAAATAAATATTTCATATTGGGCTTAAATGGCTAAAGTCTTAGCGAGCGGCCCAAAAAATGACTGAAGTCTTGGCGAGCGGCCCATGAGTTATAAGGAAGCTTGGCGAGCAGCCGAGTACAGGAAATAGAGTTCAGTTAGAACTGTGATTCATTAGTTAGCTGATTCCATGCGGCTTGGATGTCTATCATAGCTGTTTTATTTCAGATAGGTTTCTTTGATAGAAGAGTTGTGATAGTATTGAATATCTTTGAGGATTAACAACCCGTGTGCTGGTGTCGGAGTTATATTGGGATTCTAAGAGCAAGAACAGAGGAAATTTAATAAAATTGAATGACTGCTGGTATGCGAGTATATAAGGAGAGTAAGAGCTTTGTGGAAGAGGTCCCCGATCAAATACAAACATTTGCTATACGCAAGTACACCTAGACAGACATCTCGTCTTCGAGATTTCCATCTTCTTTGCAACCAGAAGGTCAAAGCGTTTGTCACGTGTAGGCTAAGAGTGTTGCGATTGCAAGGAAGCAAATTGCTACTGGAAAGTTGAAGAGCTTGTCACCTGTAGGCTGAGAGTTTGGATACTCTAAGGAAGCAAGTGTTCTCAACACATTGTCAGAGAAGTTGCTCTGTTGCACGGATAAGGGCTTGTGGGGTATCGATTTCGAAGGCTCTGCTAGAGACACATATCCAAAAGTCCTAGGTTACTAGGCGAGAAAGACCTATTCGGACAGGGTTGGTGCTCTCCCTGTCTAAATCACTTTATATAGAAATCAGGTGGCTGTGAACAGTCCATATTCCGTTGAAGAACGGTGGCACGCCAGCATACGAAGCACACGACACAGGATAAACCGGTACATGCGGTTAAAACTATCCTAACCTGTTAAAAGAGACTGCTTCGCGGAAGGATCTCTCCGCGGGAGATATTTTGCGCTCGAATATTTTGGCACGCCCAGTGGGACCATTGGGATTTATTTTTCGTGTCTTTTAGCATCTCTAAGTGAAAATTGGGGATCCTTATCAAATGGTTTACCCTCAGTATCGCAAACACCCACAACCGGCTTACCGTGAACATACATCTACCCGGTGTCGTTCATTGAGTATTCAAGCGGTTGAAATTATCTTCGCTAAAGACTTCAACATCATGACATTTAAATCTTTGAATAAAGAAGAGATAGCGGAACTTACGTTCCCAGAATACCTAGCTTGTGCAGCTAGGCGCGATAGCCACCAGGCTAGTTACTATGAGGCTCTCGATGAAAGGATCGAGCATCAGGCAGCTCTTCTGACTACCCAGAGTGACTTAATAAATACGGCGGCAGTCGGAATTCAATCAATACAGGTAGATTTCAGTAGAGATCGAAAGGAGAGAGAGGCCATGGGAGCCCAGGTAACTAGTTTCGTAGAAGGTCAAGATAAACTACGGATAGAAATCCTCCAACACTTGGGATCAAGTTCGGATGAATACCGCCGATATGCGGCGACACTGTCTCAAAGGACAGATAGGGACATAGCGTCTCTAACCAAATCTGTATCTGACTTGGCAAGAAAGACTAGACAAGCAGAGTCTTTCCCTCCTGCTTGGGAGCAACGGTTAAATAAGTTCCTAAACGATTGCGACATACATTTAGCTAAGATGTATGAAATATATGAGACACTGTTTCCTCCCATGCAGAAGGACGATCCTGATACATGGCAATGGCCAAAATTTTACCGACATCAGACCTTCCAGACTTTCTCTGGCGATGACGATTCTAACGCGGCAACACACTTAGCATATTTTACGCTGCAACTGGGGCAGTATGCCGATAATGAGGGACTCAAATTACGAGTCTTTGGATCGTCTTTGTCAGGATCAGCCCTCGTATGGTATACGGAAATAGAAAAGGGTTTGATCAGTGAGTGGAAGGACATGGTGGCCTTATTCATAGATCACTTTGGAACGGCAAGACCAGAAACCAGCGTTGGAAAATTGGCTTCCTTGAGCCAATCGGCGACAGAAAGTCCAGTCACTTTTTTACACCATTTCCGGTCAGAATACAATCTATGTAAGACCCCACTTGGTAAAGAAGAGGTGGTCGAGATGTCCAAGAATGGTTTGGAGGATATGTACCACCAGCTATTCCTAAACAGCAAGTACTTCTCCTTGAATGAGCTTATCACGGCTGTAACAAAAGCTTACAGTACCATGCAAGAAAGAGACAACAAAAGGAATGCATCCAAGGGGATGTACAATACTAAGTCTTATGATAGACTAAAGCCAAAAACAGTGGCTTATATTGAAGAGATAGACAACCAAGAATCGGACTCTGAGGGCGAGCAAGTAGGCGCTGTGGATCTAACAACAAGTAAAGTATTAAAGCCTCGCAAGCTTCAAAAGAATAAGCGTCCAATCAAACTTTCAATAGTGGCTTTTACCAAGCCACATTTTGAGTCATACACTTATGATGCCAATCTGGCTCATGAGATCTTGGACGAACTATACAGCATACGTGCTGTTAAAACAGATTTTAGACTGCTTCCTACAGCTGAGTAGTTGAAAGGTAAAAAGTACTGCAAGTTCCATGGAGCATGGAACCATATTACAAAGGACTGCATCAAGCTTAAAGACCAGATCCAGAGATGGATCAACGAAGGAAGACTAGAGCTGGAAGGAACGTCCAAAACAACAGCATTAGTGGATTCTAAGCCCTTCCAAACGCCTCAAGTCAATATGATTGAGGTAGAAGGATCATCACCCGATTTTCACACTGGAAGTTGGGAGGCCTTGAATCGATCTGTCTTTGTGGCCTATTCGTACAAATACAAACAGATGGAGTATATCTTTGATAGGCTAATAGACATGGGTTTGATCTTCTTTTACCCGGTTAATGAACTCAGACAATTACGGTATGAAGGTCCAGCCTAACACTTCTGTAGATTTCACAATCACTTTGGTCACCAAACAGCAAAGTGTTTGACCTTGAGAGATAAAATTCAAGGGTTGATCAATTGGGATGTGATTGAAATCAACGACAAGGGAGAAGTGAATTGGCACCCACTATATACTCATAGGCCAGTACTTCCTCCCGACACAATTTTTCCTACCATCGACGCTTCTTCCCATTGCAATCAAACTGAACCAACATATAAAAGGAAGAAGTCAAGACAGAGGTCTAGACGCAATATTGCATTTGTCCGACCCAAGTGGACTGAGATTACTTACAATGCGTCTAGGCGAGAGGAAATATTTGCAGAGATAGTCCAAGCAGGAATAGCAGTGGATCCTGATAATTGGGGAGTTCCCGACCCACATCCTGAGGATGTTAGGGGTCTCTTTCACTGCCGATACCACAATAGGTGGGGTCGTCATTCCACAAGTGCTTGTCGTGATTTGAAGTTCAGGATACAGCAGTGGATTGACGAGGGAGAAATAATGATAGAACAAAAACCCTCGCCAGGCTTGGCTACCGACTTATCGATGACGGTTGGGATGTTGGAACTAACACAAGACAAATCCAATAAAAGGAAACAACCCAACAGCCATCCAACTACTGGCGAGAGTCCATAAAGTAGACAAACGACGAAACCAAACAAGGGAAAAGGAAAAGTGGACCCAAAAGCAACGTCGCCATTAGCCCTTTGTGCTCATTGTAAACTCAGAAGTGGGTTGAAGATCTCATATGAGGAATTGGCTGAAGCAGCTAAAGCATTCCCATAATTATTTACACAAGTAGATCATCAACCTCAACAAGCAAGACAAAGGGACACTCCAACTCCTAAGCGCTCGCGAGCAACAAAGAAAGTCAGTACTGTCCAGAAATCTTAATCAAAAGTTGCTGACACGCTCGCCAGGCCGTATATACCTCAAGCTTCAAGAAATATCACTAAGGAGGATGTTTGGTATGTGAGGGAGAAAGGAAAAACTATTGAGGTAACTCCAAACAGAAGAAGAAATCTTCAACAACGCTTTGGGGAAGCCAAGAGAGCACTAGTGGCTTATGAAGCAGGCATGCTCACTGAAGAAGAGCTGGTGTGTTCCCCAGAAACACTGCAAAGGCGGATGAATGCCTTTACAACAAACCCATTAGTGGTTTTCGGGAAGAAGTCTCGCGAGCCCAAAATGAGAGCACAAAGACCAGGTGTCTTTGACCGTAACCCAGAGTTAGGGGCTAAAGGGAAACAGCTTGTACTTACTCCTGAAGATCATCGCAAAGTTGCACAACGAAAACCAGTAAGAAGACGTCTTATTTTTGAAGATGACACGATGAAGACAATAGGGTTACACACACCTCCTAAGGAAGGGAAAAGCATTCAACAGCAAAAAACTCCAAGCGAGCGCAAGGTCTTGCGATGGAAACCAAAGCCTTTGGTTGTGGAAGAACAAAAGAAGATCCGACAACCCGTTTCCCCTCAAATGGAGCAAGATCCAACACTCCTCATGCCAGCAACTGTTGATCCTATACCTGAGGATAATTTGCAACATGTTGCCTCTCTCGATCTCACTACAAATTTGAGTCCCGAAATACAACCGGCTGAGGATGACAACTGTGAAGATGATGAACAGTTGTTGGATTACGGTGAAGATGAAGAAGAAGAAACTCAAGACTACATCAAAGAGGAAGATATCACTGTTAACATGGTGTATATTTTATCCTCCAAGTATGCTTTGCCTTCACCAACAATAATGGATGAGTCACTCATAACAATAGCATCAACAACTTGGTAGTACCAGACAATGAACCAGAACCAAAAGAAGACCTAGTACTCACCAAAGCACCAGAATTTGATTCATCCACAAAGGGACAGATGATGTTCACCAAGCCTACTGTAGACATCGCCATGCACATGCGGCCGTTATATGTTACAGGGAAAGTCCAAGGGATACAACTAAACAAACTCCTAGTGGACTCAGGGGCAGCCGTAAACATCATCACGGTTAAGACAATGGCCTTATTAGGCATTCCCAAGTCTGTTATCCAAGAAACCTCACTGCACGTTAGAAACTTTCAGGGTAGCATCTCCCAGACTATGGGCATTGTCTTTTTACAGGTTCACATCGGTCCAGCCACCGGTATGTACACATTCTTTGTAGCAGAATGTGCAGCTCCGTACACTGCAATTCTGGGGCGTGACTGGGACCACAGGAGTTATTGTGTACCTTCGTCCCTCCATCAGCAGATGTTACTTTGGGATATGGAATCTGGTGAAGCAGAGATTATCAATGCTGATCCTCGTCCATATTCTGTTTCTGCTAATTTATTAGAGGCCAGTTTTTACCACAGTGACCTCAGGCCATTGGGGGTATGTGGCGTCGATTGCAGGGGCCACCCAGTTGGTGTTACGGCCTCTGAACTAGCTCAGTGGGATATGATTCAAATCAATCAAGATAGTGGAAGGCCCTGCACCATTGAGCTACCATCCAAACCTTCTCAATGATCGGGTCTCTATCAAGTATAGAGACCGAGGCTTATTACTCTTTACATGAGCGCTTTCACAATTTTCTGTTGGAGAGTCAGGCCTTTGAGAAATTTCCAATGGTTGCAGCATTGGAATATGTGGATGAAGATGTTTTACAGGACTTGGAGGAAGAAGAGATTAATTTAGCTCCAGCATCCCTGGATGATTTACCTCCCAAAGTCAAGGATCCCATTGAACATATTAACCTTGGGACAAATGAAGAGCCAATCTCTGTGGCCATTAGTACCTTCTTGGAGCCTGAAGAAAGACTTAAACTTATTGAATTGCTACGAGAATACGCTGATTGTTTTGCAGAAAAATATGACGACATGCCAGGACTGTCACCAGATTTGGTCTGTCACAACTTACCCATCATTGAGGGAAAGAAGCCCGTAAAACAAGAGATGCGTCGGATGAACACAGAAACTGCAATTCTTGTCAATGAGGAAGTCGAGAAGATGCTCAAGTCAGGGATCATACGAGTAGCCAAATACAATGAGTGGCTATCCAACGTAGTCCCAGTCAAGAAAAAGAACTGGAAAATGCGAGTGTGTGTTGACTACAGAGACTTGAACAATACAACCCCAAAGGATGCATACCCAATGCCAGTAGCAGATTTGCTGGTGGATTCAGTAGCTCGCCATGAGATGTTAACATTCATGGATGGAACTACTGGCTACCACCAAATCCCAGTGGCTGAATCTGATCGACATAAAACTGTGTTTTAGTGTCCAGGATTTGCAGGAGTATTTGAGTACGTAGACATGCCATTTGGACTCAAGAATGCTGGGGAAACATACCAACGTGCAATGAACTTGATCTTCCATGATCTTATCGGCAAGACTATGGAAGTATATATCGATGATGTGGTAGTTAAAACAAAACGCAGGAGTGACCATTTTGAAGACTTGCGGCAGGTGTTTTTCAGAATGAGGCAACATCAACTAAAGATGAATCCAGCCAAGTGTGTATTTGGAGTCCAAGCAGGAGACTTCCTGGGTTTTTTGGTTCATCAGCGTGGGATTGAGATACCGGACGACAAGAAACAAGCGGTACTTAGTGCAGTCCCACCAAAGAGTAAGAAGGAGCTACAACGATTATTAGGGAAAATTAATTTGTTACGACGGTTTATTGCCAACGCTGCTGGGAAAACACAACCATTCTCCACATTGCTAAAGCTTCAAAATCAGAAAGACTTTGTATGGGAGCCTATCCATCAAGAGGCGTTTGATACCATCAAAGCATATTTAACGAACCCGCCCGTCTTGGTTCCTCCAAGACCAGGGGTTCCTCTTAAGTTGTATATTTCAGCTACTAACCTTTCTATTGGAAGTTTATTAGCTCAGGACGACACGTCAGGAACTAAACGTGCTATTTTCTATCTGAGTCGTACCCTGAATGATTGTGAAACGAGATACTCTCCAATGGAAAGAATGTGCCTAGCCTTGTATTTTTCAGGGTGCAAATTGAGGCATTACATGCTTTCCTTTACCACGTGTGTCATAGCACAAACTGATCTGGTGAAGTATATGCTGTCCAGACCCATTCTCCGGGGACGCATTGGGAAGTGGATTCTGGCTTTGTCAGAGTTTTCCTTGCAGTATGTTCCCCAGAATGGGGTTAAAGGCCAAGCAGTGGATGACTTTCTGGCTCATCATCCAATGGAGGATGTTAGTGAGGGGCCAGAACTGGACCTTGCTCGTATTGATTTGGCTCCTTGGTGTTTATACTTTGATGGGTCAAGTACGAGTACAATGGCTGGGGCAGGAGTTGCATTAGTTTCTCCACGCGGCCAAACTTTTTCTTATTCTTTCAGGTTGGACTTCAGATACACAAATAATCAAGCAGAATATGAAGCTCTAATCATTGGGTTAGAACTTCTACTAGATATGGAGATCAATGATGTGCACGTCTTTGGAGATTCCCAACTAGTTATCAGACAACTTGAAACCAAGTATAAGGCTAGACCAGTCCTAGAACCATATGCTAGACGAGCCTGTGATTTGCTCAAGTTGTTTACAGAAGTGGAGTTGAGTCATGTTCCTCGCGAGAGGAATTATGCAGCAAACGAGTTGGCTCAACTAGCAACAGGGGTGAGCCTGCAAGATGGAGTACGCGAGCGGATATTAAAAGTTGAAAGAAGAACCCTCCTATCTTTCGTTTCTCGCCAAGAAGACAAAAATGAGTGGTACGTTGCTACACTTGATCACATTAATGTGGATTGGAGACAAGAGATTATTTCTTACCTCCAGAATCCTAATAATCCGGTAGCAAAGCGGATTTGTTTCTTAGCTCCTAATTATGTGCTCAAAGACGATGAGTTATATAGAAGAGGAGAGGAATGCATACTTTTACGGTGTGTCTTTGGATGTAAAGCTAAGCGATTAATGAGGGAGGTCCATCTTGGGATAGCAGGGGCACATCAGGCTGGTCCCAAGATGAGATGGTTACTTAGAAGACATGGCTTTTATTGGCCAGGAATGCTCAGAGATTGCATCACGTTCGGTAAATGTTGTGAAGAATGCCAGAAACATGGTCCAATCAACCATATGCCCAGAATACCATTATAGCCTATAATCAAGCCTTGGCCAGCTCGAGGATGGGCTTTGGATTTAATTGGAATGATTCATCCTCATTCATCTGAAGGGCATAAATTTATCATAGTGGCTACTGATTTCTTCACCAAATGGGTCGAAGCTCGTCCTCTCAGGGTATCGTCAGCCAAGGTCATCCGCCAGTTCTTATTTGAAGATATCATTTATCGATTTGGTATTCCTGAGAGCTTTGTTTCAGACCGAGGGGCAGCATTCATGTCTGGAGAAGTAGATGAGCTTATGAAGGATCTCGGAATCTACTTTTTACACTCTTCTCCATATTATGCCCAATTCAATGGTCAAGCCGAAGCAAGCAATAAAATCATTATCCATATTCTTAAACGGATGCTTGCGAGCAATGCCAGACTGTGGCATGAAGAATTATTTAACATCATGTGGGATTATAGAACAAGTAAAAGAACACCCACAGGTACAACTTCTTATGCATTAATGTTCGGCCATGATGTTGTCTTGCCTTTGGAAATAAACGTTCAGTCTTTGCGGGTGATGGAACAACACAACCTGATCGGTGAGGATTATGTACAGGCGATGTGGCAAGAGCATGAAGACTTGGATGAGAAACGAATACAAGCTTATGATAGTCTATGTGCTGAAAAACGAAAGGTGGCTCGTGCCTATGACCGATGTACCAGGGGCATGAGTTTTGCAGAAGGAGAACTCGTCTGGCGAGTCATTTTGCCTGTTAGCGAGAAGACTAAAGGACGAGGAAAATGGTCAGAAAAGTGGGAAGGACCATACATTGTCGATCGACTTTTGGGTAAATGAGCAGTTCGTTTACGAGATCGAGATGGTACAATACACGCTAATCCAATAAATGGTCGTTTCCTTAAGAAGTTCATACAACAAATCTGGGAGTATGACGATCCTCCAACTGTGGCTTAATCCAGTTTATTCATGCTAAAATTCTACTCTCATGAGTAAACTGCAGGGGCGACACACAGGGATTATGTACATCACGATAGCCTATACTGGAGGTTAAATCTTTAGTTAGAGCCTATATTTGAGGCCAAATTTTCAAATTTTTTGTATTTCTTCTAAGTAAAGAGTTCATGTTAGCTAATTACTATGGCCAAAGTTATGTACAAACTACATCTGGGTTTAACAAATAAATTTACATAAGGCACTCTTTGATTCAAATAAAATATTTCATTCATCAAATAGAAGAATACAAAGGCTTTGCGGCCTAAAGCTCTGATACCACATGAGAAACAAATTACAAATCAGCAACAGATTAGAAAGATAAATACAGTTTGTTTTTCAAATCCTCATAGTTGATAGCCATCCCCTCTGGTCGATGCATTAAATATGCACCAAGTTGGAGAGCGAGATCGACCTCGGCGAGGGGATGATGAGTATTTGAAACGCCAAGGTAAATGGTGCATCAGATCAAAAGACCCTTTACACTTGCCTTGGCGTTTGTTGCTTTTTTTCTTGGGTCTGAGGCTCCCGTCTTTCCTCATCTCTGCAGGCCATATTCATGGGCCTGCAGCCTCCATGCATATCGAAACCGAGCAGATGCACTGGAGGAGGAAGAGAGTTTTTCAACCTCCGGATTGTGGCTTTCCCTTCTTCTACTGACACAAGTTGGGATATCCAAGGCAACACCTGGACGTAGATGTTGCTATCTAGTCCAGGTTTGGACGTGGATGTTGCTATCTAAGGAACACGACATGAAAGATTTTATCTGGAGGTTTCTTTAGGTAGGAAGACTAGAGCAAACAAACAATAGGGGAGTTCATTCTCGCGAGGAAGTTGGTTCACAAGACAAGGAAATGGAAACCTTTTATAGGAAGGAGTCACAGTGGTAAGGCTTTGCGTGAGTAATTACACCCAAAAATAGAGGACACACGTCTAGCTGAAATTGGACCACGATGCGGTTTATCTACCCACAAAGAGAGCATGATAAATGAAAAATTTTTAGGGCAGGTAAAACGTATTTCAAGGATTTGATTGTTTGACGCGATACGGATTCCAAGCATGAATTTGAGTTCCATTTATTATTGAACAGTCAGATCAAACGAACGGTCGTAGCTTATAAATGAGGCTAGTTTCATTCGAACAAGTCTGGACCAGGCCTAAATCAGAGGCTCATTTTCGTTATTGGTCCCAATTTACTTTGTCTCCAAAATTTGGATTGAATGAATAACTACATAAAGAATTTTGGATCAAATAAAATAGGGCTTAAATCCTGAGGCCCATTAAATTTACAATAAAAGGGAAAGTTTCCTCACTGTAGCCTTGGAAAATTTCAAGGCCACCCGGGCTTGATGGACTGTCTGGCGAGCGTTTCTTACTTCTTCTCGTGCCTCTTGCATGAGTTGAGCTTGGCTCTTGCCTTCCATCACAATTTGGCCTACATTACGTCTAAGGACATTTGCTTGCAAAACATCTAGTTCAGCGTCAAGGCTGGCGAGTTTAGCCTCGAGAATTTCTCTTCTAGCCTTCTTGTTCTTTATGGCTTCTTCCTGAGCAGATGTGTCCTTTAGAATCGCCTGGATTCTCTCTTTCTCTCTTCGAGTTTGTCATTCCAATGTCTCTGTTGCTTCTTTCTTACGCTCGGCCTCGAGTTTTAGACATTGGAAGGCTTCACTTTGGCTCAAGAGTTGAGAGAGGCTCTCCTCAAGTTCGTTCAGGCAGGGAATGGAGTCTGCTGGGACAATGGCCTTCATGTTCTTGATTTGAATGCAGACGGCTCGAATGTCTTGAGGATAATCCAGATCCCCAGATAGGATGTCTTGAATAGTGACATCAGTGTCAGAAGGAGAGCTCAGTGTACCCAGTTTGCTTACAATTTCTTGCAATTGTACTGTTACTTCTTGTGATCTGGGTAACTGAGAGGATGCTCCTTGTGGTGAAATTGGTGCGGTAACTTCTTCGATTGAAGACTTGAGTTTTTCACCATTGACATCTGGAGAACTAACAGGCTGACTCTTGGCAGCCGTTTCAGTCGTTGGGCCTGATAGGATTGGCTGTTCCTTTGGACTTGTGGGAGTTATCTCATGTGCTTCGGTGTCCACAAGAACGCTTTTGGTCTACAATACAGATACATGTTATCAGGATCAATCAAGATTAATAATAATTCAGAATGAAGTAAGTTAAGAAGTTCTTACTTGTGTGGGAGACAATGAATGTGTTTCCTCAGTTGCTTGAATTTGAAGCACTGGCGAGGAAGGAGTTGGGTCCACGTGTTCTGAATTAACCTCGACCAATGGCAGTGGTTCGACAACTGAGTGCTCTGGCGGGGAAGGGATTTGCTTTTCTGGCTCTGTGATGACTGGGTCATCCTGAGTACTTGTGCCCTCGCCAGAAGAGGAAGGAATGAAGCAAGATTGAAACTTGATCTGCAAACGACGGAATAACACGACGCTATCAACAGGCTTGTTCTTCTCTTCTTCCTTGAGTTCTGCTCGATGGATTCCAGCTAGAAATTGGGCTATGAAGTCCTTGCAGCATTCTTTACCGTTGTTGATGACTTCATGACCCGTGTCATGATCTTCACTACTGTATATGATGCTGGAATCATCGAATTTCAAGATGAAGGCTTTACATCATCCCTCAGAGAGCCTTTCTCCCAGTGAGTCCACTATATAATAGGCTTCGCCTTCAGCTTTGAGGACGAATAAATGATCATTCCAAGTCACTATAAATACCTGAGGCTTCTGGCTCTTCTTGATTTGCTTCCATGTTGCATTAAAAGATGGAAGACCATGCAGGGCTGTAAACCTTTCTACGTCGAAATACCCAATGAAGGAGTCATCATATGAGAACTTCAGTGGTCTGATGCTGGCCTTCAAAATAACATCCAGATCAAAATGTTGATCTGGGAAAGCGCTTGCAAGGGCCTCATCCTTGCATAATTCTTGCCACTCCCTAGAACCTTGGATCAAGAGGTCATTAAATTGGGAGAGCGTGGGCAGGATGTTGGGATTTTCACATAACCAATGTGCAATGGTAAAGACTAGTGCTGAACATGCACTTGCCCCGGAGGCTTTGTCACTCCTCTGGTCAAACGAAGCATAGAAGACTTGAGCTTGTAGCTTTGCTTGTTTGTCCCTACTTGTGAGCTCTGTAGCTAGCCAAGCTCCACTTGAAACTCTCGCTGCTTCAGGTGGATCTTCCTGCGTTTCTGAGACTGTTAAAGAATTTGGGTTAGTTACAACTCAGTGACAAAATCAGATATTTTTTTGGGTAAATGAATGCAAATACTTACGGAGTGCCCAGAGGGATTGGATCTTTTATTCTTAAAAGACTGTAAGGCCACAGTCACGTCTGGCTCAGGGGCGTGCTGTGTTTAAGAAGGAAAGTTGATCAGTTACAATATCAGAAATTGTTAATACATGTGGCATTTTTGGATGAAGAGGCATACCTGTGGCCATGATGATGTGTTTGTGTTCCTGAAGGTCTTGCTGATGACAGCCAACCCCTCTTCATTTGAAAATATTTTGCCAAAATCATAGAAGATAGAGGCAAAGTATGCATATGGCCTCTTGTGTCGTATCCCTTCCCAAAGTTGGGAGCACCATACTCGGTACGACTCGGTGACCGAATGAGAAATCACTAGTGGCTTTAATATGATTGGAAGTATTACTGTTGGAAAGCCAAAGTGTTCGTCTTGCACTTCTGCTGCAAGAGGATGACTTGCTCCTCGCCAGAGAGTATATCTGTTCACAGAGCTGGCAAGGGGCGTGGGTGCATCATGTGTGAGCCCGAACTGTCTAGAGAAATGATTAGGGGCATACAGTTCATACCCGGGGCTTGCTAAGTCTGGAACTGGCAGGTCCTTGCAAGTGTTGCGCTGAATAAAGAAGCTCATCGCGAGAGCATTTTGCTCTGGCGAAGGCATAAATCCACTCGCAAGGAGGCCAGGATGGCGACGACTTAGTATGATATCAACTGCCATAGTTGGAAGTTCTTTATGCAGGCAGAGATGGTTGAAGCAGTTGATATAGGACCATGGTCTGGTCCTGGTTGGTGAAGAAACCAACAATTGGCCAAGCAGCTTCTGATCTTCAAAGGTAGGAGGTGCTGATGGGCAGAAGAAAGGGAAGTACATCCGCAACCAGAACTCTACCATCCAGAGTGGTCCTGGTTGATTAAGGTCGAGCTTTGAAAGAGTGACTCATCTCAGGCCGTAGTAGATGTAGGCGAGAACGGACTCAACCAAGCCCAGTTGTTCACCGTCGAATAAGCGTTCGGCGAGGTTGGTCCAGCATCTGTTGACCTTTGCAGAAGAGGGACAGAAGATGTACTTCGATAGCCAATACTCTAGAAAGGCTATTCCTCCTTGGTCTGTGTCTTTTTCCTCCTGTGCAAAGTGATTTACCTAGGAAGAGTAGGAAGAATGACGGTTGTGGGAGGCTTGGACTGGTGTTCCACGGTGTTAATTGAGCGACCAGGGGTCTGCAAATGCAGGGACTCCAAAGATGGTGTATAAATCAAGCATTGTTATACTTACATCACCACAAGGGAGACGGAAACAGTTGGCGGTGCAATCCCAGAAGCACATAGCTGTGGCGAACGGTGCTCTGTTGCCACCAGCTGGGAGAGAAAAGCAGAGGTCGATGAGTTGAGTGATTCCAACTGTTTCCCACCGGTCGATATCTTGTTCGCGAAGGTGCCGATACCAGGCGAGATCTTCTACGCTGGAGTGCGGCCATCTCCCAATAAGGCAAAGTGTGTCTTTATTAGTCCATTCCTTTGGGTCTGCCCTGGGGTTTTCTTGGACTATCAGGGATGAGTTACATATGGGATGGCGAAGGATATTGAATAGCTCTGGATTTATTGGAACATCCAGGAAGGGACCAAGAAGGCTAGTACCTTCGTTTGGGTCTATAGAAAGGGTGCAGACGGCCTCTGGATTGTGTCGTCTGGCGACAGCTTTGAGGTGTCTGTAGAATCTCTTGACGTCTTGAGTTTCATGAGGAATGGAGTTGTCTTTGCGAGGAGGCATTTTTCTAGATCGGAAAAGATGGATGGCGGCGTTGAGAATGAAAGGTCTTTGCTTTTGATCGAAAAGGTTGAGGGTGCAGGATTAAGGCAAGTGAAAAGGTCTCGTTGGGGAATGAGATTTTATTGATGGAGACTAGTGCTTTTATATTACGTCAGCCGAGTGATGTAACTTTTCGAAGAAGTCGTGCAACGTGGCGCTTAGATGTTATGTTACCGTTTGGTTTAACAGCGCGTCAGTCGAGTAATATTCAAGTCTTTTCGCTTGTTCAGGTAATTCAAGTTCAAGACTTGAGGGGCAATGTTTGGGCCTGAAATAAATATTTCATATTGGGCTTGAATGGCTGAAGTTTTGGCGAGCGGCCCAAGAAATGGCTGAAGTCTTGGCGAGCGGCCTGTGAGTTATAAGGAAGCTTGGCGAGCAGCCGAGTACATGAAATAGAGTTCAGTTAGAACTGTGATTCATTAGTTAGTTGATTCCATGCGGCTTGGATGTCTATCATAGCTGTTTTATTTCAGATAGGTTTCTTTGATAGAAGAGTTGTGATAGTATTGAATATCTTTGAGGATTAACAACCCGTGTGCTGGTGTCGGAGTTATATTGGGATTCTAAGAGCAAAAACAGAGGAAATTTAATAGAATTGAATGACTGCTGGTATCCGAGTATATAAGGAGAGTAAGAGCTTTGTGGAAGAGGTCCCCGATCAAATACAAAACATTTGCTATACGCAAGTACACCTAGACAGACATCTCGTTTTCGAGATTTCTATCTTCTTTGCAACCAGAAGATCAAAGCGCTTGTCACCTGTAGGCTGAGAGTGTTGCGACTCCAAGGAAGTAAATTGCTACTGGAAAGTTGAAGAGCTTGTCACCTGTAGGCTGAGAGTTTGGATACTCTAAGGAAGCAAGTGTTCTCAACACATCGTCAGAGAAGTTGCTCTGCTTTGCACGGATAAGGGCTTGTGGGGTATCGATTTCGAAGGCTCTGCTAGAGATACATATCCAAAAGTCCTAGGTTACTAGGCGAGAAGGACCTATTTGGACAGGGTTGATACTTTTTTTGTCTAAATCGCTTTATATAGAAGTCAGGCGGCTGTGAACAGTCCATATTCCGTTGAAGAACGGTGACACGCCAGCATACGAAGTACACGACACAGGATAAACCGGTACCTACGGTTAAAACTATCTGAACCTATTAAAAAAGACTTCTTCGCGGAAGAATTTTCCACGGGAGATATTTTACGCTCGAACACACCCAATACAAATTTATATAATGTCCACAAATATTTTCATCAATTCATTCTAAACAACTAATCTAGTTGCCAGAATGAAAATGTTTGTTTTAGTTGTTCGATCTACACGTAGAAAACTAACACTGTTCGATCACAATCAAGACTTGAATATATTATGCATTCGTACATCATTTTCTTCAATACAACACATGGCCACGCACGTCTTAAACTTTAGAAAATGACCATAGGCATATTATGCACAATCCTTATTCCTTGTTTGCAAGTTGAAATCACTCCATTTTCATACCATTTCTGATACCTGTTGATGATGACATTATTACAAACCGCAACTTACAAAAGTTGAGAATTAGGTTATAGATATGTACGTGTACCATCTGAAATTAATTTTCAACTTCATAGGATGCACACATGTAGATGACGAAGGTCTGAATCAAGAAAACTGAAAAAGAAGAAAAAGAGGGATAATTTTGTTTAAGGAGCCATTTAGTCATATGTGGAGTCCGCCATGTGATATATAATAATGTTCGTTAGTTCTTGGATTTCTCTTCTCCACCTTCTCCTCCACCTCCTTGTTAGGTTTAATCCAATTCTTTATTAATCATAAACATAAGAGTTGTTGGCACCAGGACTCTTCCTCGATCTTAATTCTAAACATCAAGTTGAAAGAAACTAGTGGCACTTAATTACACAAAAGCCAAAATTAAGACCTAAATAGATTAATTAGATCCAGTTAAGTTAATCTAGCTAGTCAAAGAAACAAAGCAAATTAATCAAAGTTATCGATCCTATCCAGTCGTTTTCTTCATTAGAAACTAGCAACCGAAGAAAATTAGGTAGATAGGTAGCTTGACCGAGCAAGCCAAGGAAATCCTTTATATCTTACCTTTTACCTGGTCAACTTAATTTTTCCGTTCTTAATGCATAGTGATCCAAATATATTTATGTAGGATGAGCCAGTTACAAATTTAAATAAACTTCCAGAATGATCGTGAACTGTAGACTGTAGTTGGTTTATAGTTTGCTTCTTCTGACTTTTGTTACCTGCAGAAAATGTTGCTATATATTATGCATCCTTTTCAAGTCTTTATTTCATATTTGGACGTAGAAACAAGTACCTTGCCAAACAAGGAATCAGGGAGATCGACGTGATCTTGGGATTGCCCAAAGTCCCAAACAGCCAAAACACAATCCTATGAAAGTCTTTCATGATGCTTCAGTTTAAAGCGGTATCAAAGACATATTTGTATTTTAATTTGATAACTTATAGACATGTGGTACGTGCACTTCTTCTACTTTACACAAGGTTGTGTCTAGAAGATCAAAAGTATCCTGGAATATATATGAAGCTTGTGGCTAGCTTACTATTCAAAAATATTACATGAGCTTTGTATATAGAGGGCTTATGAACTGTTGAATTAAAGCCCTAGCCTCTTACGTACAGACGCCAGTTATATTTAGGTTGGCCCGCTTAATTAATTAACTAAGTTAACTTATTGACTTTCTAATTGAAGAATTAGAAGGATAGTTTGTGTTCTGTACTATATGTTCAAGTTAGTACGTGCTGTATCTTCGTGTACATAGTTTTGTGCCGATAAATATAGAATTCGGAGGCTCGATTTGTCCATAGATTACCATGCATATACATAGAGAGACTAGTTTTGAAATTTAAGAGTTAGGGATTTTTGAGCAAGAAATAGCTAGCTAGTAATTAAAATTACGACTAGTACTCCATTATCCAATATACCTATGCCAATTGCCACGGCTAGAATTAATAGTCAAAATTGGATCATATATATGTACGTGAAAACGCGTAAGACTGATCGAGATCGATCTCAACCTTTTGTGACCACTATAATGTACACACGTTCTTTAAACCTTTGGGTATATCTCGATGTATGGCCAAGCCACCCTGAAAAATTGGCTACTTGCTTCGTGCATGGGTGATGATAATTCAAACCTTTTTTGCGTGCTAAAAGTAAATAGCCTAAAACTAGTATCACATTACATTTGAAGTGTGGTTAATAAGAGCACAAAAATGAGAACTTAGACGATAATTAGTCACCTCGATCATGTCCCCATCAATTAACTTTTACAAAATAGTAAGAGTTCTACATTATTTTCTCTTGTCCATCTTGAAAGTGAGAATATAGGAATAGGAATATTGCATTTCAAAGTCCAAACTATCGCATTCATCTTAACTTTGCACCACATATATTAATGGATCGATCTTCAACCACTAATTAAGAGTTATAGTACATACCAAGTTAGCTAGCTTAATTAATTCACTAGCTACCAAACATGCATGTGAGGCAGACAGTTTAGTAATTAGCAGTTACCACCCTCAAACTTGGATCCCTAGCCTAAATTAGTAGCCTCAACAACAAACTTCTGGTGATTTGTAAAGCGCAAGAAGGTGGTCGATCTAACTAAATCCTGATCGATGTTGATTACAAGCCAAATACAATTCTAAACATTATTGCTTCACGCTGTTAAGCAATCCATGTACGATCCATTGAACCAGAGCCATGGTTGTCCATATCATTCTTCTTCGTCAAACCATAAACCAGTCCATTTGTGGTAGCCAGCCATCACCCTTGTGTCTGCATCTGTATACTGAAAAAGAAAGTTCACATGTAGACTCACTATAAAACGAAGCCCCATGAGCTCAAATAATATATTATAAACAAACCATAACCATGGCAGCGTCTCTGACGTCATCACCTCTAGGCACCATTTCCAGTACTTCAAGCTCTCTATCTTCCTTCTCTCAAATCAACTCCCAGTTTTCCTTAGTCCGAAACCCTAAGCCTACCTTTTTACGTAGAAAAATTTCATGCAAAGCCACAAACAGTAACCATGAAGATGAAAAACCACGTCCAACCAACGTAGACAGAAGAAACGTACTTATTGGTCTCGGAGGCTTATACGGCATCAGTGCGGCGGATCCTTCCGCCTTTGCAAAGCCGATATCGCCGCCGGACTTATCCAAGTGTGGAGCGGCGGACTTACCAACCGGTGCTCAGCCAACCAATTGCTGCCCACCGCTATCCAACAAGATCGTCGACTTCGCCTTCCCTTCTTCCAACTCTCCCCTCCGCGTCAGACCGGCAGCTCACGCCGTCGATCAAGCCTACATCGATAAGTACTCCAAAGCCATCGAGCTCATGAAATCCCTCCCGGACTCCGATCCACGAAGCTTCACGCAACAAGCGGATATTCACTGCGCTTACTGCGACGGCGCGTACGACCAAGTCGGCTTTCCCGACCTCGAGCTTCAAATCCACCAGTCATGGCTGTTCTTCCCCTTCCACCGATACTACTTGTACTTCTACGAGAGAATACTCGGCAGTCTCATTAACGACCCCACATTCGCCTTGCCCTTCTGGAACTGGGACTCCCCACCGGGCATGAAGCTTCCTGCCCTCTTCGCAAACCCTAGCTCGCCCTTATACGACGAGCTTCGCAACGAAAACCACCAGCCGCCGACGCTGCTCGACCTAGACTGGAACCAAACCGACGTGCCGACCTCCGAGGCCAACCAATTATCAAGCAACTTGAAGATCATGTACAGGCAAATGGTGTCGAACGCAAAGAAGCAAACACTCTTCTTTGGACAAGCTTATAGGGCTGGCACCGATCCAGACCCTGGAGCCGGCTCCATCGAGAGTACTCCTCATGGGCCCGTCCACGTCTGGACCGGTGACAACAACCAACCCAACTACGAGGACATGGGAAACTTCTACTCCGCTGCTAGAGACCCTATTTTTTTCTCGCACCATAGTAACGTTGATAGGATGTGGAGTGTATGGAAGACAATAGCAAAATCTAATACGGATATAACCGATAAAGATTGGTTGGACACGGGGTTTCTATTCTACGATGAGAACGCGCAGCTCGTGCGCGTGAAGGTACGCGACTGCCTCGACACCAAAAAGCTAGGGTACGTCTACCAAGATGTGGACATACCTTGGTTGACGTCGAGGCCAACGCCGCGTAGGTCGAAGCTCTCGAAAGTAGCCAACTCGATCGGGGTGGCGCGTGCGGCAAAGTCCGGACCGAAGGTGGTGGGGAGAGGCGATTTTCCGATAAAGTTGGACACGAAGATTAGTACGGTGGTGAAGAGGCCAAAACAAAAGAAAAGGAGCAAGAAGGAGAAGGAGGACGAGGAAGAGATACTTGTGATTGGAGGGATCGAGTTTGAGAAAGATGCGGCGGTGAAGTTTGATGTGTATGTGAATGACTTGGAGGAGGACGATGAACCCGGCAAGCCGGACGATAGTGAGTTTGCGGGGAGCTTCGTTAACGTGCCTCACAAGCACAAGGACAAGAAAAAGAAGACGACGACTAGTTGCTTGAGGTTAGGGTTAACGGATTTGTTAGAGGATTTGGGTGCAGAAGATGATGAAAGTGTGGTGGTGACTTTGGTGCCTAGGTATGGGACTAGGTCTCTCAACATAGGTAGCATTAAGATTGAGTTTCTTGCTGACTGAGCATATATGACTATTTTTGCTACATGTAACTATTTATGTTCACTATGTTTCATCTTTTTCAATGGCGTGAGTATTGGACCTGCCATTTGAAAAGTTAATTTTCTTTACTCAATCGATATCGATCTAAATATACAGTTATACAGAAATTTATTTCATGAAGTTATTAGTCAAATGTATGGTGATCGATCAAGTTCATAGAAGGGGGTGAATAGGCCTTTTACAACTTTTTTGCTTAATTTGTACTCGGAAATAGCATAATTACAATCTATCCCGAATTACGGGATACGAGTGATTAAACTGTAAAAACAGTAAAGAAAGAATAACACGATGATGTTTTTGTTAACGCAGAAACCCTACAACCAGGGTTAAAGTTACGTGCCCTTAACTCTTGAGGGACAAACCATTTCATTATCAAGTAACACACACAATTACAAGACTCTTGTAATCTTGGGATACATAGCCCGTATGCTATCCTAACTAGTCTAACTACCAGTTCTAAACAGAGCTACACTACTTGACTTATGTGTTTACAATTTGGAAAATATCTAGAAGCATCAACTCAGATCTTAATTATTTGTAAGTTAAATCTTCTTGATCTACTTCTTCGGGTTGAGCATCTCCATACTTATCTCAATGGAATGCACTTATGCAATGATGCATATGGATTTTGAAAACAGTTTTTATGATTGAGAATCCATGACTTGTATGCACAACAAGGAGCAAATAAAGACACAAAAGGGGAAGAGAAAATAAGAGAGAAAACTACACAATTTTGTGCTCTCAAAGAATCACCCAAAAATAATAACCCACTCAACCAAGCTCTAACCAAGGAAGACCTAATCCTTATATAGGTGGTACAGCCCTGCATGTAAACTCAGCAGCCCCGTCTGGTATGTTGGTTATAAGTAGAGATAAGAGGCTATTGATGTGTACAAGTAGGCTGAAAAGAAAACATTACAGAAACCAAAGAAAGCATGCACTAGCCGTCCACTCAAGTCGAGATAAGAAGTGACAAGCATGTGTATGGTCGCTGGAAAGAGACCCGTGGATAAAACACTGCTACTCAAGATCCACCGGTTCGAGAGAGAAACCAAGGAAGAAAAACGTGGCTGTCACAACACAAGGAAAAGGCAACACCATAGAAAAGTAGAGACTCTTCCCTAGAAACCCATGAAAACAGCTATGTTCAGAAGTCAACCCAACAACCCAGCTTTTGAGAAAGTTCTTCAACAAAACCAAGGAGAAATGTCAACGGTTTTGAGAAAACCAACACTAATTGAGTGACAAGCTATCTAATCCAAGTTGGAGAGGTAAGTCGACGATTATAGTTGTCCTAAAGAGCCTTTATCAAACTGGAGGGAAGTCTACTATGTTTTCTGGGAATTTTGAAAACAAGCCTCTAACGACTATCTGTTTTTAGAGCAGCCTAGAAAGGTCAGGATATGAAACATAGTTGCCATCCTTAGTGAAAAAATCTTATGATATGCATGTGAATGAACTACCTATTTTTCATTGAGATAAGATTGATTCTTCAATTTATTGTTTGTTGATTTATACTGAGATGTGTATTGATAATAAGTAGAAAGTGTCAACTACAATAGTATGCCTTCACTAACTCTCGGCAACCAAGCCACTTCTGTTGAGATTAACCTTATCTTTAATCTGTAGATTCCTTTGTCATACTTTTCCTTTGTTTGCACTTTGCATTTGGCCAGGGAATAAACGTGCCCATGTTCTCCACTTGTTTCCAGCAACTTGTTTGGTTTGATTTGGACTTGGGAAGCCTATTCTCCAAGTTTTCATACTATTCAAAAAGATCAGAGATCTCTTTATTTCTATGAACGGTGAGCTGTCGCATCAAGTTGGGACATAATACATTCTGCAAGGGCTTAACATTATAGCAGAGCCCCTGCTAGAATATACAAGCACATTTTCAACATTACAACATTATTATGATAAAGAGCAAGTTACAACATTTCTATTACATATATCGATCAAAACTTAGAGATTCCAAAGGAGCAAAACCTGAGAACCTAATTAAAGCTTCGACCAATTATTTGAGAAACATACATGGTCGAGGTGCTTGCTGTGTCATCAGTTATATGTTGCACAATAGTATTTGAGAAACTTACAGCATGATACATATGTAGACGCAACTATTTGAGAAACTCAATCTTGATCTTCCCTATAGTGACAGGTCGTTTCACATGTTTTGGCACCAAAGTTACCTTGATACAGTCATCGCCGTCGGCACCCAAGTCGTCCAACAAGTCCGTGATTCCAAGCCTCAGGCTCGTCGTCACCGTCTTCCTCCGATGTGGCATATACACAAAGCTCCCGGCAAACTCCGAGTTCTCGGGTCGACTCAGATAGTCCTCGTCGTCGTTGACATGCACGTCGAATTTGACGTACTCATCCCCCACGAACTCGATCCCTTGAACCGCCAACACCTCCTCTTCCTCTTCCTTTTCCTCCTTTGTACGACACTTCTTTGGTCTCGGCACCATCACGGTGATGATCACCGAGTCCAAAGTGATTGGGAACTCACTGAGTTCCACTGTCTTCTTGAACGTCGACGTTGATAGTAACTCACCAAAAGCCGGTGGTATTTCACTCATCTTTGATCCGAAGGCACCGATAAGCAAATTTCTTCTGAACAGTTTGAATTTGTTTATAGAGGGTTGATCATGATCACTTTGGTCACTAGTTGTATTTGTAAGTGGTTTGATTGAACTTCTAAATACCAAGCGAGTTTTAGGACTTTGAAGCAAGGAGGAGATTCGTGAGTGGTTTTCAAAGATGGGAGAGATTGAAGAAGTTGATAGGGTTGAACGAAGTGGAGTTGGTAAGGCCGGTGAAGGTGAAGCCATTTATCTTCTAATTTATTTGGTTAATGTAAGAGTTTTGAGTCTACCTTTGACTAGTTGTTAACGTTAGCCATTGTATTGGACTTTGTTAATTAAATTTCGGATATTTTGAAGGTCGGCAGAATAATATTATAACTTAATACTTGATCTTGATCATGTTGGGATGGAGTGTTGCATGTGGCAACTTCTAAACCTCTATTACCTTCTCGGTTAAGTCATTAGCTAGCCATTATTCTAATTCTAATAGTAGTAAGATCTAGGTGAGAACACCATACACAATTTCATGGTGTATGGAATCAATAGAAAGAAAAATCATGATGTGCATGTGGCGTATGAACCTTTATGTATGTTACTTTTCTATGGTAGTGTATTAACTGTATAAGGCTAGGTAATCACCCAAAATCATCATCAAGTATGGATAATGATCGAGCTCGAAAGCCTTAGTTTTAATATTTTATTTTCTTTAGAAAATGATCGTGCTTGAACACATCACTATAGAGTTTCTTATATCTAACACGCACACATACCACTATAGTTTGGACACGGCTAATATTCCAGGACATGCATGAGGGGTTTTATGTATACGTGCATCTAAGATTTAACACACACCATACCAACAACATAATCTACTCAAAATCAAGTATGTAGCTAAAAAAACAAAGTATGTAGCTCAAATGAACATCTAGGCACTGAAATACTCGATCTTGATCCCTCCAATGGCGATAGGTCGCTGCACATTTCTTGGCACCAAAGTCACCTTAATACTACTATCACCGTCAGCTCCCAACTCCTCCAACAAGTCCGTTATCCCCAAATGCAAACTAGTCCTCACCCTCTTCCCGCTCTGCGGCAAAAACATCAAGCTCCCGGCAAACTCCGAACAGTCAGGTCTACTCAGATCGTCCTCGTCGTCGTTGACATGCACGTCGAACTTGACAGCCTTATCTGCTAAGAACTCGATGCCTTCGATCGACAGCACCTCTTCCTCTTCTTCCTTCTCCTTCTTGCTCCTCGACCTTCTCGGCCTCGGCACCATGACACTGATCATCGAGTGCTCAAGAGACGTCGGACACTCCGTGAGCCGAACCACCTTCTTGGACTGATCGGCGGCGCGTGCCAGGTTTGGATTATAAACCAGGGTTAGCCCTCCTAAACCCACAAGTACATTTCTCCTGTCTAATTTTAGAGAGCCTCGGTGGTTGCCATGGTCGTGATTTTGATTATCACTGTTGATTATTGCTCTAACGGGAAATGAGTGACAGATTGAAGGAGTTGAGTAATGAGCGATCAAGTTCGCGACCATGGCTACTTTCTTGTAGTGTGTTTACATGAATATGATTCATGTGTGAACAACTATATATGGATTTGTGATGATCGATGAATCACATTCGTAGCCACAAACTCGTCTATGTATTGTCTATGGCTCTATGCATGTGTTGTTATGATAAGGACGAGACTTTCTTTGTATAAAGGATGCCTACACTAGTCAAGATCACACCCACTTCATGACTTTATACGACACGTCGATATTCACGATCACTTGAGCTACATTTGGGCCAACATTTGGTTCGTTTCGGCCCTGATTTGTTGGACTAGAAGGCTTATGCGTACTGCAACATTGTCGTTAAATCTGTACTGCGTCTTGTACATTACATAGTACCAAAATGTACTCTCCAACGGCATAGTACAAAACCATCATCAAAGAAGAAGAAAAATGAAACAAAGCCTCTTCCTATATATGCATATCTATGTATGCCCTCTTCCAAGTACTTCTCTTATTCTCACCAAGGTTCAATGAGTTGTGATCTCTGTTTTCTTTCGTTCATTTTCAACTAATTTTACGCAATCGAGCTGCTACAAGAGTACAAGTACACACTTACGAACTTGGGGACGGCAATCTTTCATACTTTGGCACCAAAGTCACCACTAGACTATTGTTGGATGGAAATGAATGATAATAGTCTAGCGGTGATTTTGATACCAAGGAATGAAAAATGGTGAAAACGGTCAGCTTCATATATACGTCTATGTAGCTTTGGGTAATCTCTCTTGTAGGGGAATTTGGCTACAGGCATTTTGCTGATCTATTCATTTGGCACTTGAACGTAATTAAGCTCAGTGCTCTCTGATGTGAGGCTAGTGACAAGTGATGCTGATCGATCGATTGCCATGCCATCCCCCACACGTCAACGAAGTAAGTATCATAATGAACAAAGACATGTGAACTTCATTGGTTTTTTCCAAAAGTAGAAAAAAGCTAGTCAATTATCTACCATGTTATTTACTATGTAGCTTTGGGTGATCTCTCTTGTAAGTCAATTTTTGTGATTTGAGCTTTGAACCAAATGTGTTGTAGACTTGTAGCTGTTGATAGTTTGGTAACTCTGGACCGATAATGTTACATCGAAGTTAAGGTCTTCAATTTTTTTTTAAAGAAAAATTTAAATTAGACGCCATAACAAAATGTAATCGAAACGAACCCGTATTACATTAAAAAAAAACTACATAAGGCCCAAATCCATTTGTCCTAATGGACCCTCTGTTGTAATAAAAGTGAACCTAGGTTAATTCAACGCGAAGTAAAAAAGTGGTCAAAGAGTAAAACGTAAGAAACGCGGGAAAAGTGACTGTAACGTTTTTACGCTTTTATATTCTTTATGTTCAATATCATTTATAATCTGCTGTTCTGCTTTTGTGCAGTGAGACTAGAATCTGTGGGGTTTAATAAGACTTCTGTTTCAGATATAGAGAGGTTTTGTGGACTTCCCATCTGCCTGAAGCCTAAAGCTTGAAGGAGACAGACTAATAATATGGCTTCGAAGCTGGTCCTAGCTGTCACTTTTGTGCTTGATCTGATTGCTTTTGCTCTTGCTGTGGCTGCTTAGCAGAGAAGGTCTTCTGTAAGTCTCTCTTTAATTTCTCTCTCACATATGGCTGGCTACTGTTTAAGTTTTTATTTAGAACTTGTGGGTTGGATTCATTTTTGTGTGTTCTTGCTTCATATATGTCTGTTAAGCTTGAAGCTTGAAGCTTTAAGTTTGAAAGAGTTTAACTTTATGTTTTATGAGTTTATGGTAAAATTGAAGTTGCTGTCTGAAAGGGTTTGTGGGTTTTTGAAATTTTTCGGAGGCAGAGACTATTTGGTGGTTTTTGGCATTTAGGGAATATATAATGTTAATCTGAATCTGAGTGTTTCAAATTGGAAGAGTCCAATATGAGTCCAATATGGCTAAGCGTATGCAGTCTAGATGAGTTGTATTGAAGGTAATTCTTGATTCTTGTGGAGAAGATGACTTGTGGGAGTACACATGAGTCTGAGTTATGTCATAATTTTCTAAGTAGCCCCCCATCTCATTGAAAAACAATCTGATCTGATTTCCAATCTGAATTTTGCTTTTGAAGATCTGATATCTCATTGCAAGATTCTTAAGCAGCATAACAAGAATATAGACACCGAAGAAGCGCGCTAGGCGTTGTTGTTGATACTAGACTGTGAATCTTATGCATGTCCTCAAGTGCAACAATTGCAGGCATAGATTACCTCCATCTGAATTCTTTGAGTTATTTCAGTGATACTAGAGGACAAATTAGTTTTGCTCTGTGTCTGATCCTAAATCCTCTACGATTTCTCCTTCGCAGGCTAAGATTCGAAAGGATGGTAATTCCAGCTACTGTGTGTATGACTCTGACATTGCTACCGGCTTAGGTGTTGGGTCATTTTTGTTCCTGTTAGTAAGCCAGGCTCTTCTGATGGCTGTAAGTCGATGCTTGTGCTGTGGAAAGGCTTTGAGACCCAGTCTTTCAAGGACATGGGCAATTGTGCTATTCATTTGCAGCTGGTATGATCCTGTTCTTGCCCAACTTTTCAGTTGAATAGTCTGTCTATGGTCATAGATTTACATGCTTCATATATTCAGTGTTTTAAAACTCCATCTAGTTTGGTTGTCACCTTTTTTCCAAAGACCAATCTCAGACTTGTAAATTGATTGTTGTTTATCATGTTGAATCTTCAGGGGTTTCTTCATCATTGCCGACGCATGCCTGCTTGCTGGTTCTGCGAAAAATGCCTACCACACCAAGTATAGGACTAAGATTTCTAGTGAAAACCTTTTATGTTCGACATTGAGGAAGGGACTTTTTGGGGCTGGCGCTGCCTTTGTGGTATTGACATGCAAGCATAGTCTCCAAGTTTTACTATGCTAATTACTCCAAGGCTAATGATGCAGAAGCTCACTACGCCAGAGACTGGTGTGAGGATGCAGAACTTTTGAGTCTTGCTATAGTTGATCAAGTCAATTGACTCAATAGTGTATGGAGTTAGGAATCAGGATATATGATTTAATCTATGATTTAATGTATGATATGGAGTTTAGTAAGAGATTATACTCATGTTCCATACCTCTTGGCTTATTAGACTCTTGCTTTTGAAGCTATTCGCATTGTATTTTCTTTAACATATTCTAATTTTGGTTTGGGGCCGGCCCCAATAAATTTCAGATGATGAGGATCGTTCCTTTCAGAGGTTAATCCTCTCTTGCGCTAAGTTCTTCTATCAATTATGCAATGTGCCTGGAAAAGATTCTTAGCACTTCTCAATTGGCCTTGCCTATTATATATCCAGCAGATTCCAGTCTTGAAATGTGGTAAACGTGGCTAGGTCATGATGAATTAAGGTCACTGAAAAACTGTAGACTCGTTTCTATGCAAATTCAAGGCAGAAACGCAGAGATGGGTAGACATTCATCCAACATCAGATACAGTCACAAATTGTCAAGCCCCCTTTTTTTTATATGAACATGAGTATGCATGCATCCATTGGCAATTACTTTACAACCAAAACATTCTGTCGGGATTAGAAGCAAAGAGTAACTCAGAACCAGTGGCCATAGAATATAGGCGAACAAATCTCTGTAATGATTCTGGAGGGATGTCCAAATTATACATGCATATCCACAAGAATCTTCCATCACATTCTGTCCGTCACTTCTTGCTGTACAAGACCCCATTTTCTGTCACCTTCCTAATATATCAGAAACTCAGAAATCACTAAGGCCACCTAGCCCTCCTCAAATGTTTGTAGGTTGCAACAAGTTAAAAAGGAAAATGTACGAGAGAAATGCAAGATTAATAGAAAAAAATTTGACAAATCTGAATTAGTACTTATAGTAGTAGTTTTGATGCTGAAGCTTCTAAATGTCAACTTCAAACAGTCTACATCTCTCTGCGTACAAATTACAAGATTGAGAGAGCAAGAGTGAAATAAATGATCTACATGAAGATTATAGCACAAAATACATAACAGACAATGACATTACTAGAAAGAGACTGTTCGATGCACAAACCCAACCCACAATTCAAAGAAGAAGAAAAAACCTTTATAGACATGAACTAACTAATTGAAATGGTTAAGTAAGAATATGTATTTCTCTTTTATGGGTTGTTCATATTAGAATCATCCCAAGGCACATTGAGATCAGTAGAAACAAGCGTTTCAATGTCCTCCCAATTCCAGTCGTTTGATGAAGTGTACATGCCGATCGCCACACTTGAATTATTAAGCTGAGGGATTGTGCTGGTTGTTGAGGGCATGATGCTTGTGATGGTCGACTCCTCCATGGACTTGAAATCTTGAGGATAGTTAAAAGCACTTGGGGATTGAAAGGTGGTGGTTGAAATGGTGTCAAAGGAACTTGAAGTAGTAGTGCTTGAACTTGAGAAGGGAAAGCTTAGTACTTGAGTTCTACCACCTTGATGATGAAGAAAGTTAAAAGGCATAGCAATAGTACTTAAACCTGATGATGATGATGATGACGAGAATATATGGCTGTCCAATTCACTAGAGCTGATCATATGAGTTGTGTTGAGCCTTTGGAAAACATCTGTTCGATCAAATGCAAAGTTGGTATTGTTAGTACCACCACCACCACCGTTTGTGGTGGTTTTGGCTGCGGCAGAGGAGCTACTAGGTTTGTTTGTTGGTTTCCTTGTGCGCTTGTTTTTCCGGCCATGGCCGCCGACGGGGACGTTCCGGAGAGTCCCACCTTTGGTCCAGTGCCTCTTGCAAGCTCTACAAAAGTGCCTAGGCTGCGTCTTGTTGTAGTTGTTGTAGTAACAAAACTTGGTGTTTGTGGACTCACACCTCGGACACTTGAGCTGCTCAGGTTGCTCTTGGTTTTGTTGCTGTTGCCGTCTAGCCACAGGAGGTTTTTGCAGCTCAAAGCTTTGTGCTTGTAACAAGGTCTGGCTCCAATCCAGTCCATCACTACTAACCTGCTTTGTACTCAATCCCATGATCAACTCCAAACCCTGAACTAAATGATCTAAGCAAGTAATCTTTTGATCTAGTTTATGATGCAGACGATGACCTAGTCACCTAGCTAGCCCTTGGAACGAGGGAGAAGAAGAGAAAGTAATCGGAAGAAGACGAGGTTGGTAATGGTGCTTATAAGGCAGCTGAGAGTTTCATCAGGTGCTGCAAAGAAATGGCTTGGAAGATGATGAGAAGAGGTGAGCATATCTTTATGTTAAAGGAATGTTAAGTGTTAATTAACACAAGAATATATATATATATATATGAGTGATGATGATGATGATAATTCTGAAATTTCTCTCGATAAGCTTTTGTATGGTCCAAGATAGTTTGTGATTAATGTATGTGGGGTTTGATACTACTGGTAAAGATGAGGTGGTGTGGTGATGGCTGGCAACTCTATACGAAATTATGCAAGCTTATTATAGGTGACAATCAATAGTAGCATGCTCTATCTTAGCTCCCCACACAATTTTATAGAGGGAAGCTACTTAAGTAATAAGAGGAACAACTTGGAGAAGAAGAGTGTGAATGGAAAGAGGAATTACTTAACCCCGAAGGTGATGGTGGGTTGGTGACATGGGTATGTCTTGACACCATTAATAGTGCTTTGTAATGTTGGCTACATATGTAAAAAGAACATATACTACGTGTGCATGTTCTTATTTTGTTTCTTCCTCGAGTTTAACTTCTCCCATCACAGTAATCTCCAAGTTAATTAATTGATATTCTAGATTATGATACCATTAACAATAACTAATACATCAATCTCTTACGTAATTATATCGAATACACATATCAAATTGTTAAGATCGAGCTCCTCAAGGCAGACCATATATTAGTGGTAGTAATTTAGTATATGAAGTGAAGTTATCAAAGGAATAAAACTACATGTACTACGTTCCACGGGTTAAATAGCTAATTAGCTAGGTCGAGAGGAGCTGTGTGGTTTTGGGAAGGACCTTTGTTGGATGGATGTAGAGGGGTGGCTGGGTAGACCCCAACTTTGTAGGGATAAAATTGAACAGTGCAATCACCATCACGTGGCTGCTAGTTAGGGTAAACCCTACAATAGAGGTTTCTCTCGATCATGAATCTCATCGATGATGCTATGGTCCTTTTTACATGTGATTTACACGTTAAAGATCTTGGCGTATTCGTCCAATCACATCCATGCATGCACCATGCAAAATCTACAGTACAAATTTCTTCGATAACAATTGAAACCATCTTGGCTCGCCTAGTCATTGTGTATCTCCGCCGTGAGAGTGGACGTTAATAATGAATGGCTAGGATTACCGGCCGGCGGCCGACCACGACAGCCAGGTGAAAGCATATTATTAGGGCACAACACGAAGTGGTGTATAAAGGACATGATTACATGAAGCAAGTACGTAAAAATATATATATACCGTACCCGTGTTTGTTAGATTGCTTGTGATCAAAGACAGAAAGAGGGTAGGGTGTGAATGGAAATTGAATAAACAGAAGAACTTGTTCGTCGATCTGTTTGGTGTTTGGTTAGGTAAGGCACGTATGACGTATGGATACGACGGAATTAGAATGTCTGTCGTAAACGAATAATACCTAAAAAACTGACCAAAAAGAAAGTCTAAATAAGGTGACCAAAGACGAAGCTAGCAAAGCCATCATATTATACCAAATTCCACAATAACATATGTATTTTCAATCTCACTGACCAAACATGGAGAATTAAAGAAAAGCTTAGAATATTTAGATGGGAAACGCATGCATGCGAACCATTAGTTTTATTCTTTACTATCATTATCAACAATTAAACTATAATTAAGTTCCATGTGAAGTGAAGGAGGAGGGATTATGGAAGGGTCCAAATGCGAAAATGATTGACCCACGAGTCACCACATCATGGGGCTGAGGCTGGACCAAGGTTTGATTGATGGTCCCTGCAGATATAGAATCGAAATGAACATGGCTGATCTGATGATCGAACGTAGGGTACGTGTGTGCTTAATCAGGTTGGTCCATATATGCAACACCCAGTTTAATAATTACGGTCTATTCTTGTTAGCTAGCCGGCAATCATGATTCATAAACATCTATAGACTGGAAAATGAGTTGCATGCAGCTAGCTACTTTATTTTCATCATCGAAATCACATGATGTTAGAAGTTCAAATCCAATTGTGATGGTTCCACCCCAAGTCACCAAGTTGTGATGCGAAGCCTTGAGCTCAATCTGTGTTTGCCAGGAATTTCATGGCTTGAAGCGCCTGCTATAGTCAATGGCTGGGGTCAAATGACTGAAATAAGCAATTGTAGCGCACAAGAAATCACTGCAGCAAATGCAAGTACCCTAATATCGTATTGGGAAAATCATTCTATAAACCGCGCACTGCCCCATAAAAATAAGGATAAAAGAAAAAAATAATTATTTTTTATCCAATTTTTTAATTTTTAGTTAACTTTAAGTCAATAAAAATTTATCGCATAGACGCACTCTATATATGGAATATGTTCATTGTATTGGGTCTCTAGTGTCAGAGTGGGTTAGCTAGAGAGGGAGGTGGTGGCTGATACGTCCGTTTGATTGGTATCAAAATATCATGTGAATAACCGCAGCCGCATACTAATCATGTGATGTGCATAGATATAAGATCAGGTACTAATTAAGCTTAATATCAATACCATCCCGAATACAACTAGGATTCCCTCTGCAATTCTCAGATTTCTAGCGAAACTCAATCGAACTGGGATCCTCAAGTTTGGCGAAAAACCATTAAACACGAGCCTAAAACTTGAAATCCTTCTTTTTGTTCGATTTGCTGTCCTTGTCCTGCATCTTACGTTTCCTCTTCTTCTCCTGCAGTAGTAAAATACATTAAGTACTGGTCTCATCATACTTGAGGATTCATAAACAAACAGGTCAAGTATCTCATTAGAAAAGGCACAAACCTCGATATGGTCAGCAACCATGTCACTGAAATCCTCTCGCTGACTTCGCAGCTTCTCCTCCTCTCTTGCTTGTTCATACCTATGGAAGAGAATGCAAGTTAAAACATGCTCTCACTCAAATGAAACAAGTGTAAAAATGAATAGTGTTTCACTTACTTCTCAGGCAAGACATTCTCCATAGCTTCCAATTCTTCAGGTAGTAGAGTGACATCAACTTTATCTGCTTTCTGACCTCTGAGAAGATCCACCCTTTTGGCTCCTGCTTTCTCTTGGGTGCCACTTGCAACAACATATGTGTGAGTTGTTCCAAGCAATGTCCCTGGAGCAACCCTTTCTTGTTTTTCTTCAAGTACCTTTACAACAAGTAGGAAGATTTAAAGAACAAAAAAAATAGAATCATGTTAGGCAGAAAAGAAAGAAACTATATATCATCAAACTTACTTGGTATAGAGGCCTATCGGGTTCCTTTCTCTGCTGCTTTCGAAGGTCAATGACATCAGGTGTCTCGACACCAGTGGGAGTACTGAAAAGGAAGTGCATATGTTCATTAGTATCGTTAGAGCACATAAAACAAACACAGTAACATCTCAAAAGTGCCAGCATATGAAACAACCAAAATAAGATACTACATATGGAACTTCACAAGTATAGTAAGAACAAAATAAAAATGGTAAACGAAAAAGAATATACCTTGAAAGGCTATCTACAGATTCAATACCATCCTCCATATCTTCTTCATCCATCGGTTCTTCTTCTTCTTCCTCTTCTTCTTCTTCTTCTTCTTCTTCTTCCTCCAAATCACCCCAATGCTTTGCCTTATCAACAGGCTCTTCCTACAAAGAAGGAACACACATGTTAATTTATATAAACACTGAATGCCAATCTAATGGCAATTCATTGATGGAAACAAATCCATCAATTTGTTTCTTTTTGGAACCTTGTAGTTGGCTTTCAAACTACAAAGTGACATTTGACTATCAAAATCACAGTCATACCTCGTAATTAGGCTGATCGTGTTGCTGAACACCAAAAACATCCCCATACAAAGGTTGGCCATATTCATCAACAGGAGGCTTTCCCCAGCCACCGGGATGGTAACCAAAACTAGCTCCAGCAGGAATAGGAGCATTCAGTCCAGGGATTTTCAAATGTGGATATGATGGTGGAGGACCATATCTCTGAAAGAAAAATACAGATTGTCACGACAATACAATGCATTAACAAAAATCAGATCTACAGCGAGAACAAAAGATAAGCATTTTCACCTGCATATTAATGAGCCATGGGGGAGGAGCACCATCTGGCATGCCAAGAGCTTCTTTCAGTTCATGTGATAGCATGCCCGGCTTCATTTCCCTTAATTTTACCTGAGCATAAAAGAAGAACAGGAAAACAACATGAATAACTTGCAACTTCACCTTCATGAGGAAAAATGATTGAACAATCAGTAATACCTCGAATTCTTTCCCTTCATGGTACAAATCACCAAGTGTTGTGAGCTTTGGCTTAGTCTGGAACTTGAAAAAGGCATCATGAAGAACCTAAAAACAGGTAACAAACTCATCAATAAAAATAAAAACAGCCAGAAAATAAATAACCAAAGGCTGATGTGAAATACAATAAAAGGAAACCTGATAATCAATATCCATTTTGCCCATCTTTGGCTGCATACGTTCACGTTGCTTTTGTTTCAACTTCTTACTATCTTCTTTTTCAATGTATGCCTGCAATAAACAACCAAATATTGACGTTAGCATCTTTAAACCTTCAAATCAGCAATAGCCTACCAATTAGGAACAAACATATATCAATAAAAATGAATAACGTACCTGTCTGATTTTCTCAATTCCAGTTGCAGCAATGAAATCAGGAAGTTGAAATGGTTGTTTCTCGATACCACGTTTACCCTGCAGAAATCATCCAGTCTTGATGAGATACAAGTAAATAAGTAATAGAAAATTTCTACACCCAAATCAGCAGTCTAATAGATAAACACAATAGATGAATCTCGAGCACTAAGGAAAACATCTGAAAGGTCAAAGCAGATACATCAGCACCTTTGAACATGGGAAAAAATATTCAGCATTCTAAGAATATGCCCCCAATAATAATACTACATTAGATCTAGATCCCCAATCACACTAATCGATACATAAAAGATAAATCAAACAAGGGTGCCTTTTGCCAAACACCTACAAGTCCAGGCTCCATGGTAGCCACAGCCGCTCCCCTGCAAGAACCACATGTATACATATAAGAGAAACCTCATCGACGTGATCTTCCCACACCCTACTCCCTATTCCCATCATGCTAATCATACCCATTATTCATGCATCAACATTTTAATGGAATAATTTTAACATCAGAGGATATCGCTAACCTGTAGAAATTTTCTCTTCTGGCACCAATGCCTTGGCACCGGGACAGTATTGCGATACGATTTCAAAAACACCAGCAATTTAGGATCAGCTGCAGTTGCATCCCACACCTGAAACATAGTAACAGTCGCACGATCTTTCTGTCAAAGCTGTACATAAGAACAAAATACAAGCAGATACAAACTGGAACGAGAACGATTAAATAAAACAGCATGCATACCTCAACAACATCAGGCCTTGCACAGATCTGTTTCAATTGTGCAATATTCATTCGCCTTAGAAGCTAAAAAACAACCAAATTGACATTAGCCTCCACTAATATGACAATAATAATAATAATGGAAAATTCATAGCACTGTTAACAACCTTTTTCTTCTTGTTTGAAGCACCTTTCTCTTTCTGTTCATCATCTAGTTCCTCCTCTTCAGAATCTGAACCAGCCTTTTTCTTCGCGGCTCCGTCTTGAGCCTCATCTTTCTTTTCCTCCTCAACATCTGCTTTCTTAAATGTGAACTTTTCGAAAATCTTTCTAAACTCCTCGTCCATCCCTTCGTCTATCTCGGCTTTCTCCGGAACATACTCGATTTCAACAACAACCTACAAAGTACATACACAAGATATAAAGACCGATCGTAACAAAAAAACAAACTAAAAACACAGAAAATTCAAGTTCTAGTTTACATTCTAGTGTTCTACAGCTCAATCCTAATAGCTAATCCAACGGAGTACTTAATCATTCACGTTCGTTACTACTCTAGCAGTTTTACATGGAGCACAGGCTAAAGCATTGAACAATAAACAAATAAACTAAATTGCATCTCAATCACCGCAAACCCTAGAAATCTTACTTCAATAACCAAACTAAACAGCTCCGACCACAAAATCGAGGCTTAAGAAGATAAAGAAAGATAGAAACCAAAACCTTTTGAGCATCGATGTTCTCGTTGACATCATCTTCACCGTCGCTGACGTCACTGGCGGCGTTGTTGTTGGCCTGAGAAGCAGCTCTTCTGTTCTTCTTCTGCTTTCTCCTTCTCCGGCGGCGTTCGATCTCCTTCGCCTTCTTGCCGTTTCCGTTGGAGGCTGCTGCGTCGGAGAGGGGGTGGTTCAGATCGCCGTTCGAAACGGCGCGGTTTAGCGGCTGCGAGAGTGCGTCGGCGGTCATGGTTTGGGATTTGGGGAAGAAGAAGAAGACGAAATTGCGAGTGAGAGAATCGGAGAGTGAAGGAAATAAAAAACCGAGGGAGATAATGGGGGCGTTGTTTGGGCTTTTATATGTGAGTCCAAAACTCGTTGGGCTTGTCTTGGCCCATATTGCCATATTTGTTAATGGGGCTGGTCCCTGAGGTGGACTGTGGAACTCTGGAGATCATGATCCGCTAGCCTTGTTTGGTTGGGAGATTGACCATAGGGAAAACTAATTGTATCAGAAAAGACCCTGTGGTAAAAGAATAATAATTATAAATAAATAAAAAATCCCGTCAGTGTGATGAATTGATGATTTATTGGATACTGAAAATTACATTACAGATTTGTACATCAAGTTACGAAAACCGTAGTTATCTGTTGTGACTAAGTATAACCAAAGAAATGTAGAAAACATAAGCATCTTACCAAATGAATATGCGCTATTAACAAATACTAATAATTGATGGGAGAAAGTGAAAAAAGATTCCACTTCCTTAAATAAAGCTTCCAATATTGTATGATTATTTTGCCATCACACAACCATTCCGAAAGTTGCGGAGAGGGAGATAATGGGATGAATACAATTGACACCGACAAAGTTAACCATTTTGATTAGGCTATAATGCTACATAGAAGCACAAAATATTACGTCACATATTCAAATGTAACATTTGATATCAAAGCACGGTAATGTGGTTCCATAAGCTCTCAAGTTTTGAGGTTTATTTTTGAGAATTTTAAATATAAAATCAAAAATAAAATTTGTATGATTCCCTCTCACTCTTTATATGGTTAACAAGATCCAACCAGATTTTCTCGTGTTTCTTTCATTTTCATGTGTTTGATGATCCAACCAACAAGACAACTATACATAACTCGCTTTATTTTGAAATTTCGTTTTTATATATAGTTTTAGGGGATATATTCAATCATAGATTTTAAATAATTATTTTATATTTTAAAAATCTTTACTAATATTAATGTATTCGATTTAAATAACATTTTAAAATTTTGATATATTCGATTTAGATTTTAAACGATTCATTCAAATATTTAAGTATTAAACAATCTACAGGATTTTGATACCTGATTTTCTAAGATTTTGAGAGCCTGGGTATAAATACCAAACCTCTTCTGAAATCAGCTCACCCAACCTAGAGATTTCAGAAATCGGCTCTTCTGAAGATGAACAAACAAAAATGGCGGTGGAATACTGTACTACATAGTCGAGGTCGAAGCTCGTTCTCATCCGAATTTGATTTGGCGGAGCTCACTTCCGATCTCGATCGCGAGATCTATCCGATGATGAAGCTCAATCTCCAGAACGAAATTCCCAGTCTGCTGCCACCGAATGTTGGATCCCCAATTCCATTTTCATCTCTTGGCACCCCAGGTTTGTCGAAGACATTCTTTAATAGGTTTGATTTTAGTTTAATTACTTGTCTTTAGAACTTGGTCTTGAGAAGAAACAAATTGTTTCTCTATTGCGTTTCGAATAGTTTGCATGATTGGGTAAACTGTGATTTGTGTTTAGGGCTATTTTTACAATGCAAAGTGTGACCTGAGTGTATGGTGTACTGTTTTCAATGGGTTATGTGTGCCTAGTGCTTTGTTTCCGCAGCTTTGGTTAGGTATTATATAGGTTATGCATTTTCTGAATGCTACGTTGTTCATCTGCTGGTGTAAAGGGAACTCATCTTCTTTTCTCTGTTGGCATGGTTATGTTCTATGTATTGTTCCCTAAGGTATGTTACTGTACTTCTACACGTTCCTTCCATGATTTGGCCAGTAACAATGAACTTTTGGTAATCTTGTGTTGTGTGCTTTCATTTCAATTGTCAAGTCTAGTGGTAGTTACGTGTACAGTTTAGGATTGTTGATTTTGACCTCTTATCATTGTTAATACTTGCTCACTCTTGTTGTATTTGCTTGTAGGAGGACTCAGATTGATGAAGATATTACGGTGCAAGACATTAGAGATCTGCACGGCCAGTGAAGATGTCACAGTTTTTCAGTTGTGCTTTGTAACTTCCATGTTATATAGGAGATTAATCTTATGTTCTTGCATGTTCCAAGTGTATATGTGTTGATATAGAGATTCGATGTATTGTATTGTTATTGTTTCATTGGAATACATATATAAACATGTGGATGTGTATTCAGCTTCGTGATATGGTTATGTATTTCGTCTTTGCATTTGTGGTAATGTAACTTGATATTTGAAATTTTGGTTAATGTAATTTTGATTTTCGACTAGTTGAACAATCCTTAGAATTTCAAGTAAATCTTAATAAAACAATAGCAAATTCTAATAAAATAATACGAGAGAATTATTACAAATTCACATGGATTTAAAACAATCAGATTATCTAAAGTATTCGTTACAATCCACGGATTATAATTTTTTTTTAAAAAATTCTTAAAAATCCTGATTAGAATACATCCCTTAAAATTAAGGAAAAAGCCTAAGAGTGACACGCAAACCATATATGAGTTAGATTTGTCTTTGACTGAATTTACAGTGGAGCCCACTCTTGCCATCTTTGGACTTCTGCAATAGGTTGTAACCTCCCTCTGTTCCTACATAAAAACCTCGTCCTCTGTTTCAGATCTGAGCAAGAAGAGGAAGACATACATTGACTAGCTCATAAATTAGCATTTTTTTTAGGAAATTACACTTAAGTTCATTTAAAGGCCTTAGTTTAGACATAAGGTTTTTGTATAATGTTTACACACATAAGGTCATTATACAATCATTTAAAAAATTCAGTTTCCAATTTTGCCCCTCGTATATATACATATTTTCTGAATTCAAATTGAATTGAATTCAACAACAACAACGAAACGGAGAGAGAGAGAGAGGGCTTCTGTGTTCTAGAGAGAGCTTCTGTGTTCATCCATTCGAATAAGCTCTGTGTGTTTGTGTTAGTGAGAGAGAGAGAGAGAGAGAGAGAGGAGGCGGAGAAGTTCCGGCGAATTTGGGAGGAGAAGTTCCGGCGAATTTTGGGAGGAGAAGTTCCGGCGAATTGGAGGTTTTCGGTGATAAAAACTTGGGTAAGGTTTCCATTCTGCTCAGCTGTAGATATTTTGTGCTTTGTTTTGTTTGATTTGATGTATTGTTTGATTCGATTAAACCGATTTCGATTTTCGGTTTTCCGATTTTGATTCTTCTACTTTGGATTATGTATGGAGAATTTCAGTGATATTATTTTTAGTGTTCGTGTGTGATTGATGTGGCTAATTTGTGTGTTTTGATATTTCGTATAAATTATGACAAGTTACAGACTGTTAGTACTACATCCGTTGAGAGATAATACTAGTGCATCCCATTGAACATACTAGTTACATGTGCTGTGTGTTCTGTGTGTGTTTTGAGTTGATAGTACTACCTCTGTTGAGTGAGAACACTACTGCATCCTATTGAGCACGCTAGTTACATGTTCTGTGTGTTATGTGTGTGTTATGACTTGATTGTACTACATCTGTTGATTGAATACACTACTTTATCCCATTGAAAACTCTAGTCAGCTATTATGTGTGTTCTGTGTGTCCGATTTTGTATGAATACACTACTGATGTGTAGTAAGGATACTACTTCTTTTTTGTAAGTATTTTTTGTTTTGATTTGCAGATTGGGATCTATGGATTTTGATTTGTAAGTATTCTTTCCCATGTCCCCATGCACTAGCTGCTATACAACATGCCGGTATTGAGTCCATTTACTCTTACATCGAGAATTTCTATGATGTTGGAAGTTACAGGGCTGCCTACGAGTTTGGTATTAAGCCAATACTATGATGCTCTGAATGAACCGGCCATTGTGAAGCCTCCGTTGACAAGAATCCCATCCGGTCGTCCAAAGGATACTCGCATGAAGTCTTCCGTTGAAGGTGGGAAGGCGCCAAGGCCAATCAGATGTGGTCGTTGTGGCGAAAAAGGAAGACACAACAGATTGACGTGTACCAAAGTCATCAACAGCTAACTAGTGTCTACGTTACTCACATGTAGTGTATTCAGCAGTCTACAGTAGTACACTCGGCCTGAACAGAATAGGTGCTACCTTAACGTAATTTTTCCTTTGTGCAATTTTTTGTTTCAACATACTAATTCGAGTTTGTTGTTCTTCGGTTTTTGTGATTTTGTGTTGGTCAATTGTTCTTTGTATGCGGCAACGATTTGTGTGTGGAACCAACTACATTAGTACTATCCAACAATAATAGTAGTACAGTCATCATACAACAAATGTAGCACATACTACTGATTAATCTAGTAAGCACTACTGTTTCAGATTAGAAAGTACTAATCACGAAAATTTAGTGTACTAACACGACTATTGTCCGTTGTAAGCACTACTCCAAAACATTAAGTGTACTACTTCAACACATGTGTAAGTACTACTGTTTCACAACCGAAAGTACTACTTCACAAAAATGTAGTGTATTACTAACACTATTGCAGTCTCTAGTAAGTACTACTAACAAATATCCTGGGTACTACTTAAACACAACGCAACTACTAGTATTCAGTACATCAGACCATAACAGAAGAATGTACTACATGAAGCCTAACAGAACAGAAAGAACATAAAGAACTAATTGGGCTTTGCTTTGCTTCTAGTGCTTCTTCTTGCAACTCGGTAATCATAAAGCGGGTCCTTTGTTGTAGTCTTCCTCTTCTTGGTCTTGACAGCTTTTATCATCGAAGGAGGTGACTTCCGCTTGCTTGTTTCAACCTTCCCACTCCGCGACCTCAGTTGTCGTGTCGCTGCGAGGGCCATGCTATCATTTTTAAATTTCGATCTGATCTCATATGCATCTTCACTGTTGCCCTGCTTATCATCAAATTCAAAACAAACAAAAAAATCAACAAGAGTAGTACATTCTGAAAACTATAGTATTACAGGCATGCACAAAGTCCCAGTACAGTAGTACTATCCAACACCTAGAGTAGTACTATGTGAAAACTACAGTAGCACATGCAATAAACTGTTGTAATGTTTTCGCAGATTTCTGAAATTAAATCAATAAATGCACTAATACACAACATACCAGGTTGATTTCTTCATCTCCGGCTTGTTCTTCACCTTCTTCTTCTTCTGCTTCTTCTTCTTCATCATTTTTTTCTTCATCTTCATCTTCTGCTTCTTCTTCTGCTGTTTCTTCTGTTTCTTCTTCTGCTGTTTATTCTGCTTCTTCTTCCACTGCTTCTTCTTCTTCAGCTTGTGTCTCTTCTTCTTCAGCTTGTGTCTCTTCTTCGTCTGTCTCTTCTACACACTACTCACAGACAGCAGTACAAACTACTCAGGACAGTAGTACAAACTAGTTCAGAGCAAACAACAAACTACTCAGCACATGACTACACACTACACACAACAGATCCACACACTACTAACAGACAGCAGTACAAACTACTCAAGACAGGAGTACAAACTAGTTAAGAGCAAACAACAAACTACTCAGCACAGGACTACACACTACACACAACAGATCCACACACTACTAACAGACAGCAGTACAAACTACTCAAGACAGTAGTACAAACTAGTTAAGAGCAAACAACAAACTACTCAGCACAAGATTACACACTGTACAGATCCACACACTACTAACAGACAGCAGTACAAACTACTCAAGACAGGAGTACAAACTAGTTAAGAGCAAACAACAAACTATTCAGCACAGGACTACACACTACTAACAGACAGTACTACAAACTACACACTAAATCCCTCACCTGCATGAGCTGCACTTTGTTGCTTCGGGCGGCGCTTTTTACCAAGGCCAGGGTTTGAAGCCGGAGGAGCCATTGTCTTAAAGCTGCCGGGAGGGGGAGAGGACCTTAGTGTTAGAGAAAGAGACAGAGAATCAAACCTGAGAGATATAGAGAGATAGAGAGAGAGAGAGAGAGAGAGAGAGAGAGAGAGAGAGAGAGTGTGAGACCTGAAATTGAGGGAGGGACACGGTGGCGTTTGACTGTAGGGTGGTGTCGGACGGCGTCGGGCTCGTTGGTGATCGGAAACCACAGGCTTGCGACGGCAATCGAAGTGGAGATGGAGGCTGGGCTGCTGTGACGGAATTCGAAGTAGGAAGTATGTGGAATGGGCAGAATCACAGTGAAGAGGAGAATGGAACTCTGCTAGGGCTTGGGCACAGTTTGAATTTTGCTTTTCATTATGATTTCTGGTGTGAAGGAAGAGAGAAAACAGAAATGGCATTCAACGTAAATTAATCAAACTTCAAGGTTTTTTGTTTTATCAAATGGCCTTAATTATGAAAGAAAAATAAGGTGACCTTATACGTAACTAATCTTACGTAACTGACCTTATACGTATTTTACCCTCTTTTTTTTGGAGGGAAAAAGAAAAGAGCTGTGATGGGGTTGTTGGGTATTGAGGAAAATAGGAATGCTGCTGAGAATGGATCAGATTTTGGGTCTGACTCGTCCGAGTTTCTACTCGGGAGGAGCAAGAAGAATAAGTACAAGAGATTGATGCAGTCTGAGGTCACGGAAGAAGAAGAAGGAGTAGAAGAAGACGGTTCATTGAGGGAAGGCAATCGTAATACGAAGAAATATGTATTTGCCTGTGCCATATTTGCTTCACTCAATTCTGTGCTTCTTGGATATGGTTGGTATATAATTCTATCTTCTTTTTTCTATACATGAAATGGTTAATTCTTTGAAGCCCATTTTAATTTGTGTTTGATCTGTTGATTTGGGAAATTCTTAAGATTGTGTCAAGACTTGTAATGGAGGTCATGAAAGTTGCAAGTGGCATGGAATTTGATACTTAATTATAGAATTTAGTTTGATTTAATCCAAGTGAAGCCAACTACTGTTTTTTTAAAGTATGTTCACCAGAAGTATTGGGTTAAAAGTTACAGTCTTGGAAGTTAAAGTGAAATGCTTTGAACACTTGAAAATAACATGGCAAAGTCAAGATGCTGTATTTAACTATGAATGTGAGTGATGAAAATGTGCAGAGTTGGAGTATAATGTGTGTTGTTCACAATGCGGATGTGGGTGTTATGAGTGGAGCTATTCTCTTCATTCAGGAGGACTTGAAAATCACAGATGTACAACAAGAACTTCTTGTTGGGATTTTAAGCATAATCTCCCTACTGGGTAGTTTAGCAGGTGGCAAAACATTAGATACCATTGGTTGAAAATGGACTATTGCATTTGCGGCTTTTATCTTTCAGACAGGTGCAGCTGTAATGGCATTTGCTCCTTCTTATGAAGTATTGATGATTGGTAGACTCTTTGCTGGGATTGGTATAGGATTCGGTGTCATGATTGCACCTGTATACATTGCTGAGATTTCGCCTTCAGTAGCTCGCGGTTCACTTACTTCATTTCCTGAGATCTTTGTGAACTTAGGAATCCTTCTTTGTTACATATCAAATTATGCATTTTCGGGGCTCCCGTGCATATAAGTTTGAGGGTCATGCTTGGTGTGGGAATCCTACCTTCGGTGTTCCTTGGATTTGCGCTTTTTGTGATTTCTGAATCCCCAAGGTGGCTGGTTATGCAGAATAGGATTAAGAAGCCAGGGTGGTATTGACCGAAACGAATGAGAGTGGACGAGAAGTTGAGGAGAGATTGGCTGAAATACAGCTAGCTGCTGCAAGGATGGCCAATGCTGACAATCAAGAAGCAAAAGCTATAGGGTGCGAAATTCTGAGTCCTTCTCCCCAAGTTCGACGAATACTGATTACTGGTTGTGGAATCCAATGTTTCCAACAGATTATAGGCGTTGATGCAACAATTTATTATAGTCCAACGATTTTTAAAAATGCCAGGATTAAGGGCAACACTGAACTTCTTGCTACAACTGTTGTTGTTGGACTTGCAAAGACTTTGTTCATCTTGGTAGCTATCTTGCTTATTGACAAAGTGGGGAGGAAGCCTTTGGTTTATGTCAGCACTATTGGAATGACCACTTGCTTATTCGGACTGAGCCTCGCACTAGCTTTCTTGGGAATGGAAAACTTGGGATTGGATTGTAGATACTAGCAGTTTGTGGAAACGTAGCTTTCTTCTTGGTGGGGATTGGCCCGATTTGTTGGGTCTTGTCATCAGAAATCTTCCCTCTAAGGCTTCGAGCTCAAGCATCTGCACTTGGGGCAGTCGGCAGAATGGCCAGAAGTGGTGTGATTACCATGTCATTCCTCTTGGTGTCTCGAGCAATCACAGTAGCAGGAACCTTCTTTGTTTTTTCAGCGATTTCGGCTGCCTTAGTAGCTTTTGTTCATACATGTGTTCCAGAAACAAAAGGGAAGTCTTTAGAGGAAATCGAAATGCTTTTCCATCATGAAGGGGAGTGGCATGGAAGTGGAGTAGAATTGGGAGATGCACAGCGTCTAATGCAGAAAGAATGAGTTCAACAAGATCAAGATGTGCAAGTAACTGTACACTAAATGTTTTGGCCAAATTGGTTTGAGTACTCACTATACTGATATATCTGCGAAATGTAGCCATTGCAAATATTACAAGAAGAATTAAAGCAAAATACATCAAGTTTATTCAAAGTTTTAATGCCCTCCAAGTCGATATATCAAGCATTTAACTTTGTTCTTGAAATTAGTAGTCCGCATGCATGCATTTAACGCAGGGAACTGGGAACGTCCATATATTAGAAGTAAATATACTCGACTATTTTTGCGCTCCCTTCTCCCAGTGATTGAACATATCAGCCTCTCTTGGTCTCGCTTTTCATTCTCCATCCTCCAGAGACAAGAGTCCAGACCTCCAGAGAAGTCAATCTTCACGGACCACGCCGCGCGGCCCCCTGTTTCTTGATTGATATTTGGATTCATCACAGTACAAGTCCCCCTAGTAAATTCATCACCTTTTTACCACTAGTTGTTATACAAAGTCAAGTCGCATTGCCTCATCAGGTAGCATCCATCTGCCTGAGCTAGCGAGCTCTCAAAGGTATTGTGCCTATCTTCCTAATTTTCTTTTGAAGTACACACTTATTTTGAAACTCCTTGTATGCCGATTTTTGGTAGTTTTGTGGTATAACTGTTATGTGTTCATGTTCATCAAGTAACCTATTTGGAACTTCAACTGTTTCAGGTGTTGATGTTGTATATCAATTTGTTCTATTTCTCACTTCCTGATGTATTGGTTTAAACTGACTCTTGATAGCTATTTGTCTGATGATTTTGTTCCATCTAAAACTGGTACGAGTATGTTTCATCTGCTGAATTCATTACTGTTTGTAGTTTATAACTCGATTTGTTTGTTTCATATAAGCTGAATGCAGTACTTTTTTGTAGGTTATAAGTCGATATGGTGAGGGAAAAGCAACTTCATATGACAGCAAATCCACATGATTTTGGCCAAAACGTGGAAATCAAATGATAACTGCTGGATATTTTAGCGGGCACAAGTTTCGACCACCTTTATCAATTAGCCAAGAATATAGATGGAGCTGGGAACAACAATTTGCTCCTCTCAGATATGGCCGCTTGCTACAATATAGAAGCCAATTGTTTTGTGTTCAATGGGAAGAGGGTATTCTTAGGATTAGAAGATGTTCTTCTAATCCTTGGCCTTCCCCTCACGGGAGAGTCCGTCATTAGTGAAGAACCCGATTTTGGTTTATGTAAGAATTTGTTAGGAAGAGAGTATATAAAGAATGGGAATGTGCAGAAAGAGCTTGACCTGAATTGGCTACGGGATAATTTTGCCAACGTTGGTGAAGATGCCCCAGGTGACAAGTTTGATGAAAGTGTCAGGGCATTTGTGTTGTGTTGGGTACACTGGTGTACCAACAGGGAAAAAAACCCGTTATAAGCTGTCGTTTCTTGGAGTATCTAAAAGATGTAAATAAAATTAAAGAGTATGCTTGGGGTGCAACAGCGCTTGGCCGGCTTCATTAAAGCTTGAGAAAAGTTACGAAAGCCGGAGATGGCTGCCAAAAATCCCAAAATCTTAGTGGAATAACCTACCTCTTGCCAGTAAGTCCATTATTTCCACATTTGTAAACTTTGTTACTTCATTATTTCATGAGGAATTATCACTTCGGTACCTACAAATGGACCATTCATCACTTTGATACCTCATGAATCAGCCTGAGGAATATATGCACACAGAAGGATGACAGTTTTTTTTGTGTTTTGCAGTTCCTCACAAATGGCCCATATATTCTCTTGGTACCTCTTGCCATTAATTCTCAAGGATGACAGTTTTTTTGTGTTTTGCAGTTATGGGGCGTTATGTTCATCCTCTATGGATAAAACTGTGGCGTGCCGGTGATTTTCCCACTGAGTGGCCAATTGGACCGCAAATGGTCCAAGAGTTCACTAAAGATTTTGGGAAGAGGACCAATTCTGAATCGTACAGACACGATTTCCACTCCTTAGAAGAAGATGAGGTAATAATTTTTTTTTTTTCATTTTGGAGATCAATGGTTTTGCAAGTAATAATTATTTTTCCATTTTGCAGATTGATAGAGATCCATACGCATTTTTGGATTAACACCTTCCCAATTGGGTTAGAAGAGAACGGCAAATTAAGATCTTGCCGATAATTTTGTCTCAGTTGAGGGCTAAGGATATCATCTACCATGATCCACACTGTGGTATGGTAAGCATTCCTGACCGTTACCAGAAATGTAATAACATGAAATGGAAATCAGATATGAAAGCCAGGTGGGATGCGATGATGAAAGAATTTAAGGAGGCCAATGTGCTCCCACATCTGATGTAGAACCTGCTATCACATCTCCCACATCTCCCATATCTCCTTCTGATAGGGAATATGACACACCACCTACTTGTAAGCCTTGGTTCTTTTCCGTCTACTGTTAAGAATATTTGTTCCTTGTGAGTTTGTTTGCCAACTGAATGATTCGTATGCTCTTAGTTTTGGTAGTGTTTGTTTCTCGAGTGATTGTTCTTTTTGTTTGAAAAAAAAGGCTTTGTCTTATCAGTGCAACAGTTTAACTTGTATTCAAGGAATGTTAGCTCAGATAATATGATTGATATCTTAATCGTTGCATGTAATTACTCTTCTTTTGTTCCTTGAAGCTTTCGACCATTGCATACTCGAAGACTCTGAGTATGTCGGTGAAGACTCAGAGAAGGTTGATTTGAGCCTATACCAGGATGACAAAGAGGTACGAGTTTGTAGCCATCAATTTTTTAGATGCTTTGTGTGTTGTACTCATATTCAATTTAATCTGATTATAACATTTGCTTGTTTGTTTTATTTTTTCATGATCCAGTTGAAGAAGAACAATGTACCAATTCAAGACAAGGGCAGTGCTACCCTTATGAATCAGTCTGAGGAATATATGCACACTGAAGATGGCTTTACCAAGGGTAGTCTCAAATGTGTGTCCTAGTTTCGCTTACAATTGTCACATGAGTCTGCTTCTTTGTTCAAAACTGAGTTGTTGTATCCTCTAAACACGAGTAACTTTGATGTTCCTTGTCAAGTTTATTGAAAATGTTTTGTTCACCATAAAAGGTCACAGATATACAACTCTAAGTCTCTAAACACATTCAACTTTGATGTTCCTTGTGAAGCTCCATCTAAATCTTACATACCCTTCTCTCAATATGATGCTTGGATCCAATTCTCCATATTGTTCTAGAGATATTAGGCTGTCGGAATAGCCAAAGACATGGCAGCCATATCTGTTGTATCTCTGTTCCAAACTCAGAAGTTGTAATTTTTTTCATCGAATCATCTCTTAATTTCAAAAAGTAACACCTTGATGTGTTTTAAAATATATGACATACTCCCATTCAACGCAATTGAAGCAATAGACTATGTCAGGGTGTGTTTGAACCTTCTCTTTCTGAATGTGGTGATGTAACTCCCACATTTTGTTATCAACAACGCTCCTGGAATTAAACTGCACAATGGTCAAAGATCCTTTAAACTTGGAGACGAATTTTCGAAACCAGTTGCACCTTGTTTGAATTTGAAGCAACGCGATTGAATGCTTGCAAGGAGAACAAGCGTGGCTTTAACGACGTCTTTGAGCTTATAGTAAGCAGCATAAGATGAGATGGTTCAACCCTACTGGGGTTGGTAGCAGGCTAGCAGCGTCATCAATTGAGTGCCGAGCGGCAACATAGCGTCAAGTATGCCTTGGACACACATTGGATTGCACAGAGTGATCTAACAGGCAGTTTCAATAAGATGTCGACGACGACATCAATTAATGTGTTTCTCCTTCTCGGCTTCTCCACATATGAAGTATAGTCTTTATCAAAATCATTAGAAGATGGATGAATCCGATAAGCATGAAGAACATTTCGTGATAGTTCATTCAATCATTAGTAGTATTGTGACAGTATACACGTACATTAGAAACCAAACCCTAGCTCACACATCTTATAAAGAAAATGACTTGTTTATGTTTGATAGGATACTAAAAGAACTTGGATACTTAGATACTAATTGGAGATCTAAGTAATAAAAGGTGAAAATCAGTAAGATCATGTGTGGAAATCAGATGTGCTTTCTCAGAAAGGTGAGCATGGTGTCACGCCCCGCCAACATTCCAAGGGTTGCGTTGAGCATTCGCGAGGGAAACATGCCTCAAGGATAGGATTGGAGCATCCTGGACGCATTCGAAGGCAGCAAGAGGCACCCAGAGGGAGCTGCCGAAAGCACCCGGAGACAGCCGGGTGCCAGCCAGGGGGCTACAAGAAGCACCCGGGGGGCTGCTAGACGCACCCAGGCAGGCCTGGGAAGTTCCAGAAAGGTTCGGAACAGCGGGGTCGATTTCGGAGGGGTCCGGAACATCATGGAGGCATCCGGAAGGGTCCGAAGTTATATGGAGGCACCCGGAACACTACGGAAGGTGACGGAAGGTGCCGGAAGGCCTTAGAAGGTCGCGGAAGGTTGCGGAAGTCTCTGGAAGACTTGGGAAGCATCAAGGCAAGTCTTGAACTCTCTAGAACCTTAGAGAGGCTCGTGGGACAAGGTCACTCCGGAGATCTCTAGAACCATCATGGGACATCATAGTGTAGTATAGATAGGTCTAGAACCCTCTATACTTGTATATGTGTTAGATTAGTCTAGAACACATAGGCTTGAAGGTGGAGGCTATAAATAGGGAACCACCCCTCCCATTTGAGATTAGAGAAAGAGGTAGGAACTCTTGGAAGGAAATTAAGGAGTTTAGCTTAAGAGTAAGCTATCAAACTCTTGTAAAGCTTTCTTTAGCAATACAAGTTTCTTCTTTCAAAGCTCTTCTTCTTCTTTCGATCTTTTGGTTGTTCTAGCCAAGCGTTGGCGATAATTAGGCTGACTTAGCATAAGGGGAGTACTAAGGCCGCACGAGTGCTAGTAGAAAAATAAACTCGTGACAATGGGCTGACTAAATTGGTCAGGTGATTGTTCTTGAGCAAAATGTGTTCCTTCTGTGGCAAGTTAACAATCTCCAAATCGCATGTAAACTGTTTCACCTTTCCACTAGTCATAGTGTCTTCTATCCCTGGAAACTTGTAAAAGTAAAAACAAGCACCGGAACTTTGACAACTAGTGTCTTGTCATGCCCATGTCATCTGATTTGGACCTGTAACGATGTATATGAATCGAAGTCGATCATATACGAGGCATTTTTCTTACTTTACTTTTTCTTTTTTTTAGGTGAAGTTCTTACTTACCTAAACACGCTCATGGAAAAGAAAAAGTTTCTCGGACACAACCTATTTCCTATTATTTCTTGGGTAGAAATAATCAAGCATCTCTTTTGATTAACTGTTTTAAACTCATGGCATTTGCGTTCAAACACCCCCCTCCAACAAGAAAATTCAACATCAGGATCTGGCATGATCAAAAACTTGATGGTGAAGAAGACATGGATTTATACTATTCAAAAGCAAAACCAGTCATTATTGAGGTGCTCGATGTAAAAAAGGAGAGTTTGGGTTTACTTCAAAAAATTGTGAAGAATTTGGGTTATGAAGATGCTCCTATTTGTTATAGGGTGTCACACACAGCTAAAATGTTTTCATCTATTAAAAAAGACGACGAGATGATTTCACTTGTAAGTCAACTATCAATCGTTCGTGAGTTGGTAATCTATGTGGATGCAGTTAGAAAAGTTATACCGTTAGTCGAATATCCTACCATAATGTTTTGGAATTGTTATAGACTTACCTCAGAAACCATTGATTACCTATTAACTCTTGTGAAGATTTATGACCTAGATATTCTATTTCTTATGGAGACTCGTTTGTCGTCCCTTTTTATTGCAAAGATATCTTTGAAGCTAGGGTTCAAAAACTTAAGGGATTCTCCTGTAAACGTACATATGCAGATGAAGGGCTAGATAACTGTGTCGGATTGGCTATGCTGTGGAAATCAAATGTGAAACTTGAATTTCACAACTAGTCAAAAAAATTATTTTGATTTCGTAGTTAATGATAAGTGGAGGTTGATAGCATTTTATGGGGACTCAAAAAATTAGAAGAACTCATGGGAGTGGCTAGCTATGCTGTCAGAAGAGTTGGCAATATACAAAGACATGTGGGCAGTTATTGCAGATTTTAATGAAATTTTACATCAGTACGAGAAAAAAGGGAAACACCAGAAGAGGAGGCATGCATGGCGGCATTCAAAGAGGCTTTGGACAAATGTGGTCTTAAGGACAATTTGATTTATAAGGGTGGTAAGTTTACTTGGACAGAGGCCCAAATGGGGTCAAAGAGAGACTTGATAGGGCAGTATCTACATCAAAGTGGAAAGATGAGTATCCTGATGCAAGAGTACTACATCTTACGGATGAAAAAATCTCAGATCGCATCCATCTGTTGTTGAAAATAAATGGTAAAAAAGAAATATTAGAAAGTATTGAGACTATAGAAAAAGATATGGCTGCATTCTTTCGTTGGGTTCATGATTTTGAATTAAAAGTGAAAGATAAAAAAATTGAGATGGTTTCTCGTTTGAGTGAGCATGAGAACCTTGATAAAAACTATTTTAACATTGCAGAGCAGGTCGCCCCTGATTTGATTTAACTAGAATATATTGCAATACAAATAAGGAATGAAGTGAGACGCGAATGTATAATTACTCTCAAGGCTCGTCGAAAACCTCTCGGCCTTATTATTAAATAGAATGATCGTTCCTAGGCCAAGGCCAAGTCCAAAGTATAACTTTTCAATTCAGGAACAATTTCCAAAAGTTCTTGGAAGAATCGAAGAAGAAAATCTTTCAAGGTGTATTGCTGAAGCAGGATTGCTATTAGAGTTGTTTCCAATGAGGCCAATATGCCCAGAAGAGTTTGTAAAACAAACGATAGGGAAACAAGTAGATAAATTGATCGAGTGGTATACAAGACAAGAGAGCCCTGATGAGTTAGAGAAGAAAGCATGGATAGCTGGCGTTGATATTATTGTATATGACACCGTCAACTCTCTACTTCAGGAAAATCAGATTGAAAGTAAAAGCACAATAGAAGACCTGAAGAAAGAAGCTCGATACTGTTTGTTTGATTATTACCTGGGTAGACGCGGACCTGAGTCTCACTTACTTGCACAATATATTAAAGAAGAACTCGACGACAAACTCGAGAATGGTTTTGATTGGGTCATCATGAATGGGCAGTATGATATTACTATTACTGAAGACACATGGGAGCGACAATTAGTTGAACTCGAAGACAAGCTGTTTGCGTTAGAGAGAGAAGCAGCAGTGCTGATCAATAATAGGGACATGAACATGTGGGTAGACTTGATTGAAGAAAAGGGGCTTGGTGTGCTAGAGGACATTGGATGTATCTTATGCTCACGAGACGGTAAAATCTCTCGATCAAAAGCAGGTGTGGAAGACCCTTCATTAATAGCCCAACGACTTCATAAGGCAAATGACAAAGCCCTCATAGCCTTTAAAACAAAGACCAAGACCCCAAAGTCGACCACTTGCAACAACTACCGGAGTAAAGTCATAGATGCGTACAAGAAGATCGAAAAAGAAGAGATCGTAGATGATTGATGATGTTTATTTGATGTAAAATTGATTAGTTTCAATAAAAATCTTTAGTTTTCTACACTACTTTCTCTCCCTGAAATTTACTCTCTTCGTTTATGTGTTCGCTGTGAAATCTTAACGACGAAGGCACGACATCGAAGTTGTGAGTCCTTGAATTTGGTTCACCTTTGAAATGTTGAGATAATATGTGAAGGTATATAGAGTTGTGTGCAAAATTGAATATGATTTTTTGGTTTTAGGAGCTAGCACATTTTTTTTGTCGGGGGGTTGGATAATATAAAAATATCTGAAATTTTCTGTAGGTTTTTTTGATACAAAAGAAAAAGAAACACCAAACTAGAGGTTAAAACCTCTTGAATAGCCGATCTCCGTTAAGTAAAAAAAAAAAAGCATTCCTAGCTCTCTCAGAAATGCTTCTATTCTAGAAATGATCATCAGAAATTGAGTGGTTAAGGTTTGAGAGTTTGTCTACAACGAAATTCGCCTCTCGAAATACGATGGATTCTTGTTTGATTAAATTGGTTGAGAATATGTCTAATGTCTTCAACAATTGTCTTCAATCTCTAGGAAATATGACAACTTCTTTTGACACAATCAATCACTAATTTTAAGTCACCTTCCACTTGAACATTATGAAGATCAAGTCTTCTGGCAAATAGAAGGTTGTCTCGAAGGGCTGTAGCCTCAGCAACTGGAATGATTATCCTCCCTTGGTTTCTTGCTCCTACTGCAATAGGTTGACCATGTAGATCTCTAATAATGAAGCCACCTGCTACCTTCCCAACACCAGGGTTAGCTACACTTCCATCAAAGTTTATTTTCATGTAGGATTGATCAGGGGCTTGCCACTTGATGATTCTTGAGCTTGAAGAAGACTTCTGGCCGGGGAATACTAGTACACTCTAGGTAATTCTTGAAATAGGCTGCCGCAGCTGCAACAATTGAAGCAGGATAACATGTTTCATTTCTGAAAATGCAATTTCTTGCCCTCTAAATCTGCCAAAGGATAGTGAAAACGTTCTCCAATTCATGGTTCTCATTCTTAGTTAACAGCAGATCATTCAAGGAATTTAAACAAGTACTATTTTGGTTAAACCAGCTCAATCTAGAGAGTCTCCAGACTTCCTTTGCAACAGGACAATTGTAAAACAAGTGCTCTATGTTTTCTTCAGCATTATTACAAAGAGGACAAACATTTGTATTGATCATACCAAATTTCATCAATCTATTTCTGGTTTTTAGTCTCCCTCTTAAGAGGGTCCAAGCAAAGACTTTAATTTTCGACATCATTTTAAGTTTCCAGACATTGCTCAGCTGTTTTGTATTATCAGGCACATTTATATCATTATATTGCATCCAACAAGCAGATTTTATTGAGAAGTTACCTCAAACAAAGGAATCCTCAATATTAGAAACAGAGAGGGAAATACTGCAAACCTGGTCTGCAATTCCATGATCCAACATTCTATTCAATTTCTCTTTATTCCATTGACCATTGACAATAAAATCACTGACATTCTCATTCCAACTTTGAATGATATTGGGATCATTGATAGTTTTGAATAAAAGGGAATCCAGCACCCAATTGTGGCACCAAAAATTAAACTTTTCTCCATTACCAACAGTCCATCTAATACTTTTAAAAATAATCTCCCTGGAGTCTAAAATTTCTTGCCAAGCTACTGAGTTACTTCCTTTCTTCTTTACCATACAAAAAGATTTTTTCCTTAGATACTTGCCCTTTATAATTTTGACCCACCAGTTTTCTGGTTTAGTCAAAATTTTCCAGCCTAGTTTTGCAAGAGCAGCACTATTAAAACCTAAGGGTCCCTAATTCCAAGACCTCCCATCTATTTTGGTTTACGAACATTCTTCCAGGCTACAGGAGTAGCTTTAGAGTCACTTCCCCAGAAAAAATCTCTAGATTCTTTTCTAATCACTTTAATCACTTTAACAGGGCATTTAAAGGAGGACATGATATGATTTGGCATTCCAGAAATACAAGAATTTATCAAAGTTAATTTTTCATCTATGGAAAGGGAGTTCTTCTTCTAGCCTGCTAATTTATTGCTAATTTTTTAGAAAAGTTCCTTGGCATTTAGGAGGTCTTTCCAGAACACTATGTTATGGATGCCAAGATATTTCCCTATGGAGTACTTATGTTGAATACCAATAGCAAAAGTAATGGAAATCTTAACAACATTACTTACTTTAGGAAAAAAAATAAAGGGAGGACTTATGGAAGTTTATTTTTTGTCCAGAGACATCAGCAAAATCCTAGATCCCTTCCATAATATTCCTAGCAGCTTTAGAGATAACTTTTCCAAAAATCAGACAGTCATCATCAAACATTAAGTTTGAGATTCTTTAACCTTGGGGAGCAGAGAGAATTCCTACTTAGGACTTCAAATTTCTAGCTAAATGATTCATGTGTCTGATGAAAAGTTCCATGCAAAGAATGAAAATGTAGGGGGAAAGAGGGTCACCTTGCCTAATCCCTCTACTAGGTCTAAAAAAACCTTCAGGTTTACCATTAACGATAATAGAGAAAGTAGTAGTTTCTATACAGTTCATAATTCTCTTAATCCAGTCAGTTGCAAAGCCAAAAGCTTTTAAACAATTCATGATATAGTTCAAATCTAGCAAATCATAAGCTTTTTCAAGATCCAACTTCATTGCCATGACTCCTGTTCTTCCTTTCTTTCTTTTAAAATAAGAAAATAACTCATGAGCAATAAGTATGTTGTCATGGATTACTCTACTAGGTGCAAAAGCACCTTGATTTTCAGAAATTCACTTTTCAAGTAGTGGTCTAAGCCTTTTCACAATGATTTTAGTTATAATCTTGTAGATTACATTACACAGACTAATTGGTCTGAACTGATTCACACTATTAGAATTTTTTTAACTTTTGAAATTAAAGCAATGTTGGTATGGTTTAGCTCTAGAACACTAGCATTTGTATTAAAGAAGTTCTGGACAACAGGGATTACCGAATTTCTGACCTCATTCCAGTTTTTTTGGAAAAAAATTGCATGAAGTCCATCAGGTCCTGGAGCTTTAAGGATGCCTATTGAATTGATTGCATCCCAAATTTCTGCCTCATTGACCTGTGAAAGCAAAAGGTTATTGTCATTAGCAGTAATTTTTTGGGGAATAATATCCAGGAATATTTTCATTTTTCTTTTATTGGTTATACAGTTTCCAGTAAATCTTTTCTTAAATTTATTTATGAACACAGCTTCAATCTGATTTGTATCCTCTATAACATTATCATACTCATCCTTTATTTTGGTAATCTAGTTTCTTTTCTTTCTCATAGTTGCCACAGTGTGGAAATACTTGGTGTTTTCATCACCAAGTTTCAGCCAATTTGCCTTAGCCTTTTGAGCCCACATTAATTCTTCATTTCTGAACAAGTCCTGGAGTTCCAGGTTTAGTTGAGTGTTCCTTTCCTGTAAAACCATTGAACTGGGATCTTTCATAAGTTGTTCCTGCACACAAGTAAGTCTTTCATGTGTATCTTTAACCCTAGCTAGCAAGTTGCCAGAAACATTTTTATTCTAATCGTTGATAACCTCACCAAAATTACCAGCAAGCATATTAAAATTTATAACTGGATCCTAACTCAGGGGTCTTCCCCAAGTTTACCTTAAGAGAGGTTTAAAGGTATGATGGGACATCCAAATGGCTTCAAATTTAAACTTTGATGAAAAATGTTGTGTAAATTGATCGAGACTGGGGCAAATAGGTCCATGATCAGAACCAAAGATTGATAGGTTTTCAACATTAAGTTTTGGGAACTGAAGAACACACTTCGAGTTTGCACAGACCTATCCAGTTTCTCAATCAAACCGCTTCTGTTAAAAAAATTAACAAAGTTTTGCATATAAGTTGTAAAGGTTCTACTTCCTCCTAGCTTCTTGACAAGGCGGGTAAACACTTCTCAAAAATACCATATTCACAACCTAGATATATCAATGTAGTAAGATAAATAGGTATTATCGAACACGAGGAATTGGTGAAACTAAATCCTAACATTAGACTAAAATGCTAATAGACTCGACTATAGTACACTAATGTCACTAAGAACCTAATCTAGACAGACTCAAATGCTACGAAATTTGGATACAATAATATAGACACAATGGTGGACTACCACATAAAATTAAAGAGTTTTCTGAGTTGATTTGGTAACCGAAATAAATTGGCTAAGCTACAGCTAATGCAGAAATCAGTAAATTGCATAAAGTAAATTGTTGTAGATAACCAATGAGATATGAATGTTAAGAACTTCTCTCAACCCTAGACATACTTACGACCTCCCCAATATAATTAAACTAACCATGGATGAATACTCCCCACACAAGAGCTTTGGTTAAGTCATCTTGTGTATTACACTCTCTTACTTGGCATGAAAGAGGGAGGGACAATCCACTCGATCTTGATCCTCAATTAACCGACTTATAAATATGGTGATGTAAGCCTAGAGAACTAAAGTTATTATGTTTTAAGAATGTTTGAAGAATAACAAAACTTCAAGGGTTGATAATGTGGTCACTCTTATATTACTAATGCTCGTTTCACACAAATTCATGTTTGTCTCTAGAGAATATGCAATGATAAGGTGGTCATATACATAATCAAGACTATCGATCCTAAGTCATGCATCTAAGCGTGCACTCAAGGAAACATGAACATAGAAATCATACGGTGAGAAAACAGTGAAACAAAACTCATCCAAATAATTAATAGAATCAAAAGGGGTTCAAAATCGTAAGCATATCTAGGGATTCAATCAGCCCCTAACAAAAAGAATTTAGCTACACATAGTCTTAAATAATAACATTAAAAAATTCATGAAAGATGAACAAAATAAGGAGAAGAAATAAACTCTTGATCCCCGTCGAGATCGTAGACTGCAGTATGGATCTTCTCTTCCCGTTCAACTTCTTCTTTCTTCTTATTCTTTCTCCTCTTGTTTTTGTCTTTTTCTCTTAATCTCTTCTCTCACGTCCTGTTGCCTCCTTCTTCTTTAGCTAGCTATATATATATAAGCATGCAACTAGGTCAATTCCTAGCTAGCCCACGTGCCAACAATCCAACTCCAAGTGGAGTTCTTCTGTTTTGTCTCTTCTTTCCTCGCCAAAGTTCCAGCCGTCCTTCGTTCTGGCAATCAATTTATATCTCTAACCAACCAACTAGATCAAGGACACGTGCTAGTCACCACGTGCCAAGCTGGTGCCAATAGCAAACCTATTTTGCCTCTTAATTGCTCGCCAAGCACACATATATAAATAGCCTCTCGCCAGACAGCAAAACCAAGCTGCAATATATATGTCTTCAATTAACTTAATTAATTAACTCACGTGCACTCTTTCATCACATGCTCGCCAAACTGCTGCACTTTGTATTCTTCTCAAATTAGGATTCTTTGACCTTGTAAGTCCTCAACTTCCACAATAACTCCCAAAATATATTATTTAATCTTTTTTTTATTAATCTTCAAAATACCTAAAAACAAATAAACATAATTAATTCACTCAATTAATAACAATAAACTAAATATAGGAAACAAATTAAATACCGAATAGACGCATAAATATGCGACTATCACTTCTCATTTAAACAAGTAATGGCATTAAAATCTCCCATGATAAAATAGTGTTCATTACTTCCTGGATGTCAATTGGAAATTTCATTCCACAGACTCAGTTGCTTCTCTTTCTTAGGGAACATATAAATAAAAGTAGCATAACAATACTTCTTAGTGATTGAATTGAAATTTTTTCATAAAATAAACCGATTTTGCTTAAAAATAACATCCACATGGACAATTCTGGATTTCCACAAAAGAAGAATCCCACCACATTGACCAACATAAGGCACAATACAGTGGTTATCAAAAGCAGGGAAACAAGTAGTAGTCTTATTTGCTACATCTTTGGATGATCTAGTATCAATGATACATAGAACATCAATTGCTAGTCTATTAACATAAGCCAAAACTTGCGCTTGAAAACCAGGCCAAGAACTACCCCGGCTATTCCATGTGAAACATTTCATGATCAAGCATCAGCTTTTGGAGAGTAGGTACCCTCTCCCAGATTGGCCCTCCCAGCCGCCTTATCAACTTTATATTCATTCATCATGTCCCTTAGACACTTCTTGGGGCTCCTAACCTCTGAGATAACCTCCATCATGTCAACACCAGACGCAAACATCTTTGAATTAGAAGCAGAATCTCTCAGATAGTTACTAACAACGTGTATATTGTCAGCAACACCATGGAACTTATCCTGTAGTTCATGATGGTTAGGAGATCCATAAACACTCTGATAAAAGGGGACATCATAACGTGGTGAGTAATCTGAAAAAGGATCTAGGATCTCATCGATGGACCTAGGACTTAGTGGCTTAAACATATTGCTAAGATCAAGGGGATCTTCTAAAGTGGTGTCATCAAAAACTAAGTGCTCGGTGTTCAGGTTAAAAAATTCATCATCAAACTAAAGGTTTCTAGGTAAGGACTCAAAAGAAATAACTGAACTATGGGCTAAAGATTCAAGACCAAATTCAGAGGGTATTGAAAGGACCCAACCCCGATTTAGTTGCCTAAACCGGAATCAAACCCCTTCTGAAAACACGAACCAACAAAAACCATAGAAATTTTGGCAGAGTTTCACTACTAACGTAGAATTACCATTACCTGCACGCGGAAAATACACTTCATCCTATGCCACAAAAATCAAACCGTGGGCACCAATCCCATCCGGATTTCTCAATATATCAACAATAATGTAAAGTAGTAAATATATTTGTACTTTACTAAAATCCGGAGTAAAATCGTATAATATATACAACAAAATACTCAGAGCGACATCTAATGTAAAATCATATATGTATACCACAGTAGGTAGAACAATAAACCTACTGGAAGAAACAAGGTAGCTCGAGCACTATGCCTCCGACCACGACGTGCGACACCAGAATCCGAACTGCAAATTGGGCACAGAAACTGAAAAGCCCAGGGGAAAGACATGAAAACTGTTAGAGTGAGTGGGCGAAAATAAATGTCTTTCACCACATAATATATATACACGTTATAAAAACATATGCGAGTCAAATGCATGAAAATCAAATGGTACATGAGGAGACGCTGACTCCAACCCACGTACAGAGCATGCATGGAAAATCTCACGGGGTCGCTCGTAGACACATCCGTGGTAGTACAGTCTGAATCACGGGATCCCAGACCCACACGTGATTCTAGCTAGAAAGGCCTCAGGTCAGAGGTCTGCCTCCCCCCGGTAAAGGCCTCGGGTCAGGAGTCACAGCCTCCCCCGGTACACATCCTCGGGGATCAGCCGGGATGCGAGTGTATCGATACAACAACATATACTGAGACTATACTCCGTGTAAACCAAATCATAAATAGTTCGATGCAAATGCAATAAACAATATTTAAATGCATATACGTAATATATACTGGTATATGCATAATCGTATAACACATGCTAATGTAAAACATAATCTCGTATGTAATCTCATGCTCGTAAAACCATAATCATACTGCATGCTCAAGTTCGTAAAACGTATATAAAAGACTCGCAATCAATCCGTGAAAAGAAATTGTCCACTCACAGACTAGCGTAACGCAGTTCGCGTTAACCCGTGATCCGGCGGAAAATCCCTCTCCAAACGAACGATCACGAACCCCTGAATAATCACAATAACCATTTCTCAAAATCATAACTCGGATCCCCAAATCAAATCACGAGAAACAACCGTTCTCGGAAACACATAATTCAATGTCGACGAATCGTCGAAAATCTGATATTCACACCTCAATACCTCACTGAAATTTCGGATGCTCAACTCGAAAAATGAACCTCCCCTCTGCGATCGGGGCGCGATTTCGAGTGAAACGACATGCAACTTGTCGAAAATCCCAAAAAGTCAAAGTTGACCACCGTTGACCGCCGTCGGCGGCGGTGGCGCCACCCGAACGGAGAATTTCTCGGCGGAGCAACCACTATTCCACTCCAAATCACCCACTGAGCAACTTTCACAACTGCATCGAAGGCCAATTCTCACTCTAACTAGGTCAATTTCATGAAAACCCGAATTGTCTCACAAATTTCAAATCCAAAATTCTCCAAGCACAAATCAAATTGGAACTTCATACTTACATGGTTAGAATCATGGAGTTAAGGGCTTCAAAACCCAGTACTTGGTTAAGCTCAACATAGCCGGAATTACACAACCCGAATTCACCCAAAAATTCCCAAACTTGGGCCGGAATTCCACGCACCTCCGGCGAGCCTCGCCGTGGAGGGTGGCCGAAATTGAGTCTGGGACGTCAAGGCGAAGAGAACAGGACAAGCCCTGTGCCGTGGGGTGGCCGGACGGCGAGCCACCGCCTTGGGCCGTCGCGCCTCCGTCGAGCTCATCTCCCTTCTCGAGTTGACCAAGTCAACTCCCATCATAAATGTTTGACTTTCCAAAACAAGCAACTCCACTATTTAAACCTTCCCAAAATGGAAACCTCCATAATTAACTTTTCGATAAACTTCAAACACACGTAATTTCCTCGTCGTAATTCCGATTTCGATAATTCTCGCGGCAACAAAATTGACTCAACATATTCTTCAATTATCAACCGAAGTCAAACACATCGACAAACCCGATAAAAAGTCAACTGTTCAATCCAACACGTGCTTATCCGATTAAATAATCAACGGTCAAAATATTCACAACATAATCCTTGCAACTCGGAATAATTCTCTGGAAGTTCCCACGAGCTCGAAATTAAATTCTCAACAACTTTCGTGAAGAAACCGAAACCAAATTCTCGTCCGGTAATTTAGTCGTTAAGAAGACTGCCTTTTAAACCCGATTACGTCGAAACTTCAAATATTCATATTTTATTCCTTGGTTGTCCAAATAATGATCCGGAACCGCCCACGAACTCAAAATCACACGTACAATGACTCTTGAGAAGAGACTCAGCTCCAATTCTTGGCCAATGAGTTAGTCGTTATCAAGTCCGGCGATTCAAACAACTGTCGAAAATCTGCGACTACGCGCAAGCTCGTAGATTAAGCTGATTTCACTGCTGATTCTGTTCTGGGTCATCACATGTATAGGAGATAGTGAGGATAAAGAGTTATCACTCACCAAGTCATGAGAGATGGGTGAAGTGTGACAAGTTTCAGCAACATTCTCAGCAGTTAAGTCTTCTTCAATGTTTTCTTTAGCATGTCTTAATGGGCTCCCAATCACTACTCTAGTCCTAGGGTTGGGCCTCAAAATGTCCCTATAAGATCAACCGTCTTTACCACTTCTTCCGGCCAAAGATCTGGCTCCAACAGTAGCTCTTCCTCTTCCTAAATTGCCAGTAAAAGCTTTTCCACCATGTCTATGTTTGATTGGGCCATGATGCCATTCCGAGACTCTTTCATTGTCCTGCTCCTCATCCTCATTCTGCTTCTCATCCACACCAGGAAAATAGCTAGGGCTGCGACTTGGCTGTGGAAAAACCACCATCACCCTCTCATTTATCAAAGCCTGGACTTCAGGTGTAAGCACTTTCTCCATAGGCTCCACATCGTGGTCACCAAATTGTCATTCCACCAAGATAAAATCCTCATATTTGGCTCTGAAAGGACATTCAAAGATCTGATGCCAGTGACTTCCACATTGGAAGCAGACCTCGAACAAGTGCTCATAAGAAAGGATAACCCTAATGTTTTCTTCAGCATCATCTCTAGTTTCGATAGTCAGGGTCCTCAAGAAAGGTTTAGTAAGATCCAGATCATCACATATCTTGGTGAAAATGCAATGTTGTACCAAAGCCATGTTATCATCCGGCTTGATGAATCTTCCAATATGCCTTGCAATGTTTTCTAGGGTTTCTTCATGCCAGAAGTGTAATGGCAGATTTGGAATACGTACCTAAGCACGAATCTGCAAGATTTTGGCATAGATAGGATTGAAAGTTGGTGTCCACCTCTGGAGATGGAAGATTCTTCTCCACATGACTCAGGGCCTTCCCTCCAGCACCTCCATGAGATCATCTTCAATGGTAAACTCTAGCTTAAACCAGTTGTTAGCTAGCTTGTTTATAGACAAGGAACCCTGGAGAATGCACCAAAGCTTCTCTGCCTTGTCAAGGACAGTATCAGCATTAAGACGACGCCCAAAAATTCTAACCACCAAGAAAAACCTAGTGAAGTGCTCCACATTTGAAGAGATATTGACGACCCGAACCAGAATTAGTATATTAATCGGCTTGGTTTGCACATTTCATGAGTAGTCGTAATTAGTTGTAATTAATCGGTTATGCGGCTTTGTTCACGACTTAATTATCGGACACGAATTTGGTTTGGGTTCATTCGCAGAAAATGTAGAGGATTTGATTTCGAGTTCGTAGGAGGTTTCAGAGGATTTTTTTTTATAATCGAGGAATATAAAATGAATATTTAAAGTTATCGTCGAGTTAGTCGTGCTTATCCATTTGAGTTTGAGTTATCTGAATCGCGGATAGATTTGGTTTGCAACGTATAAATAGCAGAATAGTCGTAAAGTTGTCACAAAAGTTGAAAATTGGGTTGTTTGACCGAGTTGACCAGCTTTAAACCGAGTTGACCGAGTCAACTTGTGTTGACCCACTGAGTCCGTGACTCGCCGTCAAGGTTGTCACCAGAAAACGGCACGGTTGCCGGAGTTTGAGGTATGGATTTGAAGCTCTTTCCTTGGGTTTTCGATTGATGTATATATTGTACGATTTGGTTGGAGGATGAAGAGAAGGTGAACGGAATCGGGGGGGGGGGGGGCGGTTTCCGGCAGCTTTCCGGTGGAGTTTTGGGTTGGAATGGACTGAGTTTGAGCTAAGGATGGGAACCCCTAAGGTTTGGGGGGCTATGGTGGTGCGACGGCGCCAGAATTGGCTGGAGAAATTTTCCGGCGATTTTGGGTCATGGGCTTTCGGGGGGCTTTTGAGGTGGTTGCCGGCCGAATTGGGTGTTGGTGTAGTGGAGAGATGGACTGGGCTTGAGGAGAGGAAGCTTTGGGGGTCTCAGTCGTCGGAAAATCTCACTGGTGACGTTGCACCGCTGCCGGCGACGGCGGTCAACAACGGAGCTCCGGCGAAGAGTTGATTTTTTTGGAATTTTGGGAAGTTTTATACCATTTTACTTGTAATCGCGCCCCGATCGTAGTCTTGAGGTTTTCGAGTTGATTTGGGTGGTGGATTTTGTGTCGAGGGATAAGTAGAGTAGTTATGGGATTTTCGACGATTTCGTTGTTATCCGAGCTATATGTTTCCGGAAATGGTTGGTTTCCAAGGTGTGGTTCAGAGTTTTGAATTGTAAATTTGATCAGTGGTATTTGTGATATTCAGGAGATCGAGATCGTACGCTTGGCGATGGATCTTCCGCCGGATCTCGGGATTAGTGCGTTTTCGCGTTGTGCTTGTCTGTGAGTGGACACATTTCTTTTCACTGATTGGTTGCGAGTCTTTATTATACGTTTTACGAGCATGAGCATGCATATGCAATTATGATTTATACGAGCATGTGTTTTACGTTATGCATTTACGAATAAGCATCTACGAATATGCTTTTATAATTATGTATTATGAATATGCATTTACATTACGCTTTATGCATTTGCATGGAAACTATTATGATTTGGTTTACACAGAGTACAGTCTCAGTATGTATAGTTGTATCGATACATTTAGCATCCCGGCTGATCCCCGATGATGTTTACCGGGGGGAACTGTTACCCTGACCCGAGGTCTTTACCGGGGGAGGGGGGGGGGGGGAGCAGATACCCTGACCCGAGGTCCTTTCTGGCTGGAATCACATGAGGATCAGGGATCCTGCGATTCAGACTGTACTAGCGCGGATGTGTCTACGAGTGACCCCGTGGGATTTCCGATGCATGCTCTGTACGCGTGAGGAGTTAGAGTTTCCCTCGTGTACCATATGATTTTTATGCATCTAGACTCGCATATGTTTTATAACATATATATTATTCGATGAAAGACATTTATTTTCATCCACTCACTCTAACGGTTTATATGACTTTCCCTGAACTCTTTGTTTTCAATGCCCAGTTTGCAATTTGGATTCAGGTGTTGCACGTCGAGGTTGGAGGCTTAGTATTCGAGCTACTTTTCCTTCTCAGTAGGTTTCTAGTTTGGCCTACTGTTGTGTATACATGTATATACTAGAGGTCGCTCTGAATACTATTATGTTTATATTTTCACATGATTGTCCCGGATTTCTGTAAAGCTACAGTTTTGTGTATTGCTTTACGTTATGATATGTTTTTGAGAAATCCGGATGGGATTGGTGCCCACGGTTTGACTTTTGTGGCATAGGATGAAGTGTATTTTCCGGTGCAAGTTAATGGTAACTACGCGATATAGTGCAACTCTGCCAAAATTTCTATGATTTTTGAAAGTTCAAATTTTCAAAAGGGGTTTGATTCTGGTTTAGGAAACTAAAAAGGGGTCGGGTCCTTTCAGCTAGGGTTCAAAATGGTGACATGAGTAGTAGCATTCTCCACTTGGATCGTGTTTTCACCACACTTGAGATTCATTGGAGGTATATGAGTGGTAGATCTAAGGTTAGGTATGTTTGAGAATGACGATATGGATTGGCTAGTAAGGACACGAGCATTTGGGTCAGAAGCCATGATCACACAAGGAGTTCTCAGGTGGTGTTTAATAACTACAGAGCATAAAGGAATGTTGTGGTGATTACTGCAGCAAAAATACCAGGTATATAGTCCTCCCAGTTAAGAGGCAATTCAAAGGTTTGATAATCGAAGGGAAGTGCATCAGACGAGCATTATTACTATGCTTAGGCCACGCAAAACAACTTGGGGATTGAAACACGCAAGCCCTTGTCGTAATTAGCACTATGTGATCATTAAACCATCTATAGGCGAGGTATGAGCCAATGGGGGTGCATAGATTAAGATAGACCAAGCAAAAATGATAATCAAAGAAGTAAATATCAAGAACCAAACCAATAGAACAGTACTCGGGGGAGGCGAAACGTACCTGCATGGGTTTTCTTAATTACCTATTTAACTTTTGCGTTGACTGATGAAAACATACTCATTAGATCCAGTTTGATGGTTAATGTTAGCTTGGGTAGAGTGAATGGATGATTATACCTCTCGATAATCTGCATCAAGATTCGCTGCTTCATAAGATCGAGGAGACGATTGCTCTTCTCAAGGCTTTGATCAATAAACTCTAGGTGTTTTAAGTGATAAATGTACTCCAAGTTTTGCTTGAAATGATCAAAGAAATCTGGCCGATGAGGTTTTCAAGGAGACGATATGATTAGGATCAATTTATTGCAGAATTGGTGTTCCAGAAATCGATCGAAAGAGGAAGAACCCTAGAATCGCACTCGTGATTGCAAAATGGGAAGAAAAAAAACTTGGCGTGTGAAGCGCGTTTCACAAAGTAATCCATGATCTACCTTTGTTTGAAATTTTTTATAGTTTTGAGTGAAAATATGTGGAAACTTTAAATAATATTAAAGAAACATGTTATGTAGAGAGGTGCTCTTTATCAGGATTTGCGGAATGAAATGGAACAGACTAATCAGATCCGTCCACTAATTAAAAGATAGATCCAACGATTGTGATAAAACTTTGTTATGATCCCGGAGAAGGAACATGAAAAGAAAAATAAAGCTAAAAAAAATAAAGCAAAAAATACTCGGATTATCATTCAATGCCAAACGACATCATGTAATTGGACCTTATATGGGCCAGCTAGTCTACCAACTTGGGCCGAGATGTCAGTATAGGCCTCGGTCTCTATGATTTATCTCTCTTTCATCTCTCTCTGCTGCTGCTCCAACTTCTTCGATTCTTTTTCCATCTTTTTTTTCTTTTACTTTAGAAAAAAGCATAAATCTCTGCTACTTCTACTGCTCATTGAATAGTCGATATTGTGAAGGGTTGAAGCTCTGTTCTTCGCGACTGGTGATGGCATGGGTTGATTTTGGGGATGAATCTTGATGGGTGAGAGAGAATTGGGCTGCTATTCTCTAAAAAAACGCGGGTAAAAAAACTGTATTGCCCTCTTTTCTTGAGGTATGCTAATTAACTTTCTCTTTTGTTTTGTAATTAATGTTTTGTTCTCTTTTGGGTCTGTTTTGGTTTGGCATGGGATTTGCAGGATCTGAGATTAGAGATATTTTTGGGAAATATTTATTTCTTGCATGTATTGGGAAAGATAGCCCGAGCCCTAGTAGGATTAGCCATACATATTGCATAGCCATAGAGAATACACCGAGAAACAATAGAGAACCCGAAACAAACAGAAAGAAACGATCACGATCTCAACGCCGACAATGCTGTTGAGATCATTACTCTTTATTGAAGGACCGAAGAGATTTGTTTTCGCATCTAAAAATGTACAGGGCGAAGACAAAACTCGACATGCCTACTACCCGTGTAGTTGTGATCGATCAATACATCGACAGGGCCAAGGGTTTCGTACTGGCCGAGGATGAGATTGATGAAATTGCAGAAGAAGGTTTACAAAAATATGGGGAAGCAGGCCTGGAAACCATGAAGAGAGAGTCAAAGACTTGGAGACGGTGCACAAGGCCATTGAGAATGCCGATTTGAGCATATTCCAGGAAGACAAAATGGTACAAGTGTTTCTAGTAGCCATCAATTTTTGAGATGCTTTGTGTTTTGTACTCATATATTCTATTTAATCTGATTATAACATGTTTGTTTGTTTTATTTTTGCAAGATCCAGTTGAAGAAGAATAATGTATCGATTCAAGAAGAAGGCAGTGCTACCCTCATGAATCAACTGAAACCAGAGGAATATATGCAAACTGAAGTGACAAGGAGCAATGCCAAGAGAAAGCATGATGAGTTTTTGGTATGTTGAGGGCTTTACCAAGAAGTTAAAAGAGTTTGTAATTCTCCAGTATTGGTTTATGGTTTAGAATATGAAAAAATAAGTGCAGGTTCTGGCTAGCTATGCTGGACTACTTTGCTACATATTAAAATTGAAATCTCTATGAGTAGTTTATCAGAGTCTGCTTCTTGGTTCAAAACAGAGTTGCTGTGTTTGCCTGTGTATCCTCACAGCTGGATACTTGGTTATAATCACGTTGTTATATCCTCTTTTTGGCTCCTTATTGGTGTGATCTATGTAAAGACCGAATCTTCGTCAATGCAAAGATTTTGTTGAATGAATAGTGATTTCTGTAATGTTGCTCCGTCTTATCATTAAGGTTGTTCTATCTAATCATTGACTATCTAATCATTGATATAGTATAGTTCTTGATGCATGTAAAGGAAAATGGCAAATAATAGAAGCAATGCCAGAATAATCAACCTACTGATATATAGCTTTTGAATGTGTTCTATGTGGTGTATGGATTTAAGATGGCTGAAATGTTGTAACAGTAGCTTTTGTACAACGTTTGTGTGTTAGTTGCCACATTTTGCCAGTTTTGGGATTCATTAGTATACAAGCTTGTATTGTATTGTAGCTTAGGGACAATATATGTTGAGAAATGATCTTCATTTAATATCGTCTGCTAGAAAGTTGGTTTCTGGAGAATAGTAAGTATATGAATGTCTAGTCATTACTGCTCTTAGATGATGGATTGTGATCGATGCGCGGGTACTGCTCACATTGCAGTTGAGTATATAAATTAACCACGGTATTTGTTTGTTCATCAAATCTGTTTAAATTAGCGTGGAATTGATACTAACAGATAAAGAAAATGACTTGTTTGTGTCCGATAGGATACTAACAGACTAGGATAATAACTGGAAATTTAATTGAAATTGACAGATCGGAAACAAGATAGTTCATAAAAGCTTAAATGACAGTAAGATCATCTGTGGAAATCAGATGTGCTTTTTAAGAAAGCTGAGCATGGGCTCATTAAATTGGTCAGGTGATTGTTCTTGAGCAAAATGTGTTCCTTGTGGCAAGTTTATGATCTCCAAATCGCATGTAAACTGTTTCACCTTTCCGCTCGTTATAGTCTTCTATCCCTGGAAACTTGTAGAAGTAATCCTTCAATCCCACTATAACAAGCACTGGAACCTTGACAACTAGTCCTGTTATGCCCATGTCATCTGATTTGGACCTGTAAAAATGCAGATGAATCGCAGTCGAAAATTTATGAGGTATTGTTAACAGAGTAAAAACCTCTTGATCAATCATTGGCCAAATCCAAGATTGTGTTTTACCTGTATGTGACCTGCAATGCAGTTTGAAAACCTGTTCTCTCATAGGCAGCTCGATCCATAAGCTTGAAGATCTTCCTCGGACAACCACGGGGGAAGAGGCGTAGACGGGTCAACCAAGTCCATGATCTCCAGGCTTTCTGCAGCTATTGGGATTTCACTTCCAGAGAAAAGAATGTAAATGTTCCGAAAAACTGTTGTGGCATCAAAGCGCCCAAAATCAGCTTCCGCCCTGCCAGGTTCCTATAGAAGAGGTGGTATGCAGTTTAAAATACAAACAAGCGATTGATATTATGCTAGTAAAATAAAGACACCGAAACTGATAACAAGACCAAGTAATGTAGACCTGAAATCTAGAAATGTAGAAACCTTCAGGCAGGGGCTTCTTGAAATCGGTGCGACTTGAAGCTGGTATGTATGGAACTCCCAATGTTACGACTCCCAAGTAGGTACGCAAGTAGGTATCCGGCCGAGCTCCATAGTCTTTTGCAACAATGAAAACTTATGTATATTTTGGAGGATCACAAATGAACATGTTACATTGTACTCTATCTGTTCCAAGACATCTTTAAAAACTGGTTCACTAAGTATAGCAGGTGCTTCTAATCTTTCAAATCAGCTTTGCATGATCACACAACCAACAAACAAACTGAATGTATGTATGTATGTATGAAGTTGTTTTCCGTAAATCCTACAGAAGTCCAAAGCTACATTTTAGAAATTAGAAGCTTTCAAACACCAAATCAAAAACGAATACTATAAGTAAGAATGAACCACGTACTATCAATATTAGTCCTTTAGCATTCAGAAAAGTTATCACTTTCTCAACTATCCTATTTCTGATTTGGAGATCCAACTATAAACTAAGGAACTAGTATCTTTGCGCCCATATAAATTACACTAGAGTGACATATGAACATGTTAGACCAATTTGAAGAGTCCAAATTCTCTTAGGCCAGGTCATTGCATATATGATTGATATTTTTTAAACAACATATAACAATAGGTTTACACGCAGTGCAGCTTCCACATTTTACCATACAAAAGTCTACATCTTTAGGCAGATCCAACTCTTCATAGAGCTCATAAACAACACAATCAACATACCAATTAACATCCATAAAATGAAGACAAGCAAGAAAGCAAGAACCTATCTCACAAAGACTCAAACTTTTATAGTACCCAATTAACATTTAGAGTTCCCATGAGAAATGAACCAGATTGGTACTGCAAAATTTCAATCAGATTACTTTGTTTCAAGTACCTTATGAATAGCAAGGCTTTCAAGAACAGCAAGTATGTCATCGATGAGGTCACGGTAGGATGCCTTGTCTGGTTCGGCCGGCAAGTCGGAGAGTCCGTGGCCGCGGTAGTCCGGCGCAATTTCCCGGAAACCGGCGCCGGCCGCGGCGATCATCTGGTGGCGCCACGAGTACCACATTTCTGGGAATCCGTGAAGGAACAACACCACATTGTCACCTGAAAAACACAGAGGAAACCAATCGAAACTGAAATTGAGTAACTAGCATTTGATAGTTGACAGAGTTCGAGTACATTAAGAATGAGTTAGAAGATTCAGGACTCAGGAGTACCTGTTCCGATGTCGGCGACGTGGAGCTTGTGGCCAGCTTGGACGGTTATGAACTTGTGCTGGATTTGGTCCATGATCAGAAACAGTGTCAGAGGAAATGAGGATGGTGAAGGTGATTGTAGTTTGCTCGATCAAGTACGCCCATTTTAAGGAGGAGAAACCGAGAAAGTGGTCTTGTGACGACTCTTGTTAGACGCGAATCTAAGTTGGTGAAGTGAAGTGAAGTATATACCTTAAACTGCAAACTCCCGGACTTAAAGAGGGGAAGAGTAGTCCTCAATTACGCAACGTAATGTCTTTTTGTTTTTGCAGCTATAGTTAGTGTAGTGAGTTAGTGGGATACTAGTGTACATGAACAATTGTTATTATCTCAACTACGCTTTGGATTTAAATAAATAGTGTATTGAAGTATACGGTAGCAGCTGCACCTTGAGTGGAAGAGTAGTCTTCTATTACGCAAATTGAAGTCTTTTTCGTACCGGGAAAATAGTATACATAACACTTGTTAAGTTGTTATTATCTCCATCATATTTTTTTAGATGAAAAATAAAAAATATTGGATTTGATAAGTTACAAAGGAGAATATTGTTTGCGGCATGATAGAAAGAACTCCTTATAGTAACCTATACTACAACATACTCGGTACAAACATATTACTGACATAACTAGACGGACTAGACTTAGGGTAAACGACTAAAAAATTCTGGACCCCGCCTCCTATCTAGTTATGCACCCCAAAATTACGGTCCTACAAGATACCGCCCATCGACATGCGCAACTCCTCGTGCGATCGGACCTTCTAGCGTGGGGCAACACTTAACGTTTTCAACGACGATGCCCGACCCCCAGGTTCGAAATCAAAAGTGTGCCGATCTCCACCAAGTCAAAATGTCCAATGTATCCCATCAAAAGCTCAATATGTAGGAGAGACCCAATTTCTGACCAGAGTGAAAATATCTGCCATAGTGGAAAAGACTCAACAAAATTCAACAAAATTTGAGCCCAAAGTACAAAAACCCAAAATTCATGTGGAACCCTAGACGCCTCCATGGTAAGCTATTCCACAACAGCCGCCACACACCCATCGGTTTTGCCGGCGTAGGGTAGAAATAAATAGTGCATGAAAACAAATAATTAGTAGCTCGGATTACATTGACTGATCAATGTCACATATATTGTTACTGAATTTACTTTAAAAATACAATTCTACTATGCTGAAGGTCATCTGTACTTCTGTAGTGGAGAATCACATCTACACATAAGGACAATCACAAAATGTCCTAATTGCTATAGAGACACATAGACATGCACAATTTCCCAGAACTTGATCTTGTGACTCTAGCTCCTCGAGTCACAATTGGCCCCTATCTAAACCCTGTTTTTGTACCAAACAAATTCAAGTATAAGTTACCTACACTACTTCACGAGAATTGTTCTCATACAGGAGTGACAAACTGAAAGCCTGGTATGAATCATATAAATGCCTCATATCAATGGAAGAAGAAGGCTTGTAATCATGTGGTCACTACTAAAATATACAGCAAACCAACATTTAGTGATTCACATTCCATGTTACAGAGATTGGAATCCATGCGTGCTTGAGATCTGATTTCCACACATTATGCATCTCATTTATTAGCCAACCAAGATTAGATATAACTTGTCTTAAAGCTAATGATCAAAATTAATTTGTGTTGCAAAAATATCTAAAGATGCCTAATCTCGAAATAATATAAATTCGCGTAAACAAAGGAATAATACATGACACGTTGATACCACTAACTTGTTTAGCACTTAATTAGAGTCTTCTATATTCATAATTTAGTTTTTCTACCCTTGGAAAATAAGCATGACCTATTAGCAATGTATTTTGCCATGTTTTTTTCTGTGCAGCGGGCAAGAAGAATGAGTCCTACCTAACCAAGCTTGCTCATTTTAGATAGATCATCAAAATTGCCAGTGATGTAAAACCTTATCTTTGTTTCCTTATTTTTCTTACAAGTAATTAACCTCCATTAACATAAGAAGTCCTTATATGGTAGAAATAGGCTGAACAGTTCAGATCGGTTTCTTAAGACTTATTCTTCAACACTAAAAACAATAAGGAAATGCTGATGGTGATGTGTGTATATATATATAACAAGAAAAGCTGGTGCCTTACATTGATGGGAAGTTTATGCATCACTTTCACAATAATGTAATATCAAGATTATAATACAACTTCCACATAGCTTTGACATTTCTAAGAAGATTCTTCTTATTTCATGCATCCATTTTACAAATTGTACTAATTTATACAAATTTCTAGATGATGGACATTGAATAATGGATTGGTGAAATACAAAGAGAAAAGAGAATAGGATTTCCTATCTACTTTTATTCCTGTATCAATCATCAATACAATATATGCACATACAAGAACAACCACTAAAACACATTACATAAGACAAGTTGACTGCACAATTATGAACCTTATTCTATAATGACAAATTTGTTTCTGTAGAAGAAGAATTGTAAGAGATGGTGAAATCTGACATTATATGATCAATAATGCTACCCTTCTGGACCTTCATTCTTCTACTCTGACTGTTCCACAAGTGCAATGCAAAGCTATGAGATCTAATGTGCTGCAGCTTAGTGAGCAGCCATTTTGAGTGGATAGCATCCTTCGGACCACGAAAAATACTCCGAATCCGGTTCCAATTCACCGGATAAAACGCTGAGGGAGTTACCACGGTGAAGTTAAAATCAGGGTTTGGATTTTCACCGACTCTTGAAACCACCCTTGACACCAAGTAAGGTCCATTGTGACCCCATTTGTTACCATCAAAAGTCAGAGCAAATTCCTGAATGAACTTGTAGAGCAATGGATGATGCTTGTCAAAAACCAACACGGCATTGTTTAATCGGCTCCAGTTTCTGGTTTGGAGATCAATTGTCTGAGCCCCAATCACGTTTCTCATCTTGGACAAACTCCTCAAGACTATAACATCAGTGTCTAAGTAAATCCCACCAAACTTGTACAACAAAGCAAGCCTAAGTAAATTGGACAGGTTCTGACCAATTGAGACTCCACCAGGTCTCACATTTCCTCTTCTGAGCCCAAAATACCAATCCTCAGCAGGAGTGTTGTGGAACAAGTAGTTAAAATCAGGAGCAATCGCCATTACACGAAAACCCGAATCCGAAAAAGGCTCGAGGATTTGAGACCCCTCATTGGTATCCATGGAATTAGACACAATGACCAAACAAGCATTTGAATGGGATTTAAACACACTCTCCACAGCTAACAATTCTCTACTCCCTAAAAGCTTTGACGAAATCCAAGTCATAAAGAACCTCACTTTACAAGAAGAATTATTACCAGAAGTAGTAGTAGTGTTATTTCCACTGAAGAAGTCTCTCATTCTCGGCGAGAATTGACTCTGAGACAGAGTCAACTTCATCTCCATGGACTTGAGCTTGTGCTTGTGTTTTCTGAGCCTCCGAGACCTCAAGAACTTGGCTTTCGAAATGGGTTTGAAGGGGTTTTGCAGAGAGGCCAAGTGGGCTGTTGAGCTTTTCAAGAACATGGGTGCGTTTTCTTCTTTGACAACATACATAACAGAGCTAGAAGAAGAAGAAGTAGATGAAGTCTTTGAGTGAGTAGAGGAGTATCGCAACGGAGGGGCCCACTGGTTTTTCTCGGCGAGATATGGCGGCGGGGGATTATTGGCGGGAAGAAAAGGGAGAGAGATGAAGAAGACATGGAAGCTGTTGTAGGTCAAGAGGAGGATGAGAAGTAGAGCAATGAGAGAGCTTGGTAAGCTGAGAAGGACTGAGAGTGTTGATCTCTTCAAGTCTTGGAGTTGGGTGAGGAAGATGAAGAGCTTGTTGGGGCTTTTTGAGGTGTCAACAAGCTTGGTGGCCATGGTGTTTGGTGTTGGGATTGGTTTGGTTGGAGGGTTTTGGTTTCTATTGAGTAACAGTAGTTGGGGGAGTTTAATGAGAGTTGCAGACTAGATTGGAGAGCAGCAATTTAATGGTGGGACGCGCCAAAGTTAAAAAAATTTGGGATTGAAATGGTGGCATTGGGAACCAAAAAAATGTGAGAGGAAAAAGAAGGTAAAGTCACTCGCTTTCCATTTTCAGAAGAGAGAGAGACGGAGAGTGAGGGATGTATGGCTTGGCTCAACTGCTCAAAAGAGTTTGAGAGTTGGCTCACTTTTGTAGTTTGGTTTCTCGTCGACTATTCTTTGATGCCATTGATGGTTAGAAAGGTGAAACCTTTTCATAATCAGTGTTAAACATCAATTGTCCTATTCATATTCTGTTGGTCAATTGTAATTATCTACTATTTAGATCGAATGGCAACTGACCATAAATATTACTGATCATCGGAGTAATAGTCTTAGTTTCTTTGAAAATTCGAAGATTGACCAGATCAATTAGTCTTGGTATTATAAAGGTATGTTTTATCCAAGGAATACTTTGTGATCTAGATAAATTTCTAAAAAGGATCGGAAAGTAGCTGTCCAGTGTATAAGAACATGTTTAGAGAAGACAATCACTGTCAAAATTGATCAGAATTGCTGAACACGATATAGAATATAAAATAAGATATGAATATTACAAAAGACACTGAACAGGCACGGTATCAAGTTTTAAGTGGTCAATCTAGTAAGTACACTAATTCTAAAGATCAAATCATTGAACTCCAAATCGTCTGGCAAGGGAGTGTACAATCATTTCTCTCTCAGTACAATATAGCTAATCCCATTCTTCTTCTGTACCTTAAATAGCTTCCTAAGGATTGCTGCAAAAGCATCTTTCTCCTCCTCTTTGGACTTGTTATTAATGCCAAAGTGTTTAAGGAATTCTTGTAAGGTCACCGGTGACTTTTGCATAAACACAGCCTTCATCGCTTCCTCCGATACTGGACTTTTTGCTGAACCAGCTAATGGAGGTATCGTTGAACCAGCAGCTGGCTTCTTTACGACAGATGTCGACTATTTCAGGCCATTCTCGGTCTTCATCATCTTCTTCGGTGGCGCAATGTCACATGTCTTAGCCTCATTGCCATGTAATTTTCTTTTCCCATTCACAATAGGAAATGGTTGCTTGGGACTTTTGCTCAATGGTTCTAGCTGTTTAGGTGTAACTTCTTTCTGCTTTGGTAACAAGCCAATGTCTTCATCGATATCCTCTTCATCGTCTTCGTCTCCTCCTCCTCCTCCTCCTCCTCTTCTTTTAAGTAGCTCCTTTAATTCTATTCCCCATGCGCTCAGCAACGCCGCCCCCCCACCCCCCGGCCTCCTCTTCATTAGTAACATCAGAATCAAGCTGCTTAATTGCCTCGGGAAGATCTGGACCTTGAGCTTCTCCTTCGAATTCATCAATATCAGCTTTATCAACACCAACAGTTTCATCATCGTCAGCGAATGTATCTTCGTGCTCCCAATCATCACCCTTGTCACAAAGTTCACCATCTTCATCCTCATCATGCTTTCACTACCGGAAAAAACTGACATAAGGACACTACATATTAAAATACAAGGACACATTGTATGACTCCAAAATATCTATGGCGAGGAGCGCGCAGAGATCCTCTTGCAAATTGTCTTTTACTGATTCCAGATAGTTTGACGGCAGATGTCGGTTTATCCTGTATGTGCTTCGTGTGCTGGCGTGCCACCGTCTTTCAACGGAATATGAAATGTGTAAAGCTACCTAACTTCTTGATAAACGATTAAGACAAGGAAAGTATCAACCTCGTCTGAATTTGTCATTCTCGCCTAGTAACCTAGGACTTTGGGGGTTTTGCGTCTCTAGCAGAGCCACATAAATCGATACCTCACAATACCATTTACGAGTACAAAGCAGAGCAACTTCTTTGACGATGTGTCGAGAACACTGCTTCCTTGGATATCCGAGCTCTCACTCGATATGTGACAAGTTCTTCAATCTTCCAGTTGCGTTGCTTCCTTTGGTTGCGATACTCTCACTCGATCGGTGACAAGTACTTTGATTGTTTGGCTGCAGGGATAGAATCTCTGACGAGATGTCTAGGTGTTTGCGTATAGCAAAGCTTTTGTATTTGATCGGGGACCCTTTCTATAATGCTCTTACTCTCCTTATATAATGCTCAGTAGTCGTCTTTCAATCCTTTTGAACGCCTTCTGCTTTTTGAATCTCAATATAACTCTAATGTCTTTCAGCACACGGGTCTTATCTTTATATAGTTTCAATGTTATCACAATTCCTTTCATGAAGGAAACCTAAACGAAGCAGGAAAGATATGACAAACATTAAACCGCATGGATCAGCTATCTTAATTATACAGTCCTAAATTGATATGGAAACAGACACTGTTATTCCACCTGGCCGCTCGCCAAGACTTCAGCCTTTTAAGCCCAATATGAAATATTTATTTCAGGCCCAAACATTGCCCCTCAAGCCTTGAGCTTAAATTACATATGCAAGCAAAAAGACTTGAATATTACCCGAATGACGCACTGTTATTCCAAACGGTAACATCACACACAAGCGTCACGTTACACAACTCCTCTGAAAAGTTGTGTCACCCGAATGACATAATATAAAAGCACGAGTCCACATCAACAAAATCTCACTTCCCAACAAAACTCCTTCGCTTGCCTTACTTTCAATCTTACAGCCTCTTTAACCAAAAGCTAATATTTCATTCTCGCCGTTGTTTATCTTCTCCGACCAGAAATCATGTCTCCACGTAAAGACATCATCATCTCATACTCAGAATGAAACTTTGAGAAATTCTCCAGACACCTCAAAGCCGTCACCAAACGACAAAACCCAAAGACCATTATCTCTCTGAATGTCGACCCAAATGAAGGCACTGGTCTACTTAGTCCCTTTTTGGAATCTCCAATCAATCCAGAACTCTATCCTCTTCTCCGCCATCCCCTTTGCAATTCAGCCATAATCTTTCAAGAACATCCAAAGGCAGAACCCAAAGAATGGACAAACAAAGACACACTTTGTTTAATTGGGAAGTGGCCGCACCCAAACACAGAAGACCTTGCTTGGTACCGGCTCTGTCGCAGAAAAGATATTGATCGATGGGAAACGGCTGGCATCACCCAACTCATTGATTTGTGCTTTTCACTCCCTGCTGGTAGAAATCGAGCACCGTTCGCCACCGCCATGTGCTTTTGGGATTGCTCCGCCAACTGTTTCCGGCTCCCCTGTGGTAATGTGAGCATTACAATTCTTGATCTTTATACTTTTTTTGGAGTTCCTGTGTTTGAAAACATCTGGCTATACAATCACACAATCGGGACACCAATTCTAGCTTCTACAAATCGACCTTCCTCCTACTCTGCCTGGGTTAATCATTTTGCTCAAGAGGAGAAAGACACATATCAAGGAGGCATAGCCTTCTTAGAATACTGGCTATCTAAGTACACTTTCTGTCCTACCTCTGCCAAGTTCAAAAAATGTTGGACTAACCTTACCGAACGCCTCTTCAATCGTGAACAACTGGGCTTGGCTGAATCCATCCTTGCCTACATCTATTATGGCTTGAGACGAGTCGTCCTTTCAAAGCTCGACCTTAATCATCCAGGACCACTTTGGATGGTTGAGTTCTGGTTGCAGATGTACTTCCCAATCTTTCGCCCTTCAACAGTCCCTTCCTTTGAAGAGGAAAAACTTCTGGGTCAAACCTTGGTGTCTACGCCATCTAGGATAAGAGCATAGTCCTATCTATTCTGCTTCAACTACCTCTGCATGCATAAGGACTTTCCAACCGCAACAGTTGAAGTGATTCTGAATCGTCATCATCCCGGAAGCCCTGCGAGTGGATTTATGCCTTCGCCAGAGCAAAATGACTTTGCAAGGAACCTCTTCCTTCAAAGTCACACCTACAAAGACCTACCAGTCCCTGATTCTTCGATCTCTGGGTATGAGCTCTATGCTCCAAATCATTTTTCAAGACAGCTCGGGTTTACCCAAGATGCCCCCATGCCCCTCGCTGGTTCTTTGAATAGATACAGCCTTTGGCGAGGGTCAGGTCATCCTTCCACACTTGATCTAGAGGATGTCCATTTTGGCTTTCCGATCGTATTAATTCCTGATTTGTCGAAGCCACTTGCCGTTTCTCAATCGGTTACTGAGACATACTTGGTATGGCGTTCCTAGCTTTGGGAAAACATACGATCCATAGGACCGCTTGCTCGTTTTGCCAACACCTTTGGTGATTTCATCAAAAGATTCACAAATGAAGAAGATTTGGCAACAATTGGAAAGTTGTACAAGAACACTAGTAAAACTCCCTGGCCACAGGTATACTTCTTCCATTTAACTTTGTCACATGTGTTAGCAATTCCTTAGTAGTGTTTGACCAACAGCATGCCCAGGAACAGATGTGGCCATTGCTTTTCAAGCCCCAAAGAAGAAAAGATCAAACACTTTTGAGCAAACAGTAAGTATCAAAAATTCTTTACCCAGCTCAAATGTGTTTTCTGCTTTCTCACGGAATGTAACTGACCCACCCAATCTTTACCAGTCACATAAGCACAGGAGGAATGACTCTTCTTCTGGAGAAACATCCAAGACTCGAGGCTCCAAAGCCACTCGCCAAGAGGTCTCTAAACTTCCTTTAGCTATGGAAGCGCCCCCAAGTGGTATCTGGACATCTACAGAGATCGTGAGCAGAGATGGACAAGCTAGGCTTCAAACCAATGTCTTTCATGCCTCTTTCAATCAACAGAGTGACAAAGCATCCGGGGCAAGCGCCTGCTCAGCCTTGATCTTTACCATTGCTCACTGGCTATGTTCAAATCCAGACGCTATGCCCACGGTTTCCGAGTTTAATGACATCATTATCCAAGGTTCTTCAGAATGGCAGAAGCTCTGCAAGGATGAGGCCCTCGCCAGCTCCTACCAAGATCAACATTTTGATCTTGATGTTATTCTGAAGGCAAACATTAGACCCCTGAAGCTTTCTTCTGATAACTCCTTCATTGGGTACTTCAACCTAGAGAAGTTTGCAAACCTGAGTGACCTTGCATCATTTGATGAAATCTGGGAAATCATCAACAAGAGCACCAAACCTCAGGTTTATCTGGTGAGCTGGAACGATCACTTCTTCATCCTTAAAGCTGAAGCTGAAGCTTACTACATCGTTGATACGCTGGGAGAAAGGCTTTTCGAAGGGTGTCACAAAGCCTGCATATTGAAGTTTGATGATTCCAGCATAATGTTTGGAGATGAGGATCATAAAACAGGGTGGAAGTCATAAACATCGGTAAAAAAATGCTGTAAAGACTTCATCACAAGATTCCTAGCCTGAATCTAACTAAGGGAGCTTGAGGAGGAAGAAAAGAAAAAAATAGTTGATTCCGTTGTTCTCTTCCGGCACCTTCAGATTGAATTTCAATCTTGTTTCCTTCCTCCCTCCTCTGGTGAGGTCAACAACTCCCAAAATGACCAAGTCATTCCAAAACAAGACATTCAAATTTAGTCCTCGCCAAAGCTCCAAGTCATAGTAGAAGAACCATAATAGTTGGTCAGAGTCACCTCAGGGTCAGAGGAACAAGCTCCCCCCTCGCCAGAGCTCCAAGTCCAAATAATTGAAGAACCATAGCAATTGGTTACATCCAAAGACTTGTCTCCTGTTCAGGTAATATTTCATTTTATTTATTCTGTCCATATATTAACTTCCTCTGATTGAACCTTGACATCTTATTTTTCTTTCCAGTCCACACCTGCTTCTCTAAATAGCGACAAAATCCTTCATGAACCACGTGCAAATTCAGAGGAAGAGGCAATCTCGCAACATCAAACTCCAAATAGTCCTCAATCTTCTTATCCTTCAACAATGGCTGCAGTGGACCAGCCTTTTAGCTCGCCAAAGATTATCGATGAAGAAACCAAAGCTTTTCCTAAAGAGACTGTTGCTCCATCTTCATCAACGGGACCTTTTTCTCAAGCACCAAACCCACAAGATGAGATTTTAATATTGCGAGAGATTTTGACTAGGTTGAGTGCATTGAGCTCCCCTTCGGTAATGGACATTACCTTTCAGAAGATCCTTTCTGGCAACCTAGATTCCTCTCACGACATTAAACAAATTCAGGAATAAGTCAGGAATCTAAAGGCCACTGCCCCTACTGAATTCCTCCAGACCAAATCCGACTTCAAGGAAAAACTTCATCAACTCCTAGGTTAAAGCGAAGCCCACAATCGTCTGAAACTTGAGGCTGAACGCAAGAAAGAGGCGGATGAGACATTGGTTCAGTAGACACAAGAAGAGAATAAACGAATCCAGGCACTTCTGAAAGACGCATCCACTCAACAAGAAATTTTGGCAGCCAAAGAAGCTAAATTAGCTGCCCTCCAAGATGAAGTGGACTACCTGCGTACAAACGCTCATTCAAATCAAGCCTCCGTCCGCCAACTCATGGTCGAAGGAGAGAGCCAAGCTCAACTGTTGCAGGATGCAAAAGAAGAAGTCATACGCACTCTACACTTGTACAAACAATCTTCGCAGGACCTTGATTTTGCAAAAGTGTCCTTGAGGGAAAGAGCCATCCTATTATAATGACTGGGCTACAGAGATCAGGCACTTTCTTTGTATTAGGATGACAATCCAAAAATATATCTCCCTTTTTAAATTTTTCCTTTGATTGCTCATATTTTGGAATTTTTGTACTTCATTTGGGTCTTGAAGACCCTGTTGGGCCTCAGACTTATGCTTTCCAAGAATCATGCGAACAATGCTAGGCCCACTTACAGAACCCAACTGCTCGCCTGCCCTGATCATCTGAATTAAATGGACTTTTAATTTCAAGCTTGGAATCCGTATCGCGTCGCTTCAATCGTCAAATCTTCAAAATATGTTTTACCTACCTAAAAAATCTTTCACTCATTACGCCTTCTTCTAGGGGTAGATAAACCGTATCATGGCGCAACCTCCAATAGACGCGTGTCTTCTATTAACGGGTGCATTCAATCTCGCAAAGTCTTACCGCTACGGCTCAATGTAGTTTCTTTCTATAAAAGGCCTCCCTCTTCATTGCTTGTGGTCATTCCTTCCAAACTTCTTCTCGAGATGAACTCCCCTTCTTCATATTTGCTCTAGTTCTCTTATCTGGAAAATCCTCCAGATAAACCTACCCATCTTATAGACTATAAATAGTGATATCCATGTCTATACCTGGACTAGATAGTGATATATAAATCCAGGTGTTGCCTTGGCTGACTCACCCGAAGTATCTAAAAGGTGACGAAGCCATAATCCCGAGGTAGAAATCACCTCGTCTTCCTCGCTAGCACCCGCTCAGTTTCTTTATGCATTGAGGCTACAAGCCCTGTGGACACGGCTACACTGGAGAGGAACAATATGGAGTTCAACCTGGGGAAAGGCAACAAACGCTAAGCCTGCTTCAAATGGTCTTTTAATCTGCTGAACTAGTTTCCTTGGCATTTCAAATCCTCCTTTTGTCTCTTGAGGTCCCTCTTTTCAATGTATACGTATCTGATATGTGGACCCAAGGACCAGTTATCAACTGTTTGAGGATTTGGAAAAACAAACTGTATTTATCTTTCTGTTATGTTGTTGATTATAGTCTATTTTCATATGGTATTAGAGTTTAAGGCCGCAAAGCCTTTGTAATTTTTTGATTAATGTAATCTGTTTCTATTCAAAGCAAAGAGTTCCCTTATGCAAAAAATAGCTTTTATATTGATAAACTCAGTTGTAGTTTGTACATAATTTGGCCACAGTGGTTGGCGAGCGTGAACTCTCTAATCAGAAAAAAAAATATTTAAAATCTAGCCACAAGTATAGGCTGAAAATACTATAAATTTAAAGTTTAGCCTTGAGCATAAACTATCTATAAATAATCTTTATGTGTTGCCCCTTCAGTTCAATCATGCAAGCATCGCCAATAAGGATGAATGAACTGGATTAAGCTACTGTTGGCGGGTCTTCATACTCCCAGACTGGTTGTATATATTTTTTTAAGGAAACAACCATTGTTAGGATTAGCATGAATTATTCCATCTCGATCTCGCAAACGAATAACTCCTTTACCTAAGAGTCGATCGATAATGTATGGTCTGTTCGATGCAAAATGGTCTTTCCCACTTTTCTGATCACTTTCCTCGGCCTTTAATCTTCTCGCCAACAGGCAATATCACTCGCCAGACCAGTTCTCCTTCTGCAAAACTCATGCCCCTAGTGCATCAGTCATAGGCACGAGTCACCTTTTGTTTCTCAGCACATAGACTGTCATAAGCATGTATTCTCTTTTCATCTAAGTCTTCATATTCCTGCCACATAGCCTGCACATAATCTTCATCGATCAGATTATTTTGTTCCATTACTCTTAAATATTAGACGTTAATATCTAAGGGCAGGACCGCATCATAGCCAAACATTAACGCATAAGGAGTAGTGCCAGTGGGGGTTCTTTTGCTTATTCGATAAGCCCACAGTGTGTTGAATAACTCTTCATGCCACAGTCTAACATTGCTCGCAAGAATTCGTTTAAGGATGTGTATGATGATTTTGTTGCTCGTTTCGGCTTGACCATCAGATTGGGCATAATATGGAGAAGAATGTAGAAAATGTATTCCAAAATCTTTCATAAGCTCATATACATCTCCAGACATGAATGTTGCGTCTCTGTCTGAAACAAAACTCTCAGGAATACCAAACCTGCAAAAGATATCTTCAAATAAGAACTGGCGGATGCCTTTGCCGATGATACTCTGAGAGGTCGAGCTTCAACCCATTTTGTGAAGAAATCAATAGCCACTATGATGTATTTGTGCCCATCTGATGAATGAGGATGAATCATTCCAATTAAGTCCAGAGCCCATCCTCGAGCTGGCCAAAGCTTGATTATAGGCTTTAATGGTATTCGGGGCATGTGGCTGATTGAGCCATGTTTTTGACACTCTTCACAACCTTTAGCGAACGTGATGCAATCTTTGAGCATTCCTGGCCAATAATAGCCATGTCATCATATCAACCATCTCTCTTTGGACCGGCCTGGTGTGCCCTTGCTATCTCCAGATGAACTTCTTTCATTAATCGCTTAGCGTCACGTCCGAAGACACATCTCAAGAATATGCCTTCCTCTCCTCTTCTATACAACTCATCATCCTTGAGTATGTAATTAGGAGCTAAGAAACGAATCCGCTTATCTACTGGATCATTAGGATTCAAAAGATAGGAAATAATAGGGTGTCTCCAATCCACATCAATGTGATCGAGTGAAGTAACGTACCACTCATTATTTTCCTCTTGCCGAGCAAAGAAAGATGGCAGGGTCCTTCATTCAACCTTTAATATACGTTCATGCATTCCATCTTATAAACTCACCCTCATTGCTAGTTGGGCCAACTCATTTGCTGCATAATTTCTCTCGCGAGGAACATGGCTCAACTCAACCTCAGTAAACAACTTGAGTAATTCACAGGCTCGTTTAGCGTATGGTTCTAATACTGGTCCAACCTTATACTTGGTTTCAAGTTGTCAGATTACTAACTGGGAATCTCCATATATGTGCACATCCGTGATCTCCATATCTAGTAAAAGTTCCAAGCCAATGATAAGTGCCTCGTATTTTGCTTGGTTATTGGTGCACCGGAAATCCAACCTGAAAGAATAAGAAAATGTTAGGCCGCGTGGAGAAACCAATACTACTCCTGCCCCAGCCATAGTACCTTTGCTTGATCCATCAAAGTATAAACACCAAGGTGCAAGATCAATATGAGTGAGTTCTAGGTCTGGCCCATCACGAACATCCTTCATAGGATGATGAGCCAGAAAATCAACCACTGCTTGGCCTGTGATTGCTTTTTAGGGAACGTATTGCAAAGAAAATTCTGACAAAGCCAGAATCCATTTCCTAATCCTTCCCTTGAGTATGGGTCTCGAAAGCACATACTTCACCAAATCGGTTTGTGTTATTACACACGTGGTGAAGGACAACATGTAGTGCCTCAATTTGCATCCTGAAAAATATAAAACTAAGCACAGCTTTTCCATTGGCGAGTATCTTGTTTCACATTCGGTTAAGGTACGAATGAGATAGAAAATACGATGCTATGTTCCTGATGTGTCGTTCTGAGCTAATAGACTCCCAATAGAATGATCAGTAGCTGAGATGTACAGCTTGAGACGAACCTCTGGCCTTGATGGTACTAAGACTGGCGGGTTTGTTAAATATGTTTTGATGGTTTCAAAAGCCTCCTGATGGATAGGCTCCCATACAAATTCTTTCTGATTCTGAAGGTTGAGAAAAGTGGAGAATGGTTGTGTTTTTCTAGTGGCGTTGGCAATAAATCGTCGTAAGAAATTGATTTTTCCCAATAGGCATTGTAGTTCTTTCTTACTCTTTGGCGTGCTGCCTCATACGGATAAACACCTGTCTCAAGTCTTCAATGTGATTAACTCTGCATTTTGTTTTAACTACTACATCATCGATATAAACCTCCATAATTTTACCAATGAGATCATGGAAAATTAAGTTCATTACTCGTTGGTAGGTTGCTCCTGCATTCTTGAGTCCAAATGGCATGTCTACGTACTCAAATACTCCTGCAAAACCTGGGCCCTAAAACATGGTCTTATGTCTGTCTGCTTCTGCCATTGGAATCTGATGATAACCAGCCGTCTCATCCATGAACGATAACATTTATGATGAGCCACTGAGTCCACAAACAAATCTGCTACTGGCATTGGGTATGCATCCTTCGGGGTTGCATTGTTCAAGTCTCTGTAATCAACACAAACTCACATCTTACCATTCTTTTTTTTACTGGAACCACATTGGATAGCCACTCATTGTATTTGGCCACTTGTATGATCCCTGACTTGAGCATTTTTTCTACTTCTTCCTTGACTAGAATTGCTGTTTCTGTATTCATCCAACGCATCTCTTGTTTTACCGACTTCTTTCCTTCCATGATGGGTAAGTTGTGACAAACCAAATCTGGTGACAGTCCTGGCATGTAGTCGTATTTTTCAGCAAAACAATCAGCGTACTCTTGTAGCAATTCAATAAGCCTTAGTCGTTCTTCAGGCTCTAGGAATGTACTTATAGCCACAGATATTGGCTCTTCTGTGTTCCCAAGATTAACTTTTTCAATGGGATCTTTGGCTTTAGGAGGTATATCATCTAAGACTGCTGGTGCTAATTTGATCTATTCCTCCTCATCCACGTCGTTCAATACATCCTCATCCACATATTCCAATGCCGCAATCATTGGAACCCTCTCGTAGGCTTGACTCTCCATCAAGAAATTGTGAAAGCGTTCGTACAAAGAGTAACAAGCCTCGGTCTCTATACTTGATAGAGACCCACTCATTGAGATGGTTTGGATGGTAGCTAATTGGTGTAGGGTCTGCTACTATCATAATTTGCTTGAATGATACCCCATTTAGCTAGTTCAGAGGCCGTAACACCAACTGGGTGGCATTTGTTATCGATGCCACATACTTCCAGTGGCCTGAGGTCACTATTGTAATAACTGGCTTCTAACGAATTTACAGACACAGAATACGGACGAGGGTCTATATAGACAATTTCTGCCTCACCAGACTCCATATTCCAAAGTAACATCTGCTAGTGAAGGGACGAAGGGACACAATAACTTCTGTGGATCCAGTCACGCCCAAGAATTGCACTGTATGGAGTTGTATACTCCGCTACGAAGAACGTGTATGTACCAATGGCTGAACCAATGTGCACCTGGAGAAAAACGATCCCCAAAGTCTTAGATATGCTACCCTGACAGTTTCTAACTTTGAGAGTTGTCTCTTGGATAACAGACTTGGGGACGCCTAGTAAGGCCATCGCTTTGACTGTGATGATGTTCACCGCTGCCCCAGAATCCACTAAAAGCTTGTTAATTTGAATTCCCTGGATCATTCCTGTCATGTATAGTGGCCGCATGTGCATGGCCATGTTCAAGGTGGGCTTTGCGAACATCATTTGTCCCTTGGTCAATGGTAGATCAATCTCTGGTTGTTTGGCGAGCACTGACTGTTCTGGCAGTATCAGTTCGTCCTCTAGCACTACCAAATTATTAACAGTTCTCTTTAAGACTGACTCAACCACTACTGGTTTCTGTGAAGATAGTGCATATTTGGAGGATAAGACAAACACCATGTTTATATTAGTGTCGACCTCATCCACATATTCCTCTGCCTCTATGTCATCTACTTCATCTTCACCGTAATCCAACAACTCTTCATCATCTTCGTTATTGTCGTTTTCAGGTTTCCCTTCCTCGAGATCCATGCTCGCGGTGACTTCAAAGGAAGCAACCCGTTGCATCTGATCCTCAGGTATAGGATCTATGGTTGTTGGCATGAATATTCCAGAACTTTCTTTTTGGAGTGGGGGAAAAGTCTTGTCAAGACTAGTCTTCTTTTGTTCTTCTATAATTAAAGGCTTCGATCTCCATTGTAGACCTTTGGTCTCGCTTGAAGTGACATGCCCCTTGACATGTTCTCTCTCCTTTTGTGGAGTATTCAACACCACTGCATTCATCGTTCCATCATCAAAATTGAGACATCGTCTCACTGCTTTACACTTTGGGACTTCACGATGAACCTCCTGAATAGGTTCTGGTGTCTTGTCTTGGGACGATAGTTCTGGGTTATGGTCAAAGACACTTGATCGTTGTGTTCGCACTATACGTTCACGAGATTTCTTCCCAAAAACCACTAAAGGGTTTACTGCAAGAGCAATCAACTGTCTCTGGGGAACATACCAATTCTTCTTCCTTGAGAATGCCCATCTCATAAGCTTCCAAAGCTCTTTTGGCTTCTCCAAATCGTCGCTGAAGGTTCCGTCTTCTGCTTGGAGTCACCTCGATGGTCTTTCCCTGCTCTTTCACGTACCATACATTTTCCTTAGTGATGTTTCTTGAAGCTGGTTGAACGTATGGCCTGGTGAGCGTGTCAGCTATTTCTGATTTGGACTTCTTTGCTTCACTGACCTTTTCTGTCGCTCGCAAACACTTAGGTGTTTGGGAATCCCTTTGTCTTGCCCCCCATGGGCTACGTGGCTGATGGTGATGTAGATTTGAAAATAGTTCCGGGAAAACCTTGGCTGCTTCTGCCAATTCTTCATACGAAATCTTCAGCCCGCTCCTAAGCTTACAATGAGCACAAAGGGCTACTGGCGACTCTGCTCTTGGATCCACCTTCTCTTTACCTTTATCTGATCTCATTAGTTGTTTCTTAGGTGGGTTCTTGCCAATAGTGTAGACATCAACGGTCTGCTTGCATTTACTTGGGTTGCCTCTAGTCAGTTCTAACATCCCGACCGTCAATGATTCCTCAGTCGCCAAGCTTGACGAGGACTCTTCTATCAGTATTTCTCCCTCGTCAATCCACTGTTGAATTCTAAACATTAAGTCAATGCAGTAGTTCGTGGAATGGTGACCCCATCTATGATGATATCGGCAGTAAGGCAGACTCCTTACATCTTCAGGATATGGGTCTAGTGTTCCCCAATTATCGGGGACCACTGTTATCCCTGCCTAGAGTAGCTCTTCAAAGATCTCTTCTCGCCTGGATGCATCATAAGTTATCTCAGCTCGCCTCTGTTGAACAAATTCAATATTGTGTTTAGGCCTCCGCCTTAATCTTTTCCTTCTTTGTGGTGGCTCAGGTGCATCGTGAGAAAGGGATGTTTCTGGGGAAGTAGATGGTGTAGTGGAAGGCTGTGGTGCATGAAAATTTTGTGGGTGCCACTCTACCACTCCCTCTTAGCTAATTACGATCGCTTCACAATTGATCAAACCTTGAATCTTGTCCTTCAAGATTGAACACATTAATGTTTGATGACCAAACTTGTTGTGGAATCTGCATAAATGTTGGCCTAGATGCTAGGTGTTTTAATTTAAATACTGGATAATAAACGATAAGCGTCATTTCCTGCAGTCTATCAAAGATCTCCTCCACCTTATCCTGTGGAAAGGTATAACGTGGAAAGATTGGTATGTTTTCTTCCTCAGCTCCTCCTATATGGCCAACGGCTGGCGACCAACCGATATCGATCATATTAACTTGAGGTGTTGGGAAATTTTTAGAGCCTACTAATGCTGCTGCCTTGGTTATTCCCTCCAATTCTAGCCTACCTTCATTGATCCATTTCTGGATCTGATCTTTCAGCTTGATGTAGTCTTTCGTGACATGATTCCATGCTCCATGGAATTTACAATACTTTTTACCTTTTAACTGCTCGGCTGTGGGGAGAGGTTCGAAATCTACTTTGACATATTGCATGTTGTAGAGTTCGTCCAGGATCTAATGAGCCATATTGGCATCGCATGTGTATGTTTCGAACTCTGGCTTAGTAAAAGCCACTATCGAAAGCTTACTAGGGACCTTACTCTTCTGAAGATTGCGGGGATTCAAAACCTTGGTTGTCGATAAATCTACTGCTCCTACTTGATCTCCATCAGAGTCTGAATCCTAGTCGTCTATATCTTCTATATAAGCCATGGTTTTTGGCTTTGGTCTATCGTAAGACCTAGCCGTGTATGTTCCTTTGGACACATTCCTTCTGTTGTCTCGTTCTTACATGGTGTTGTAAGCTTTAGTTACAGCCGTAATAAGCTCATTCAAGGAAAAGTACTTGCTAGTTAAGAACAATTGGTGGTACGTATCCTCCAAACCATTCATGGCCATCTCCACTACCTCTTCTTTGCCTAATGGAGTCTTATACAGATTGTATTCTGACCGGAAACGATGCAGAAATGTGACTGGATTTTCTGTTGCTGATTGGCTCAAGGAAGCCAGCTTTCCAACACTGGTTTCAGGTCTTGCTGTTCCGAAGTGATTTATAAATAAGGCCTCCATGTCCTTCCACTCGTTGATCGAGCCCTTTTCCAATCCTGTATACCAAACGATGGTTGATCCTGACAAAGATGACCCAAAGACTCTCAATTTGAGTCCATCGTTATCAGCAAACTGCCCTAACTGCAGTGTGAAATATGCTAAATGAGTTGGCGCATTGGAATCATCATCGCAAGAGAAAGTCTGGAAGGTTTGATGTCGGTAGTATCTTGGCCATTGCGAAGCGTCTGGATCATGTTTCTGCATGGGAGGGAACAGTGTCTCGTATGACTCATACATCTTAGCGAGATGTATGTTACAATCATTCATAAATCTATTTAATCTTTGTTCCCATGCAGGCAGGAAAGACTCTGCTTGTCTAGTTTTTCTAGCGAGATCAGAAACGGATTTCGTTAAAGACGTTATGTCTCTGTCTGTTCTTTGAGACAGTGTCGCCGCGTGCCGGCGATATTCATCCAAACTTGCTCCCAAGGTTTGCATTATGTCGATCTGTAATTTTTCCTGACCTTCCGCAAGACTTGCTACTTGGGCTTCGATTGCCTCTCTCTCCTCCTGGTCTCTGTGGAGTTCTACCCTCAACACCTGGATTTCAGCTAACGCCGAGTCGACTTTCTCGCCTTGAGTAGTGAGGAGTGTTGCTTGTTGTTTGATTCTTTCACTGAGAGTCGTGTAGTAGTTCGTCTGATGTTCGTCGCGCCTAACCGCGTAAGCTAGGTACTCTAGGAATGTGAGTTCCATGATCTCCACTTCATTCAATGATTTAAACGACATGTTTGAGTGAAGTTCTTTAGTGAAGATGATTTCAACCGCTTGATTACTTAATGAACGACACCGAGTAGAAGTGTGTTCACGGTAGATCGGTTGTGGATGTTTACGACACTGAGGGTATTCCCTTTGATAAGGACCACCTATTGTCACTTATAGACACAAAAACAGGTCCCATTGGGCGTGCCAAAATGTTTGACTCCAAAATATCTCTGGCGAGGAGCACGTAGAGATCCTCTTGCAAACTGTCTCTTTTACTAATTTCGGATAGTTTGATCGCAGATGTTGGTTTATCCTGTATGTGCTTTGTGTGCTGGCGTGCCACCGTCTCTCAATGGAATATGAAATGTGTAAAGCTGCCTGACTTCTTGATAAGCGATTAAGACAAGGAGAGCACCAACCTCGTCTGAATAGGTCCTTCTCGCCTAGTAACCTAAGACTTTGGGGGGTTTTGTGTCTCTAGCAGAGCCATAAAAATCCATACCTCACACTACCCTTTACGAGTGCAAAGCAGAGCAACTTCTTTGACGATGTGTCGAGAACACTGCTTCCTTGGATATCTGAACTCTCACTCGATATATGACAAGTTCTTCAATCTTTCAGTTGCGTTGCTTCCTTTGGTCGTGATACTTTCACTCGATCGGTGACAAACACTTTGATCATCTGGTTGTAGGGATAGAATCTCTGACGAGATGTCTAGGTGTTTGTGTATAGCAAAGCTTTTGTCTTTGATCGGGGACCCTTTCTACAATGCTCTTACTCTCCTTATATAATGCTTAGTAGTCGTCTTTCAATCCTTTTGAACGTCTTCTGCTATTTGAATCTCAATATAACTCTAATGTCTTCCAGCACACGGGTCTTATCTTTATATAGTTTCAATGTTATCACAATTCCTTTCATGAAGGAAACCTAACTGAAGCAGGAAAGGTATGACAAACATTAAGCCGCATGGATCAGCTATCTTAATTATACAGTCCTAAATTGATATGGAAACGGACTCTGTTATTCCACCTGGCCGCTTGCCAAGCTTCATCTCTAACCGGGCCGTTCGCCAAGACTTCAGCTCACTTTGGCCGCTCGCCAAGACTTCAGCTCACTTTGGCCGCTCGCCAAGACTTCAGCTCACTTTGGCCGCTTGCCAAGACTTCAGCTCACTTTGGCCGCTCGCCAAGACTTCAGCCTTTCAAGCCCATTATGAAATATTTATTTCAGGCCCAAATACACATAATTGATTAAAGTGTCTTCAAATACATACAAGGACACCACAATATTAAGGAAGTCAACCTCAAATGTATATCTCTCTCTTTGCACAAGATCATATCAACCAAATTGTTTCTGCGCAAACCCTATCGAATTAAAAACCCGCTCAAAACAGCCTGAAATTTCAAAAAAAATACGTCCTGCCATTGGTTATACTCTGCCTCCCAACTCAAAGCAACTCATTCTCTCTAGGCCTCACAGTCGCAACGTTCTCCAACGGCGATTAGAATGTGGCTCAAAACTCATTCACTAATGGCGACCGAGCCTTGCTTCTCGTCTATGCTCGCTTAAGACTCCCTCACACATTTTGTGCATCTCTGATTTCTCAAACTCTCATCCATGGAGGATCCGAGTCCTCGACTCCCTCGTCCGCCGCTGTAATTACAATGCCTCCCGAAAGGACCCAATCCCGATTCAGTTACCTAAACCGGAATCAAACCCTTAAGAAAATACGAACCAACAAAAAATTTTCAAATTTTGGCAGAGTTTCGTTACTAGCGTGGAATTACCATAACCTGCACGCGGAAATTAACACTTCATCCTATGCCACAAAAAGCAAACCGTGGGCACCAATCCCATCCGGATTTCTCAACATCAATATAATCAACAACAGTAAATAAACTGTACTATGTATATATGTATATCCGTGAAAATCCGCACAACACGTATCAGAATGTATCAGAGCGACCTCTAGAGCAAAACATATACAATATGTACATCAGTAGGTGAAACAAGAACCTACTGGAAAACACAGGTGACTCTGATCACTAGCCTCCAAACCGCAACGTGAAACACCAAACCTAAACTGCAAACTGGGCACGGAAACCGAAAAGCCCAGGGAAAAGACAATAAACACGTTAGAGTGAGTGGACGAAAATACATGTCTTTCACCAAGTATTATATACATATAAAAAAAATCATATGCGAGTCAAATGCACGAAAATCAAATGATACGTGAGGAAACATCAGCTACCACTCACGTACAGAGCATGGAACGTAAATATATCGCGGAATCACTCACGGACTACCACGCGATAGCACAGTCTGAACCACGGGATCCCAGACCCACACGTGATTCCTAGCCAGAAAGGCCTCGGGTCAGGATATCTGTCCTTCCCGGAGCGTACTCGGGGATCAGCCGAGAAGCCAATGTGTATCGATACCACAACATATTGAGACTGTACTCTGTGTAAACCAAATCATAAATCTTTTCTATGCACATGCTTAAAACATAATATGTACGTATATGTATATATTCGTATACGTATATTCGTGTAAACATAATCGTAAAACACATGCTCGTAAAATCATAATCAATCTGCATGCTCAAGTTCGTAAATCATAAATAAAGACTCGCAATCAATCCGTGAAAATAAAGTGTCCACTCACAGACTCTCGAAAGGCGCACACGCTAAACTCGTGGTCCGGCGGAAGATCCTTCGCCTGAAGCACGATCACGATCCAGATCTTGATCTCGATCCCCTGAATATATTCATAAAACACAACTGATCAATATCGTAATCCACAACACTGAACTGATGCACGGAAACCAACCGTTCCCGGAAATACGAAATGCAGTGCAAAATGAATTACGGAAATCCCGAAATTCCCACTCGAAATCTCGACTGACAATCGGCTAATCAAATCGACCCAAAAACCTCTGGACGACGATCAGAGCGTGATTACGATAAAAATGACATTAAAATTGTCGAAATCAGAAAAGTTGACTTTTTCTCGCCGTTGACCGCCGGCGGTGCGCCGTCACCGGTGGAATCACACGGCGGGAAGCTCCAGATCACGAGTTCCCATCCTTACGAGTCATTTCCTCAACTAGCTTGAAGCCCAAATCCACCTCTAAAACCTCCAAAACTAGCTCGAAAGGCATCGGAATACATTTCCGGCAACCACCACGGTTCGCCGGAAAACTCGATCAAACTCAAATCAAACCTAAGGAAAAGCATCCCTAGGACATAGGAAACCAAACCCCCAACAACCCAGCTTCGACCAGTCACCGGAACTACCTCAACCGACTCCGGCGACGGAGACGAACTCGACCCAACTCGGGTCACCTCAAATCACTGTCAATTCCTAAAATTCCAAACATGAAACAACTCGAAATGACCAGAGGAAGCGAACCATACCCTTATTACAATCAGAGGTGGCCGGAAAATCGACGTCGGATGGTGACTTCCCGTTTGGGAAACTTTCCCTTTCGGGCTGCTGGTCTACTTTCCAATTTTGGAAAGTCAACGGCTGGTCAACTCCCACAATGAATTCTCGACTATTTCCCGACTATTTTTCGACTTTTTGTTATTTATACTCGTCCCTCGGGTCGATCAACGGTCCGGAATGAATATACGATGTGATTCGGATAAGCTCGAAACAATCGGATAAACTCGTCGAAACCCGAAACTTCAAATAATCATAAAATATTCCTCGGTTATCGGAAAAATCTTCCGGAACCGCCCACGAACTCGAAATCACGTAATCTATACTTTCCGTGAAGACACCCAACTCAAATACTCGACCGAAAATAAAGTCACGAATCGAATCGGCAAACCACATAATATCGCAAAACTGCGACTAAAACCAAACCTCGAGAATCGTGCCAAACACACATCTGATTCTGGTTCGGGTCGTCACACTCTTCCATGCATTCTCAGATTCCGATGACCTTGAATCAACAATAGCACCTCCTCCGACACTTTGATCTGCCCCGTCTGCGAATGATTCCAAGCCTCAGATCACTTCTGATGAGTCTCTCAGCTCTCGCGCCGATGCCTAAGCCGCTTAGGCTCAAGGTTCCTTTATGATCTACATCGCAGCAACGCCTCATCTTGATTTCAATTTTTTATTTTGGAATTATATGTTGCACGTTAGCTTCCGACTTTTTTCGTTATCGAATCTCTGAGGGTTGTTTGATTGTTAATGATTAGCTTGCTGATTTGTGCTTTGATTTGTTTTTGTGATATTTAAGATGTTAGATTTGTGATTTGTTCTTGTGATATTTGATTTGTTCTTGTGCTTAGATTCGCAAGTGTTGTGCAAAATTGTTAGTAGTTCTTTATCGCTTGAGGTGATATTGTCAGCTGTTGATTAACTTATATAACACTAAAGAAGTATGATGTGATGTCGACGAAGGTTGTAGTTTGAAGGAAGTAAATACTAATTAGATTAAAGTGGAAATAAATGACTGCAGTTAGGGAAAGTTCAAGAAGAAACAGATAGTTAGACTTAGATCAGTGGGCAAGCAACTGTGGCTGAACAAAAAGTACATAATGATCTTATACTCCCTATACCAAAGCCGGAGAGAGGTGTACAGAAGATTAATAAATAAAAGGTTGATAAGCTGATCAAATCCAAAAGTCTGTAGAATTGAATCCATTTATTTCATGATCTCTCTACGTCCATTTAATTACGCACACACTAGAGCATTTATTTCATTACAGAATTATACCGGTACCAGTGTATGTAGATGGATACTAAGTTCTGCGGCTATGGTTAATGCAAGGTGTATATGTTGTTTGCAGGCTTTTTAACCAAGAAGTTCATCACTTGTCTTCAAGGAACTAAGTATAGATTTCTTGATTTAAAAAAAAGCAACAAAGGTTTTGGAGGTATAAATATTGATATGTTTTTTGTTGTTGTGATGAAATCAGTTTTTGGTCTGTTGGACAATTGAGTGATATTAAACTTAGTATAATATAACAAATATTAATTAAATAATTAGTAAAATGTAAACATATAAACGAAGAACAAATTCTGGGTAAGAAGATGAACTAAGTTGAGTCATGTGTATCACACGTTCTCCTTAAGAACTTTTACGCCGTCCACAGGCTTGTATGGCGTTGTTTTCCCAGGATAAAACAACTTCAAAGGTTTGTACCATAGCACAAGAACTTCTCATTGAACTGAAGAGTATCTTACTCTATCACCGGATTTGTACTCGCTTGAGAGAGGGAGAGAAGTGATAAGAAGAGATGGGATTTTTCCAGGCACAGACTTTAAGTACCTGAGTATTCGCATCACAACATCCATATGCTCTTCACTAGGATCATGCATGAATTGATTGACAACACTTACAACATATGCAATATCAAGACGTGTACGTGCCAAATAGATCAACCTCCCTACTAACCTTTGGTACCTGCATTTGTTCGTTGGAACCTGACCAGGACATAATTCTAGCTTGTGATTCATCTCAATGGGAGTATAGGAAGGTTTACAATCCAACATTCCAGTTTCAGTAAGAAGATCAAGCACATACTTTCGCTATGACAAGGTAATTTCCAACTTGGATCTTACAACTTCAATCTCCAAGAAATATTTCAACGGACCAAATCCTTCATTTCAAATTCTTGGGATAAACGCTTCTTCAAATCTTTCATCTTAATTGGGTCATTACCTGTAACAACCATGTCATCCACATATACAATTAGAGTAGTGATCTTACCACCCTTGCGTTTGATGAACAATGTATAATCAGAGTTGCCCTGCTGATATCTAAACTTCTTCATGGTTCTAGAAAATCTCTCAAACCAAGCTCTAGGATACTACTTCAATCCATATAAAGACTTCTTCAGTCGACAGACCTTTCCAACATCACATGGCTTACAGTTGGCACCTGGAGGAATGTCCATGTATACCTTTTCTTCCAAATCTCCATTCAAGAAAGCATTGTTCACATCAAATTAATGTAATGGCCAATCATGTCGAGCTGCTAAGGCAATGAGAATGCGTACAATACTAATTTTTGCTACTGGGGCGAATGTCTCTTGGAAACCCACTCCATATCGCTGAGTGTAGCCTTTTGCAACCAGATGAGCTTTATATCGACCAATGTTTTCATCTGCCTTTAACTTCACTGCATATACTCATCTACATCCAACTGTCTTCTTTCCAGGTAGTGCAGAAACAATCTCTCATGTTCCATTCTTTTGTAGGGCTTCCAATTCTTCATTCATAGCTTGCTTCCATTCTGGATCCGCCAAGGCATCCTGCACATTACTGGGTATAGATACGGTAGATAATTGGTTAACAACAAGTTTATGTAATCCAGACAACCTATGATGATATACAAAGCTAGCAATAGGATATTTGGCTTTAGCTTCTATTGTTGGTTCATATTGTTTCTTTGGAATTTTATTTTCCGTTGTGACCTCCTATGCACACTAACTTCTATACTACCCAATTCATTGTTATCAATACGTACCTCAAGTGAGACATTCTAGGAAGACTCTTCGGTTGATGTAGTAGAAGGAAGGGGGTGGTCGTCAGAAGAAGGTTGGACTTCAATTTGTGGCGTTTTAGATCCAATCCTCAATCTATCAAAAATACCCTTCGATCCATTGAAGGTTCTTCTCGAGTCTGTTACTTCTGCAGCCCTCGATAGATCGAGAATTTCCTTTGATTCATCGAAGGATGCTCTCAGGTTCAACTCTCCTCTAGTCTTTGATGGATTGAGAGTTTCCTTTGATCCATTGCAGGATGCTCTTGGGTTCGTCTCATGTGCAGGCTTCGATGGATCGAGAGTTTCCTTCGATCCATCGAAGGAGGCTCTTAGGTCTTTGCTTGGATTTCCAGCTTCAAAACTTCTCCCAACTTCAAAACTCATTTCAAAGTTCTCTACTTCTTCGAATTCTAGTGTGTTCAGAGGATTTCCTTCATATACATTTTTCTCCCTCTGAAGGGAAGACTTTGAAGCTTCCCCTGAGTAATATGGTTCAGATTCACGGAAGTAGACATCTAAAGAAACATGCATCTTGTTATGGAACAACGATAACCTTTCTGAAATTTAGCATATCCAACAAAGACACAGTTCACAGTGCATGGATCAAGCTTGCCTCGCAACTGTTTGTTGATGTGAACATACACAATACAACCAAAGACTCTTGGTTTCAAATTTGGCAAAGATGGCACTTTCAACAACTCATGCAACTTTTATTTTGGGTTCTGGAACTCAATGACACGAGAGGGGGTGCGATTGATCAAGTAAGCAGCAGAACATAAGGCTTCTCCCCATAGATTTTGAGGGACATTTATACAAACAGAGAAGCACGAACAACTTCCACTAACTGGCAATTCTTTTTTCAGCTAATCCATTCTGTTGTGGAGTGTGTGCAATGGAAGTTTGGTACCTGATCCCATGAACACACAAATAAGCTGACATGACACCATTCACATATTCTCCACCACTGTCAGATTAAAGTACTCGAATCTACTGCTGGTACTAAGTCTCCACCATCTTGTGGAAATCAACAAATCTGGCATAGACTTCACTTTTACACTTTATCAAGGAGACCCATGTCATTCTTGTACATTCATCAATAAAAGTCACAAAGTAACAAAATCTAGAATGAGAAGAAGTTCTTGTAGGACCCATACATCCGAATGAATTTTCATGAAGGCAATAAAACATTTATTCAAACTTGGGGAATAAGTAATATGATGGCTCTTAGCCAGTTCATATACATCACACTTAAAATCAGATTTGTCAACAACTGAAAACAACTGAGGTTGTAACTTCCTAAGATGTCCCAAATTCAAATGGCCTAAGTGTCGATGTCATAACCACACCACTTCTTTGACTTTATTCAGACTACTGATACTGTTTGCTTGACAAATATGTTGTTGTCTACTTCTTGTCAACTCCAGGTAGTACAGTTTCCCTCTTCTAACACTATAACTGAGTCTTCCTTGTCAGAATGTCCAAAAAAATACAGAAATCGGGATAAAAGGTTACATAGCAAGAGAGGGTTCTAGTAATTTGACTAACATATAAGAGGTTATATACAAGAGAGGGAACAACAAGGACAAAATCAAGAGTTAGTTCATGAGAGAGTTGCACAAATCCTTCACCAAGAACAGAAGAAGAAGAACCATCGGCAGTAGAAACAACATGTTCAAGAGAGGTTTTAAGGTATCAACAACACTAGGATTATTTGTCATATGACCAGTTGCACCAGTATCAATTATCCAAGATCTATCCGCAGATAATATGGTAAGAGAAGATGCCTTACCCCCATTACCTGTTTCAACGACGAGTGCAGATGGTTGTGCAGGTGATTTAGTGGTGGTTACAGCCGCTTTTAGGATGTTCTTGCGAGACTTTTGAGTAAAATCCCACCATTCAGGATATCCAACAAGTTCATAGCATTGTTCTTTCATATGACCAACCTCCTTACAATGAGTACATGTGAAATTCGAGAATTTGGCAGGAGGCTTTCCACCAGAATGAGGAGGGCCAGAGAAGCCAGGTGGAGGGACCTGGCGTCGCTGGGATTGGGCGGCATTGGCGACATGAGATGAAGAGGAGGAGGTGGCCATGACAGAGGCTTCAGATGGAGGTGCAGAGAGGGTAGCCCAGTTGCTTTGAAATAGTCGGACATGGGCATATGTCTGCTCAAGATCCAACTTTTGTTCTCTCCTCAAGAGTTCTTCACTCACTTGATTAAATTTAGCATCAAGTCCCATCATAAACATGTAAAATCGTTGGTGGATCATACAAGATGATTCATTCACAATGCTAACAACAATGTCTTGAGAGTGTGGCATGCGTTGATCCATCTCATCCAACTATTCTACAAGTTCATTGTAATATGTTAAAAGAGGTCTTCCATTCTGCTTCGTGGTATAACATAGACAATGAAGCTCAAAAATTCGGGTTTCATCGTAGTATGTCTTGTACAAGGCATCCCAGATCACCTTAGTTGTTGGAAATTAGAGGTACCGCTTCCTCAATTGAGGGATATGTTCTCAACAAGTCAGCACTTCACCTTGCCATTGTCAGTGGCCCATGTTTGATATTCTATAGAGGCAACGGCAGGGGGTTTTTAGTGAGAATGTCAACCTTGTTCCGTCCTTTAATACGAATCATCATGAATCTAGACCAACTAGAATAGTTGGTTTCAGTGAGGAGCTTCCCGATAGGAAAAACGGAGTTGTCCTGAATGGTATTGTGGTAGTGTTGATGATTGTGAATGGGTTGCATGGCGGATGCTCCGTTGTTGGGGATGAGTACTCCTTCATTGTTGTTGGGGAAAACATTATCATTCACGTTTGTCATCTCTTTAGGGGTTTGCAGAATTCAGAATTCAGATTTCAAGTTCAGATGCAACGGAAGAAGAAAAAAAATTGTGGTGGTTAAGGCCGGCCTTTGGGCTGTCCAACCCTTATAATCGCACAGGGCCCAATTTTTTTATTTTTACATATAGATAGTATAGAAGTACAAAAAAAAGTACCTATATACAATGTATGGGCCTATAGCTCAAGTGGCAAGGTGTTTACTTCTTTACTCTTTCAACCCAAGTTTTCTACGATCTCTCTCTCTCTCTCTCTCTCTCTCTCTCTCTCCCTCCCTCTCTCTCCCTCCCTCTCCCTCTCCCTCTCCCTCTCCCTCTCTCTCTCTCTCCCTCTCTCTCCCTCTCCCTCACCCTCCTATTAGAACCTTGTAGATGTCTTTTCATATTCTTATGCGACTTGAAGTTGAACAACGACATAAACCCTAATTTATTTCTCAAATTTCCCTTCATACTCTCAACATTCGATACATAGAAGAAGAAAAAATAGTGCCTCATTTTAATTTTCGCACAAGGCCTCTAAAAACTCAGGGCCGACCATGGTGGTGGTTTGGGGTTTTCAATTCAATTCAATTCAGTTCAGAGTTTTTTAAGATCCAAAATTTTGGCTTTGATGCCAAGTAGAAAAGTATTTTAGGTAGAATTCAATACTTTCATTCATCCCAATTTTGGGTTAATATAGATGTACAAGTTGTTTCAAAAAAAAAAATTATTTATACAATCTTATCACATCTACAGAGGTTAATTCTAATTACAATAAGATAATTCTTTCCAACATCTCACATATTATTACTTGCCCTAACAATATTGTACTCTCGAATTAAGCTAGTGACAGAGGCGCCGCATTGAGAGCACTTATTTCTGTTTCTTGCCATGTCCTGGCCACAGGGTAAGCAGGGTGTCATGTGCTTACAATTGCTTCCATACAGTTCACTGGTTTTAGAAGTCGATCCACAGCTGTACGACGGCTTCAGCAACAAATCGGTTGCCATCATCTTCTTGTTGGAATTAATGGAGCATCAAATCACCTACAAAAATCACCTAGTTCATGGTCTAATTTGTAGGGAGAACTTAATTATAAATGGCCGGGATGGATGTTTTCTAGTATAAGTAGGGTTCCTATTCCTAGAACAGTTATATTATTTTCTGATATTGAATTGGTTCAACTTTCTTTTTTTCTGATCAAGAGCCTCACTTTCCAATTAACTTAAGGAAATGGGGCAACTATTTTTTTTTAGATTATCCTTTTCTGATATTGAATTAGAAATCTTATCCTATCTGTATGAGGAAAAGACTGTCCAAAATATTCACTCTTGTCCTATCCTTGTTAGAATAGGACTCCTTTCATTACTTGGAGACTCCAAATGGTGCCCTATAAAACTGTTGTCAGTCTCCTCACATGATCATTCACCAACTGGAGATGACGAAGACGAAAATAGACATGATTGAGTGTGAGAATTGGTGCTTCATCTGCAAAGATGGTGGGCGTTTACTGCTATGCGACCACGAAGGCTGCTCGAAAGTTTATCATCCTAAATGCGTTGGAAAGAACAAATCCAACTTCAAAAGCAAAAAGAGCTGGACTTGTAGAAAGCATGCTTGTTCTAAGTGCTCTAGCGTCCCAATTAGCTACCTTTGCGTTTGTTGTCCGCAAGCATTGCGTTCCAATTGCTACAATACTACTGAGAGTGCTTCCGAGTTTAGACTGATAAGAGGGAAGGACAGTGAAGGCGTTTGTGGGAAGTGTTTGGAGCTGGTTAGGCTGGCGGAAGCGAATTCAGAATTTGGACCAGATGGAAAGAGACTAGACTTCAAGGATAGGGACACATACGAATGCCGATTCAAGGGGTATTGGGAGATCGTAAAGGAAAGCGAATCGTTGACTTGGGAAAGAGGAAGGCAGAAGAAGCAGAATGTGCTAATGATTGTGATGGTGATGATGATCATCTGAATTTTCAGGAGTCGATATTGCGAAAAAGGTAGAAGGTAGAAGAAGATTTTATAGGATGGGGATCAGAATCTATGGTTCAGTTCCTCCAATTGATTGGAAAACACTCAAAACAAACAGTTATCGAAGCGTGATTTAGGAGCTGCAATCTATGAATACGCCATGGATAAGCACCTGTTTGAGAGCAACTACTTCAAGACACAGCTTAGAAGTGATTCTACGCCGAGTACCATTTTCAAGAAGGATGAGGAACACATAGATGTCGTCGATGTGTTTGGCTACCTGGATCAACATTTGGCCAATGCTGAAGAAACTTGTTATGCCTCTATAGTTGCTAGCAGCATGAAGCTCGTCTACTTGACGGGAAGCTTAGTGCAGAAGATGATGTCGGAGCAGCCCGGAAACTGGGAAAGAAAGGGGGTGGGAAGTTTCGTCACACTGAAATGTGATTTCAAGCTTAAACGAGTTCAAGGCATAATAACAGCTAAAGCCGAGCCGCTTCTGGTACTAGTTGAGAGAAAGAATCCCATTTCGATTGATCTCCTATAAGATAACAAACTCGAAGAGGAAGATTTGCAACGATGAGCAGAGCTCTACTTGTTGAGGAGACCTACAGTGGTGGAGATTGAGCAGAAGGCAAGCAAGTTGCATGAGGACATAACTAAGGATTGGATAGAGAGGAAGTTGGTTCAATTGAAGAATAAAATTGCTAATGAGATGAAGCAGCCAGGATGGATCAGCAGAGATCTAAGAAAGTATTGGGATCAGATAGAGATGCTATAGGAGCCATCTGAACAAGAACGACTCTTGAAACAGAAGCCACAAGTCATTCCGGAAACAACAAAAAAGTTTAAGTTCTTTTAATTTAGGTGTAAATGTAGTACTCTATAAACCAATTCAAGTATATGTATAAATGTATAATGAAATTGCAGATTGAATATCAGACTTGGGGCTTTATATATTGAATAAAGCATCATTGCAAGAGAAAAAAAATGGCAAACTGTGTCAACCAAGTGCATATATCCTAAGTTGAAACTCATTTAACAATAATATCCCCAAACATGGCAAAGAGAGAGGTTGAAAATACATTACACTTGTAAAAGCACCCTAGCTAGCTGCAATTAGGGAATTTTCTCTCAACAAAATAGATACATAAAACATACTCAAACAGAAATTCCAGATACATTACACTATAAATTACCGGGTAATATAACAAAACCACAGATACTAGTGTACTAGTGTACACTACCACTTGAAACAAATGTGGTTTTTAAAGTTTTAACTTTTAAGAATAATAAGCTTTTACCTTTTCAAATCAATAGTGCCAATTTGCTTTGAAAGGAGGAAGCTGATGTTGCCTCCCTCTTTCATTCTAGCTTGGCTTGAAGCTCAGCATTTGGATTTCAGAGAAGCCCTCTTCTTCTCTTGTAGTCACTAACTGTAAGTGTCAGGGCGTGCCTCCTCCCATCATCCTCTGGAACTCGGCAACCAACTGTTGCTTCTATCCTTTGTTTCCTTGCCATGAATCCTTCCTGAGCTCCTAGTGGCCCACCAAACTTCTGAAGCGTGGCCAACGAGATTGGCAGCTCAAAATTATGCAATGGATTTGATGATGTTCCTTGATCAACAGGCGCCATCGTGTCGATCAACTTTCCAGCACCAGCTGCAGCTTCTAAAGCTGCCGCTGTGGCCACCAAGCCAGCTCGTACTGCTACTACCCCTTCTGTTCCATTAGTTTCTGCCTCTGCCAATGCCTCAGCAGCAACAGCATTTGCCTCAGCAGCGTCTTTTTCCTCACCAGGCTTTGATACATAGTAGTTTCTGGACCTGGTCCATCTCCTTGAAAACGGATCATAACCAGCCTCCCCAGCTTTTAACCCCATTTTTGCAGGTTTCAACCCCGATGCATTCTTGAAATTATCAACTCTATTCTTTCTGTTCATCTCAGCAAGCTTGACAGCCTTACTATCTTTGCCCTGTGATTGTCGCCGTGCTTCCAACTGCTGAAGTCTTGCCTTGATTCTATCCACCTCTGCATCATCATGCTTACTTAGTGCAATTTCTAATTCCCTCCTCAGCCGATCCTTCTCAAGCGCAATGTTCAATGGCCTTGACGAAGCAGACTTTTTCTCCTGTATCATCTGCTTCACAGTTTCGGCTGAGTAGACAAATGTATTGGTTTTCTTTATGGCATCCTTTTTTTCCTGCACATCCTCCTTGCTTGGCAACCGACCACCATTTTTCTCCACCTCTCTAACCCACTGATCGTACTCCTCTTCCACAGGCAAAGAGTCTGAAACCATAGCCATCTGCCACCTGGCAGCAGAGTTTTCGTTGCCCCAAACCACATTCAGATATTTGTGTGTCATTTTATTCTCTAGTTTGTACTGCCGATCAGGATCAGAAGAGTCAACATTTCTGACCGTGCACAACCTATAGATAGGTCGACCAGACTTGGTCTTCCCAATTCCAACCCTTACAAAGCATCCGACAATTAACTCTTCAAAGAACGGTTCCATAAGCCACTTTGCAAGTTTCGACCTCCGAATGGTAATTTCCTTTATATCCTCAAATGTTAAGCCCTGTTCCCTTTCATCATCGCTGTCATTAGCATCATCTGCACTTGACCCATCATCATCACTATGAGACCGACTCTCACTGTCACTTTGACTAGAGCTACTCCGACCCACAGCAGAAAAAGACTTCCTGTTGGTATGTGAGAAATTCCGACTCTCTGCACTTCCTCTAGGCACATCTCTCAATTTACGATGAGCCTCAGGGTCCTGCTGTTTCAAACGTTTTGCTCGCAGCTCATTCAATGCATCGTCTTTGGCAGCTGCCCTGTCAGCAGATCTAGCTGACGAACGCATTCGAGAAGATGGAAGAGGCGGAGTCACTTTCCTGGACTGTGTGGCCTTCCCTTTATCCCATTTTGGTCTGAATTTCTCCTTTAAACTCTTATCATCTTTCTTCTGCGCTCTCTCAGACAGAATCAGCTCTCTTTGAAGCTCAGACATTTCTCCAAGCTTCCGCCTGTCTTCATCGTTTTTGTAAAGATCACTGCCAACATCGGATTCATTGCTCTCAGCCCCACGGTCAGAACCACTATCATTATAATCACCTTCCTCCTGACTGCCATGTTCCTCATCTACTTCCGAAGTGTCCAGCCTCTTCTTCAAAGGAACTTGAGATCCAGATGGCTTCCGGCCCACATAACCACCTCGCCCATCATCAGATTCATCACCTCTACAGTCACTTCCACCATCTGAATATGAATCATCGCGTCTTCTCTTAGAAGGTGGATGTGAGTGCCGGCTCTTACGCCCTGAACTTGTTCTCCCTGCAGCCTCCAACAACAAATCATCCAAATTCCCCATTATGACTCTTTAAATCTTCGAAGTTTCGAACACTGTTGTTCAATAACACAGACATCAGCATTATCAAATTAAGAGAATTACATTCTTCAAATGAACTTCTCATATAAATGATATACTAACTGATCAAAGTACATGATTATTCAAACATAATTGCATCCCTTATAACAATGAACTTCACCAAAACACTAGAAAGTGAAAAAGAATCCCAAAAATTTACAGCCCAAATTATCCGAAACAGACATGGGTCTCTAGTACTTGTTGAATTCTCAAGCTTCCAACAACATAATAAACAGCCCATTACCAAAAAGCATTCACATTCTTAAGAGATTTCAAAACAAACCCAAAAAAATCTGAGCTTTACATACTGCAGATCTCTCATAAAGTTCTCAACTTTACCAAACTAAAGACACCAACAAACTAAAACAGCCTCAAAGTTTTCGAAATTGGGTACCTTGGAGTTCTTCAGGTTCAAAGTGACGCTGTGGATCTGGGTGACAGCTTCATCTTCTTTAGCACTCTCAGCATCGCCATGGTTTATGTATTGAAAAACCCAAACGCAAACCCAAAATAGCCTAATAAATTTATAGGGCCATAAATTTACTGTGCGGTTAAAGTAAAATTAGAACCTTCATGGGGGAGAGGTTACAGTAAAATTTGACTAACCCTTTTTGACTTATAAACACATTCAAGACCAAGACCGTGCTTCTGAACTCTTGTGTCTTTTGTGTCAGAAATGGACCAAATCGAACACAAGTACGTAACCGTACAAGGGCTGAAGCTCCACGTCGCCGACATCGGAACAGGTCAGCAATTAAACCTAGGTTTGATGACCATGCAATCTAAACTAGTTTCAGTTCTCTATTCTTAGTCTGATCGAATAGTAGTAAGTACTTTTGTGGTAGTGTTCGATCAGGTCCAAATGTGGTCGTGTTGTTCCTCCACGGATTCCCAGAAATATGGTACACGTGGCGCCACCAGATGATCGCCGTAGCTAAAGCCGGATTCCGGGCCGTCGCGCCGGACTATCGCGGGTACGGACTCTCCGACCCGCCACCCGAACCCGAGAAGACTACGACTCGTGATCTCATCATTGACCTCATTGGAATACTTGATGCCCTTGTTATTCCTAAGGTGACTTACTCAATCAAGAACTAGTAAAAGTTTGAATCTTTATTAGAAAACTTGTTGCTTGTCTTCATTGAATTTTATAGAAGCTATGAACCAAATTTGTGGACATTTTGTACGGTGAAAGAGTTAAAGTTACACTTCCTTGTGAACCAAATTTGTTGGATGTTGTTTGGAATATAGATCAATAATGTATGCAACTAGTTAGCTGTCCGCCCCTTGGGGCGGTTTTTTAACGAAGAGTTATAACTTTTTGAAAGTGTATTAAAGACGGGAAATATACAATTCTAAACAGCAAATTATTGAAAAGTACAAAACTAAATTGAACTCATGTTTTTTTTGTAGTTAGGAAACGAAGAACAACATCATCAAAAAAATTCTACGACATATGTAATTCAATACTGATAATTTACATGCACAAACTGTATACACTATTTCTTAGAAAACTATATAACAAATAAAAGAGTATTAAAATAGATTGAAGGATGAAAGTTTAGGTCACAAATAACAATCTTATTACACACTTAAACAAATATCTCTATTTGTATAAAATAAAATAAAACAATGATTTTTATATAGCAACTATATATGTATGCTCCATAAAAAGTTTGTTTTATAATTATTTACATTTTTTGTTCTTCAAAATATCGTCCAAAATGAATCAAACAAAATACTTATATTCACTATTTATATTTAATTTAACTATGTGCTATACTATATGTTTTGAAAAATATCTTTGTAAACTATATTTTTTGTATAATTATTTGGTATTTCGTTACCGTTATTTATCATAATCTTTAAGCCTTTTTTGGATGTAACTCTCGATAATGCGACGTATAATTGTCCGTGACTAAAAACTGGTTCAGTCAAATATACTCCGACTTGGTTTAGCGATTGACCCTGACTTTTGTTGATTGTCATTGCATAACAGGCTCTGACAGGAAATTGTCGTCTCTTGAATGTAAATGGCCATTTAGTTTCATTTGCAATCAATACAATTCTTGGAATGTAAACCTTTTCCCCGATATTAGTCCCTGTCAGTATTTTTGCCTCTATTACTTTTTCAAACAAATTAGTTACAATCAACCGTGTTCCATTGCACAAACCTTGCACTTGATTTAAATTTCTTAACAGCATAATTGGCATTCCAATCTTTAGTATAACTTCGTGTGATGGTAGACTGCTAAATTCAAGTTTATTCAAAAATTCTATAGGATACAAAAGGTTATTATCATTGTAGTTAGCAGAATTGAATGAAATTGAATCAGAACTAAAGTATGTTCTTTTATCACCAGGCAACAAATTAATTGCGTATCTATTTATTTCATGTACAATTGCATTTTTTGGCGTTACAATGGCTCGCTCTCTCAAATAACATGTATCATTGTATTTTAAATCAAAATTTGGATAAGTAGCCGTAAAAATTGATTTGATAGGATCTACAGTTGAGTCAGTGAGTAAATCTTCAGGAATATGAATCCAAGATGTATCAGGGTCATTTGTTCGAAAATTTGATTGTAATCGACCCTCTCCTATCTTTAGCATCCATTCTGCAAAATTTTGAATCTCATCTTTTTCAGTGGTTGTTAATCCGACAGACGATAATCTCATATTTTCTGTTAAACAAAACACTTTGAGGTAAGACCATAAATATGAATTATTTAAAGACGCATCAATAATGTCTCCTTTGCTTCCCCCTTCTATAACAGGTAAAATCTGTCTAAAATCTCCGCCAAACAAAATTGATTTACCTCCAAATGGTATTTGCATCTTTCGATCATCAGAGTTTGCTGACAAAATATCCCGAAGAGTTTTATCCAATGATTCGATACACCATTTATTGCACATTGGAGCTTCATCCCAAATAATAAGATCTGTCTTTTCAATTAATTCTGCAAGATGTGTTTTTTTATTTATCGAACACTTTAAATCTTTCTCTATAACTGGTTTTATTTTAAAACGTGAATGCGCCGTTCTGCCTTTTGGAAGTAATAGAGAAGCAATTCCTGATGAAGCAACTGCCAAAACAATTTTTCTTTCAGATCTCAATTTAGAAATTATAGTATTCCACAAAAATGTCTTTCCTGTTCCGCCACTACCATATACAAAAAATGATTTTTCAGTTTTTTGTTCCACAGCTTCAATCACTTCATCGTATATAATTTTCTGACATGAATTCAATTTAGTAACCATTTCACAATGTTCATGTTTAAGTGTCTCACAATCAAAATCTAATTCTTCTCTCATTAATTTGTTACTCAACTCTTGTATCTTTTCTATTTTTGGCATGGGCAAATTATGTTCTTTCAATGAAGTGGATGTCATGCTAAACAATTTTTCAAGTTCGTATAAAACGCTATTTTTTAAATCATCCTTAGGTACGGTATGATTGGGCATGTTGAATTCTGATCGAATTTTCTTTAAGATATCATCAGACATGCTCATCCAATGCGCATCAAGCAGAGTTCGAGGATTTGAGACATTACAAAAAAGAATAATGGTAACAAATAATTGTCTAATCTGAGGAGAGGTTGCAGTAAATGCAGATTCAACCAATGCATCGTTCCATTCTTTATCATCATCTAGTAATCCCAATGTTCGGCATGCTTCCTGAAAAGTGGCATAAGTAATTCCATTAATTGTTTTGATCCAATCAAAATTGCGACATCCTTTTTGAATATTCAACAGCATTCGTAGGTAAAACAATTCCCCTGCAATTGGTGGTACGTGCGCAATTCTGCCAATAACGTCATATCGTTTTTTTCTTGGATTCCATGTTTTTCTATCACTGTCCCAAACAAATTGAGAAGGAAATTGAGCATAAGTTAATTTAGCCGCGTCCTTATAGACAGTGTTCGCATCAAACCAAGCAGTTAGCATAGTATGCTCCGCATCTGGATTTTCCACAACTTGTTCAAGAGATTGACCTTCATAAAAGAAAATGCTTTGCTCGTTCGGCAAATGAATTTTTAAGTATTGCACAGCAGGATATCTAGAATGAATGGAAAATTCAAACAATCGCCACACAGATTCATGGGGAGTTAAATATCGACAATTCAAATAGTTTTGTATTTCATCATTTACATTGTCTTGAACTATCACTCGAGCTCTATCTGGACCTTTATTTATATATTTAAATAAGTATTTTATTAACATAGACTGAGAACATGATTCAACATTTATGTGAGCATTATACCTCAACAACAAAATGGGATTGTATGGAACAACAAAATTATTACCGATATGAATTCCATTTTTATTTATGAACTTTGAATCATCATCACGTCTTCTATATTGAGGAGCTTTGATTGCGTGAAATATAGTGTTAGAAATGTATGGTTTAGGAAAAGATTTTGTACATTTTCCATCTCTCATGCACGGACATTTTGAGTTTAATTGACCGCAAGGACCATGTATCATAAATTGACTGACTATTTCAAAGAGTTCTGGGTTAATATTTTTATCTGGTAATTCAGCTGAAATGATAGAATCTATATCTGTTGATGTGTAACATTTGTACGACCTTTGGAGCCAAAATAGTAAATGGGCATGAGGCAACCCTCGTTTTTGAAATTCAATTGTACAAACATGTGCATCAATAACCCCAAAAGGTTCTCCAGATTTAATGAATTCAATCATATCATTCAATTTAATTTTAAAAACCCGAGAAACAATATCTGGTCTATCTTCCGCTCTGTATCCTGGTTTCTTTTCAAAATATCTGACAATTTCTGGCCATTTAACATTGCAAGTGAAAGTTATGAACAGATCTGGATTGCCGTAATATCTACAAATTGCCATGGCATCTTGATAATTATTCAACATATCTCTAGGACTGCCAGTGTGAGTACCTGGAAGAAAAATTGTCTTTCCCACATCAGAACATCGGGTGACACCATTTGAAGCAAAAGTAGACAATTCATTCCATTTTTCACACTTCAATAATGGTTGATTATTCCTTATATATTCCAAGCGATTTTCTTCAACTGTCGCATATGCATCAACCAAGTATTGTTGAAACAATCTTCCGCCTTTTAACAAAGTGCTTGGATCATTTTCTCGATCATGGATTTGATAACAGACAAATTTTATCATGGTCAATTTTGTTCTTTTCTTTTGATGCTTTCTTTCCGTACACTCTAACAACATATTTGTTCTGAATCCATCCTCACCATACGGAAAAAGTAACGGATATTGTAATGACATTAATTTTGGATGTATTTTGGATATTCTCTTCAAATTTCCATCAACTGATCGAATTATGATATCTCTGTTAGAATTAAATTCTCCAATATCACCAACAATTAAACCGACAATTTCAGAAGCACTTGGTAATTCGTATTGCTTACCATCCATAAATTGACGATCAAGTAGAGTCATATTACAATTAGGTATGAAAACATTTTCAAATTGATCTCTGACTGATCGAAACTTTTTTGCCAATTCATTAACATCATCAAGCATATTTGCTAATTCCTCAACAATCACAGCATCGATATTTTGATTTGCATTATTTGGATCAATAGCATTAATGCGATTCAAAATCTCATTTTCAGTGTCATAAACATATAACTGAGCAAACTTTGGAGATTCATTTGCAGAAGGTAACACTGATCCCATCAAATGATGGACTTGTCCACAGATCTTGAATACATAAGGAGCTGTTCCATTATTTATCTTGTAATCAATTTTTGCACCCATAGAAGTAAAAGCAAACATGGAATTATAAACCCGAATATTTTCACGAAAAAGTGTACTTTCACGACCATTGTTTGGATTCAATAGTTGTTCAAGAAATGTTGGAGTTGAATTTGATATTGGAAGTTTAATTTGTCCTTTTTCACAACAATTTGTATAAACTAATTGATTTTTGTTTTTTTTCTTCAAAGCCTCGCCCAGCCAAAAATGAGCGTTACAGTACATGCATGTGTAAGAATCATCGCCAGAATCCTTATAATTTACAATCACACCTGCATGACAAATTATTCAAATCAGGGATAAAAAATCACTACAATATTGATCATTGAAAAATAAATGTAAATCAATATTTACCTCGACGACTAATTTGATATGATGCTTGACCAAAGATTGATGAAGATGAGATTCCATGTCCTATGAAACAAAAAAAGAATGTTATTCTTATATAAATTACTATGTGTACATGAAATATTGTATTATATGCATAACTACCTGATATATCCTCATCTCTAACATCCATCGCCATAACATCAACACCATCTTCACCATCCATACTTTCTTCCATTAGGACCAGGTGTTGCATACTTGTACCTTCTCATCAAAAATAACAACCACCATATGACAAATTATTCCAAGAATAATTAATAAATATTATTGAGTCGATGAAAAAGACATTGTTTGTTCTTACTTGAGCATCGAAAATTAGCTGGATCAGAGATCAAACTGCGTCTCTTGTTTGAAAGGCCTGAACTGGATCCATAAGGTTCCATGTTCTGAAAATAGCTCCATGGCGATTTTGTTTCATGACATGCCAAAGATTGTTGACATATTTCGTCGCATAGTCCATTTGTAGCTTTCCTCTTCATCACATTGCTTAAATCTCTTTTAGGCGGCATACCTAAAATATCGATTAAAACAATGAATGAGTAATTTTTTTTTGAAGAACTGCACATAATAATGTAAACTATGATTGTTACACGATTTAAACCAAGAACAACAACCTAGCAAGAGCATTTTGTATATTCGTGTCTGTAAAATTTGTAGAATTTACACTCTAAGTGAACGATGTAAACAATAGCAAGTTCAACTATATTTAAATTATTTGTAGATGTACGTAATAAGGTCACCATGAATAGAAACACATAGCAACCAAAAAAATATATAAAGGAACAGACATACTCGTCCAAATTATGAAGAAGCAATTAACAAAACTGAATAGTTTTCAGGTCTTGGAGATCCCAATCTGCATAAACAAAAGAGCACAAAAAACATAAGGACTCAAAATTAAGAACACGAAAATCTCAAAATTTTGTAAACAGTTGACAAAGTTAAGATAATTAGTTTATAACATAAGTACAAAAAAGAATCAAAAGCTATTACACAAACCCCAATCAAAGAATCCATCAATCCATACCAAGTTAGAAATAGCTAAATATCATATACTCCTCACTACCCACAAACACCCAAAAAGCCAAACAGGACCCATAAAAAACACTATTGTACCTCTTTGCTAAATTACAGAAAACGGCAGCTGTGATAATGGACATACAGCAAAACATAAATCTAAATGAAAATAGCATATCGATCCAAATCAAAACAGCAATTTTATTCAAGCACATACAGCATATCAATCCACAAAACATAAATCCAAATTAAAAATAAGCAAAGCAATTTTATTCAAGCACATACAACAAAACATAAATCCAAATCGAAAGTAAGCAAAGCAAACCTATGAGGTCTGCAAACCCATAGCACTAAGTAAGAAAACTGAAACTAATACAATGCGAGAGTGAAGTACTTTTCAGGGTAAATTGAGACTGAGGGCTGGGAGAGACGAATATTGGAGAAAAAAAGAGAGGCAAAGCAGTGACTATGACCCGATCAAACAATTGGCGTGCAAGCTGGCAACAAAAAAAGAAGCAAATGTGCGTTTGCAGATTCCACAATCGAATTGGAGAATGAGAGAGAAATTGCATATATAGATCGAGTGAGTGATATATAGATCCAAATCGAACAAAAAGGTTGATGAGAGGAGAATGTTATATCGATTAGGGAAATTCAATTAGGAGAATGTTGAATTAGGGAGAATGTTATATCAAAATGTAGATTTAACTATTTCAAAGAACCAACAAACAATTCATATATACCATAAACATAAATCACACAGACAAAAAAAGTATCATGCTTGGAGTTTACGTACGGCAAGTCTATCTAAAAAAACGTGCCTAAAAAAAGAAGCAAAATGCAGAGAAGTATAAGTAGTAACAGTCTGAATCGATAGAGAATATCTAGGTTCTGAAATTACCCTAGGCTTTATCTTGAACCCCAAACGGATACCCAAATTTCATTATTTCAAACTTACATATCACATATAGTGCGATGATTCTCTATCATAATTTGGATGATTCTCTATCGTCATTCCCAGCGTCCCACTTTTATTCAATCATAAATTCATACACGGACTTACTATTATGAACCTACTCTTAATCATAACCCATACACGCTTTTTATCAATCACTTTCATATCGCATATCTTTGAGAAATGGATCAAATTCAGTCTTCTAAACCCTTATAATCAAGGCTCAATCATACGTACCTTTGCAGGGGGCAATGTCAAGGATGACGTGCTTGAGATGCTACTCACAACAACGACAAAAGTTCAAAGGTTAGGTTTGCGTCTATGCCCTCACCTTCTTCGTATTCACTCTGTCTTTACTCAGCTGGGTTCTACTAACTATATGTATGCAGAAGATAGATTTTAGACTAAATGAACCAAACAAAATAAAGAAAACTCATAAATATACTATTCATAACAATCACCAAAAACAATCTGCAATCCCAGCATTGTCCAAAACAACAAAAGTTGCCAACTTTATTCAAACCTAAAAAAAAAAAAAAATTAAACCAAAAGGTATCCTTGTCTATCATCTGTGTTCAAACAACAAAACAAAACAAATTGATTCAATCAACAATGGAAATGGGAACAATAGGTGATTTTAATATAAACTATGATTGTTACACGACCAAAACCACGAACAACAATTGAGCAAGAGCATTTTTTAGATGTACGTAATAAGGTACAGACATACTCGTCCAAATTATGAAGAAGCAATCAACAAAACTTAATAGTTTTCAGGTCCTGGAGATCCTAATCTGCATAAACAAAAGAGCACAAAAAAATATAAGAACTCAAAATTAAGAACACGAAAAGTTCAAAATTTTGTAAACAGTTGACAAAGTTAAGTTAATTAGTTCATAACATAAGTACATAAAAGCATCAAAAGCTATTACATAAACCCCAATCAAAGAACCTCATAAGTCCATACCAAGTTACAGATAGCTAAAAAGCATATACTCCTCATTACTCGCAAACACCCAAAAAAGCCAAAACGAATATTGGAGAAAAAGAGAGAGGCAAAACAGTGACTATGACCCAATCAAACAATTGGTGTGCAAGACGACAACCACAAAAGAAGTGGGGGTGAGTATGTATATTCATATATACTATAAACACAAATCACACAAACAAAAAAAGTCGCATACTTGGAGTTTATGTACGGCAAGTCTACCTAAAAAAAGAACATGCCAAAAAAAGAAGCAAAACTCAAAGAAGTATAAGTAATAACAGTCTGAATCGATAGAGAATATCTAGCTTGTGAAATTACCCTAGGCTTTATCTTGAACCCCAAACGGATCTACCTCGATCCCCACTAAGCATGTATGTATCCAAATTTCATTATTTCAAACTCACATATTACATATAGTGCGATGATTCTCTATGATAATTTGGATGATTCTCTATCGTCATTCCCAGCGTCCCACTTTGATTCAAACATAAATTCATAGATGGACTCACTATTATGAACCTACTCTTAATCATAAACCATACACACTTTTTATCAACCACTTTCACAGCACATATCTTTGAGAAATGGATCAAATTCAGTGTTCCCAACCCTTATAATCAAGGCTCAATCATATGTACCTTTGCAGAGGACGATGCCAATGATGACGTGCTTGAGATGCTACTCACAATAACGACAAAAGTTCAAAGGTTAGGTTTGCATCTATGCCCTTGAATCTTCGTATTCACTCCATCTTTACTCAGCTAGGTTCTATTAACTGCATGTATGCAAAAGATAGATTTTAGACTGAAGGAACCAAACAAAATAAAGAAAACTCATAAAAAAACAACCCATAACAATCACCAAAAACAATCTGCAATCCCAACAATTTTGCAGTGGCAAGACTCCTAATTACTGTCATTTCAGTTATCGAGTGACTGCAGATTTCCAGAAGTTGATCAGTTCCATGTAGTCAGATATACGACACATGAAAAAAAATGGGAAAAAGGTAAAATTACCACTACAAACCAACCATCACTTCTTATTTTAATGAAAATTTATGTAAATCGAAAGTGCGCCAAGTAAATGGGAACGGATGTGGTTCATATATAGGTACCAATTCCAATTCCATAATCAGTAAACTATATATTAAAAGTTCAGGTCAACTCAGTCTAATATAGCTAGAAATCTATGAGCTTAATGAATTTCTATTTTAAGCAGGAATTGTTACAGGAGGTACACCAAGCAGGAATTGTTACATCATTATTCGAAAATTAGTTTCTCCATACACCTTTAAAAGCAATGAACCACATAAATCACAATACATCAGCTCAACAAACAGGAGCATAAGCACTAGAGTCGTTTTGGTATGCGAATTTCAGCACAAAGCTTTTTTTGTTATGTTGAAAAAATCAGTAAGCTTTGTTTGTTTACTCTGGCTTCGTAACAAACAAAGCTTTCAACAAACAAATCAGAAATTCAACATCAACATACTCTGGCTTTTCCCATCAACAAACAAAGCTTACAAACAAAGCTCACTGATTTTTGCGAATTTCAGCACATGGCTTTATGTTGAATCACAAATTCAACATCAACATCAACAAACAAAGCTTTCTGTTTCAATTTTTTCCCATAACAAAACGTCCCATTAATATCTATGCACCATCCAAACTTTTACTTTCAGTAGTATCAAACCAATATACATGTTGCCAAACATAAGCTTCCAAGATCATAACTGGATTTGATATATAGAAAAGGCTTGTACCAGGCAGCTTTTAACATTTAATTCCCAAGACCTATGCTTGATACCTTTAATTCATGATCCTCCTCAATGCTCTCTTCCAATCCAGCAAGTCCACCAAAAGCAATCAATAGATGCCTGAAAACATATTATCCAGTCAAATAACAGGTATCAATGGGTAACTGCGAGAAAGCTACTGCGATCATTTACTAACTGGAACATAACGAAAAACAAAAAATTTGAGAGCAATTCAAGCACTCATATAGGCCAAACTTTTACTTTCAGTAGTATCAAACCAGTCTACATGTTGCCAAACATAAGCTTCCAAGATCATAATTGGATTTGATATATAGAAAAGTCTTGTACCAGACAGCTTTTAACATTTAATTCCCAAAAGCTCTGGCATAGTAAATTGATGTCATATTCTTTTGAATAAATAAAATGATGTCATATATACGCCCACAAACATTAAATTAACTTAAAGGATTCTCTTCTTCAATGGACCGGTGGGAATCTGACAGCAGGGTAAAGAACTAAATGACCTTAACAATAAGAAAACTAAAACAAAAGTAATAGAGTGGTCGATAATTACAGAGTAGCGTTCTTGTCCTGGTGTTATAACTCGGTGCAGTGTCAACCTAAACATAAGTAACAGAAGAGCAACTATCAGTAGCCTTAGAGTTCTGAATTCAAAAATATGTATAAGCTTTCGAGCAAGAAACATGAATAGCTTATCCACTTATCACTTATAAGGATAATGAATTACCGAAATAAGCAATTAGTCCACCTTTACATCATGTCACCAATGTTAACAATGAATGCTCTTTGATGTTCAACTTTGAACATCAAAGTTACAAATTGAGACCTGGTTATACATATATGCTCTTATGCCAATGTAGGATCCAGGTAGTAGATAAGACAACAGCATAATCTAAACTTTCCACATGACGAAATCAATGGGAGTCTGAACCATATATCATATTCTGATATTCATGTATATTGCACCAGTTCAAGCCTATCTTACCACACAGACTTTTTATCCGACATGCATAATTAACTCTTATAAGAAGTACCATTACTTTGTAACAACCTTTCTTCCATTCTATGATAATCATAGAATCATTAAAGATAATTAGTTACAATCTTCTCCAAAAGACTATTTTTCAACAAACTCCATCACAGCCTCTGAGAATCCTCATCATACTGCATATCTAATCTCCATTGAATTAATGCTAAAATATCTATTGATAGTTCTAACTACTTAGCAACTGTACACCACAAAGTAAAAGTCACCGGCGTTGCTTACTTGAACTTTTGTAACAATACTTGCTCACTCATGGTTATAAAACCGACACTCAACTTTCTCAAAATAAATCATTACGAACTGCATGTGTCCTTATCTATAGAAAGAGACTTGTTTCTAACCTTGTTCATAATCCACACCTACTTCCCTTCAAGTACATTGAACAATCTCTGTAGCCTCACAAAAATTATGTATGTTAATGCATAGTTGCCACCTACTACAGACATTCCACGTCCAATGTCTACCAAATTACACAATTAAGAAAGAATATATAATTACAGTTGAGACCTGGTTATACATATATGCTCTTATGCCAATGTAGGATCCAGGTAGTAGATAAGACAACAGCATAATCTAAACTTTCCACATGACGAAATCAATGGGAGTCTGAACCATATATCATATTCTGATATTCATGTATATTGCACCAGGGTACACAATTAAGAAAGAATATATAATTACAGAGAGTGAACTAATGTTATATCAAAATAACAATCACATTATTAATCAGACTTAATTCATGATGTTAAGCTTACGCATCCACGTGAAGAACATCTTCCCAGACCCGTGGTTGCTTAGATTTCTCCCTGCAAACCTGTGAAGTTTGTGAAGAATCCCAGTAAAGGTCTCATAGCTCAGCTTCTAATGAAATGGTTTGGTGGGGCTACAACTACGGTTTGGGTCTGTTGGAGTGGTGAAAGATAAAGAAAAAGAGAACTTACTCTGGTCGATGGTGATGGAAGGTGCGACAGAGTCGGTGAATTGATTCACCAATTGAGCCGACGAAGAGGTTGCGAGCCCGATCCAGATATGGGAGCTATAACCTTGGTCAACGGCGATGGAACGTGTGACAGTGGATCGGTCGATCGATTTGCCAATGGAGAGGCTAAGAGTCCGATTGAAAGATGGGAGAGCTAGCTTAGATGAGAGAAATTTTGATCAACCAGAATCAGAGAGGAAGCCGATAGAGAGAGAGGGAGGAAGACGATAGAGAGGAAGACGATAGAAAGAGAGAGAAGAGGATTAGGTTGGGTAAAAGTTTGGCACGCTCCGCACACGTATAATTCTAGGACGAAAACGCCCTCATGAACAGTGCGCGTGAATAGAAAACCCTGCGGATCGAAAATGTTATATAGTAAATGAGCTAGTCTAAGAGGATTGATGTTAGTTTGACATTGGTGTAACATGTTCATATGTCACTGTAAAATCTATATATAGGTCTTCATCATCGGAAAAGACTTTGGAGCTCGGCCGGCGTACTTATTCGCCCTTCTGTACCCGGAAAAGGTCTTGGGAGTTGTAACAATTGGAAATCCGTATAGACCACCATCAACACGTTCCCCATACCATAAAACCCTCCCTGAAGGTTTCTACATCAACAGATGGGGTGTAAGGGGATTCAATTAGTTTTGTTTATGTTTACTTTCAATATCTGCAATACAAGGACTGCTTGTAATCCAAATGTGGCCTCTATATATTTTAGGAACCTGGCAGGGCTGAAGCTGATTTTGGCCGCTTTGATGCGAAAAATGTGGTTCGGAATGTTTACATCCTTTTCTCAAGAAGCGAGCTACCGTTAGCTGCAGAAGACCAGGAAATCATGGACTTGGTGGACTCATCTACGCCTCTTCCCCCGTGGTTTACTGAAGAAGATCTCGAAGAATATGGAAAGTTGTACGAGGAATCAGGTTTTCGAACTGCCTTGCAAATGCCATATAGGTAATGCAGTTGATCTTTGATTTCCTTTGTTGAGTGTTGTTGATCTTTGATTTTCTCTGTTGAGTGTTGTTGATCATATAATGAACTAATAGAACCAGTTTTCGAGTATATGCTAGCTTATAGCGTGTTTAAAAGCTGTTTCTACTTTCTACTCATCACTTGTATACCAGAGAGTTGCTGATGACTGATGTGATATGATCAGAACTATGATTTGAAATCAGTTTAACCCTGCTTAGTTACTAAGACAAAGTAATTGCATGTAAAGTAGTACTCCCTATTAAGTGATCTTGCTATACTTTGTTTCATCTTGACAGGGCATCCACAGACGACTTGGGCACAGATGAATCGATTGTCAAAGTTCCAGTGCTGCTTATAATGGGGAACAAGGATTGTATGCTTAAGTTTCCAGGGATAGAAGACTACATAAACAGCAAAAAGTTGAAAGAGGTTGTCCCTGATTTGGAGATTGTCTTTGTGCCAGAAGGAACACATTTTGTTCAAGAACAATTCCCTGACCAAGTTAATGAGCTCATCCTCACCTTCCTTGTAAAACACACTACATCTTAATCTTCTTTTTTTGATAAGCATCTTAATCTTCTTATGGCCGAATGGTTTGGTGTTTGTCCAAGGTTTCAGACAGCTTATGTTGAGTGGAAGTGTGACTAGTTCAGGGTGTAGTTTTGTCCAAACAATAACATAAGGTACATAGACACACACTGTACTTATATGTAACGACTACCGAATATATTTCTGAAATACCTAAATAAAGCAATACCGCTTAGCCATATGTGAACTCTTGAAAATTTCAGAGCAGTGCGCTAAAATGGTACTATGAAAGGTTAAGAATGCAAAGAAATCGACTTTATAGTAAATACTAGGTAGGCCACCTGGGCTTCGCGCGGTGTGACAAAAGCACTACTGACTTGGTTAAAATCATGTGAGAAAACAATGTGGCCGGACTATGCAATGAATAGTTCACGATATTCATAGTCATTTGGTATCAAAGTGTGTTGACAGCATATTTGGAATACACTTATGGCAACTTTGTTTACATACATTATGAGAGGATCATGGATGATCACCATCACATCTAGGTCTCAACTCTCTTCTTGCATAAGAGACAAATTTAGGCTCTTGACAGGTAACTATATACCCTGGCTATTGTAAAGCAATTGCTATATAGCTACATTTATAACCTGCTGACTTTCCGATGTTGTATCAATGATATGTACCTCATTTTTGTGTCAAGACTCATGTTTATTATCACATGGGAATAATGTTTTACTTTAGATCAAAGAGATGAATTCACAGATCTCTTTCTTACAATAGCAAGTAACTTGTCATGATTGAAGTAAACTTTCTTTTGCAGGTATTCTTATCATACCATTTGTTTCCTGTATTTTAAGAGCATCTCCAAGCATACCCCAAATCAAAAGGATGTATGTTTGCATTCCTTACTCTAACATAAAGGTTGTTCTCAAGAAGTTGATCAATTTCTGTGTCTCACAACATTATGAAGATATTGTGTCTCGGATATAGACAAAGGAAGTGGCTTTTTGCAAACAAAGTCAGGATGAGGCCACAACTTGAACTGATTTATGAGATAGACAACACCACCAAGTTCCCTAGGCCCTGTCAAGAGAGAACCATGAGACAAATGCAACATGAGTCATAGTGATTTACTTGAGAAATGAGCCAAGGGAGGGCTACAAAGAGTAACAAATGCAAACAATATTTTTTTTAAATGATACAAATATTGTTTCTCACAACATTATGAAGATAGTGTGTCTTAGATATAGACAAAGGAAGTGGCTTTTTGCAAACAAAGTCAGGATGAGACCACAACTTGAACTGATTTATGAGATCGACAGCACCACCAAGTTCCCTAGGCCCTGTTAAAAGAGAACCATGAGACAAATGCAACATGAGTCACAGTGATTTACTTGAGAAAGGAGCCAAGGGAGGGCTACAAAGAGTAACATATACAAACAATTTAAAAAAGAGAAAGGATACAAATACTATTTCTTTATAGTAATCCAAAACCAAAACCAAAAAGTAAAGTTCCTACTCAGGTCTCAACTATTTGGAATCCTTGTGAGCTATAAGCCTATAATAATTTGATTACCAAGTTATGTCATAAAGATAATCACAAAGACTACATTCAAAGACAAACTGCTAACATTATTGCATATTGTGCAGTGTGTACATGAATCAACAATGGTGGAAAGGAAAAATCTCAACCTTGCCCAGCGGAGTAGGGGAACCATGTGGTTCATTTAACCTATTATTATTATATCAATTTCATAGAACAATATATTTGAGTAGTGAACTACTAAGTACTCTTCCAAGATCATTTCACGATCAAAAGGGTTTTCTCAAACAACAAAAATTCAACAAAGAAATAGCAAGTGATCTGAAAATATATGTATGCCTCAAGAGTAGAAAAGATTTTGCATAGACTGTGATGAGTTTCCAATCCACCACTAGGCCAAATTGAAACGAAAAAATAATGCAAATCTACCCCACCTACAACATTTCAGAGTTCTGTTTTTTATTTTCTAATAAATAAAAATCGGAATGAACCCGTCTCAACCAAAGCAATTGTTTTTCTGAAAGGATGAAAGCTCAGATTATGATTCAACTCGACGCTGCCTAATTAACATTCATAACTATCGAATTCAATCATCGTTCTCTCTAATCTAATGTACATCTTCAAATGCATCAAAACTTAAATACAACATAGACTAATTACCTCAATTTGTTGTAGAGATTAACATTTAAATCCTTTCTATTATAGTTCATGATACCTGGTAGCATCTTCAGTGTAGAAGGTGTCGGAGTAAACTTCATGTTGGATTGTAATGGTATATGTATCTCTTCTCAACCAAAGATCAAAGTGGTACTTGTCTCATCACAATGAGAACTGATGCAGCATGTGGTTTGGTTGGATGATTTTCTGACTTCAGATGCAGATTGAGGCATCTAGAGTACATTTTAAAAATGTTTGATCAGTGCATGGAGAAACATAAAGCAGATGGCTGACTAATACAACAGTACATTTAAATTTGAAGCTTTAAGAAAACTATATGTATCATCATCGCTTTACCTTAACCCTAGAGCTCATAACCCAAATCCCACACTAAGAATATTACAACCAATGACAAAGTGCATGATTCAACATGTGCATACAAAACTGAATCAAAGAATATATTCTTCTGCTTGAGCCTATGTTCAAAACCAATTTTGAAAAAAAAAAGAAGGTAGAAAGCTGCAACAACAAAATCAACTAAAGCATTCAATTTCTTTCCCATTTTTTTCTAGAAGAGAAAAACCAAATGGGCAACACTCAAATCCAAAATAAAAAATATTATGACGGAGCAACAACTATTGGTTCTTACAGAAAACAAAGTGTAACACAAAAAAAGATGATACATTTCTCATGCCAGAATAAAACAACAGAAATTTTTCAACAATAACATGGTTTTGGTGACTTTGAAATGGGCTATTTTTTAAGTGAAAGATGGTACCTTTTTGAGATGAAGAGCAAGAGGAACTGATGCTTAAGCTTCGAGCAAAGTGAGTTTAGGGTTTTCACGGCAAGGAAGAACAGGAAAGGCGATGAAGAAGAGTAAATTTGTAGGCTTCATCCAACTTGTGTGTAACGTAGTACGTACTATGGTCAAGCTTCTTTCAGAGAGTGTCAGCATGTAAAACCCTATGGATTGAAAGTTTCGAGGCTGAGATTGCCAGCCGGAGATCAAAAATCAAAGCCTGAAAATGAAATATAGATAATTTGTAACTTAGAGCTAAAACTGAAACCAATAATACGCAATGAAGGAAATGATATCCAAGGAAACAGAAATTATACATGTCAATTAAAGAACATATACTTTATACAAAACTTCACACTAGATAAAGCTATTTTTCAATGTTGAAAATTCAATGCTGAAAATTTAGTGAGCAGGCTGACCTTACAAATCAAAAAAGCAGATCGAACAACAAATCGCAGAACTCATAGATCGTAAAAGAAAACACTAAAACAAAATACAACAAATTAGTCACACGATTCCCTTATGCGAGAAGGGCAAATTTTAACAAAAAATAGAACGGCTACGGCAGAGAGAGTACGGGGTGAGGGCTCAGGCTTAGAGCAAATGGTCAAAACGTAGAGCATTATATATTAGATGTTTAATGGGAGAAGTAAACTTCAATAGGGATAAGCTCACCTAGCTATTTTAGCTATGAAGTCCTGTAAATTCAAACACAAAATAAACAAAGATAGAATTTCGATCAGCAAAAAGCAACTTCACATCATAAACAAAGAAATATCAATATCATACTTGCAGCTCATTTTAAACTCCATGAGAAAAATTGAAAAGGCAGAGAACTTTAGCTAAATCAACATCAAGTGTGTGAAACCATAACACCGGGCCTACATAACCCAGGTCTTTGAAGTAATAGATGCATTACCAATAAGAAATTAGAATTACATAAGCAGACCCATATAAGGTGACACGAAGCAGACCTATATAATTGGACAAATTAAGAAAACAATAAACTAGACCCATAGAACAGGAATTGATTGTTCTGCCAATAATAGCAAAGACCCATACACTGTATATTCTACTCTTACTCATGTTGTATATGTACACTGTATATTCTGTTATGCATATATACAGAACAATCTGCTATTATTACTCATGTTATATATGCATATATGGGTCTTTAGCTTTTTGATCGAGTATGTATAACAAACTGTTATGCATATACAGAATACAATTTGTTAATTGCTAATAATAGCAAATCTGATCGTGTATTTTCTGCTCAAAGACCCATAGTTTTCTTCAAAACAATGGGGAGGTGGGTCTAAGAGAAATATAAAGAAAAATAATGAGACCAAAAACTCATAGAACCAAAAGCTAGAGGTGAGATCAACAGTACAGTTGCTTGGCCAAATTATAATCAAATCTAATAACTTGTACATTGATTGAAGAAATAGAAAAGATCATGAAAACCCAACTAACCCCAAAATCGGAAGCTTTTCAAACGGAACCTATGCGAAACATACATTTTCACCACACATACATTCAGCAGCACAACATTGTTTAACTACAACAATGAGTATGTTAGCACCAGAGCTCAGAATTCTTCATGTAGAAATCTAATGTACATTTTCGTATTCCTTTTATAGACCAAAACATATTTTCGGAAAAATGGCATCTTTCGTAGACCCAAATCAACCAAATCAAAAAGACAAATCAGTCAGACCCAAGCAAATCGATCGGTTCAACTACCATGGACTACAACCCAAAGAGCGGCAAGAGGAGAAACCTGATTTAGGTCCGCAGATTAAATTGACGGCGTCAGCCTCAACTTAAAATTTAGACGAAGAGTAATAGTCAGATTCGTGGAGATGGCGGATGGAGGGATCAACCTTGGAGAATGGAAAATAATTGGGAACCCAATCATTATACATCAGAATCATTCATATGTGCAAAGGAGAATAAGCATTTGTGAAATGGTACCTTCGAGGGAGCCGAACAAAAGTCAGTCCAGAAAAGCTGGAGATCGATGTTACTGAGGAACTTCCGGTGATCGATTTCGTCGGAGGCAAAGACAGTCCAGAAAAGATGAAGATCGATGTTGGTGACTGGTGAGGAACCAGCGATGAAAAATGAACATCTAATGAGATCGAGATCAGATGAGAGACAAATCGAGTAAGACCTGAGCTTGCCACCAGTGGTGAGAAGAGACTGGTGAGATCAATGGTGCGAGAGGATAAGGCTTTCATCGAATAACAACTTTAGATTCTGATGAGTGGTGAGAGAGAATGATAAAATGGTGGGAGAAAGTCGTCCGGTTCGCATGGTGTGAACAATTTCAAACAGTAACCCAAAAGTATAAACAATAAATCATGTTACACTAGCCTTCCTGCACGCGCATATGCTCGTGCGAAAGCTGTCGCGCTCACGCGTGCGATTTATCGGTGGCATACATAAAAGTGTTCAATTATATCGTTTTCACTTAATTGCTTAAGTCTATTGCTTATGACAGATATTATCGTGCACTTTCAGGCCTATCTCTATTATTCGAATACTGATCTAATCGAAATATCTATTATTCAAACACAGATTTAATTGAGATGTGAGAAGAATTACCTATGATGGATGATAAAATTTGTAAAATAATATTAGCCCACTTCATATTAAGTCAACACTATGTAAAAAATTCAGAATACACTGATAATAAATGCAGCGTCAGTGCATATGAAAATAGAACAAAAAACACACGAATAGAATCTATTTAAAAAAATAGCAAAAGTTTTAACTATGTTGACGTCGATATGTCCAACGAAGTCCAAGCACATTAATCACCATGTAGAACGAATTGTCACTCCAACTACAAATAAAATATAAGAGAGTTAAAACAAATAAATAAATGGTTACATACATGTATAGGTTGAACATGAATGTGTTACGATTAGCTGATCAATTTGTCTCATCTCTTTACGTTTTTTGTAGAACTGTAAAAAAATATAAGTTAACTTTTAGTTATTTGCAAATAAATTTATGTTGACTATCAATGCTTATGTCTCGTATAAGTAAGAAGCTATAAGACCTTATATAAGAAGCTATTTCGTTGGCGATGACGTCGCAACCTGGTAACAATATTCCCAGCTGTTAAGTTCAAAAAGGAAAATCATAAATTGTAACATATCTCAGATAATATATGACGTACATACCTTAAGCGCAAAACTTTTCTCAATGTTAGTGTGATTTCAGATAACGGTTTTGTTGTCATCAACTCTCTCCGTGCAATTTTATAGCGCCAACTAATGATAATATTCAAAATTTACAGTTAAGTTGAGAACGGAACTTGGAATATAACAAAAACAAATGTGCTCAAAGGTCCACAGTGTGTCACCAAGAGCTTATAGTATGATACATGTTCTACTTCTAGAACAAAATGTTTTAGATCATCTAAAAGAATAGACTCCAGCCTTCTGACAGCTGATGCTCCTTTACCCCAGTTGATGTCTCATCTGAAAACTATATCCTGCCATTTACTTCAAGTCTCATTGGGATTTTGGTTTCTCAATCTTCACATAGGGTAAAAGCCCCATAAAATGAACAATCTTAGGAGCCCATCCTCGTTGTTGAGCCCGGCAAAACGTCAAGAAAGTGTTTGCAAAGTATGAATTGAATCCCATGAATAAATGCCACAGAGCATGACCTTGCGGATTGATGGCCCAACCTGAGATCTCTTTGCAGTAAACATTGTCTCCAAGCCAACACAAACTCCCTATAAGAAGAGTGGCCACATACAGCTTTGCGAGCCTCTTGGCATAAACATCCTGAGTGTATATATGATACTTGTACATTCGGGGTATGCAGAGAAGACACAGGGACAACATTGTGCACCTTAAAACCAATTTTTAATCGGACAACTGAATGAACTGCAGCAAATGCAATACCATAGAGGAAGAGGAAGGTTGGCATTGTCGTGCGATAATGCCAATCCGGGGAGTAAAGAATATACATGTACAGGAGCATCTCCCAAACCATAAGAGTCTCATCACTCTGCTGTTGCCTGCACATACAGTCCAAACATAGTCTTCATAATTAGATTCTCCCAAGCATATATAAAGAAGAAAAAACAGCATGATAAAGTTGCAATCTGATACTATTCCCACTGAGAAGCAGATAAAGTTATCCGATACTATTCCCACTGAGAAGCAGATCAAATTCCTGAATTTACAGGCTTTTTAAGCATTAGAGTATACAAAACTTTCCTGAATCCTCATAATATGTCTTAACAGGCAACTAACAAACTTAACCAATCTCGAATCATTTGGTAGCATAACTCTTAAGAACTCTTCGGGGAAATAACATGTAATTCTTGTTCAGTTCCTAAACATCTTGTCATTCAATCTACAAATAAACTCTTGGATTGGCAAGCCATGATTAACCTAGTAAAATTCTGCAAAACCACAAATTGTTCAAAACGAAGTATAACAATACTTACACGTGCTGCAATGTGGCGTGGTATAACATGCTACCAATGGCGAGTATCATATTCGATATGTGGAGAACACTGAATCTCTTCTCGAACCGCTGCCTTAAAGCATTAATTAGACCAATGAGTGCCAAAAGAATGCTGGGAATGTTCGAAAAAGTGTTGTAAAACCCCGCAATATATGAAGAGTAGGCATAATTCTTCTCACAACACTGAATCGTTGATGTGACAGGACCCCAGAAGCTCGATACCACATCCGCCATTCCTCCTCCGTTCCAAACTTCCTCAAACCCAAAGTTTATCTTTCAGTCAGAGAGAAGCAGAGTTCATAAAAAAAACTGCAAATCATGTACCTACCGAAATCAACATGTTAAGCAACCACACAATTCAATTCAATTTTTACAAACTTAGAAACAGCGAAACACAAAACACAGCTCATAACATACGCATAAACTTCAATTAGGCACATTCCATAGAATCAGATCATAATCCCCTAATGCTTCAACCAATAATTAACCACACGCGTGGCAACATGCTTAACTACTAATCAATCACACAAATCCAAAACAAAAACGTCTAACTCCTCAAACACTCAAATCTAAAATGCAACAAAATCTCAAATACTAATACAAAATCCTCCAAATAATCTATTACAAACTTGAATTCAAACAAACCAAAACCTCCATTAGCATCAAATTCACACACAGAAATTAAAAATTAAAAAATCAGATCCACAACACCAAAAAATACTTAATCCGATTACACCAATATATCAGTAGCATCGATAAGACAAAACTCCACACAGAAACAGCAATTCAAATTCCACAAACAAACAGATCACTACTGACGATGAAAATTTTAACCGCGCTCTCTCAACTTTCACCGTGCTCGGAAAATTATAAAACAACCGTCAACCGTCAGATCAAATTCCTGAATTTACAGGCTTTTTAAGCATTAGAGTATACAAAACTTTCCTGAATCCTCATAATATGTCTTAACAGGCAACTAACAAACTTAACCAATCTCGAATCATTTGGTAGCATAACTCTTAAGAACTCTCCGGGGAAATAACATGTAATTCTTGTTCAGTTCCTAAACATCTTGTCATTCAATCTACAAATAAACTCTTGGATTGGCAAGCCATGATTAACCTAGTAAAATTCTGCAAAACCACAAATTGTTCAAAACGAAGTATAACAATACTTACACGTGCTGCAATGTGGCGTGGTATAACATGCTACCAATGGCAAGTATCATATTCGATATGTGGAGAACACTGAATCTCTTCTCAAACCGCTGCCTTAAAGCATTAATTAGACCAATGAGCGCCAAAAGAATGCTGGAAGCTACTGTTTGGATCAATAAGATTCGTCATTATCTTCCAGATGTTTGCATCCTTCAATTGATCAAGAAACTGAAAGTTCTCCTCAGCCTTTCCCGGTTCAGCAAATGAGCGTGACATAATACGAAAACTAAAAAGAATCTTTTTTTGGATCTCAGGAGCTTCACTATCCTGCATTTGAAATTAGTCACTTTTCTAGGAATATCGTATATGAAATTTCGAACTTACTGGCTTCAACATTTGTTTACCTGATGCAACTGCCTAAGTGACATATACTTCTGCATCTCTTGTTGTAACCTGCAATCCAAGAGTAAAATCCCTGAAAATCAGCCGCCGCCTCCATCGCCGTCGTGCTTGTCCGAGACGGAGATGCAGCCCAAGTCCAAGCAGCCTAGGTCCATGGCGAGTCTGAGAGATCGCCGAGAATCCGTTATATATTATGATAAAGATAGAGTATCTCGAATCCGTTCAGGAACAGAATAGAGAAATGAATATTGATCGGTCCTGTAAACAAAACAACACTAAATTTTTCTTCTCTTTTCTGAATCAAACTGATAAACCCGGGTTGAGCCTGAGGAGTCACAACAAAAACAAAAATCCCAGAAACAATTTCAAAAGATGAAATGACTGAAATTGGGACAAATGCAAACAGATAATCATCGCAGAAATAACCTTTGCAACAAAAACATAAAAATTGAAACGAAAACCCAGAATTGATCGTAAAACGAATCAGCAGACGCAAAAAAAAAAGAAACAGGGGAAGAAGAACAGAGTAAAACTCAGATAGAGAAATAAGCAGAAGAGAGGAAGGGATTTAGTTCACCGTCGCCGCAATCCACAAACCCAAATCACCCAGTCACATCATAAACAAATAATTGACAGCAGAGAACAAAGCGTACTGTGTGGATCAGAGAATTGCATAGGAACTATGGAGGAATGGAGGATACGTACACCGGAGAGAATTAACGGTTTACATTTGCAGTTTTATGCATATCTTATTTTTCCAGTTATTCTTTTACCCCTCACCTGTTGAATTTTTTTTTCAGCTGAACTATGTTAAAGAAAGGACAATATTTGTCATTTGAAATGTTTAACCTTAAGAACATTTTGCTTACAGACTCTCATTTATTATATAATCACAGAAATCCAAAAATATAATAAATAAGTTACCCTTTGACTCAATTTGCAGTGTGTAAACACTGGTCACTCATTGAGGTTCTCTAGCTTTTGTTTTATTTAGCAAGTACCAGATTCTCTGTACCAAGACCAACACTTTCTGTTTGGCTTCGGATCCGAACTAGAGTCTACTTCAGCAGTTCACATTATTTTCTCTCTTCGTCCTCTAAACTGTTTGTGTATCAGAAATGGATCAGATTCAGCACAAGTATATCACAACTGTTCAAGGCCTGAAGCTCCACGTTGCCGACATCGGAACAGGTCAGCAATAATCCTAGTTGAACATGCAAGCTAACTAGTTCAGTTCCAATTTCTTAGCCTCTAATCGAATAAGTACTTGTGGTCGTGATCAGGTTCAAATGTGGTGGTGTTCCTGCATGGTTTCCCGGAGATTTGGTACTCGTGGCGCCACCAGATGATCGCTGTAGCCAAAGCCGGGTTCCGGGCCATTGCGCCCGACTGGCGCGGGTACGGACTCTCCGACCCGCCATTCGAACCCGAGAAGACCACCTTCCATGACCTCATCAACGACCTCCTTGCACTTCTTGATGCTCTTTCTATTCCCAAGGTGAATCTGACCCAAAAAAAGAAACGCTCTTGTTGAGAAAGTTTTGGTCTTTAATTCAGTCTACAACACTTTAAATTTTGGTTAAGACTAAAGTGGAATTTGTTTTTTAGAGTGTGGGTGATAAGGTTTTAATTAGTTGTCTAAAGGTGTAGACGTTTGTATCATCTAAGAGTACAATCAAGATGATCGATCATATAATGTATTAATGAGAAGTGATTGTTCAGGCAGTGTTAACAGATATAGTCATTGTGTGTAATGTTATTGACTTAGGCTTTCCTCATTGCGAAAGACTTTGGAGCTTTCCCTGCATACTTGTTTGCCCTGCTGCACCCGGAGAGGATGTCAGGAATTGTAACAATGGGAGTGCCATATATGCCACCAAGGAGTCGTCCCCAATATGATAAATTACTCCCTGAAGGTTTCTACATTAACAGATGGGCGGTAGGGATTCACTTGGTGTTGTCATCTATTCAATCTCTGCAATACCACATGACTTAGCTTGTAACAAAATTTTGGCCTTAACTATAGGAAGCTGGCCGTGCAGAAGCTGATTTTGGATGCCTTGATGTGAAAACAGTTGTTAGGAATGTGTACATCCTCTTTTCAAGAAGTGAACTACCGGTGGCTGCAGAAAACCAAGAGATCATGGACTTGGTGGACTCGTCTACACCTCTTCCTCCGTGGTTCACTGAGGAAGATCTTGAAGCATATGGAGCCTTGTACGAGAAATCAGGTTTCCGAACCCCATTGCAGATGCCATATAGGTAATGCAATGTCTTGAATTGATAACACACTAATATGTTGCATATCAGGAAAGGGTGAGTACATTCCTCAACCTCTATCAAAAGCTTTTTTAGTACTCGTAAAAGCACTGATCACCTTGCACACTATACACTTACTGGTAACATTATCTCTGTCAAATGATTTAGCATTCAAGAGTAGTTTGACTCTTCCTAGGTAGACATATTGGCAAGGCTTGAAGATGACCTTGGGCTTTACATATTCGCAGGGCTTTTAAAGATGACTTGGGCATAACCATCAATCCAACTGTCAAAATGCCCGCACTATTTATAATGGGGAAACAGGATTATGTCTTGAAGTTTCCCGGGATGGAGGATTACATAAACAGTGGAATGTTGAAAGAGCTTGTACCAGATTTGGAGATTGTGTTTCTGATGGAAGGAACACATTTTGTGCAAGAACAATCGCCTGAACAGATTAATGAGCTCATCCTCACCTTCCTTGGAAATCACATTTGATTGCTTGTATTATCAGATCAGAGAGCGAGATATATGTGGTCTGAAATACTAAAATAAAGCACTACAACTTCTAATACACTGTCATGCATTATCAAACTCCATTTGGATAATATATGGACATATTTGTGTTAGGAGAAGTCTACATCTTTTCTTTTAGCTGATTGAAATTTACATGCAAGAAACTCAAAATTTATACTGCTGAAATGTTATAGGCTGTGCTTGCTGGCATTGCAAACTTGCAAACTTTTAGGTGTAGACTTTTGTATGATATAAGAGTAGAAATGCATCAAGATTGATCATTTTGTGTTTTAAAAACAAAGGAGAAGTGATAATATAACGAATGCGAATGAATAAGTACTTCACCGGATTAATGTACAGAAATAGAAATAGCTGTTAGGATTAGGTTGTGATATGCTTTAGTCTAGCGGGCGTTAATCAAACTGCTTATGTATGTTAGATGGGAAGAGAAGTGAAACAGAAAACATCCTTATATTATCTTGTAGTGTTTTTGACGTTTATGATGACTATGGCTGACTTGTTTTTTTTCTTTTAGGGCGTCTCCAAGAAGTGAAACATCTCTGAGACTCAACAATTAGTTTTATGACTTTTATCTTTTATGAGCCTGGAAATTTTAAGACATGTCTTTAAAAATGGTCTCAAAATGAGACCACTTGCTAATAATGGTCTTAAACTGAAACCCGTAGGCCACATGTGCAAAGCAACCCTTTCATTTACATATTCAAACTAAACGATGATTAGAGAGGTTTGAAGAAAAAAAGGTCATCAGTTTCGATTAATTTTAACTGGTATTGATAATGTTAAAATAGTTTCTATTAGGACCTCTTCATTGAGCTCCTTCATCATTTATTTTTTGCTAAATACTAATTTACCCTTTCATAACAAAAAGTTGAGATAAAATCGATCATTAGTTTTCCCAACCTCACAGCACTAAGCATCATTCATTACTCTGATTGTTGCAAATTTAGAATAAATCACCGATGATTTTTAATCATTGAAATAATCATTCATTCATGATTAATTGTTTAATTGATAAATATAAAGGCGATGTTGAATCTAGTTTGGAACACAATTCACCGTTGATGTACGATCTCTTGCATCTGAGCAGTTTTGAGCTTCTCCTTATTTTCTATATGTGTATTGACCATGAAGAATAAAATCTCAGCATAGCCCATATTAATAATGGGAATCAAACTCCTGTCATATCACTACAGACTTGCTTCTTCTTATGTTCCGATTATCAGTTGCAAATCTTGATCAGTTCTGTGATTTCTGTCAACACTATAATCAACTCTAGATTCCAAGTATATTTATACAGCACTATGAGTGTTGAGTCGAGGTCGACATCCTCTCCCCATTGCCAACGTCGGGGACTCCGGCCAGGAGGAGCATATTGACCTGACATTAAGTCTAGTTATCATTTCTTCTATGTTTCTTTAAATTTTATCATCTTATTTATTTTTCTGGGGGATAATTGCGGCACTTTAGTGGTATAAATATAGAAATGGAGGTCAATGAGTAAATTGGAAGGTCTCAATAGAAAAACTCATCATAAAATGATCAAGAAAAATGTGAACAATTTATGAAAATAGATTAATATTTGTTCCCTTTGGGAAAAGTAGATATCAGACTCCTTTATAAATATAAAAGAAAATTGTGAATAAAATCATCATCTGTTAATTTTAAGTGTTATTTATGATACAATGATCCGACAAATGTGAATAATTTATGAACAACAATATTAATAGAAGAGACATCAACTTCATACTTTTGTAGGTTCGAAGATAGTCAAGCTCATGAGTAAAACAAACATGCTCAATCATCACAACACAACAGCTGCATTCTTTATCTTGGCTCACTCCTTTTCATCTTCTTCTATGTCTGGCTTATCGTTCATAGGTGGTTAATTAAGGTTGCTAGGAGCTTCAATCTCTGGCTAGTTCCGCACTTAGATCGAATTGCTCGCAAGGTTCCCTGCATTTTTGGAAGTGTCAAGTAGTATCTATTTTCATTTTCATTTAACCTATAGAATTGGGGGCTTACGGTTTTGAGTTTTTAGGGTTTGGCCACACCCAACAGTGTTGGAGCCATTGCTCACCATGACACTTGCTTCTGTGGAGAAGGACCAGGAGGCATGCGAGAGAGAGTTGAAGGACAACCCAAACTATGATCAGTCCTTGAACAAGATCAAGAAGAAAGTACTCTCCTCTTATATTGTGTTCGAACCACTGAATATCCTCTTTTCACATTTTTTATGATCGTTACATTTCAAATTGTTTTGTGTCTTCATTTAGTGTGCTGATTTCAAACGTGATTTGGGGCTTGAAATGAGAAATCATCGTCAAGCTCGGAACAACCACATTGAATTGCAAAAGAAACATCTCGCTGCCATTAAAGGTGCGCTGCTTAGTAAGATATTAAGATATGAACTTTGTGAATAATTCCACTTCTTCCATTCGTAGTTAATATTCTAGAATAACACAAGAAGCATAATAAATATTCTTCAAAATATGTACTAGTATTTTGCTTTGTCTCTGAGTGTATTGGCCAGAACAGGGTGTATTTAAATACACCAACTCAATTTGCAATTCTAGTGAATCAGTTAATTGCAACTCAGTATGCTCCACACACTGGAATTTCTCTCCAAGAGGTTCAGCTCGAGCTGGCCGTCGAAGATGGCCGAGCTCAACACTGTGGAGCTGGGAATCTATCTCCTCGCAGTGCTCTTTATCTTCCTTACCAAATAGAATCTAAAAAAAAGAAGTAACTCATATATCATCGTCGTCAATTTCCTTTCCAAATTCAGTCTTCAATAGAACTTCTAAATTGCTAATTATGGTGCTGGTGCCGAATTGGCGAGGATGAAAAGGCGCGTTTGCCGGCAATGTCAGATTCAGGTATTCCTCACAACAGGATCTATCATAACATTTCTCTGTAAGTGTTCCCTTACAATCATCAACAGATGAATAAAATTCATCAACAAAAATTGTGAATAAAATTTATCAGCTGTTAATTTTAACCATTATTTATGATAAAATGATCAGAAAAATGCGAACAATTTATGAATGAATAAAATATTAATAAAAGAGATATCAAACTTCATAGTTTTGTAGGTTTGAAGATGGTAAAGCTCATGAGGGAAAAAAATCATGCTAAATCATCACAACCAGTTACATTCTTTTAACATTTGATTCCTATAGATCCTCCGGTGTTCACCTAATCTCACATAAGTCCCTTGGCCTGGGTGGTGTACCTCCTCAATCAGCTGAATGATTGTGTCAACCAAACCCCTCTATACCACAAAAAATTAAAAATAATAAAAAACAAATATGCAGACTCGTTAAAAAATTAAAAAATAAATAAAAGAAATTTACCTTGTTGGCCAACATCTATCAGCGAAAAAAGCTTCAGCTAGAGAGACGCGTGTACAAGGCATGCTTGTAGCCTCATCGGTGCAGTCGTTGTGATGAGGGAGCAGCTCTTATCATTGGGATGGTGGGGGGTTCTCTTGGTTAACCCTCCAGTGCAAGCCACATTGCTCCACATCGTGCACTTCTTATCCAAGTGGCTTTCCAGTTTGAGCTCGCCGTCAGAGATGGCCGAGCTCAGTACACCGGAGCTGGCTATCTTCTCTTCCTCTTTTTCTCTTTGGTGCCAACATAAACCTTTCAAAAAAAACTAATTAGTTTGTGTTGTTTGCAGAAACCATACTGCCATTTGATGCACCACTTCTCAAGAAAAATCAATTTATTGTGGCAGGAAAAATCACAAGAATTCAGCAGCACTGGGATTAGTTGAATGAGGTAGGGCAGAGCTTTCTTTACCAGAAAAATTGATGACTCGGTTGTTCATGATGGCTACTTGTTTGCATAGCTACTTTACCTTTTAGATGCGTAATGGAGTACATTTGTCTGAGTCTTGTATTAATGTCTTAGATGGTGAGATGATAATTGAGTACATTTTTCTGAGACTTGTATTAATGTTTTAGATGGTGAGATGATTTTTCTTCATGGGAGATGATTTCTCTTCTTGTTGGGGAGTACTGAAGATGTTTTCTAGGCAATGGCCATCATTAATTCACTATGTCAAACAAGATTTATGCAGGATTTAGGCATTGGTACCTTGGTGCACAGATAGGTTTAAAATCGACTGTTTTGGAGGTCTAAAATACGGGTAAGGCTAAGGTAGGAGACTCCACCATACAAATTTATTTAAAAAAATTGAACAAATTTAAAATTTATTGAACTAAAAATTATTATATTTAGAACAAATTTACGACAATTTTAAAATTATTTACACGCAATTGAACAAAAATTAGAAAAATAATAATGAATTGTTCTCAAAGTTGCATAAAGATTCTCGTTTGAATAATTACTTGAAACGAAACCAAATTACACAAAACCGTCTTATTTTACAACAACAACAATAAAATTACTTAATAAAATTTAAGGTGGATCACCCTACCCTAGAATTATCCAATTCTCCTAAAATTGCATGGTCACCACTTTAGAGTTCACTATTGCAAAGAGAATGTATACTAGAGAATATAACAGAAGATCTGCTTCCACATACATGGATGAATTTCCTATATAACATTCATGGGTTTTACTGCACATATAACATGAATTCTTGCTCACTAGTTTGGGTCACTATTTGAAATTGTTCAAAGCATGACAACCGTACGGCTCTCTCTCATATATTTTTCAACGATCTCTTTCTCTCTCAGATTTGAGACATCGATCTCTCATCTCGATCTCGCTCCCTCACCCCAAATTTTGTCATCGTCAACATCTACCTGGCAAGCCGAGGCCAAGCTCAAACCATATCGATTCACACCGTGTCGACATGGGAGCGATCTGATCACTCTTCCTTTCTCTCATCAACTATGTGATGCTATTTGGGTTTCCACTTCCTTTTCGATTCAGAATAGTTTGTTACATATTTCTCCAAGGATCATCGACCGAACCACTGTGTTGCACCATCCCCCGGCAAGCTGAGGCCAAGCTTAAACCATATCGATTCACACCGTGTCGACATGGGAGCGATCTGATCACTCTTCCTTTCTCTCATCAACTATGTGATGCTATTTGGGTTTCATCTTCCTTTTCAATTCAGAATAGTTTGTTACAGATTTCTCCGAGGATCATCGACCGAACCACTGTGTTGCACCATCCCCCGGCAAGCCGAGGCCAAGCTCAAACCATATCGATTCACACCGTGTTGACATGGGAGCGATCTGATCACTCTTCCTTTCTCTCATCAACTATGTGATGCTATTTGGGTTTTCTCTTCCTTTTCGATTCAGAATAGTTTGTTACAGATTTCTCCGAGGATCATCGACCGAACCACTGTGTTGCACCATCATTTGTGGCCAACTAAGTAAGATTTGTTTTGTCTTTCACCACTTCAACAAACCCAAACTCAGAAATCTTTAGTGTAGTTTTGATCCGTTGAATTGATTTTTGGTGTATATATGTATTGGGTAGTGATTGTTTTCTATTGTAAAGGTGAGGCAGCACCCACTCATTACTTTGTTACAATCCTTTTTTATACCTTGAATAATTACTTCCTCTGGAATCAGAATACCCCTTTTTCTAATTAGGCACGATAGACCTTTGAATCTCTTCACCAGTCTCTTCAAAAAAAAACACTTCTTAGCTTTAACTTATGTTGTACAGTGAAGGGATAGATCCTAGATCAAGTTGGCTACATATATGGTATCGTGAAAAGGCATGACAACTTGATCAAGATGTATTAATTAAGAATACCAATTAATTTTACAGGTGCTACTTTCTAGCTGGATGTTATCTTATTTGTTTCTCTTGCTGGATTCCTTGCCTTCGGATGAAAAAACTTGAAACGACAAAGAACATCCAAAGGCCTAAAAAAGAAATCCAAAACATCTGCCTAAGGTACTTATCTATGCCAATCACTTCTGCCTTCCGAATTTCAGTAGATACTGACCATGTTGAGAAACTGATAAATTTTATTGAAAATGGCCTGATTTAGTTGAATTGTTTGTCCAAAATTTTGAGTGGTTTATAGTTGAGGTGGTCAAATGTGTATGCATATTGAATCAAGAGAGTTTCAATTACTTTTGTCCCAAGCTTTTATTTGTTTATTGCGATCTCTGATTTGTCCTCTTCTTTTCTTAATCTATTTGTTGTATTTGTGTGTTTGAATTTTTCAATTTTTAGTTTTGCTACAGGCCCTTTAGTTAATGGACCCAATACTCAGACTGAAGAAGGTAACTAACCCATGTCCATAAACTCAATATAGCTTCAAATTTTTGTGCTTTTATTTTTCTTTAGATGATGTGATTCAGAGCATTGTGTTGGGAGCTCCTTGGTTTAAATCATGTGAGAGACTGTGCGCATATATAAGTTGTGGTGCTTTGCCTGAAGTTGATATTTTCAAACAGTCTCACATTCTGCAAAGACAAGATAAATGTGTTTTTGTTATCGGTACCCGTTTAGAAATTTTAGCTCTTTTTAGCTTGGTGTTAGTACATTAAAGTGAGTAATGTTGACGATTTGGTTCTGGGTTTGTGAAGATGGTGATGTGCAAATGAGGACTCAGGGTATGCACAATTAGGATGACCGGTTCTACTAGATCGGCTTCACCCGCGGTAAATTTTCCAAATCTACTTTAGATTTACTGTAGTAGATAGTAATATTCAGCATGTATGATCTGATATAATGTTCATTCTCTGTTTGATCTTTGTGCTACATTTTGTTGATTTATAAAAAAAAAGTTGATAGTTTTGTGAGTGACGAACTATTTAGATATCTAATTTAGGTAATGTGTTTTTGAAATACTTAGCTAAGACTTTGGATGAAAATCAGTTGGTTTGCTCAATATCAGCCTGAAGAGCTCTTCATGCCGCACCTCAAAATAGTAACAACACTGAGGACTGCGACTTTGATGCCACCGTTGGATCCTCCTAGCATTAATAGGAAAAAAGAGAACATGTAATGACAATTTTCTAATTTTTTAAAATTATGTAATTGTTGAAGGTCCTCTGTATAAAAGAAATAGGACGATGATAATGTCTGTCATTTATGATAATGGTTTCCTCATCTATAGTTTAACGTAGTCGACTATAGTTTGGGGTCATGAATTGTATCGTATCTTTATTTCCAGAGCAAGTACTTCTGATCAACAAGGATTCTGATAATTCTGTAATTTGTGTAAACATTAGTAGAAAATTATATGATTAGGTGTTCTTTGAAAATAAGGGATGTACTTGAATTGCAGATTCTTATCCGATACAGGATTAACAAAGTAAAAGATTCGGAACATCTACGTGATGCTTCCGCACTGCATGATGAGACACGAAAAATAATCGGTTTCATACTTTCATTTGAGATTTCTTCTTTGGCATCCTAAATTGCAATTTTTCACATTTATTTTATAGAAAAAAATAAGGCTATAGTTTGTTCTTTCATTGAAGATGTATTCTGAGTAATTCTTTTATTGCAGCTCGAAATATTACAAGAAGAGAAAGAAAATATTCTTGAGAAGGTGCAATTTCCCACTAGATTGCTCTTTGCTTGGTGATTACTTTAGTTTAACTTATTTGTAACTTATTACAATATGGATATATAGCTCCATCGTGAAGAAGAGAGATGTGAGGAAATAGAAGACAGAGTCAAGGAACTTGAAAAGCAGGTTGCTACACTTGGAGAAGGTGTGTCAATAGAAGCCAAACTTTTAAGCATGTATACTTAAACTGGACGACTTTCTTGCATGCTTTAAATCTTGATCATGTGTCTTTGTTGATAGTATTTATCCTTTGTAAGAAAGAAGTCGTCTTGCAAAAGAAAGAGGTAACTGAGAAAACTTTAAATGGTTCATAGGGAACTCCACGAAAACATTTATTTTCTAGAGAAAGAACACTCCTAAAGAGGCTTCTTCATTTTTATAGGCTGCTCTCAAAGATTTAAAACAGCCAAAGGGTGGAGTGGCTATAAAGGTTGCGGGTCTTCACTCTGAAGTGGAGGTAACGACGCTATGATCCCCTTATTTATCAACCTATATAGCAATCTGCTAAATTTAAATCATAACAGGATGCTGTTTGAATCATCAGAAAGCAAAAGAAGCAAATGCAGCTATTATGCAACAACTTCATGGAGCTGAATCTGAAGTCAAAGCTCTTTGATACATGACTCAGAAAATGGTGCTGACTCAGAAAGAGATAGTAATGCATGTGGGTACCTGCATGGAGCATATTAGTAGTCATTTAAGATTTAATTTATATATCCACTTTTCGGGAAGAAGTAGTTTTGAAGCGATGTTGGTTAGCAAGGAACGGGGTTTGGCTGCAAAATATGGTACACAATCGTTCTTAAGAGGCCTAACCATATAACCCAAATCATTTTTCATCAAGAAACAAATGGTTAATACTTAAAAAAAATTACGTTAATAGCTAACCAGACAATATAAAGAAAGTAACTAGCTTATGATTGTCAGAAAAGGTCCATTTCTTTTATCACGAGCTTGTGATGTTATAGTTTGCTTAAGTGAATGCACTGTATCGTGGAATTTTGTTGTTGTGTGATTGGGGTTGACTTACAGTTGCAGATGTAACGCTGATGGTTTTGGAAGTGTCAATGATGTCATCAAAGTCGTGTCAAACGTTAAATTGGTACCTAATCTCGGCTCTTACAAGAAGCTAAATATGAGGTTTTGGATTAAACTCAGAGGACCCGCCAGCTCTTACCTAATCTCGGCTCTTAATCATCACAGTCGGTACTTCTACCAACAGATTTTGTACCATTTCAAGTTGTTTATTAATAGACTTCTGTGGCTTCAAGCTTGATCAACAGATGAAGTCAATAAAACTAATCAAGCCTCCTTGATATCTTTTTACATGATCATTTAGAAGGTATCCCATTGACCGGTTTCTCACTCTATTGGTTATGTATATACGCATAAGTTAAACGAATTGGCCAAGTGTTATAAATTTACATTTTTTATGCAGCTGTTCTAAGTTGAGTGAGTTTTAAGCAGTTGTTGTAAGTTGAGTATTACTCATTCCCTTTGTAGGCTGAGAAGAATTGGGTATTTGATCATTTGGATTTGCATAGAAGGAAATCTAAGTTCAAGTTTACATGTGAACGTGAATTTTTTTCACATTGTGCCGGTTGTAATGGAAGTGACTGAGTAGGAGGAAAGTGCAAGTAGGTATGTACGTTGTTGAACCACGGAGACTTACAAGAAGAAATTTGAAAGTTGTTGCATTAGTCCAAAGATGAAGACAAAATCAAGATATTTGTTTAAATGTGTAAAAGACTGTTGTTTATAACTTTAACTTTCATCATTCAATCTATTTTAATACTATTTTCTTTGTTATATAGTTCTCTAAGAAATATTATCTATAATTGTAAATGCAAATTGTAAATGAAAATGATCAATATTGAGTTACAAATGTTATAGAAGTAATAGAACTCATTTTGTTGATGTTTAATTTCGTCATACTACAAAAAAAAAATATGAGTTATATTTTACTGTCTCAAATAGTACATTTTTTATGTTAACAAATCTCTTTTATAACACTTCCGAAAAGGTTATAACTTCGTTCAAAAACCGCCCCGAAGGGGCGGACAGTCACCTAGTACACAACAAAAGTAAGATACTTTCATTTCGTTTGATCATCTTTCTGTATACAAGCATTCCCAAACTGCTTCAAGATAGTAAAAAAACAAAAAAGATACAAAAGAATAAGACAATGTGGGGAACCAGAAAGATGATAAAATGAACCACAGGCTGGAAAGGCTTTGTGGTCAGTTCAATACAATGTGCAGCTGTAATCCAAACCCTAGCTATTGTGAGTCGCTGTGTGTTGTGTAAACAACAATTTATCTGAGAGGAAGGCCAAATCTGTACAGGTTCTTCATTTTTGAAACTCTTATCGAATCCTACATGATTCAATTACTTCGCTTACGACTTTATGCGTCTCCGGTGAGATCATGTTTAACGTCAAGTGAAATGCCTGAAGAAAAGTAAACATGAGTAATCACATAACAGAGTAGCATAACTTGCAGTCAGTTACCATTTACCTTATAATCTTGTCTACTATTCAAAGAGCTTGATACGCATATATAGTTTTTGCCATGGTACATAGATTAGTCTGGTCTATGCAGCATCCCAATAACCAAGCATCTCCTAGATATTTTTTTAGGTCTAGATTGACTCTATATCAAGATTTGGAAGCTAAATACTTACCACAAATCTGTCCAGTACAGGTACTAAAATACCCAGATTGTGATCTGGAAGACAGTCAGCAATGGCGTCACGTACACCCTTACTGAAGACAGCAAAAATATGTGTAAGAGTTGAGAATATCCACAAATATGTACTATAGAGAACGGCAATAACAAGCTAACCTTTCAGTTGAAAGGAATGCTAGAAGCAGGGCAGCATAAGCTTCAACTATCATTTTCTCAGCTTCTTGTTCTCCTTGTAAGACAGCTGCTTCATCAGTCTGCAGATAACATTATGTTCTTCAGAGTACGAACTTTAGAAGACACATTATTAGATACCTTTTATACCATTATAGAAATTGATATATCTCCATTCTCTTCGACATTCGCACTCAAGGTTAAATCTTCCCAGAAATGAGATTCGCACTATTAGCGAACTCTATATACAGTGAGAACAAGTAACTGACCGGCAAATATTTTCCTTCCTCGGTACCCTCGCCTGAACCTTGGTTAGCCAAGAAAATAGAGCAGATTAGCAGAATTAGATCCTTGTAATTTTCCTCTACACAACCTTCAGAGCTAGGTAACTGAACACTAACTGCAGCAAGCCGTGATCTGGAATGAAAAGAAAGTAAAATACATCAAAAATATGACCATAATAGTTCGGCAGTCTGGTTGATTTATAAGAAACGGATGCCACTGCCCTATCTAACTCATATTTATAAAAACATATAATGCAGAATCAGAAACTTGCAAAAATAGAAGAACCCATGCTCATCCAACTTATCATTCTATTAGATCAGTATCAGGATTCAGGATAACTGCCTAGTGTACGTGTGTAACAAATCATTAGGTGTGTCCCCAATTATATAATCTTTCATCGTCTAAATCATTTAGAATACAATTGGTCTCGAATAAGGCATCAAATCATTTGCAGATAGACTTTCATAAAATACGTCCACCTATCTAGGATTTTTATACGGTGCTAAAGAGGTGGGGAAGTACAAGTCTAACAATTCGCGTCAAATCATTTGCAGATAGACTTTCACAAAACACGTCCACCTATCTTAGACTTTTATACAGTGCAAAAGAGGCAAAGAAGTACAAGTCTAACAATTCGCATTTCCAAGCACAACTTCAGGGAAAAAAATTAAACATAGGACAAATCTATGTCAAACTAACCTATTTCGGCCATCTTTCTCGATCAAGTTCACAAGCAGGCCCAGAATAGCTACAAGAAAGTCTAGCTCTTGATCAGTAAGATGTCTACCGTTCTCATGGTCTAGTTCAATGCTTGAAGTATTTTCATTTCTCTCACTGAATGGAGATGAGAATGATGGAAAGTGATTGGCAATCAAGGAGGACATGGTCTCCAGTCCTCCGCAGGTAGCAATTTGCTGACACCCAACAGGATTCTCATTTGCCAAGTTCATTAGAACCTGCCAAGAAAATATATGAGCTTATTCAATTTACTCTTTACTTCTGTCTATATAGTCAACCAAAATAAAATATTCATAGTACAGAATGAAGACCCCTTAAAGAACCGAAGTTCAATTTAGAAAAAAGTTGCAGTACAAAAGACAAACAACCAGTTGATGGGTGTAATAAACATAATGAATAAACAGGCCACACCATGGGGAAGATTGAACAGTTGCCAACCTCTTAAGCTTCAGAGCTAGAAACTCTAGAGTTGCATAATGTTTTGCAGTGTCTAAAATCTAGACTACTACACTAGACCATCCCCCACACATTTACATGGTAATTCACAAAGACGACCACAAAAGCATATATTGTGAAAAACAAAATTTTGGACCACAAAATTACCTTAACAGCAGTAAGAAGGCAGTCCGCTAAAAGATTGGATCGTTCTTTACTAACAGAGCTCGAATTGGACGTCTCGGGCATATCATGGCCTTTCCCATAACTTGATTCTGCTTGGCTCATAATTAGCTGCAACTGGCAACCATCATCAAGTTCTCTGTATGCTTCCACATTCTTTCGTGATCGAGGAATCTTTTTCTTGCCAGATAAGATGTCCCACTGAGAAGGCTCAGCATCATCTTCATCAAAGGCAAAAGGATCTTGACTCTCTTGAGAGAGATCAACTATAGAGTCTTCAGAAACATTGGATCTCTGACTGAGAACAGCATCCTCACTCAAATCATAGCCAAATGAAAAAGGATCTTGACTCTCCTGTGAAAGATTAACTTTGGAGTCTTTAGAAATATTATATCTTTGAGCGCGACCAGCATCCTTCCGGGAACCATAGCCGAATGTAAAGGTACCCCCTTTTGAATGGTTTTCTGTACCACTGGATGAGCCACATCTGGAAGAACCGAGTCTTGTCTTCAATGAATAGGTCTCGGTCATAGAGGTGCTCGTAGTTTCTGAGCTGGAGATATACACCAAATGACGGTTCTGACATATAGGGGAACTCTTCTCAGGAGCATGTCCATTCCCATTACAAAGATTATGAGATTTTCCATCATTGGAGGCAGACGATGAACTTTTATGCAGATAAATCCCTGAAAGACAATGCTATAAGAAACTAGAAACAAACAATATCAAAAATTAGAATGAGCAACAGAAACAGTAAGTCACCTGAGAGAATACTGATGGTTCTTATAACAAGTTCTGTAAAAGATAAGGTGTTTTCCATGGGATCCAACTTCCCTTTCATTGCTAGTAAGTGGCTCTGGTATGAAAGGACAGATGTCAAAATTTAATTTCCTTTGTCATAGATACTAGGAACCCAACACTGTAACGAGATATAAGAAGGTAGTCCTTTTTGCACGAGAGGGGCAGAGAAATAATGAGGGGTAGGGAAAGAAGCCTAAACCAATACAAAATATACCTGATTCTCTTTACTCAGGAATGTCGCATTTTCCATGATCTTCATGCATTTCAAAAGCAAAACCAGGCCCCCGACCACATCATTCTCCTTTTCCCAAGGAGAGGTTGAGCTACCTTTTAACCGAATCTGCAAAGTAATTTATTACACGTTAAAAACATAATACTCCCCACAAAATCAATGAATAATTACTTATAAGCTGATTATGGTATTTTCTTTGCAAGTTTGCCTGAAAGCTAGTTATACTTATGCTGAGACAAATACAATGGCAATCAGACTATTGCCTTATTACTGTTGAACTTCTGAATCACATTGGAATTCATCATTATGCTTGTGAAGACAACAGACATAACAAAGTTATTTTAACGAGCCAAGTGGAAGTAAAACACTACAGTACCATTAGCATTATTTCCCATTGTACAGATCAGTACTGATGCTGGTATTAATTGTTCCCAGATGAAAGTTTCAAGAACTACATTCGCTGCACATCTTAAACCCTAAGTATTCAGTTCTGATATGTTATAAACCAGACAATAGGATCCAATAAACATACAGGCCCACACCTCCATATCATAATGGCACCTCAAGGAAACCTCAAATACAGCATCGAGGCCTCCAAGCTCCCGTAGTTTTTCCTTGAAGTTTCCCCCAGCCTTTCTTACGGTACCAGTTGTTTCTGGAAGTCATAAATTTAAAAGAACAAGAAATCAGGGATAAGAAAAAGGGAAGAATCTCTGTTTTTGAAAGTAAAGATAACAAGAAGCAAGATAAATAAACTTGTAACAGAATGTAAGGTCTGACTTAAAGTTTATGCCATAACTATATCATTTCACTCAGTTACACCTATTTGTGTTACTTGATCACATTATGCCAACTAACGGGAAAAAAAAAGGTCCTAGACTTTAAGATATTTAGTAAAATGTAGTGACATTGCCCGACAGCAATCAACTTCAAACACAGAGTCATACCTTCAAGAGAAATAGTAGATAAGCAAGCTTTCTCCATAGTGAGCAAAGCTATCCATTTCGGGCTTAATTCTGGCTTGCTCAATTCAGCATCATCAGGACAGCTTGGTTTCAATTCCTTGCAAGTAACAAGAATCTCATAAACTTTGGAAAGAATTGCAGCAGAACTGGAGTCTAATCTTTTGGGTGCAGAATCCGAGATGTCAGCGCCCAAACGCAACGCTAGAAGCTTTCGACCAATTTTTGGTACTTTGTCTTCAGTAGTGTTTGAGACAATTGGTTTGCAAAACCTAATCAAAAAATTAATACAGCTTGGTGACTCCAAAAGATGATCGTCCTGACCCTGCAATGGTGAAGAAAGGTGACAACCTTTTAGCAAAAGCATTATTTTTCATAGAGAAATGAAGCTCAACTCATATAACAAAGTCAATTTGGGTGACAGGATGGAACTTTAACACTCTAACTCGTCAAAACAAATGATATATTGCACCAAGTGAAAATCTAAAAATAAGATAGTACAGAATCTACTCAGAAATGCCAGTTTGTATATATCGTAAAAACAAATAGGCCAGTAGTCCCAAGTTGTACTAGATAACTTTGTCTTCTTACAGATATCAGCCAGAAAAATCGAGCAGAAATTCAAGTTATAGTCGGGTGCTGAGTAACTTACATCACTTGTTAAAAGATAGAAAATAGTTGCAGCAGCCAGATCACTGGGTGAATCATCGAAGCTGAGACCCAATATAGCCTCAATTATTGTCTTTGCCATCCTGAAAAGGAAAAAAAAGGCTACAGATCAATACACACACCTCCAGGAAACAGCAATCAACAGTTTCAATGCAGAACAAGGACCACAATCAAATCTTGAACACAACTAAATAACCTCCTCATTTCAAATTCAAACCCCGATCAGAATCCCACACCACATTTCCAAATGCCGAAAACCATTTGGAGAAATGCTCTAAAATCCAAACACCCCAATATTCAAAAAACCCCAAAACCCACCAAGATTTAAGCTCTAATTCCACCCGAAAACACAAGTGCACAAGCTCCTCATGTCAAATTCAAGAACCCCACACCACATTTCCAAATGCCGAAACCAATCAACAACTGAAAAAAAAAAACCAAAACCCACCAAAATTAACCTCTAATTTCCCCCAAAAAGACCAACATTAGTACATTACCATCTAAAACATCACTAACATTCTCGAATTCTACAAATTCATATCATTCTAATCACCAAAGCTCGGATTTTTAACTCACAAAACAGCTAAGTAATGCCAAAACCAAACCCCACCCAGATTTAAGCTCTAACTGCACCCGAAAAGACAAGTGCACAAGCTCCTTATGTCAAATTCAAGAACCCCACACCACATTTCCAAATATCGAAACCAATCAGCAACCGAAAAAACCCAAAACCCACCAAAATCAACTTCTAATTGCACCCAAAAAGAACAGCATTACCATCTAAAACATCACTAACATTATCAATTCTACACAATTCATATCATTCTATGATTTATCACTAAAGCTCGGATTTTAACTCACAAAACAGCCAAGTAAAACCAAAACCCAACTCACCCTTGAGTCCTGAGAAGCCTTCTCTGCTGGGCCGTACCGCAAATACCCAACAACGACAACAAGCTCGCCCTTCTGATCCGAACCGGTTGACCTCTCCTCAACCCATCCAGAGCGAAATTGACCTCATCCGCATGCTCCATCATCTCCCCAAACTCCTGCGCCTCCATCAGAGTCGACGTCATCTTCGCCGCCGGTGACGTCGTCTTCCTTGTCTTCTTGGCCGGCCGCAGCGAAACGACGTCGTTTCGTTGCGCACTGGGCCTCTTGAAATTCTCAAAGGTCGAGTCTTGCGACGACGAGAAATTGAAATCGAATTGTGAAGAGGAGGAAGAGGGTGTTGGGTCTTGAGAGAAAGCGAGTCTGAATGGGTCGATGTCGTCGTCGTCGTCAAGAACAGCGTCGTTTAGATTGGAGTCGGAATATGTTCTGGGAATGTTTCCGGGCTTGCGGCGGCCGTACGTTCTCACAATCATGGCGACGACGCCGTTTTGGGGTGGTTTGGAAATAGAGAAAGATCTGAAGGGTAATTGATGAGTCTGAGATTTGAAAAGACTCGAAGAAGAGACTGAGAGAGAGAGAGACTGAAATTCAGTGCCCTTCTTTCGTCTTGCTTTGCTTTGTTTTTCGGCGGTTGTCGTTTTTACTTGAGGGCGATTAGAGGAAACGGCATGTCGTTTACTCCGGGAAGAGGCACCTTTATTTCAAGAAAATATGAAAGTTTTTGATTTTCTTTAAATGAAATGATAGTATATATTATACTATATTACAAACGGCCCAACCCAAAGGTTAGAATGAAAAACAAAGGCCCAATATTGCGGTTTCCAGACAAAATGAGATAAAAGCCTGCCTGTAATTAATTCATGCTAGATTTGGAAGAGTAGTGGACTTCGGTGGTGGCATAGAGTCCATTTACGACGGCGACAACACGGCGGAAAAGACCGTGGCTATATCGGAAAACGACCTCGAGTAGATCATGAAGATATTCGGAGAGGATTTGCATTGAAAGCATCATCTATCTTGACGAAAATCGATGTTATCAACACATTTCTATCTTAATGTTTTGAATACTTTTAGTTTCTTCCAATGTTCCATCCACTACAAGAACTTATAGCTATGCTTACATAAGTTAAATGTTGGCAAATCACCGATTGTCTACATTTATATGTAACATAGCTTCTTCTTAACACGTTGCCAGCATTTATAGAATACGTAAGTTTTCAAGGTGTAACAAACCACCATTGCCAACTTTTATAAAAGAATGTTGGACACAAACATTGATTTTGTTTAACTCCCAACACTTCTTACAAATGTTAATATCCTAATCACTTTGGCTTAATTACCAACTTCTCACATTTACTTAAATGTTGGGATATATTTACAAACCCCACATTTATAAAAAACATTGATTAATATTATTATATAATGAAATATTCATATCAGCCTATTCCTTTTATTGATCACTCTAAATTATTCAATAAGTCAATCTGTATACAATTTCAAATAGCCACTATTACGTATATTCACTATAGCCACTCTGTGCATATATTCAATAAGCCACTCTGTATACAATTTCAATAAGCCATTGTATGTACATTCACTACTCTGTATAGAATTCCAGCCTATTATTCAATATCAAAATCTCATTGATCATGTACAATATTCATTCCATATCCATAGGCAAATGAAGTACATCAATTTCATTACATAAAACCTGTCAAATTACATCTTCAAGCTATATTCTTGGCAAATATTCACAAAACTATATACTAACAACTCCAACAAGTTCATGGTAATTTTCTATTCTCTTAAAATGAACAAAACAGAGAATAATAGCTACCTACAACTCAACTTCAACAAAATTCAAATGATTCAACAAAAGGAGATACCACTAAGATGATAGCATAATCTAGCATCAACATAATTCCGATTGAAGTTCTTGATCATGTAAAGTAAAACTCACCTTGTACGGTGTGCCAAAGTTTTCTGGCCTCATTTGATCTATAATGCCCTGGAAACTTGAAACTTTACTCATAGTAGGAGAATGGTCAGGAAATGGATCAAAGTCGTCTTCAATTGGTGTTTGATTGTTAACACTCACTCCACCTAATAACTTTGCAACAAGAACATTTAGCATTTGTAATAGTTGCTCAAATGGCTTGATCTTATCTTGAGCAACCTTTTCAGCCTCATCTCTCATTTCAGTTATGATCTTTAACTTTCTGTCTTCAGCCTCCTTCCTAACCTTTTGAATCTCAAATTCATAACTAGAACAAAGGGTGTCAACCTCCAAACGAATACCTCTTCTTTCTTTTATCGTACATGGAACATCATCAACCCTTACTCCTATGCCATATCCTTGGATGGAGTTACACTTCTCCTTCCCAGGCACATCTGCATGTACTTCATTAATCTCAGCTTATGAAACAAGTTCAGGAAGTTGGCTTGCCTTCTTGTCATCCTTGATCTTGGCAACTTTTAATTTCATTTCACACTGCCCAAAAGTATTGGTCATTAGCCATTTAAAGAATTGAACAAAAAGATTTAAAAATATCAGTAAAACAATATCTATGATAACACCATTACAATAATGTCTTCAAAATCTTTGTCAATTGGGGTACCGTCTCCACGTAAGTGTGTCAATTCAAACATGGTGCATCTGTTTGGTTTCACACCTCCATGAATTTTCTTCTGGATAATGTAATTCCCAATGAATTGGGAAAAGTTGTGTTAAATCAGAAACATACTCAATCATAAGTGATCAATTTAATTTCTCAGTTCTGTCCTATTTGCAGAAGCCTCTTATTTCCTTTGACAACATCCTCATAGCCAAGAAGTCTAACAACATGCTCTGAAGTGAATGGTCATAACGCACAACTCATATATGTTTATGGTATTTTGAGGTAGGGATTAAAGTCTAGAACCTCTTGTCCATATATGTGTTATATGTAGACAGCATAGCACAATCTAATAGGCAATACATCGAAGCATATCACTAATCCTAATATGGATAAGAGAATATGTATACTTACATATTTGTGTGCAATCTGAGCATATGTTCTAGAGCCGGCAGTGTGATTCATTTTACGCTTTCCACGACTATTCTTGTTTTTGGTAGCCCGCACCTGCACATAATCAAACATTAATGTACTTCATATTCTACCTAAATAGACTATCCAGTAAAGTATATAGAATAACCATCAAAACAACTAAAGCAACATGTGCCTCTTCGGAGTCCCAATGTATCACCAACAACCGATATTGTTTCTTACAAACCCTACCATCTGTACATTTGAAGTGATCTTTTTCAGAGTCCTTGTATATATTGTAGTTAAGGATCTTCAACTCGCACTTGTGCGTTCTCCACAAGGAATTAATTTTTTTCTCTACAACATAACGTATCTTGCTTGCTCTCCTTTGCATTTTTAGATCAGACCAGGCAATAGTTCTCTACAAATACAAAACAAATAAAAGTTCAACAGATGTGTATTAGTGTCAACCCATGGAATACCTTTGCACTATGCAATCTATGTTGAAGCAAACTATTAGACATATTTTTTAGCAATGATATAAACTTACCCGAACACAGTTCCACATTGCTTCTAGGTTACTCTTGTCAATTAATCTCCAATCAATTACATTGATCGGAAACCATTGTTTCTCAAGTGCTTGTTGACCAAGGTATCGTCCCCAACGAGCAACTACTTCTTCAGGTTCAATAGCTTGGTTCTTTCCCCTAAGATTTGCCTTTTCTTCATCTTCATCAATCATACCAGCCTTAATAACAGCCCATTCCACATTACTTCCAACCTCAGGAGCAAACACCCTTGTGCCACTATTTAAGCTTATAATGGCAGGGATTAAGTCCATACAAACACTCATCTTTGTAAACCATAGATTATTGCATAAACATGATACTTATCCATTATATTCGATGGAAAGAAGGAAAACAATGTTTTGATTGTCTAAACCAAGTTAAGTGTGTATCAAATGAAACTAACTAAGAATACCACTCAATTCCAATCGAACCAATTTAGTTGAGTATATAATACAAGATCTAACGGGATGACAATCTCAAAAAAAATGTGAATTATATATAGTTTGACAATTTACCTCTTTGCTTTCTCTTTCTACACTGTATCCATGACTATTCAGTCGCCAGAAGATTGAATATTTTTGATCTTTTTCTCAGCCATGACTTCTATAGAGTATAGATGTAACCACTGAAGAGACACCTACAGAGTACGAAGGTTAGAGAATCGAATCTTACATATATTTAAAACAAAAGTTTTCATGAAACGATGAGTGGTATTCAAACTTTGTTGAAAAGAGTTGAGACGAAAGACAAGAGACGAATGAGAATTAGAATCAAAGTTGGGTTTTTGTGAAGACGAGAGATCTAAAGACTAAAGAGGACTTGGTGGTGATATATATGATGTATTTCTTTTCTCGATAATATGTATTAACAATTGTTGTAAAGGTGGGATAAGCATTAAGCATTAAGCGGCAAATGGCCCGCCTAATTTTTTGCCTCAAATAATTTAAAGGATGTACTACAACCAATTGAGCATGTGGTTTGTTGCTAAAAAAATCCTTACGGAAAGAGAACAAAATCTTGGCAAGTACATCAGATATAATACATATTTTCTCAAAAGTTGTCTCCTTAACATATATTGTCATAGTTGACACTATTTTGTTCTCAATTCTCTCTTCCAAAACCAAGTCTCTTTCTTCTTACAAAATGGATAAGTTCTACTACCAATGCAAAATGCAAGTTAGTATTTTCTAATGAACCTCATCATCCCTCGTCCATTGTAAACACCTCTTCCTTTATGTCTTCTAGTGCATATACACATCTTATAACAAGTCCAATTATCCCTATAGAAATGGTGAAGACATACTTTCCAATATATTTCAAAAAAGAGCCATCCATTTCTGGAGTTGCAACTAAAAACAGTGCCTCTACTAAAGATTCTAAGAGCGAAATGGTTGGATATGTTTCCAACACTCAGGAGGACAATGTTGTCAGTGTTCGTAAAGTGGTTAAAAATACATTGTTTTGATCTATGTTTTGGGTTTGAGGTATGTTTGTTTACTATTGTTTTGTAGGTCTGAAGTTATATGTATCTTTTTCTATTTGCATTTTGTGTTATTCGAAACCAATTCTCAGAAATTGGTGTAGGTTGTTCTACAAAGTCTGTAACTCTTTGTAATTATATGTAACATATTCACTTTGCAGTATATGTCTCTCAATTGTACTTAAAAGCATAACCTAATATGTCATATCATCCGTACAAAGCTCATTCCAGCTAATAGAGATCTCTGTTCATTCCATAGTCTTAGAATAATTAAACATTCAAAAAAATTTGGCACACTTAATAGAAGAAAATAGTTTAAAGTCTATATAAATCATCAATGCAAAAGGTCATTCTATATAATGAAGATTGATGACTTCTTTCCATACAGCTGTTGGGCATCCATAACAATGCAGGTTCTCCATCTAAGAGTGATAACATGCAGTGCAGGTTCTCCTTCCATGTTGCACTTCAATTTTTGAACTTCCCATTCAAACTTTATAAGGGAAGTGTCTGCAAACCTGTTTAACAAGAAAAGTATAAAACCCCAAATTCATATATACCACATACATCATAAAAGTATATAAATATGTATTTTGTGTAAATTCAATGGGAGACTTACTTATCTTAGGAGACCCTAATAAAAAAGATCATTCCCTCATCTGAGGTTTCATTGGATTGGGATTCAAAAGCAGATCCAGATTCATCATCTTCTACATCTGATGCCAATGGTACTAACGGTGGTAAAGCCTGGTTAACAGTTGTTCCTAATATGTCATCTCTAGTTTCTACATTAATATTATTTAGTGACCCATCATCTAAGTCTAGTTCACTATATGGATCATCACTTCCCATTAAAATCACCTCATAAAGATCTCGGGGTCTGTTTTTTATCACAACTTCCCACTGTTGATCTAGAGAATCTTTGACATAATTCACTTGTTGAGCTTGAGATGCTAGTACAAGTGTATCACCTTAAGCCCAAGTGATTAAAATTTACCAACATAAAACCATATTAGTCTTTTCTAAGCCCAGTAATATTACCATCAGTCTTAACCCAATCACAATCAACTAGAACAACTTTTCACTCACTCTCATAATCAAGTACTATTATGTTCGTAAGCACTCCATAATAGGCTATTATACCATATTCAGGATTACGATCGCGTTTACTTAAGTAACTAGGAACAGATACCCTAACAAACACTCTACTGCACTAAGTTTTCAAACCTTTGTCGACATCTTTGCAGCAGAATTTGTTACCATTTATAACATAGTTTTTGTAATGTGAACACCATCTCTTTGGATCAACTGCCAAAGATGCCAAGTCCTCGCTAACCTTTGAGCACTTATCAGATTGCAAGGCTTTCACCTATAATATGTAACCAAATGATGTAGAGTTTTCCAGTGAATATAAAGTAAGCAACGACTCACAAAATATAAATGTATATGAATCATCTAATGATTGAATTAAAAAAATTAGTAAACAGGGGATCTCTTAGGATCATACATGTTCGGCAAAGCATTCACGATAAGAATTACGGGCAGTTTTTTCAGCCTCCCACAAAGTATGTATTCCCTTGTTTACCTTTGCACGTTGAATATGCTCATTGCAAATACTATGTATTATAGTTAGCTTGGTAGTAATAAATCATGGACAACAGAAGCTAGAACTGTTATACTACAACGACAGTTATTGAAACTGCACCTTAAGAAAGGGTAAGCTTCATCACAGTTAGTTAACACATGTTTTGCTATAGGCTCATATTCTTCATCATCCATGTAAACTTTAGTTTCAGCTCCAAGAGAATGTTCTGGTGGAGACAATATATTGTAATTTCTACTGAGAAAATTGTTTATTAAATGAAGAAAAAAATGTAAATAATTAAAAAATTTAGATACTAGAATTGTGAAAGACTTGAAATCCAGTAGGGTCTCCTTGGTCACCCAAATTGGCATTACGGCAAGGTTTGTTCCGGTGAGTTTCTACATCTTCCAAGTATATTGAGCAAAATGACATACATTCTTCTGCAATGTAACCTTCTACAATTGATCCTTCTGGGCTACTCCCATTACACATGTGCTTCTTTAGGATTCCCAAATTTCTAATCAATAAATTTCTTATGAGTAATATATAAATATATATGGTCATATGTATATATAAATATGTGTGTGTATGTGTGTGTGTGCGCACCCGCGTAAGCATGCAAATATATAGTAACAAGTTACTGCTCAATAGGGTACATCCATCTAAAATGGACGGGACCAGCAATGGCAGCTTCTTCGGCCAAGTGGACTGCTAGATGTATCACAACGTTAAAGAATGCAGGAGGGAACATTCTTTCAAGATGACAAAGAAATAGAGCTATACATGGTGTCAAATTTTTGAACTCCTCGCTTTTCCAATTTTTGCTACACAAATGCAGAAAATATGAGCTGAGCTCCAACAACACCATACATAGTGGCTTCTTTAGCACACCTTGAATGGAAAGTGGTAATAGATAATGCATTATCACATGGTAGTCGTGACTCTTTAAGTGATTGAATTTCCTTTCTTTCACTTGTACACATCGAGCAACATTTGAGGAAAAGTCATCAAACATCCGACATGAAGCCATTACTTCACAAATTGTAGTCTTTCCAATATTGCTAATAGTGTAGAGCGCTAGAGGTAGGTATGTTTTGGCACCTTGTCATTCTGGATGCAGCCCATTTTTACATTTAATCACTTCCAAATCTGCCCTCGCCATTAAGCCATCTTTGCACTTTTTAACACTCCCTAACAAAGTATTGATGATACTCTCGCAGATGTTCTTCTCGATATGCATGACATCCAAATTATGGCGAATGAGAAGATCTTTCCAATAAGACAATGAGAAGAAGATGCTTTGTTTCTTCCAAGGTCATTTGTAGTATATCTGAGCAGTTCGCTTTCGTCCTAATGTTACTATTATTCCTTTACCAACATGAAATTGCAGGCCTGACAATTTCAAAAGACATTGGCGACCAGAAAGTGCTTTGAGAGCTTGCCTCAATTCATCTTTTTCGGTGTACCACATTGATCCCCTATGATATATATGCCTACTGGTGAGCCATGTATGATGCGTCAAGTAACATTCCTTGTGCCCAAATCGCAACCTTTTAGCATCAGTTTCATAATTATAGTTTGGACGAGCTTTCTTTCCTTTTGTGCTCCATTCGGATAGGTTTGCATAAGTAGGGAAATCATTGATAGTCCATAGAAGAGTAGCACACATATTGAATGTTTCTTTGGTGAATGCATCATATATGGGACAACCAACTTCCCACAAAGTTTTCAATTCATCAATCAGAGGAGCCAAACAAACATCTATATCATTTCCTAGAGATTTAGGACCTAGAATGAGTAAAGATAAGAAAATGTATGGCTACTTCATACAGAGCCATAGAGGAAGATTATAAACTCAGAGCACAACTGGCCAAGTGCTATGTGATAAGGTTTTCTGCCTAAATGGGTTGAAATCATCGCTTGCCAACCCCAAACGTACATTTTGCATCTCACTAGCAAAAACATCAGACACACTATTCAAACGAGCCCAAGCAGGAGAATCTGTCGGATGTCTCATCCTTCCATCCTTTGTTCTTTTACTGTGATGTCATCTTATGAGTTCAGCAGTAAACTCACACATATATAGACATTGTAATCTCGGTGTCAATGGGAAGTATCTGAAAACCTTGTACGACACCCTTTTTTTTTCTTTCTTGTACCACTAACTTCCGCATCTTCATACCTATTGTGACCACATGTTCGACAAACTTCGTCGCTTGCCGTGTCTTTCCAATATATCATGCAATCATTTGGACAAGCATGGATCTTCTCATAGGTCAAACCAAGACCTTTCACTAACTTTTTTGTGTAATACAGGTTCTGTGGTAAAGTGTTTCCCTCTGTGAGAGATTTTTTGAATAAATTCAGTAATAGAGACAATTGCTTGTCTTTCATTCCTGTCAAACACTTTACTTGGTACAAACTCAAAAGAAACTCTGATTTCTTCATCCTTGAGCCAGGACACAAATCAGTATCTGCTTCAATCAATAACTTATGAAATGTTATGACTCGGAACAATATTACACGATAATCAAAACTTATACGGTTAATCACTAATTAATAACGTTAATCGTCGATGGTAATTAGTTTTTACCGTCAGTAAGTTTCATTGACATTTCGTCGAGATTTTATCGATTATGTTATTTTGAGAAATTTCTTTGGATAAAGTTGTAGAGTTTTCGATACGAGTTCATGGTCACGTCAAGTGTTAAAAATGGAATTACGACAAGAAAGTTATGGCCAATTGGAGTTAGTCGGGAATTTTTATAGTTCGGTAAATTTCGAGGTATAAATACCCACTCGAGATCTCGACAAAATGTCAGTGAACGCAATGTTGAGGTTCTTGAATGGTTCTAGACTTGATAAATTTTGAAGTGTATTTAATCGAACAAAAGAATTAATTTTACGATAATATTAACGGACGATCCCACTAACAATTCAAGTGCAAGTCATTTGATGTTTGAGATTTATGTTGTGACTCTAAAATTGATTTAAAGTGAAGGAAAGCAAGGAATTGAATTCGGAATTTGGTTAAATTTATAGTTAGTTGGAAAATATGTTATTTGAGAATACAAGATTCTCTACATTATTGCTCGCCGGATTACGATCTTAGCTATTCATTATGAACCCCGACGATTAGATATTAATTATAATTATAGTTTCAAGATTACGAGTTAGCGGAGCGTGTTAGATGATTAATTGGGCCGATTGGCAGGTTTCAGCTTTATAATTATCACGGCATTGTACAGTGAGTGGACACCTTTATTTTCACAGGTGATAGCGAGTTAATGGTTTTTATGCATTACACTTTATGGTATGTTTTCTTTATCGTTTATTTGGAGGTTTGTTTGTGATAGTTTATTTAGTTGCATTGATGCTCTAGCTATTTGGATGATCACCAAATAGCCGGTCCGATCGGGTCAGGATCCCTGCCCAACCCTGATTCGTCTCGAATCAGACAACACTATAGACGCTCCCATCACCTGTATTTTCTGTTTATAGTCATACCGGGTCAGGAGCCCTGAACGACCACCTCCATTGCATTTTAGTTTATTTATTTTGAACTCACATTATTTGACAAAAATTAGCGGAAAAACACTGATAAAATATTTTAATTGTTTTACACTGATTGTGAGTTTTTGTCTACTCACGCTAAAATATTTATGTTTTTATCTGCCTTTCTCTGGGCCTTTCAGTTTTTCGTGCCCAGATTGCAGTGCTTCTTCTGAGCTGGATTTTGGATCTCCAGAGGCTTTGAGTCCATCGGGTTATCATACCTTCCTGTAGGTTTCGGCCACTAATAGTGTATTTTCATATGTTTTATTCTGCTCCTAGAAGTCGCTCTGAACACTAGTGTTGTAAATATTTTTCAGTATTGGTAGTGAATTGTTAGTATTGTTGGATTATGAGTTTTCAATTTCATATTATTATTCCGGCGATTTAATTAATTTACTTTCCGCACTTTATTGAGAAATCTGGATGGACATCGATGGTCCACGATATTGTTTGTGGGAAATCCGAAGTGTAAATTTTCTTGCAAGTTTTTGGTAGTCCACTTCATAGAGAAAATTATGTCAAATGTTTTACAAAAATCCGTAGTTTAGGCCTTGTTGTTAGGGCGTGATCCTAGATTACTAGTTAATCTAGAGTTTGGTCCTTTCAGTTGGTATTAGAGCATTAGGTTACATATTCTGTAAACTTTCTTAGTCAGATCAGTTCAGATATTTGATAGTATACAACACTCTCGGGAGGGGTGGCCCGACCGACCGGCGGATCCCCATCACCTCCAAGTATTGTGCATTGTTAAGTGTTCAGAGTCTTCTAGTTGAGTCAGTTTTCTTGGTCTGGTTTTGTGGCCTAATTTGTAGTGGTGGATTCGTAGATCATTATACCTTGACAACCAGCATTTCAGGATGAGGCACAGTCTTTGGCCCAGCAGATGCGTGAGCTATTTGCATGCATGACATCAACACTAAGGGAGAACCATGATGATCTTGTTAATTGGGCCAATAAGGCAGGTGTTGTGTCTTTCCCTAGTTCTCACGACCTGGTGGTGTGTGAGAATCGGCTTATCGAGATTGGTCGAGGTTGCGACTGTATGCGTCATCAGCTGACACCTGAGTAGGAGACAGAGTTAGTTGTCGACCTACTGCAGGAACATGCTTATCGTTGGTGGGTGAGCACCGAGTGGCAAGAGATTGCTACCTCGTGGGCCAAGATCAGTGATATTTGGAGGTGTCGCTTTTCATTAGGCGGATGAGGAGAGGAAGCATGTAGAGTTCGTGAATCTGCAAAGAGGAAATTTGTCAGCTATGATGTTTCAGGACTGCTTTTAATTACCCGTTCCAATTTGCATTCTATCTTATTAGAATAGTAAGGGAGAAATGTTGAGGTTTGAGCAAAGCTTGTGACCTGTAATTTCTTCGTTTATGGTGAACGTGTCATACACGTACTTCGATCAATGTGTTTGTGTTGTTGTTTGATGTGAGACTAATTTCGTTATGGGTGGGGAATGACTCGATGATATGTGGAAGGTGGACCTCGCTAGGGATATTATTTGGGTAAAGGTTACAACACTTTTGTCCCACATCATCTTCTGGCAAGAGATTTCATACCTCAGCTCTTGATGCCCATCATTCGAGTTGTTTTCCGGGATGAAAGAAGAGCCGATGCCAGAGATGAGAGTTTTGGGTGAATTCCAGTAGATCTGGATTTATTTCTCCAGCGCCCAGAGATTCTCTTTTTTGTAACATTTTCCATAAATATTGTTATAGGTAGTGCATGTTGAGGATATCAATGTGTTACTACTGTGGTCAGGTGGACCTCTTTGCATGGGAATATCCATAAATGGACACCTCTAGTACATTTCTAGCTCTAAGTTCTAGTGGCGACCAAAGAATTACTTCGGGAGTCAAATCTATGTCATCACCCCGATTACCAGCATACCAGGACCGATGTCAGAAGGTCGACTGGCAAGATTGTCAGGTCAGACTCACATTCACCGGATGATTCTGGGAAAGCCCCGAGCATCTTTGGAGGTCATTATTTGAACATTGAATGTTTTTAATTTTGTCGTTTATATTTCGTTTGACCCGGAGGGTAACGTGTTCTTTTATAGTGGTCAGGCTAGCGTCTATAGTCAACGTACATACCATATTTTCTCTGGAATTGTGGTAAGTAAATTTATCCCTCTAGTGAGGTAATGTTAGTTAAAATATTGGGAGGAGGTGAAGTGTAATGTTTGGAGGTTTTGGTTTGTCTACTGATCTAATACTTCTAGATATAATAGAATTTTTTTTAATCTTAGACATGGACTTCTTGAGCCACCAACAGGCGTTGGTAGACGGTTATTGAGAAGTGGTGTTTTGGAGTACGGTTTGCCTGAGATTTTTCTTTGTGGTGAGGTAAACGTGTTATTTTGTGTTTGGGTACAACCGTGAAGGCTGTGATGATGTTGCGGGAGGGATGTACCACATACTTGGCACATGTTGTGACACTTTGTGTCTCTACTTTTTGTACTGATTCGATTAAAGTAGTTAGTGTGTATCTGAATGTATTTCCCGAGAAGTTACCATTTTTTACCTATAGTTAGGTAGAAATTTTATTGTGGATTTATTATCGGGTACTGATTCTATAACTCAAGTATCTTATTTTATGGCTCCAGCTGAGTTGCGAGAGTGGCAAACTCAACATCAGGAATTGATCGACGAGAATTTTATCCGTTCCAATATGTCATCGTGAGGAGCCCCAATATTATTTCTGAATGTGAAGGATGGTTCAACGAGGTTACGCATCGCTTATTGGAAACTGAACCAAATTTTGAGAAAGAACAAATGTCCATTATCAGGGGCAATGATTTATTTAATCTTGATATTCCTTCTTCGAAACTCATTCATTTTTTGAGGAATTGCAATAATTCAGTTTTGTTAATAAAAAATGTTTTCACTTATGTTGTTTCTTATCTAGTTTGTGTTCATTTTATATCGTGAACACATTCTCTCATAAAGGGTACCATTCGTTTTGTGTCGTTAACTTTAAAATATATTGTATTAACATTGGACTGATGGCGTATATGATATGTTTGCATAGATTAAATTGTGTCAGCTCAATGTCAGATATAGGTTTGCAAGCGTTACAGGTGTACGTGGAAATTAGTAGCAAATGGATATGATTTGAAATTTGTATGTTGCATGATTTCCGAATTTCTCCTAGACGTGATTTAGAGCATCATATTGATAACTCAGCATTTATCACGCGCAAAGGTATATGAGGATTTTATCCATAAGCACAAATTTCAATTAGGGTTATGCTTAGCGACGATGATTTAATTTATTTCTTCGAGCTTCATAAATTCGAATTTCTAACGCTGCATGTTATTGGAAACTATCACATTTCTTGGATTTCGCAGTACTCTGACCTTCTGATTAATTTTTATAAGTTGATAATCCGGTGTCAGAGAAATTATAATATCTACGATGGTACAACATGGAAGGTTGCAGCAATTCGATTATTCAATCGGGATGATACTCTAGTATAAGTTTGACATCCTTATATTATATTATTTTCAATGGGTTGATTATGTCGCCGTACATATATATGTATTGGTGGCCTATGCCTAATTTCTTATAGTTTGTTGGCTCATGTCAGCAGTGGTTATGTTCTTGTGCGGGCCATATGGGTGAATCATTGAGGTGCAGCTATGAGGACAGTTAGTTTTCAAGCTTGAGTATTTGAGCTCTGGAAATGATCGAGCAAATGCTGATGTTCAGATTATGCATTGTTAGTTGTTCTAACTGTGGAAATATTAAATATCATTGACTTAATAGTGGTGACTATTTAAGAACATCAGTTAGAATGCCAAGTTTATATCTCCAATTTGTAGTAAATTGCAAGGTCAATTTGACTTCCTCGTTCTTGTCCATGGTTTGGGTTTATTGGAGGCTTACTACGAATGTTTTCTTTTGAGCATCTTTATGATTATATGGATATTGGTTTAGGTAATATACTTTTGGGAGTGATGAATTGTGGAGATTCATGGTTTGTGTAATCAATATGATTCGTGAATTGAATTAGGTAGTAGTAATTTTTATTCAGGTTACAGCTATGTTGATTTATGAGGAATCCAGACGGAATGTGGAACTCATAGTTTATATTCTTGAATTGAGAATATTGGAATACTTTCGTTATGCAAGTTTTTGGGTTCCTCAAACTTTAGAGGAAACTATGCCCAATTTTCTGTAAACAATTTCGAAAACGATATATGGTTGGAAGTTCATTGCGGATCGGCCTTGTACCCATATTTGTTGTGATTCTAAACTGATTAGTTAGGTTCTTTGTTTGTGATTTTAGTGGTTTTAGTATCCACCTTATGGGCGAGTGTCCGTGATTGGACATCTCAATTAGTTTTCGGTGCTTAGTTCTGATGGTAATATGTGTGCCACTTCTGTGTTAGAACCACACCATTACCCGTATAGTTACCTTGGTGGGACCTTGGTCAGGAAATCTTCAGGTAAGTCTGGCCAATAGAGTTAGAGTATGTTGGTAAATTTAGCCATTAGTTTTGACATGGATATCGGAAGTTTTTAGGTATCCACATTATTGAATTTGAATTATGTCGCTTCTGATATCAGATTTATTTAGAGTGGTTATTGTGACTTCAAATTTAATGAGTGTGTCATGTTGATGAGATGTTGGTTTAATAACAAGGTTATGGATCATTCTGTTAGTTGCGGTTATTCTTATGAGCTTGAAGTCGCTGGCTGGATCAATAATTTGGAAATTCTTCCGTTGTACGTTTATGTGTAAATTTTGAGGGAAATTTTTTTGTAGGGGGGGGGGGGGGGGTAGATTGGTATGACTCGGAATCATATTACACGATGATTGAAACTTATACGGTTAGTCGCTAATTAATAACGTTAATCGTCGATGATAATTAGTTTTACTGTCAGTAACTTTCACTGACATTTCGTGAGATTTTATCGATTATGTTATTTTGAGAAAAAAATTTGGATAAAGTTTTAGAGTTTGTCGATACGAGTTCGTGGCCACGTCAAGTGTTGAAAATGGAATTACGACAAGAAAGTTATGGTCAATCGAAGTTTGTCTTGTCGGGAATTTTTACGTTTTGGTAAATTTTGAGATATAAATACCCACTTTTCGATTTTGGAAAAGAAGAAACTTTCCTTTTTAGTCAGGACGGGGTCAACAATTGGTCAACCCTATTTTCCTTCTCTCTCCCCGACCCATTTCTCCCCGTGGAATTGTCGCCGGCGAAACATCACCGGCCGGCCACCAAATTGGTCAGCCTTTGTGTCAAAATCTTCACCTCGACCTCCTCTTTCTTTCCCCTAACATATTAACCTCTAATTCTTCATCGATAGAGCCAAAATTCACGACAAAAATTAAGGGTTTTGACCCTGTTTTCGTCGACTACGGCGGTGGCACTACAACGGAGTTGGGTGGTGCTAGGTTATGGGTTTTGAAGCCCGCAGTGCCACGAGTCAAACCCGACCCGTTTCGGGTCACGCCGTTGCCTGAAGCCGGCGTTCTGTCGACTTAGAATATGGCGAGAATTCTGAGCTTTCAAGGTGAATTTCAATACTTTTCGGCCAGAATTTGATGTAGGTTGTTTGATGAATGTTATTGGGCTTGTTTTGATATTTTGAATGGTGTAAGATTTATAGGGATCATAGGTGGCCGGACCCCAGCGGTGCGTTCCACCAGCAGTGATGGCGTGTGGGCCCCACTCCCCGCCGTGCGAGGCAGAGCTCCGGCATGTCTGGAATTTTTGGCAAAATTTTATGTCGTTTCGCTCATAATCTCGTTCTGAACGCAATGGTAAGGTTCTTGAATGGATATGGACTTGATAAATTTTGAAGTGTATTTAATCGGACAAAAATTAATTAATTTTATGATAATATTAACGGACGATCTCACTAATGATTCAAGTGCGAGTCGCTCGATGTTTGAGATTTATGTTGCAACTCTAAAATTGATTTAAAGTGAAGGAACACAAGGAATTGAATTTGGAATTTTTTTAAGTTTGTAGTTAGTTGGAAAATACGTTATTCGAGAATGCAAGATTCTCTACATTATTGTTCGTCAGATTACGATCTTAGCTATTCATTAGGAACTTCGACGATTTGATATTAATTATAATTTTGGTTTCAGGATTACGAGTTAGCGGGGCGTGTTAGATGATTAATCGTACCGATTTGCAAGTTTCAGCTTTATAATTATCACGACATTGTACAGTGAGTGGACACATTTATTTTCACCATTGATAGCGAGTTCATAGTGTTTATGCATTACACTTTACGGTATATATTTTTTAGTGTTTATTTGGACGTTTGTTTGTAATAGTTTATTTAGTTACATTGATACTCTAGCTATTCGACTGATCACGGAATAACCGGTCGGACCGGGTCAGGATCCCTGCCCGACCTTGATTCGTCTCGGGTCAGACAACGCCCTAGACGCTCCTATCACCTATATTTTCTATTTATAGTCGTACCGAGTCAGGAGCCCTGAACGACCACCTCCATTGCATTTCAGTTTATTTATTTTGAACTCGCAGTATTTCACAGAAATTGGCGGAAAGACACATCTAGAATATTTAATTTTTTTCAACTGATTGTGAGTTTTTGTCCACTCACGCTAACGTTTTTATGTTTTTATCTGCTTTTCCCCAGGCCTTTCGGTTTTTCGTGCCCAGATTGCAGTGCTTCTCCTGAGCTGAATTTTGGATCTCCAGAGGCTTTGAGTCCACCGAGTTATCATATCTTCCGGTAGGTTTCGGCCACTAGCGGTGTATTTTCATATTTTTTATTCTGCTCCTAGAAGTCGCTCTGAACACTAGTGTTGTAAATATTTTTTCAATATTGGTAGTGAATTGTTAGTATTGCTGGATTATGAGTTTTCAGTTCCGTATTATTATTCCAGCAATTTAATTAATTTATTTTCCGCACTTTATTGAGAAATCCGGATATACATTGGTGGTCCACTATATTGTTTGTGGGTAATCCGAACTGTGAATTTTCTTGCAGGTTTCTGGTAGTCCACTCCGTAGTTTAGGTCTAGTCGTTAGGGCATGATCCTAGATTACTAATTAATCTAGGGTTGGGTCCTTTTATGAAAGCTTTCTGGATCCTCAATTTGCAAATTTGTCCCACCATTTTGTGCACTATTGTTTCCCTCCCCTGTATTGTTTTCATTCTGAAGCATATCGATTAACATATCAACCATACCAACCATCTTAATATCACAGTCCTAATCTACATTAGAAGTGCTTATATTGTCCACAAATGCAACATCCGACAAACTTTCCCCATGTGAAACCCACAACCTATTCTCATATTGTGGGTGCATACCATAAGCATATAAGTGACCTCTCACCACATTTGGACTACCCCGATTATTACATTGGAGACATGGACACTTCATTTTTCCTGCATGACTAGCCACTTCCATGGAATGTGCTATAAAATTATCTAACACAACTAAGTACTCCGGACTTAGTCTGTCAAGGTTAACCCAAGTTTTATCCATATTGAGAAGACCAAACTGATCTATCTAATAACAAAAAAAGTAATTACAACACCAAAAGAAGTAAGGCACATAATCCACCAAACTAAGAAACATATGGCTAGCAGCATAACCTCTCAACCTTTTTACATTATGTCAAACTCTAAACCATAGAATTGTAAACTTAAATCAAATGCTTGATATATAGAACAACAATCCAAAAAAAAGGAACTCACCTCTTAATCACAAATAGGAACCAAACTTGGGTCACGTCCTTCTTGCACAACCAATTGATATTCAAATGCTTTGAACTGTAAAAGAAGATGGGAATCTCGGATTGACGTGAAGAAAAGAAAAACCCGAAAAATCTAAGAAGGAAATCGGTTTTGCTCCATCCCTCCACTGATAGATTTGGGTTTCCATGAGAGTGGATTTTGTATTTTGAATTTGAAGTAATGGATTCTGACAATCTTAGATTGACAACTTCAATGAATGAATTTTTGACAATGGGTTTTCCAAGCTTTCTGGGAGGTGGGTATGGACAAACTTATCTTTCTTTTCGATGTTCTACAGAAATTGATAAACACAGATGTTTAGTAAGGAAGGTTTTGTGGCAATATAAGGATTGTTTTTATAAGATTTTGAGAATAAAATATAGTCTTAAATCTAATTCAATAATTAAGATTATATTAATTAGGATTAGTTGGCTAACAGTTCGGTAATAGTTAGAAAAGTGGAAAACAAGCCCACCTTGAAAGGACCCAACCCCGATTGAGTTGCCTAAACCGGAATCAAACCCCTTCTAAAAACGAGAACAAACAAAAACCTTAGAAATTTCGGCAGAGTAACGCTACTAACGCGGAATTGCCATTACCTGCACCCGGAAAATAACACTTCATCCTATGCCACAAAAGCCAAACCGTGGGCACCAATCCCATCTGGATTTCTCAATATCATTTCAATATCAATAAACAGTAAACATAACTGTAATATATAATATATCTGAGAAAATCCGCACAAAACATGTATCAGAATATATCAGAGCGACCTCTAGTGTAAGTATATACAATATACACATCAGTAGGCGAAACAAGAAACCTACTGGAAAACATAGGTAGCTCGAACTACTAGCCTCCGACCACGACGTGAAACATCAGAACCTGAACTGCAAACTGGGCACGGAAACCGAAAAGCCCAGGGGAAAGACATGAAAACTGTTAGAGTGAGTGGACGAAAATAATGTCTTTCGCCGAATAATATATGTTATAAAAACATATGCGAGTCAAATGTATATAAATCAAATGGTACACGAGGGAGACTCTAACTCCTCACGCGTACAGAGCATGCATGAAAAATCTCACGGGGTCGCTCGTAGACACATCCGTGCTAGTACAGTCCGAATCACTGGATCCCAGACCCACACGTCATTCTAGTCAGAAAGGCCTCAGGTCAGGATATCTGTTTCCACCTGGAACTACATCGGCACAAGAAACAGTTCCCCCTAGTAGGCACCCTCGGGGATCAGCTGGGATGCGAGTGTATCGATATAACAACATATACTAAGACTGTACTCTGTGTAAACCAAATCATAAATAGTTCGATGCAAATGCATAAGGTAATATTTAAATGTATATACGTAATGTATAATGGTATAAACATAATCGTATAACACATGCTCATATAAAACATAATTCGTATGCATGCTCAAGTTCGTAAAACGTGTATAAAGACTCGCAATCATTCCGTGAAAAGAAATTGTCCACTCACAGGTGAGCAAAACGCGCACTCGCGCTAATCACGTGGCCCCGCAGAAGATCCCTCGCCTGAAACACGATCTCGATCCCCTGAATAGTCATAAAATATATCTGATCAAAATCATAATCCACAACACTGTACCACACCTCGGAAACCAACCGTTCCCGGAAATATACAACACAATGCAAAATAATCGACGAAATTCCCGAAATATCCACTCGAAACCCTCGACTAAAAATCTGATACCCAAATCAACTCAAAAACCTCAAGGCGACGATCGGGGCATGAATACGAGCGAAACGACATATAACTCGACACATTTCCAAAAAAGTCAACAGTCGCCGGAGCTCCGTCGTTGACCGCCGCCGCCGGCGGCGACGCGGCGTCAACGGTGACGGATCCCGGCCAAAATTTCCAGATCATAAGTTCTCCTCAAGCCCAACACATTTCTCTTCTACACCGAGACCTAATTCTAAGCCCACCGGCCGGAATTGAGCTCGAAACTCACGGAATCCATGGATTCCGGTGAGATTCCGGCGAGCTTCAAACGGCAACCAAACCCAAATTCCTTCTACCAAAAGTATCTATAGGTTGAGGGGAACCTTTCCCCCCAAAGTCCTGACCCCAAAAGTCGCCGGAGAAGGCCACCCGAATCCGGCAAAATCCAAGAACTTCACCGAGCTCGTTCTCCCTCAATTCTCAACCAAATCAAGAAATTCCAAGTTCTAAACTGCTTAGAATCACGAGAGGAAGATTTTACCTTCCAAGGTCGTGGAAAAATTCGGACTGGAACAGTAGCTCCGGCGATAAACAGTAACTAGGTGAATAGTCTCCTCGGGTCAACGGTCAAACTGCCAAAAATGGAAAGTCAACGCTGGCCAACGCCTCAAACAGTGTTTTCGACTATTTCCGATATTTATACTCGCGTCTCGGGACGATCAACGGTCCAAAACGGATAACCATTTCGATTCGGATAAATACGAAACGAACGAATAAACTCGTCGATAAACCGAAACTTCAAATAATCATATTATATTCCTCGGTTATCAGAAAAATCATCCGGAACCGCCTACGAGCTCGAAATCACGTGCTCTACAACTCTCGTGAAGAAACTCAATTCAAATTCTCGGCCGATATTTAAGTCGCGAACTAATCCGACAAATCACACAATTAACGATTAATCGAGATTACGTATAATCTCGTGAATTGTACTGATTACTCTACTGATTCTGGTTCGGGTCGTCACAAATCTACCCCCCTTAAAAAAAATTCGACCTCGAAATTTACATACATGTCAAGTGAACAGATAGAGGATACTGCTCTCGCATACGTTGCTCAGTCTCCCAGGTGGCCTCCTCAACCGAGTGATTCTGCCACAAGACCTTCACTAGCGGGATCACACAGTGCCTTAACTCCTGCTCACGACAATCGAGAATCTGTACTGGCTCCTCCACGTACGTCAAATCCTCTCGGATTGGTAATTGCTATGGGGCTAACACATGTGAAGGATCTGATATGTACTTCCGCAACATCGAAACGTGGAAAACATCATGAACACGAGCCATCTCAGCCGGTAACTCAAGTCTGTAAGCAACAGCTCCAACCCTCTCTGTGATCTCGTACGGACCAATGTACCATGGTCGAAGCTTGCCACGCTTCCCGAAACGCACAACTCCCCTTCACGGAGACAGTTTTAGGAAGACCCAATCACCTACATCAAACTCGAGGCTCTTCCTCCTCACGTCCGCATAACACTTCTGGCGATCCTGGGCGATCTTCAATCTGTCCCGGATAATCTGAACGTCCTCCATAGTACTCTTCACTAGATCAGGGCCAATAAGCCATCGCTCGCCCACCTCACTCCAACACAACGGAGTGCGACATTGCTTCCCGTATAGGGCCTCATACGGTGCCATCTCGATACTGGCCTGATAGCTGTTATTGTAGGCGAACTCTATCAAATGTAGTTGCTGGTCCCAATTCCCGCGAAACTGTAACACGCATGACCGCAACATATCCTCAAGTGTCTGTATAGTCCGCTCAGACTGCCCGTCAGTCTGAGGATGAAAAGTTATACTCAATCGCAACCTCGTGCCCAATGCTCGCTGCAACGCCTGCCAAAACTCAGAGGTGAACTGACTGTCTCGATCAGAAACAATAGATACAGGCACACCGTGCAGACAAACAATCTCCGATAAATACAGCTTGGTCAATCTGCCCACTGATATCTTCCCTGGAAGTGCAAGAAAATGAGCGGATTTCGTCAGTCGATCCACAATAACCCAAATACCAATGTTGCCAGCCGATGTACGCGGCAACTGATAAACGAAATCCATGGTAATGTGTTCCCACTTCCAAACCGGAATCTCCAGTGGCTGTAATTTTCCTGCAGGTTTCTGCCTCTCCGCTTTAATCTGCTGACAGATCAAACATCGACTCACATATGCGGCAATCTCCCGCTTCATATTGCGCCACCAGTAATACGCTCGAAGTGTACGAAACATCTTCGTACCTCCGGGATGCATTGCATACGCTGAACTATGGGCTTCATCCAGAATCTCCTTCTTCAGGCTCTCATCTCTGGGCACACATAACCTGCCTCTGAACAACAACGTACCGTCGTCGCTCAATCGAAACTCTGTAGGCACACCATTCCGTATCATGGTCTTCTTGCCCAACAAGTAGGAATCTGAAGCCTGAGCCTCTCGTACCTGATCAACCAATACGGGTCGAACCTGAAAACTAGCCAACAAAGCTCCCTCATCATCCCACTCGAACTCGGCACCCGTAACCCGAAGTTCAGCTAACATCGACACTCTGGCCACACATATATGAAACAACGAAGCTCCAGATTTCCGGCTAAGTGCATCAGCCACAACATTGGCCTTCTCTGGATGGTACTCAAAAGTGCAGTCGTAGTCGTTGATCAACTCCATCCATCGGCGTTGCCTCATGTTCAAATCTGGCTGCGTCCGCAAGTAGGTAAGACTTTTGTGGTCGGTGTAGATCTTACACTGGGCTCCGTACAAGTAATGTCTCCAACTCTTCAATGCTAACACAATAACGGCTAACTCCAAATCATACGTCGGATAGTTGACCTCATGTGGTTTCAGCTGCTTGGAACCGTAGGCCACAACTCTACCATGCTGCATCAACACACAGCCAAGCTCAACTTCGACGCATCACTGTACACTACGAACTCGCCGCTGTCATCTGGTAAAGTCAAAACCGGTGCAGTAGTCAATTTCTCCTTCAAGAGCAAATAACTCCCCTCGCATGCATCGGACCACTCAAACTTGACGCCCTTCTTCGTTAACCTGGTCAGTGGTGTAGCAATCCGAGAGAAATCCTGTACAAACCGTCGGTAATAGCCTGCTAAACCCAAGAAACTCCGGATCTCCGGTACAGTGGTAGGTCTACTCCAATTCAGCACGGCCTCGATCTTGTCAGGATCAACACTAACTCCCTCAGCCGATATTACATGGCCCAGAAACTTCATACTATCCAGCCAAAACTCGCATTTGCTAAACTTCGCAAACAACTGATGGTCTCACAAAGTCCGCAACACCGCTCGCAAATACTTCTTATGCTGACCCACACTCCTGGAATAGATTAAAATATCATCGATAAACACAATCACGAATCTATCCAAAAACCGTCTGAACACCCGATTCATCAAGTCCATGAAAGCTGCGGGGGCATTAGTCAACCCAAACGGCATAACCAAAAACTCGTAATGCCCATATCGCAACCTGAAAGCTGTCTTGGCCACATCAGAGTCTCGGATCCTCAACTGGTGATATCCGGATCGAAGATCAATCTTCGAAAAGATTGAAGCTCCCTTGAGCTGATCGAACAAATCATCGATTCGTGGTAACAGATATTTGTTCTTCACTGTAACCTGATTCCACTTCCGGTAGTCAATGCACAAACGCATAGATCCATCCTTTTTCCGTACAAACAAAACCGGAGCACCCCATGGAGAAACACTAGGTCGAATAAAACCCTTCTCCAGCAACTCCTGGAGCTGAACCTGTAACTCTTTCAACTCCGCTGGCGCCATACGATACGGTGTCTGTGAAATCGGTCCTTTACCCGGTAACAGCTCAATAGTGAAGTCAATCTCCCGCACAGGAGGTATACCAGGTAACTCATCCGGAAACACATCCAGAAACTCAGAAACAACCTCAATACCACCAAGGTCCGGGACAACAGCCGTAGTGTCTACAACATGGGCTAAATAAGCAACACAACCTTTCTTCATCAACTGATCTGCCTTCATCGCGGATATCAAACACGGTAGTGAAGTGTTCTTCTCGCCGCGAAACAATATTTCGGGAAAGCCTGGTCGTCGAAATGCAACCTCCTTCTTGTGACAGTCAAACATGGCCCAATGCGTCTCCAAGAAGTCCATACCCAAGATCAGATCAAAATCAACGATATCAAGCAATAACAAATCAACGGTCGCCGGAGCTCCGTCGTTGACCGCCGCCGCCGCCGACGGCGCGGCGTCAACGGTGACGGATCCCGGCCAAAATTTCCAGATCACAAGTTCTCCTCAAGCCCAACACATTTCTCGTCTACACCGAGACCTAATTCTAAGCCCACCGGTCGGAATTGAGCTCGAAACTCACGGAATCCATGGATTCCGGTGAGATTCCGGCAAGCTTCAAACGACAACCAAACTCAAATTCCTTCTACCAAAAATATCTATAGGTTGAGGGGAACCTTTCCCCCCAAAGCCCCGACCCCAAAAGTCGCCGGAGAAGGCCACCCGAATCCGGCAAAATCCAAGAACTTCACCGAGCTCGTTCTCCCTCAATTCTCAACCAAATCAAGAAATTCCAAGTTCTAAACTGCTTAGAATCACGAGAGGAAGATTTTACCTTCCAAGGTCATGGCAAAATTCGGCCTGGAACAGTAGCTCCGGTGATGAACAGTAACCGGGTGAATAGTCTCCTCGGGTCAACGGTCAAACTGCCCAAAATGGAAAGTCAACGCTGGTCAACGCCTCAAACAGTGTTTTTGACAATTTTTCGACTATTTCCGATATTTATACTCGCGTCTTGGGACGATCAACGGTCCAAAACAGATAACCATTACGATTCGGATAAATACGAAACGAATGGATAAACTCGTCGATAAACCGAAACTTCAAATAATCATATAATATTCCTCGGTTATCGGAAAAATCATCCGAAACCTCCCACGAGCTCGAAATCACGTGCTATACAACTCTCGTGAAGAAACTCAATTCAAATTCTCGGTCGATATTTAAGTCGCGAACTAATCCGACAAATCACACAATTAACGATTAATCGCGATTACGCATAATCTCGTGAATCGTACTGATTACTCTACTGATTCTGGTTCGGGTCGTCACACACCTATTGCCGCAAAACATGCAATCACTACCTATGATGTTGACTTGCCAAATTGGCCACACTTAGAAAAAATGTTGCTAACCCAAGTCACATTTACCTCATTTTCTTGTAGTGGTGTAAACTGCACCCACACAAACGAAGCAATCGAAACACTTCCAAGAACAATGGTTGGAGCAACGATCCATGAGTATTCTCCAAAGAGCATAATGAACAGGGCATAATAAAATGCTACTATCATGGTGGCAATAGAGAGAAAAAACGTGAAAAGACCAAACATCATCTTCTTCGGCAATGATGTGAGGTAATCGTCTTTTACAAAATGCGATGTGAGAAGTCCCAAAAATATGATGACAGAACTTGTTGAAGACACGAGTGATAGAGTATTTGAAACTATAAAATCAAGAAACAAGTCGTTATCTACGAACATGGGGATGCTCATATCGCCATTGTTGCCACCAGGAACTGTGAATGTTGCAGCAAACATCATTGTAGCAATGAAAGAACCTACAACCATACAAGAACTGGCTGTTTCTTTAATTGACTTTTCAGCGTCATGCATCAATCTCTTGTGATTCTTGGTAAATAGCTCACGACCTGTTAGACGATCTGTTTTATTTATAGCTTCATGCACGTCGAGAGGTACAATGCTCTCCACTTCCTGCATTTCATTAATTAGATAGTAAAACACGCGACTACAAAAGTTTGCGTGCTACTCTACTTTCTATGATACACTTGATGTAAACCAAAAAAGGAAACTCAACAAAAATCAACACATATATTACCAATTATAAGATCAAGATATATCATATATATGTACTGAGAAAAATGTGCATATGCATGATTCACAAAATACAATGTAGTAGATTGAGTTTATAATCTAATAATTTGCAATTGAATCCATATTTGTTGGTGTATTCGCTATCAAATATTTCTCAAATAAAATATCTAAAATTTGAATGACGAAAAAGAATTGATCTTGAGATTCCCTCACCAGGCTTTTTTTTTGTTATAACTTCAAGAAGATTTTCTTCTATGAAATGTGTGTAAATGAAAATGCCAGAAATTCTTATACCTCTTGAAAAATGGTGGTTTTCCGCCATTTTAAAGTGACAATTTAAACAAAATAATTAAGTGTGTTGCACTTAATTTTGATGTGAGGGAAACATGGATTTGTATTCTCCTACAAGAGTACATAATGATTATGTATTCATTTGTTTAAATTGGTTAAGGGATGAATGAGAAATTGTCACCCAAAGATGGCTACTTGAAACAAAATGAAGGAATGTGATCCCACATGGGAGAAATTAGAAATGTGGAAGTTTTTATATATGATTGCATCCTAGTATCCTTTGAGTAAGTGAGTAGAGAGGCTCTCTTTCACGCGCACAGGGGGTGCAAATCTTGGATGAAATGAGTATGTGATATGGACTTGTGTGTGCCCACGAATGCCGCACGAGTTTCCTTTTACACTCATTAGTAACTCACAACTTTTTGCGTAAAGACTTTTTGCGTTCCTCGAGACCTTTCAACTTCTCCGGTTACACACTATTATTGGCCGGTTTATGGTGGGTTTTTCACTCATTAGTAGTTGCTTGGTTAAATGGTGTGTAACTCACAACTTTTTGGTTTCAAGCAATGATGATCAACCCATTCCCAACGTGTATAAATAGATGCATTCCACACCCTCATTCTTCATCCCATCAGAAGCAATCTCCTGTTCTGATCAATTCTCTCCCTCTCTCAACTCAGAGCAAAATCCGGTGATAGAGAAATGTATTCTTCAGTTCGAAGAGAAGTTCTTGTGCTGCGGTACAAAACTTTGAAGTTGTTTTATTCTCGGAGAACAACGTCATACAAGCTTGCAGGCGGCGTAAAAGTTCTTAAAGAAAGCGTGTGATACACGTGACTCAACTTAATTCATATTCTTACCCAAAATTTGTTCTTCGTTTATGTATTTGTAATTTACTAATTATTTAATTAATATTTTATTTATTATATTTAATTTAATATCACTTACTTTTCTTGTTCTATTTGCATTTGTAAATTTGCACCTTGAATTGTCGCGTACAGGCCGCGAGAAACGGTTTTCCTGCTGCATGTAGTATATAATTCCTACATTTGTCTACAATACGTCCAATATGATTTCTTTTTTCGTGGTCCGACCTATATATAAGATAATAAATATTTTCTTGACAGTGTTCAATGGCCAATGATATATGTTCTTCCATTCTTCATCGTAGGTGAACTCGAAATCTTGTGCTTCGACCATATGTGTAACAAATTTGATATGTCCTTTTTCTACAGCTTTGAATATTGACTCCTTTGCCCGATCATATTCCGCTTTTGGGAGTTTGCTAATGTCTTTCGGTTTGCCGATGCAATCTTGAAACTGACGGACTTGGAGATGGACATATTTCATCTTATAAACATGATCGATCCCTGTTACGTTGACAATCAAATAATTTCAATTTTATCAACTTAGTTTCAACTATCTAAGCTAAACCAAAACAAACATCCAACAAATAAAAATTATTGTTGGTGTAGTTTACCCAATGTTTGCGGAGAATCTCAACACAACTTGTGAACAATCTCGTAACTACATTTCAAATTCAACATTCACGTCAAAGGTCTTCAACAAAGTATGTGTGTTGCATAGACATGGAAACCATTTAATATAAGGGTTTTTTTATGCAAATTATAATTAAGAGAAGTGTACCTGAGAAGATGAATGGTTCATCCCTTTTACCATAATAATCATTTTTTTTTCGAAATATCTATGTATGTATCATGAATATTGAACTCAGCGGGAGGTTGAATGCTTATAGCTGGAAAAAAAAAAGAAGGTGTTTATAGCTACAAAACAAATATGTGATCAGATAAAAATGACTAAATGAGAGAGAGAGAGAGAGTACTATAATATGTCCACTTTTGCCAGAGGGCGAGTCGAGTTCCGATCAAAAAGGCATAATGCATGCGAGTCAATACCAGTATTGCACAAAATTCATCTTCGCCATTTTCTTGTAAGACCAAATCTTGGGTAACGTTGTAACAAGTGCAATACAATATCTAAAATAAGTGAACATATTCAGTATAAGCATTATTATACATTAGAAAATAACCAATATGATTATAATTATGATTCTCTTACCAAGGTTGCTGATGATCTTGATACAAACACTGATAAGGTAATAGCCATTGCATCCGTTGAAAGTTTCAGGTGGAGTGAGATAGTAGAGATAACGACTCAGCTCCACTCTTCGAAAGTGACAAGCCCAAACAACTGGAATGCCATAATTTGTAGGCATGTCAATAGCGAAGACATTAGCGTTCTTCTCAGCCATAAGTTTCGCAAATTCCTTCACGTCTTCATCTGGCTAGTGATGGTGTTCTCACTTTGCCAAAGCAAGACCTAATGTTGTATAACCTTCATAGTCTTTTACTTCCAGAGCTTCTAGACTCATTGCTAACACTAATTCTTTCACAAAAGATATTTGCAGCTTCTCCACTTTGACTGCACAGTGAAGAGCGTGAGAACCTTTGGCGTCTCTTACATTCAAACCTTCTTGTCTCATACACGACACCAACAACTTCACAATATCGTCATTCCCATCCACCACTGCTTGGTGAAATACTGTGTAACCAGCTATTTCATCTTTCAATTGAAAACCTTCTGATCATATAAATGGCACCAAAATTTTCACAATTTCAAAATTCCCCTTCGATACTACTCAGTGAAGAGTTGTGTAACCTCCTTCATCTTTTACTTCAAAACCTTCTTTCCTCATATGTGGCACCAACTCTTTTACAATATCCACGTCCATAGGCCTTTCTATCGATATTGCTCTGTGAAGGGCCGTGGAACTTGCTTCATCTTTTACTTCAAAACCAACCTTGCTCATAAACTTGACTAACTCTTTCACTACATGTACATGCCCCTTAAATTGCTAGATGAAGAGCTGTCTCACCAAGAGCGTTTCTTTGTTCTAAAACACATTCCTTCTGTTCAATCACGTATTTAGCCTTTTGGAAAATTGTATCTTCACAGACACCGTCAGCTTTTTCTTCTTCTGTAGATTTTTGCCTCGTCAACAAAACCAACTCTTTCACAATATCTGCATGCCCTTGCTTGGCTGCTACACGAAGAGTTGTGTTTCCGCACTCGTCTCTTAGATCTCTTGCTCTTTTGCATCGTGCACATATGACTCTAGTCCTCTAACGCACACCTTTGCATTTTCCCATTCACTTTTGGATATAAAATCGGTAAGCTTAATATAACGTTCAAAGTGATCATCTGCACCAAATTACGAAGTTCTAAACATTAGTTGATTAGGTTAATAGATACTGTAATAAGATAACTTCATCGTCCTTGCTTGATCTACATGCTTTGTGCCAACTAAACTACTAGGATTTGAAGCAGAAATATGCATATATACTTGAAAATTGAAAGAACTAAGCCGTAGTAATATTACCATTATATACCAATTCTTTAAGAATAGGCACATCCTCGCTCTTGATTGCTAGGTCAAGAGTTGTGTAACCATTATTGTTTTTTATCTCCAAATCCTCAGGTTCCATCAACTTTACCAAGTCTTTCACAATACGTGTATTCGACCTCGTGACTGCTAAATGAAGAGCTGTGTATCTATTATACTGTTTTATTTCTCCCATCACTGGTGCAAGCTCTTTTACAATATCTGGATAATCGAGAATTGCCGCAAAATGAATAATTGTTAAGCCTCCATCGTTTTACAGTCGCAAATCTTCTTGTGTCATCAGCAACATCAATTCTTTCATAAGATGTACTTCCCCACATCTTAATGCAAGATGAAGAGTTGTTTCACCAAATAAGAATTTCACTTGTCCCATCACAGGCACCAAAACTTTCACAATCTCCAAGTACCCTTACGTGACTGCCTCGTAAAGTGTTGTGTGACCGTGAGCATTTTTCGATTGTATATCTTCTTGTGTCAGCACCAACGTCAACCATTTCACAGTTTGCAGATATTTGCCCATAGCTGCTAGATGAAGAGCTGTGTCTCCATATCCACGTCTTGGATCTCTCGAACGCACTGCGTCAGGTGGTTCTTTAAGACACTTCTCATCCTTCTCCCATTCATCACTAGCCACATAATCAGCGAAGTGTATGTAACGTTCAAATTCCTCGGCATCTTTCTGAGCTACAGAGTTATTGTAGGCATAAGACATGTTGACAATCCTATTTTTTAACAAAACATAACCTATCAAGGACACACACTTGCATGTGTGAAGAATTGTGTGGAAAAACAAGATGAATAACCAAGATGATCTCATTGGTTCAAGTAAATCATGCATATGCATATCATTAATTTTCACAAAGGGGACATACCTTGGTTCCTATCCTGCTAGGATAATCAGTAGTATTGACGTTCTAGTTTTCTGGATTTAGGATTTCTTAATCGAACCCATAATATCTTGACTAGGCTCTCAGGTACTAGCTGAGTTTTCGATTTACAAACTTAAGATGACAGCTGGGCTTTTGAAAAAAATGTGTTTTGACTCCATGTGAATATTTTACCTTTTAAGTAAAAGTAGCAAAACCTTTTTCCTCCTTGGACAGCCGATTGCAAGAAAAATATAGTTGACAAATGATGTCAATCAACACAAAACATGGCTCTCGCAATGCATAATGGTCATATGAACAACCAAGTCCTAAACCCGAGTAAGAAGCGACGCCACGAAGGCCTTCAAAACATACAAACTCTCAATAACTTTGTCAATTCTCATGCGTTGAATAGACGAGGATAGCTCATAATCTTTGGCAACTTTCAACTTCGACTTAAGATCTCCACCTTGGTGTTTGGTGAAAAATTCCTTTGCGGCTAAGGTTGTTATGCCAACCTCTCTTATTTTGCTTCAACCAATTTTTTTTGCAAGTCAGCCAATTCTTTCTGTTAAGAATGAGTCGAGCCCCCCCCCCCCCCATTCAGTTACAATCTTCTCATGAATGCTTTGGCTACCTTACCCGACTCGATATCTCTTTTAGCCTTAAGCATGGTTGGTAGTACCAACTGGATAGTACCCAAGTGTAGCTCCATCGAAATGACATCCGCAGCTGAAAATTGGTTGGCAGCAATCAATGTCTCTAGAACTTTCTTGAATTCGTAAAAGCTTTCTTTATCAACAGAGTCAGAATCTATGAATGGAAATCGCCTGAGTGTCGCCCACTCGACTATAAGGTCGATGGCGCCAGAGCCATAGTCAGGTGAGGAGTCAACGTCATGATCCAAAAGTCTAAGGAAATCCTCAGTTGATCCTAGAAGAGGGTTACTTGTTGAAGGTACATGCATTCAAAGAAGAAAAATAGATTTTTAGAGTCATACAGTCGAATAAATGTCATCGATCAAGATCAAATGTGCAACACAGTTTACAATCAAGTCAGGCGACGACATAATGTGTGATTCCGCCTCCACACTTGAACTTTCTAAGGAGATAGAAGGTAAAAGAATTGTGACATGAGCGGGCAGTGGTTGACGAAAGCTTTGATCGGTGGTAACCATGTACAAGACAACCTGTATATCAAGATTATGAAATGAGTCATATGGTGTGCAGTAGTGGTTAAGAAGGAAGAAATATGATCATTGGAATGGCTTATATCATTGTTGTCATAGATATCACAGTGTTGATTGTTGTTTGGAGGATCTAGCTCAAGAGACACCCGCATCTGAAATTTAGATTCAATGGGCATGATATCATCAACATTAGGCATAACCACCTGAAAATATGTCGGTCAGATCAATATAAGGGACAAATTCAAATAAAAATAATCTTCAACCAAGAAAGAAAGCAAGCATTCTCACGTCTGTGTTGATCGCCACAAAGGTAGAATCATCCAATATTGTGGAAGGTGATCTATTAGCATTCTCGTCATCCTATTATGGTGAATGTAGTGAGAGATGTAAAATTTAGAGCTAATTATATGAGCAATGAATATCGGTTGGTTTCAAACCGAAGACATACCTTACTCAAATCGGATAAGGTGAGTGGTTCACTACAGGTCGATTCATCATTCTTGTTTGTGGTGAGAGACATAACTTAGTTGGTTTGATCGACCTCAGAGTTGCACTTGCACAAAATAGCTTCACCCATTGAAGTATCACACATGGTCAACTTGTCAACTATATGCTTTAACCAAGTTGATGTGTTAACTACTCGTTGTGCACTTCGTGGTAGTCTAGTTGAATGTTGCTTTAGAACATCACCTGTGAAACCATGGTAATTCAATATGCAAAAATATATAATATGGTTGGCTAGGCACATCAATCAATAAAGCATGAGAAAAGATTTGGCAAACCTGAAAGAGAGGATCCGTTGTTAACACATGGTCGCTTGGACATGGATCTTTTGCGCTTACTACTTTTTCTTATTATCAACAGTGGAAGACCATGCAAGGCAACAGAGGTTGTCTAAGGCATGTCGTAGGTGAACAACTTCTTGGTGTAAGAAGTCCACCAAGCGTCAAAATGCTTGGTTGTACCACAGTATGGCGGACGAGGCTTCATTTGAGTATGGTCAAAATAGGTACCCAATTGTGTATGATTAGTTTTGAATATCTCCTTGTTTTGTGTGGATTTCGTGAATTTAGCCTTCCAAGAAGAAAACTTGTTGTTGGACATCACGTATAAAGCGAGACAACTTTGAACGAACTCAAACTGACAAGCGAGAAAGTTAGGTAAATATACATCAACTCCAAAGAAATCTGGTGTACCCTTTAAACCATAGTTCAAGTCTCTAAGAACCAAGAGACAACTCCACAGGAGGTGACATGGTAATATAATTGAAGGGTCTGGTAACTTCAAGTTGTCTTGTGATAGACACGAAGGAATGTTCCTGGAATAGCAGACCGCAAGCTCTTCTCGACCCATCTTCTTTTTGTTGAAGAAGAAAGCAAAACAATCTTCAGCTGAGTGATCCTTCAAGTTCAAGTGGGAAAGCTGCCGATTGATGACCATGGTTGGAAACAAATCAATCATCGGTCGAAGATTGCTGAAGTAGCTTTGAAGCCATATCTGAAACATCCATAGTGGACTCCTAATATCTAGAGACATCTCATTGGTGACTGCGATGTGCAGCGTCTGATATAAGTGGGCTACACGAAGACTCCAAGGTTCATACCATACGATGTGGCTAGAGCATTAGCAATGTCAGCAAACTCATATACGCATTTGGTTGACTTGACACAAAACACATACTTTCACAACCAATAGAAGAGGAAAGCAACATGCTCATATTCTTTCAACCCCACTCTCAAGACTGTCAATTCGTCCTCGTCGACCCCATGAGTCGTATATAAAGTGTTGTAGTTGAGGAGATTTCGACCATGAGCTTGAGCTTATGAGTCGTTCATTATCTCATCTTCTTCTTTCTTCGACTTCAGTTTATTGTAGAACTCTTCGGGTAGTTTGATGTCGGCATTGATTTTACCTCCCTTAGGTTCAAGGCCGAAGATAGCAGCCATATCAAGAAGTGTTAGACTCATTGGCCCACAAGGGACGTTCAAAGTGTTGGTGGTCGATGACCAAAAGCATAGTGTGGCGGCAATGAGAGAGTGATCCATAGTTATCTCGTGCTCGGTCATCTTTATGAGATCATAAATGCCAAGCTTCTTCTATTCATCACCAAACCATCTCTTCCATTCAAGTGTTAATATGTGGCGGCAATATGTATTGACATATATCAAGCTTATGTGGTATGTATCTACAACAGTAGTGTCGCAATCCAAAGCAGAGCTACTTAGTCTCATGCCAGCTTTATTAGGAGGAAAGTGTAGAGTGGAGTAGTTTTACTCACCGGAAAGAAAATCTCTAATGCCGAAGACCGTCTTCGTAATTGACAAAAGAGGTGCTCACTTTTTTGATTAGGAGCTGGATGTGGAACTAAGAATCAAAGGAAACCTCATAATCCCAGGAACCTTGACCTGCAATAAGGAAATTCGAGTTGATATGGTGTTAACGAGCTAGCAACCGAAGTCTGCAAAACCTTGACCTTACAAAGCATGAGCTTTCCAATGTAAATTTGCGTTTTGGGATTAATTGTGGGATAATTTCGATTGGGTTCAGGAATCAGTTGTAGATCTCTTTGGGGGGGGGGGATGTTGTGGGTATTGCACTATTGCTGAAAACTTCTCATCTCAAGTTATCAACAAACTACAAGTTCTTCAGTATTTGGTCCATCTTAGTGAGGTCTCCGACATGGCAGCGTAAGCCAAGCTTCTGCAAATGCAAAAACAAGGAGACAAAGGACAAGGGAAGATATAAAAAGGACGCGAGTGTGTGTGAGAGAAGACGAGACAAGAAATGAAGAAGAGAGAAGAAATGAAAAGGCAATGGGTGAGAAGGAGGTCACGTGGGAAAAATATAAAAGAAATGAAGAAATAGTGGAGAAAGAAGAGAAAGAAACAAGGGTAAAAGACAAAAAAAGAAGAAGGAGAGAATGAGAAGAAAAGGAGAGAGTAGTCGAAAATGAAAATTTGAAAAGAAATTTTATGGCCCTCGATTCGAGGAGGAAGATAAATTGTTTTGACAAAAAATGTGAGTTTTGGTTAAGGAAGTGGCAATACGACAATTCGATTGTTTTAGTTTCATAATCATTCGCCTTGCGAGTTAAAACTCATGAGACTAGAGGGACAATATTTGTACTTAAAATTATGGATACAAGTTGACTCGTTGAAAGAATGTGTATATGTTGTTGACTGACAAAGTAATGCTTTAAGTGGTCATCCCGATGAATTTTCGACAGTTAACGTTGTTAGCTAACCAACTTGTTCTACGCAGTCGAAAGATGAAGGGTGGTCGATCAATGTTTATATGATCAATGTCGACCAGTCTCTGGTGACACTTTGGTATGACCCAAATTTGACTTAGGTGACTAAGTAATTAGTATTTGGGCGTGATGTTTGATATTGGTCAGCATAAGTGGATCGAATCATATTTGGGCTTCAACCGAGAGTGAGTTGGATTCAAGTTCACTGATAGGAGTGCAATAAGTTTGAAAAGGAGGACTTTTAATGTGAAGATTCTAATGACTGAACAGATAAAACATTAATGAGTGGATCGTCGATGAATCGAAGTAACCAAGTCCGAGAAGGAATGTATTGAGTGGTGGTCGAGATAAGAAAAGTTTTACTTGGCTGAGATCAAGGAATTCGAGTTCTATTGAGATTCATTGGCTCGATGAACGAGTCGGTTAGGTTAGAGTTTTGTACAAATTGTATATATAGAACTTCATAGCATATTGTAAAAAAGCCTACACCAAAAAACACAAATTTACATACAAGTTTTTCTAGCTTTTGTTTCCACAAGTACTTTACCTTGTTCATCATTTATTTTGATAATATAGATTCAGTTTTTTCCATTTACATTCTTGTTCTTTACTTCCTTGTAATTTATTTTATGTTCTTTAGTTTTTGTACTTCAATTCCTTACACCTAGGAGTAGTTAGTTAACTTAGCACTCACTATTCATCGGTCTCTTTCGGCCAGTCCGGATTTAGTCGATGTGATTCGTTGTTCACACACATCACCTCACAAAGATTTAACGACCGAATCCATTTCACCTTCTTCTTCACTGTGATCTGCAAGCATATCAACCCGGTTGATTTCTCGTTGGTCACACGCACTTTCGAGTTCACTCAGAGTTTAGATGTGATCGAAAACCAAAATTAAAACCTTAGTTACGTCTTTTTGTACAAGGCATTTGGACTAATAGCCGAGAGAGTTCCTTCCTCGGCCATCAATCACTTGAAGAGTCAGATCTAGCGCATACTTGTTCAAAACCTCGCTTGACCAATAGACCGTGAGTTGGCACACCCACGTCAATCAGAAGGATATTTCGAAGTCTATTGACCCTGACGATTTTTTAGCAAACACATATACTTTGCTGTAACAGTGAAAATACTAGAAATAATAAGAAGTATAAATGTTACCAGTGCCGTTTCCATATTTGTAAAGATTGGAAATGGCAAGGCGGAGCAAGTTGGATGATTTGACAGAAGAAGAGCTCTTTCCAAAGACCGCGTTTTTCAGTTTGTTTATGCACTCTTTGCACAAGTCATCATTGGGACTACTTGACAGTCCTTTTCTTCTTTCACCGTGATGAATTCATAGTCAGACTTCTGCATAGTGATTCGATCACAAGGGAAATTTAAAATTGACTTAAGATCAAGAAACTACAGAAAGAAAGAAAGTGAAATAAAACAATAGGAAAAATACCTTCTGCATGACTGCTGATAATGTAACTATCCACTCCAGCGTTTGATAGAACACCTTTTTCCTTAACAAGCCTCCACATTCCCCAACATTTCTGCAGCCCAGCCATACAGAATATAAACCTAAATAAAAATTGAGGCAGGAGCTGAAGAGTGAGTGTGTCTTGAGATCGAGAGAAAGTGAGAGTGAGAGGTGGTCGGTGCTAAGCTAGCTTGGAGGACTCTATCTGTGACTGGGAGGAGACCTTGATGGAATAGTGCTCATTTCAATGGCACGACTCTATCTAACTGGGGGCCAGGTTGAATAGTAGTTGTGGCTGTGTGTGTAGCGTGTATGCTTCCGTTGAGGAAACTTTTGCGTGGAGCTTGTGAAAAGAGTGACCGACGTGGTTTAGCTAGGTCATGCATAACAAATATCACTACTGGTTTGTTAGAGAGTTCGTTTGGAATTGAATCTGTGACAAGATGTGCATTTGTGATTACGTAAGGATCCTCCCAAGGGCGGGAAAAAAAGGTAAAAAATTAAAGAGTGTTAGAGTAAATACCTATCACACAAATGAATATATGAATATATTTGTTAGAGATCATTGTTAGGGTGAGGATAGTGTGAGAACTTCTCTAAAAACCGAGTTCGTAGCTAACAATGTCAATGTTGGCTTAGTTAGGGTTTCAAAATTCTGATGCCTTCAGTGTGATCCAATTCTAATTTGGACACTGTATCAACGAAGTACTAGGAGTCAAGGACTACGTATTCTAATGAAGTTTGGATATGATCTCTAGTAAGCTAGAAGACCTACGTACATGCATGCAAGCACACCACGAGCGCTATTGACGTTGACGTACCCGCATGCATGATCATGACGACGTGGTCCGAGATAGTGCTCTGGCTGATGGGAATTTTCCCTTGTTATTGTTGGAGGTCGCTCTGGCGCTGTCGTTGCTTTGGCGCTATCTGCTTATAAAAACCTTCGTTGTCCTCGTCGGTGTTGTTGGACCGAAGAAGTTTCTAGCCCCGCCAGTGTTCTTATGCTTGGCTTGGAACGTCGTTGATTTATATAGAGGAGGAGGAGGAGGAAGAGGCGCCGCCGATCCCCAAGCCCTGCTAGTTCTCCTAGGTTTCTCAGTTGGTCTTGTTTTCGTGATAGACAATATTTGAGAGAGTTACACAGCATTGGAGAGGAACTAAAAAGATTATATCAAATACTGCGAGGAATTAACTCCGATGTTAGAAGTGTGAATGAGAAATTAGAAAGATTGGATCGAAGTCATGAAACGGCGGGAAGATTGATCTCCGAGCTCGAGGTGGCTATGTGAGAAGCTAGTATGAAGGAAAGATCGAAAAAGCAGAACGTCAGTTCTTCAAACTAGCAATATCATACATTCATACATGTCTATTATCTTGATAAAGTACGTTTCATATCGATCGGTTTACGGCTAATTTCGATCAGTGTACGTACGTGTGTTTCTGTCTTCTTTTTTCTCTCTTGATCTGTATTCTTTTTCTACCTTTGGATTCTTTTGATGTTTGTTAGCTTTATTGCTCCTAATTTGGATGGCCGGATGACATTTGAGCTTCATATATATACAAGCAAATATTAATTAGCTAGCGTACGTCATGAATTCCCACATACTCTCCCCATCCAATTCAATACTTTTTCCCAATTATTTTGACTATTTATTGAGCTTCATTGGAGAAATTTTTGCACATAACCGTCATTCAACCTCACTTGTTTAACACTCTAGTAAAAATATATCACGTGTCATATTAAGTTTTTTTACTAACTACACTACACTTATCTTAGCGTCTTTTTTCGTTTTCTTCTGTTTTTCATCTACAATAGCTTTTTGGGATTCCATATTTTTTCTGAAAAACTACTCTGATCTCAAATAAACATTTCCATATTTGATCGATCATCAACTCGTCTTTACCACCTATCTAAAATCCTGAAAAAAGAACCTTCATATTTACATACGAGGTTTTGTATTTTCCTGCAAACAAAACTTTGTTCAAAGCTATTAAAAACTAATGATGTATATAAGAGTCCAATCGATCGATCATCTTTTGATTAGACACATAACGAATTCAAGATTTTCATCTGCATTCTTTCTTTTCTCTTTCTTCCTTTGTCTTCTTGTAATCCATAGTAATTATATTCATTACTAATGGGTTAAAATTGGAGGAATTTTCATTGAAGAGGTTAAGGAGAACATGCACCCATGCACCCATCTGGTGATTCTTTTGCTCAACCATTTCCTTTTAATCGAAGGGTTTTAACCTCACGACCCTTGCTACACCATGGAAGCTCCGGAATTGATGGAGAAAGATTTCAAAGAAAGAGAAAGAAGACGATACGATTTTATTTTATTTTTCACAAAAAAAAACAGTGGTCAAAGAATTGCTCATATTCAAGCAATGTTTGGAACGTCACATGAGTGACCTGGTTTGACGGTTACCTGCAAAAATTTCTCACTTCATTGAAAGTGTCATATTGAGATTGAGAGTTCCCTTTTATACATGACCAGCTCTTATGTAATTCTACCTTTATCAATAAAATTCAAATAATTAAATAAGAACATACTCTTCATATCACACGTATTTTCGTGTCAATAGATCAATGATGGAACGGTCAAAGAGGTTGTGGGTTTTGGATGATATTTCCGGAAAGAAACCATGAATCTCTTGAAAACGAACTAGGTGATTGTATTTTCAGTCAAAATACAAACCGTAAAAAGGTAACAAATTAGAAACTTATGGCTTACATAATGTCCTACTAATCTACTATTATTTCTTACATTTTGTTTAATGGAGTGAATGTGCCCTGGATTAAGTCTTATAATGATTTGGGCTCCTATTGAGTCCAATCAAACACACAAATCATAAAGCTTAAAACTCACAACTTAATTCGAATTTCGGCCATCTTCACTGTGTCACTATCACTATAGTCAGAGTTAGATTGTAATGGTCTCACTAATCGAAAGATAAATTTCAAGGCTAGAAAATCGAAGATGAATAACTACGCGAGGTATGTTGAGTTGTTCAAGATAACTTTTGATCTTAAAAACGTATTTTAGTTTCTTCCAATTTCCCAATATATAACTACTTGTTTTTGCATGATGGCATACATAGTGATGGGTTTGAAAGTTTGAGATTAAATTTATAAAAACAATAAATACAGCGTGGGTGTGGAAATATTGTGCACTTGTGTACGTTTCTCAGTTAAAATTCGTGACACGTAAATAACAGATTTTGGGTGACATGAGTGTAATGTGATATGGGCTCACACCTTCACAGTTCAAATTGTGGTTCATGTCTACTGGACCATGTATCATACCCGACCCAACTACATCCGGTCAACCCAGACCTTTAAATAGATCCGAGAGCAAATTATTCTCACTTCACATGTTTTCTAATTTTCTATTTATAGCATCACAACTTCCATCTAATTAAGAAAATGACCCTAAGAGAGACGTGTGTCCGAGATACAATTACATATTAAAATCCCCCCAAAACCCATTTCACCCTTTCTTTCTTTTTTATAGATAAATATTATTATGTGATGTGTGAAATTTGCAGTGCTATTTTGACTTTTCGCTATCTGGATCTAGGGTTTCTTCTTCCTCTGTTCCCCAGCATCTTCATCTTCATCATCATCATCATCATCATCAACACAGAGAAAAAGAAAAACAAAACAGAACAAAAGCAAAAAGCCTAGCTTTAGCTTATCTCAGCACCACAGAATTCGATTTTGAGAATTAGAAACTTACGATTCACACGGATCTAAACATCTTCTACTTTGGCAACAACAAATTAAACCCTAATTTTCTTTTTGTTCTTTCTTTTTTTGTTCTTAAAACAGAAATCGGATTACACTAAGCTCTGTGTTTTTGTGACGGCGGAGATGGGTTGGTGACAAATCCGATGAGAAATCAAAGGAGGGATTAAAGTTTTGATTTTTACTTATTTTTTTTTTTAATTTGGGGATTTTATTTTTTTCTCGGCTGGAAAATGTTGAAGCTGGTTTATAAAGGCGAAGAGTTACTTGGGGAGGTTGAGATTTTATACCCAGAAGAAGATTCAAGAACTGTGATTGATGAGTTGAAGGAAATCAGAATAAGCCATTTTTCTCAATCAAGTGAGAGATGTCCACCTGTGGCTGTGCTTCATACAATTAGCTCTCATGGAGTTTGCTTCAAAATGGAGTCAAAGTCTTCTTCTTCATCTCAGGACACAACAACCCAGCTATCACTTTTGCACTCATCATGTGTCAAGGAGAACAAGGTATTTTACAAAAGCACAAACCCAACCATTGAAATTGAATTGAATTAAAAAAAGCTAATCATGCTCTAATTGGAACCCAGAAAGTTTAAGAATTTGAAGAAATTGGAAGTTACAGATTCATGACGATAGTGGTGTTGATGAGGACTCTGGACAATTTGACAGGGGACCCATTCTGAGATTTAGTTGATTTTTGCAGAATTTTGGTGAACCCAGAAAGGGATTGTCTCAATTTGTATTGAGATGTCTGAACTGAGCTTGTGGACTTTCTGTTTAAGTGCAATTTGAGCGGAACTTTATTCATTCAACTTGCTAAATTGGGAACAATGAACTCTATTTATGCTAATTGTTTGATATTAATCTCACTGATGTTGTGCTTGATGAATTGTTCTGTACTGGTATCTGTCGGAATGCCAGCATAGATATGTGTAATTCACTTGAATTGCGGGGGTTCTTTCTCGCCTGCGGTGGTTCTTTCTTTGCTGATGAAAACTCATTCCGGTTGTGTATGGTTGTTTTTGCTACAGACTGCAGTTATGACCCTAGGAGCTGAGGAGCTGCATTTGGTTGCCATGTATTCAAGGAATAATGATAAACAGTGTCCATGTTTTTGGGGATTCATTGTATCATCTGCACTATACAATTCTTGCCTTGGCATGCTGAACTTAAGATGTCTTGGCATTGTATTTGATCTCGATGAAACTCTTATTGTAGCAAATACAATGCGTTCATTTGAGGATAGAATCGAAGGCCTACAGAGGAAAATAAACTGTGAGGTGGACCCACAACGCATTTCTGGTATGCAGGCAGAGATCAAGAGATATCAGGATGACAAGTTTATATTGAAGCAATATGCTGAAAATGATCAAGTCGTTGAAAATGGGAGGGTGATCAAAACTCAGTCCGAGATTGTTCCAGCAGTTTCTGACAACTATCAACCTATCATTCGACCACTTATTCGCTTACAGGAGAAAAACGTTATACTGACTCGCATTAATCCGCAGGTACATAAGTATTTAGTTTACTGCATTACTTCCAACTTGAGCAAATTTAGGTGGCGTCTGTGCTCTTGTTGCATTCTGAATTCTGAGCAATCACAAGCAGATGCAATTGTTGTTAATCTTTTCATTGATTTCCTTGTGTTGTAATTTTGTGATTCCAGCATCGACCTGTTTTTGGCTCTTGATTGTACATATAGCTTTCTTTGTGCCTGTCTAAATTTCAGTTGCATGCTCTTATATATACTTTTCATTTCAATGTATCTTTTAGATTCGCGATACCAGTGTTCTTGTGAGGTTGAGACCTGCATGGGAGGATCTTAGGAGCTACTTGACTGCACGAGGGCGCAAGCGTTTTGAAGTTTATGTCTGCACAATGGCTGAAAGGGATTATGCATTAGAAATGTGGAGGCTTCTAGATCCAGAATCAAACTTGATAAATGCAAATAAATTATTGGATCGCATTGTTTGTGTCAAGTCTGGTAAGTATAAATTGTTTCTGAATTTTGTTGCAACACTGAATAAATGAATATACTGTTCATGTCTCTACAACACTTAAATTATATCAATTGTTATATAGGTCTAAGGAAGTCATTGTTCAATGTCTTCCAAGAAAGTTTCTGCCATCCTAAGATGGCACTGGTGATCGATGATCGCTTGAAAGTTTGGGATGAGAGAGATCAACCTCGGGTGCATGTTGTTCCTGCATTTGCACCTTATTATGCTCCTCAAGCTGAAGTAAGTGTTTTTGCATTTGGCCTTAGCTCTTTGAAACTGTTCTATTGCAAGTAATCTACTGTGGATCTTGTATTGTTGTTTCCTCAGCTTGAACTTATTGTAATTGCTAATGCTACAGGCAAACAATGCCATCCCTGTCTTATGTGTTGCAAGAAATGTTGCCTGCAGTGTAAGAGGTGGTTTTTTTAGGTAAGAAATTGTATAAACCTCATTTATCTTTATGAAGACTCACACTTTTGATGTATTTAATAATGGTGTTCTGTTGAATGCGATAACAGAGAATTTGATGATGGTCTTCTACAGAAGATTCCTGATATTTTTTACGAGGATAATATTAAAGATATCACTTCGCCCGATGTTAGCAATTTCCTAGTTTCAGAGGTCAGTTGGGGCAATTATACATTACTCTTCAAATCCTGTTATGTTGTTATTTGTATGTTATACACACACAGATTATTGATAATGTTCAATATGATTCGTGTAAACTCTACCATGCTTGTCATACTTTTCTGATATTGATAGTTATTCTGTGTTCAGGATGATGCTTCTGCTTCCGCTTCCAATGGAAATAGAGATCAGCCATTTGATGGCATGGCGGATGCTGAAGTTGAAAGAAGACTGAAGGTATTCATGGATTCAACCTTGGTTTTTTTTAATGATATTGTATTGTTATCATAGTTTCTAGAGAACTGACACTCTTTGGCTTGTATGTCATGATTTTGGGAGATTGCCCAATGAATGTTAATTCTTCACTTTGGTTGAATATATGTGCAAACATGTGTATGCAGTATTCAAATACTCTTTTCTTGTGCACAGGAAGCTACCTCAGTTGCTCCAACAGTTTCATCGGCTGCCAATAACATTGATCCAAGACTCGCTTCTCTTCAGTACACAATGGCTCCTTCTAGCACCGTTTCACTTCCAACTTCTCAACCACCAATGATGCCTTTCCATAATATGCAGTTCCCGCAGGCATTCTCAGTAGTTAAACCTTTGGGTCATGTTGTCCCTGCAGAATTAGGCTCGAACAGTTCTCCTGCTAGAGAGGAGGGTGAGGTGCCTGAATCTGAATTAGATCCTGATACCAGGCGGAGGCTACTGATTTTGCAGCATGGCCAGGATACAAGGGAGTCTGTACCCAGTGAACCTCCGTTTCCTGTAAGACCACAAGTACAAGTCTCTGTTCCACGGGTGCAATCACGCACGGGCTGGTTTCCAGTGGAGGAAGACATGAGCCCACCAAAACTGAGCCGGATGGGACCCAAAGAACTTCCTTTAAATGCAGAACCCATGCAAATTGAAAAGCATCGGCCTCATCACTCAGCTTTCTTCCCTAAAGTAGAGAGTTCTATGCCATCTGATAGAATTGTTCAAGAAAATCAGAGATTGTCAAAGGAGGTAATTGTCACTTGGTGTTGATCTTGCTTCACTCCAATTTTCTACTTATTGGTTGATCTTGCTTGATTTGTGAATTGTGACATTATTTATGAAACGATTACTTTCTGCAGGCATTTCATAGAGATGACCGATTGAGATTCAACCAAGCAATGCCTGGTTATCATTCATTCTCAGGTGAGCTATGACGGGCTTTAATTGAATATCAATACGAGTATCCATTTATCCACTTAAGCAAAATAAAACAATTGAAAACTGGAAACAGAAATAACACAGAAGTTTTAAAGTTTTGATGTATCAGAGCTTCATTTGAACTTTTTCTATGTGGAAATTGTGATGAAGTGTGGAACCAAAGTAAGTTTGAACTGTTGTATATGTTAAAAACTCTTGTATATTAGTTTTACACACAAATATACATATACATACACAAATATGTATATGTATTTAGCTTCATTGTGTCTTATCAAGATGTCTGCCTTATCTCTTGTACATGTTAAAAACTGTCTTGTATATTAGTTCACAAATATACATACACACATATGTATATGTATTTAGCTTCATTGTGTCTTATCAAGATGCCCTTTTGAAGGTGATGAGCCTCCCTTAAATCGATCATCTTCCAGCAATAGGGATTTTGAATATGAATCTGGACGAGCTATATCAAATGCAGAAACTCCTGCTGGAGTTTTACAGGAAATTGCGATGAAGTGTGGAACCAAGGTAAGTTTGAACTGTTTCTGATGCAAGAGAAAATTATTTGAATGAAACTTTGTCACCATGTTATATCACTTTCGTTCCTTTCTTTTAAATGAAATGAATAGGTGGAGTTCAGACCAGCTTTGGTTCCTAGCACAGCACTGCAGTTTTATGTTGAGGTAACCTTCAGTTCTTTTGTTGTAATTGTTATTGATTGCTTTTATGAGCTCCATTTAACTTCACAAGTGAACACAAGAAAACATCATTTAGTAATCAGTAGCGTTTCTACTTTTATGTGATCTGAGTATGTGAGTAATGAAACCCAAATGCCTTGTAAGTCAGTTCTTATCAGGGAGCGTCTGGCGTAATTGTTCTTCCTGACTTGATAATGTAGCCTATATCCGCACTGAGAGAGAATACTAATTAATTAAACAAATTTTATGGTTTGTAGGCCTGGTTTGCAGGAGAGAAAGTTGGTGAAGGAACTGGTAGAACAAGAAGGGAAGCTCATTTTCAGGCTGCTGAGGGTTCTCTGAAAAACTTAGCCAGTAAGTTTTTTATATTGTTGTATATAGTACCTATAGCTAGGGCACCTTGCCAATATTAATAGTCTCTGATGTGCATGTCTGGGACCATATATTTACTAGGCAGTATCTGGTTTCCTCTCCACATTTTGGGTCTATTTGGTTATGACCATCCTGGGTAATGAATTTTCAGATATATACACGTCTCGTGGCAAGCCTGATTCTATGCTCATTCAGGGGGATGCAAACAAGTTCTCAAATGCTAATAACAATGTTTTTATGGGTAGTATGAACTCTTATGGGACTCACATCATGCCAAAAGAGGACTCTCTCTCATCTTCAACTTCATCCGAGCCATCTAGGCCTCTAGACCCTAGGCTGGAAGGCTCTAAAAAGTCCGCGAGTTCAGTGTCCACACTAAAGGACTTGGTAAGACTCAAATCGGTTCTTCAGCTCTCTCCTATTGCTTGAATTATTGCTGTTGTGGAATGAAGTTTAATGAATGTTGATGTTCCATGTATGTATTTGAACCCTTTCAGTGTACAACTGAGGGACTTGGTGTAGTTTTCCAACCCCGGCCTCCTCCAGCAAATTCATTGGAGAAAGATGAAGTGCATGTACAGGTTTGTATCAGACAACATTTCTGGATAAGTTAGCTCTTGCTATTGTCTGTAAGCTAAGTTCATTCTCTTGAATTGGAGAACTATTATGCTACTTCTAAGAAAATCTGTTAAAATTGAAAGAAACTGCATAATTAAGAAAACTCCCAAGACTTTAAATCACATCATATTTTTTCCTTAAGCTGGCTCCCATGACCTTGGGGTTCCACTTCTACTTGTATTGACACAAGTATTGTACATCCGACCATATCAAAGTGGATTAATAGAAGAAACTAGAACATTGTGAACTCTGAATGGAGCATCACCATTCATGCTCCTCGAACAAGCTGGGGTTTGAAATATAAGTTTTTAGACTTCTGGCTGTGCTTTTAGAAGTGTTGGTATGTGTCTATTGATATTGAGAGCTGCATGATTAAAAGGATATCTTTAGTCATCTGTTTTCATTTTCTTTTTTCCTCTTCCCCTTTCTTATTTTCTTGGTATCATGTTTCAGGTTGAAATAGATGGAGAAGTTTTGGGGAAGGGGATTGGTTTAACCTGGGATGAAGCTAAGATGCAGGTAATATATCTTATATCTTCAATTCCGTGTACTCTTCATGTGGCCTTTCTATCCAAATATCATAACTGTGCACTTGTCTTCCATAGGCTGCTGAAAGGGCTCTTGGAAATCTAAGATCATCACTATTTGCTCAGAGACGTCAGGGTTCTCCAAGGTCAGAATTCTTGTTATTGTTAGTATTCTTTTTAGTTCCTAAATCTGTCGTTTTAACTGTTAGTATTCACCACCTAACCTAGCTTTTTCTGATATGATAAAAAGGCCTTTGCAAGGAATGCCAAGTAAACGCATGAAGCAAGAATTTCCTCAAGTTTTGCAGCGTATGCCCCCTTCTGTTAGATATCCGAGAAATGCTCCTCCTGTTCCTTGAGAGTACAGCATTTTCATCCATTTTGGTATAGCTACTGACAGCGACATGCAGTACATATTATAGAGAAGGATGATGGCCGTGGACATTCAGAACTGACAAATGGCCATAGCCTTGTTGTTGGCTTATAACATGTTCGCTGAGGAAGCCCCGTGTGGACGAGAGAACAGCTTCATTTCAGATTCTTCACAAAGCAGGGGAGGCGCTTGCTTGCCAGGTGATTTTGGTCTTCATTTCATTGCGTCTTGCGCTTGATTAGAAGTCGATGCCATGTAACTCCACTTTTTGTATGCGTGGTTAAAGCATTCTTTCCACATTTTGGGTCGGATTTGTAACATACATTACCGTTTCTTTACGAGGAAGTAAACCGATAATGGCTTCCAGGTCGGCTTTTGGCTATGCTCAGTGTCACGGCGCTCTAACCATTAATGTCTAGATGCTTCTTTTCAGTGTGAGAGAATTGGGAAATATTAGGATAGGTAAATTCCAAGATAGTGAAATGTAAATTCAGCTCTTTGTAATACGACTTCTACTCGTTATAATTGATGCAGTTGAAAACTTTTTTTTCTGGTGCTGTGTTTGGCAGTACTTTGATACTTTTATAAGAGAAAATATACCGCAGGTGCTTTTGGCCGACTCAGAGCAATTTTTTTTGCAGTTAAACCCTTGTTATCATTACAAATTGAAATAAGACTGCAATTCGATCCAAGCAATAGGTCTGGTTTGGTTCGGATTTATGTATAAAATAATAGGACCCGAATCCGAACACGAATTGTACAATACGGATTAGAGTTGAGTAATTTTTTAAGCAAACTCAAATTCAACCCAACTTGAATTATTCTGGTTCAGATTTGTCAGGTTTTCGGGTTCTAACAAAATTATAGATCAGGGAAAAAATGAAACACAATCTCGAAGTACATAATTTATAATGCATACTACATAATCCCACCATACTAGACAGATAAACTCATTAGATCTTTATAGCCTATTATAACACTTCAAGTGCACATAACATAAAGATAAGAGTTAGAAAATTATAGTAGCCACAAAATATACAAATTTAAAATAGAGAACCTCAATTAACAATTTAATGAGAGTCAAGTTATTATACAATCAAGTATATTAATATTAGGGCCGCATTATATTTGTGACCTTATTAGTTATTGAGTTATATCGAAATAAATATTGTTGTAGTAACTAATTAAAATTTGACATGTGTTAATAAAATTTTATTTGGTTTTAAATATTTTACAAAAGAAATACCTGAATCCAAACCTGAACTTTGAGTTCGGTCCATATTCAACATATTACACTGTTTTTATTTCAAGAACCCAACCTAAACCCATAATTTTTGGATAATTCGATTTTAATTTTTGAGTACTCGGATCCAATGAATTAGCTGTCAACAATATGCATGTTTTGCTTTTTAATTTAGTTTTTTATCAAATTAAAAAATGGTGGGACCTCTATAATTTTACCAATGTGCACTGCTGCAAACAAGTCATTATGCCTTTTGCCTCTGCCTGCGCGGTGCATTTGCTCTAAGCATTAGGTGATTGGGATTAAGCAAGCACAAACGAGCAAGTTGGAGCATAGCACATTAAGCATTCAATAGATATTTCTAATGTAAACTAATAGAAAAGGGAACAAAATTTCTAACAGAAATATGGTAAGCAAAATCTAGTTTGTAACAATAATCATACTCATGGTAACTTGATAAGTCCTCCCTTCATATATTCAAATAATTAAAAATTAATATATCACATTTAAAGTTGATGTTTACTCGTGTAGCAGAGATGACAAGAGTCTAAGAGTGTGAGACTTCGAATATTCCCGGTCTTGTTAATTCATATTTAAAGTTACATCTGACTAATTTCATAACACATATTCTAAAAATAAGCTAAATATAATTTTTTGTGAAAAATCGTAATTATATTTAGGAGAGAATTTAATTTTGAGAAAGAGAAAATTTAGGGTCATTCGGTATTGTTTTGCAAAACAGTTTTCTATTTTACAAAAACGAAAACATGCGTGATACACGTTTAGCAAACTAGTCTGAGATCAAGGAGTGTAAAATCAATATCGCCGATATTTCGATTTTTTAGATTTATCTGAAAAATCCTCAATTATATCTCTAAATCTCTCGAAATTTCTCGATTTTTATCGATATTTTCGATATATCCCCGATATTCCTCATATTTCCCTATATTTTTGAAATTTTCGGAAACTTTTTAAATTTAACATTTATTTTGGTAAATGTGTAATCTTCACATACTCAATGTTCAATTCAAAGCCTAGAAGTTCACATGCTTCCCAACCTCCACAGTCGAGGAGTGATACCCCAGGTACGTGATCTGGAAGCTCATCAAGCACTAGAGGAGGAGACAGCAGAATGCAAAGTATTGGAGTCAGTGGTAATGGCAGCGGATGCGGTGGTTACAATGGAGATGAACCATTTTACTTCACAAATAAACAAAATTTCACACACTAAACCCAAGATGAAGACCATGGAGATAGAAGAGAAGGTCATGAGTATAGTGGGGGAGGCAGAAGAAGTGAATACAATCCAAGAGAAAAGGGTCAAGGGAGTTTATCAATGAATGCTGAAGATGTGTTATCTACCACTTTTGGCTCAATAGGTGTTGGAGATGGCAATTACCAACGCTATTATTATGGTCAAAATTTTGTAATGCCTTATCCTTCATATGCCATGCCTTATGGTCTTCCAACAAGTGACAACTCATCGTCACAATTACAAACAAATGTCTCAAATGATGATAACAATGAAGAAAGTCGAGCAATGTATGGTTTATACTACGAGCTCCAGAATCTTCAAAGACCGCCCCTGACACATATGGTTGGCATGTAAGTCAATAAATACAAAATTACATGGGAGAGCAATCATTTAATGGTTACTCTTCACAATACACACATGATTCTGCACAGGGAGATGGGGAAAATAGTGTGAATTTTGAACCTCATAGGTACTCTACATAGTTTTGAAGTATTTGTATATTTAATTTTGTTATGCGTGATGTGTAACATATTGTACAAAAATGTGATAGTCTAGCCTCCCATTAAGTTTTAGCCATAAAAAAATAAAAATAAAACTATTAAATTATATTTTAATAGTTATGAGCACTTAACACGTATTAATTCACATAGTAATAGCAAATTCATATGTCTTGATGTTTGATCAATATTTTCTTTTCACATAAGGTAGATAATTAATTATAAAACAACCTTCAAAAGTTTCATTACAAATTTCATACATTTTTATTAGTTTCCGTCTTTTCCGTCAGAATTTTCACTGGATCGATATTTCCGTCGATATATCCAAATTTTAGACTGTCGATATATCCTCGATATCCGATATTTTACTCTTTGTCTGAGATAACATGAAAATCTGGATCCGAAGAACAAATCTAAGGCCACGTTTTAATTTGAGAGAATACGAAAAACAAGCTGGGCATGTTTTCCTTGTTTTCACGATTCAATCCGGGAAAAAAATTATCAAATCGTTTTGACACTTTCTTTACTTCCCGCTCATTTCACACTTCTTATGTCGATCGATAAACCCGAAGGCATCTTTCCCTAAACGTTAACAATCAAATCTATTATATCTCTCTGTTTACCAAAAGTTCCTCACCAGATCCACAATTTACCCATACAATCCATCTGAGGTGTTTGAATTCCAAACGAGTCATCTTGGCTTCCTGGGGAAAGTTAAATTTGTAGATTTTCAAATCTCTCCTGACTCTCCATGTACCTTAAGCTTGATCTAATTAATTGTTGCTTTAGGTAGAGATGACTGACAAAGTAAGGAAATTGGGCCAAGGAGGCTTCCAATCTTGGTTGGAGAAGTATATGGGTATGCGGTGGAGAGGTGCAGAGAGTTTCATTTAAACACTCTTTCTTTAATTGTTGCCTGGAAACTCGACTCAAACTCAAAATCAAAATTTTGAATACCGAAGTATCGAATCTTAAATCTTGGAATTAGTTAATTTAATTTCATGTTTTCATTTTACAAATTTAGTTTTAAAATACTGGTTTGTAAAATATTACAGAACAAAGCCTTAAATTCTGTCACTTCAATTCTTACATTTTTCAGTTTTTCACAAATATAAGAACAACTCCAGCAGATCCCCTAAATGTAAGTTTTCCCAATATTATAAAGATTTCTATCTTATAATAGCTTCAACAAATCACCTGTCATTTCTTATTATAGGAAAGCCCTAAATTTCATATTTTCATCCCCTATTCTTATACCGAAATGTAGAAATATATGTGATAAGAATAAGCAGAAGTGTCATTAATAATTTTCTTTTATGCTACATTTGTAATTAATAATTAAATATATTTAATGATTTATAAAAATTAACCAATCAAAATTAAACATTTGCTTAAGTATAGCTAAAAATTTATGTAATGTTGTTGGAGCAAATTATTAAATTTGATTAGTCAAAATAGCTTTGAGCTCTATTTTTGAACAAAATAACTACGTTTTTAATGATGTTGTTGGAGATGCTCTACCTAGTAAATTTGACTTCACTATTGAAGATGCTCTTACACCTTATTTAGAAATCACATCGATACCAATTGAAGTTAAATGTCAGGCCTATTAGATACAAAAAACGGACTATGAATTAGTCTATAGACATAACGGATACAACTTAGATTAACTTAGTCACCTTGAACCAACCCCAATCTCACTGTCTAGATTATATGGACGATTGATGATATCTATCTTTTAAAATTTTACCGTAATTCACATTGAACCTAGTTCATACGATAATTTTCTCTCATAGAACTCTATTGAGGCTATTGTTGCTCGTAGGGAATATATTTTTTTTCCGAAAATTACACAATAAATTTAGTAACATTTGAAGATTTACCCAATCAATCTCACGGTAAAAGTAATTTCTCTTCTAGTCTCTCCTTTCTTCTCCGTTAACTATATAAAAAGCGAAGAAAGAAAACTAACTAGTCAAAATTAAAGAGAGCTCCAAAGCTAAGCTTTCATACACTGAGAAATAAAATCGAATCGTCTGAGAGATCTACACAACTAGCTATGGCTTCGTTCGACGCGTTCAGCGACGATCTCGGCGCCTCGAACCGTCACTTTGACCACGACGATGTCGTCGTCGAAGACGAAGAAGAGACCTACGAGTACGGCTCCTACTCAGACTTCTCCGGCGGGCTCAACACCGAAGGAATCTCAGTCGATCACACCACCTCCGCCGCAGCAGCAGCGTCGCCGTTCGGATTCGAAGATCCGAGCCCGAACTACTCCGGTGGCGCGTCTCCGTTTGGTGCTCCGGCGGTGGAGAACAACCACGAGAGCAATGGATATGGAATCGGCGGCGGAGACAACGGAATCGACGACGGCGTGTTTGCTCCGTTGGACGGTCCGTTGCTGCCGGAGCCGAGCGAGATGGCGGAGGAAGGTTTTGCTCTTCGTGAATGGAGGAGGTGAGGGTTTTCCGATCCGGTTCGATTTTTTGAAAGTTGTTTTAGATCTGTGAGATTTCAGCTTCTTTGATTTTGAAATTGAGTTGATTTGATTTGATTAGTGGTCGGATCTGTGAAATTTGAGTAGTGAATTGAGAATATGCATGTGAATTTTGGTCTCTTCATTTGCAATTTAGATTGATCTAGGCAAGCATTTTGTGAAGTTGAGAAGTAATAGTTGCAAAGAGAGTATTGAGCTTATAGTTAGTATGATCATAGAGTCAGCTTGAGTTGCTCATTTGCTTTTAAGCCGTAGATTGCTTTTCGAGTTTGGTATTCATATTGTTCTTACTCGTGGAAATGAGGAACCGGATTTAATATACTTTTTTAATGCAGAATTGGAACTTTTAGAAATTCTAGCTTTATATGTAGTGAGTGAGTTTCTTACAGTCATTGTTGGGGTTAATCATAGTTCATCAGAGTTTTCAAGTAAACATGGTTACTGGTTGAAAATGGTAATGGTAAGTACTAGTCCGGAAAAGGAAAAATGACAATGATAAGATGATGATTGCAGTTACTGGCTATACATTTTTCCTATAAACATTGGTTATTTGGTTAAGCTGTATTAGGCATTGCAAGTGATGAGTGGCATAATGGTATTAGATTCCTCTGGAAAATAATGACCTATTTTGACTTTGCTTGTACAGTCAAAATGCTCTAATGCTTGAGGAGAAGGAAAGGAGAGAGAAAGAACAGAGGATCCAGATCATTGAAGAAGCTGAGGAGTTCAAAAGGAAATTCTATGAAAAAAGGAAGCTTAGTGTCGAGACTAACAAGGTCGAGAACAGGGAAAAGGAGAAGGTAAATTCTGGAAGGCACTTATTGACTGATCTATTTCGTGTACCATAAATACTGTTTTGAATGAATGCTAAGAAGTTGGCTTCGAGCAGTTATTCTTGGCTGATCAAGAGAAGTTCCACAAGAATGCAGACAAGCAAAGTTGGAAAGCAATAGCTGAGCTCATTCCTCACGAGATTCCCAACATTGAGAAAAAGAGAGGCAAGAAGGATCAGGACAAGAAACCATCGATCACGGTCATTCAGGGTCCAAAGCCTGGAAAGCCCACCGATCTCTCAAGGATGCGACAAATTCTTTTGAAGCTGAAGCATACAACTCCTCCCCACATGATTCCACCACCACCGGCTCCTGTTGAAGATGCCAAAGATGGGAAGGATGCAAAAGATGCCAATGATGTGAAGGATGCAAAAGATGTGAAGAATGCAGCATCTAAAACTAACGGATCTGCAGAAGCTGCGGCACCTGCTGCTCCAGAAGCCAAAGATGCCACCTCCAATGGCACTTCAGACGCACCTGAACAAGCAGGTCCTGCTACTACCGAAGAAAAGTCTGCATAATTTCAATATAATTTTCCATTTCTCTCCATATTTGTTATTATTTTGAGATCTCTAATTCGGTTGCCATCTTCCTACATTCGCTACTAATGATCAGAATTTTGTAATATTTTGGCCTCCATTGGTCTTAGCTTTGGTGTGGAGGTCATTATATACATTGTCTTTTTTGTACCTGTTGTGCTTGGGATTTGAGTGTCCTTTTTTTTACATATCATTTCTTGAATATTACTTTTTCTTCTTGAACAGTGTTATTCTGTAATCTAATCTTTCTCTATTGGTAAAGGATGTTCCTGGTTCCAAGCATCAAGGCTCTTTCCCACTTGCCCTATTGGTATGAAAAGAAAAGGGAAAGCTGCAAATTATAGAGCAGATCTTCTCATGCATTGAAATGATGACAATCATACAAGTAGTGTACGTATAAGCCTCACTGAATCCTAATCACTGGACTACTATACAACATTTTTCTCCTCATCCAACTCTTGAGAAGCAAATCAATACAACTGTATTAAAATCAGGGAAAACGAAAATCACCACGAGGCTAATCGCTAACATGACAACCCCGCTTACAATCGGACCACCCTCAACCTATACGAAATAGCCAAAAGAATGGGAAGTATGTAGAAAGCAATCGTGTTGGTTCTTCACCGTGGCATTACTTGCGTTATACTGTCTGGGACAGAACTCATCTGGTAGCTGCTTGAGTCAGCAGATGACTTTTTACTCAAAGAAGGTCCTCCAAGGCCCCCCGTGCCGGTGAAGAATCCCGGAGCTGTAAGTTGATTCTCGCTGAGCCCGACATTTTTAAAGGGCATGTCAACTACCTGGCTCATCATTGGTCTTCGGTTAGATGCGGGTTGAGTGCAGAAAAATGCCACCTTCATGTACCTAAGGAGTTCATCCTCAGGATATTCCCCCAGCTCCGGGTCGACTAGCTCCAATAGTCTCCCTTCTTCATGTAGTTGCCATGCCTTTTGATAAAGAAGTCGTAACAGGAAACGATGATCAGTAATGTGAGAGCGTTACAAGGAAATAATATGGAAAATTAATTTCAAGAAGGAAATTAACCAGCAGCCATTGTGAGGCAAAAACTATTTCATGCTTACAATTAAAGACCATTGAGAACATGGGATAATCTTAAAACATTTTGCCATCTAAACCAGACCTTCGACTTTAAGTACTTTTACTGTGAAGTCGGAAATAAATATACTCACCCATTCAAGGAGAAACTTTTCTGTCCCTCCCCAATTTCCCTTGGCACTGCTTCTGCCACCAACTATTTCAAGAATCAAAACGCCAAAGCTGTAAACATCGGCCCTCATGGTTAACTGACCTCCCAATGCATATTCTGGTGCCAAATAACCACTGCACTAAAAACAGTTATGGATAAGATAACAACTATGTTTCTTCACTTACAGTATCCGTTCAAGGACAAACCTAAATCACAACATGGCAATAAGGACTGTATAACGCAAACCCATAAGATCATTGAATCGCATTCTTTCTAATGTTCAAAAACCAAAATGAAGAAAGTAAACTGTAAAAGATCTTTGGAGAAACACGCAACCTACATCTCATACATTTGGTTTCAATTCACAAAAGACAGTAGAATCATTGACAAATACAAAAGATCACATACGTAGTTCCCGCAATCCTTGTGCTAATATGAGTGATGTTATCTGGGAAAAGTTTAGCCAGCCCAAAGTCTCCAATTTTTGCGTTTAAATCTTTATCAAGGAGTATAGTACTAGCTGTAATATCTCTGTGGACAATATGGGGCACCAGTTCTTCATGAAGAAATTTAAGACCCCTAGCGGTTCCGAGGCAAATGTTTTTTCTTCTTTCCCAGTCCAGTTTGATGGTGTTATCTTTCGCACCTACAAATCAAAAGGAAGACAAATTACTTGTAATCCCTATGGGTACATGGACCTTTATTTTTCTTTACATGGTAATGGTTCAATTACCTAATAATGCACGATCAAGGCTGTTATTCTCAGCATATTCATAGACCAAGATCCGGTCAGCTCCTTGAACACAGCACCCAATTAACTCGACAAGTTTTGGATGCCGGACATGTGATATAGTGTTAATCTCATTTAAGAATTATCGTACTCCCTGCTTCGACCTAGCAGAAAGTGTCTTGACAGCAACTTGTTTTCCATTTCTCAGGGTTCCCTAACAAAATGTAGCTAAATTACTCAGAATGAGATGGCATTCACTAAAGCCATCTTGATATTGTTAGGTAATCATGACTAAAGATTGCTCTTCATCAATGAGCAACAAAAGCTTCTAAAACTAAGAAAGCAGCTCTGTGGCAAAAAGTAATCGATATGAAGTTACACATTTGTAACTGTTATGACAACTTGACGAACTCTTTTATATTCACAATGCTATGAAGCTAGAAATGTCTTAAGTTTTCACCGATCTACAACTATAGGTGAGATGATTTTGTTAACATACAAGAGAATTTTTTCTTTGTGCTAATAAATCTAAGAGACAGCCTGGAGTTCTATCAATAGCACCATTCAGATAACTTCTATCTAAAATCTGTATAGTTTGCAAAGTGTGAGTACCTTGTACACAATTCCGAAACCTCCTCGCCCTATCTTATTACTCCCATGAAAATTATCTGTCGCCGATCTTATCTCATTGTAGGAGAAACCTCTTACATTTTCCGGCACATACCTAACCAGAACACAAAACAAATCATAATCAGACTGATGACAAATCCAACCGTGATCATCATATATAGTAAGCATCAACATAAAAGCAAAGCATTGATTCATTCATTCCCTCATTTCCCTGCTTACCATCAAAATCATGACTTGTCTGACCAGAAGTAGTTTTTTTCCTCTCTAAAACGATAGCACCAAAGCATTAGCAACTCATATCTGCCCACAACAAATATTCCAATCTTCTGGGCCTCTATAATTCACTACACAAATAACAAAAAATCTTCAATTCCATCACATACAATTTGCCAAAACAGATGTCCAGACACACCCAGATTGTCAAACTCATCAAATTCTCAGCACAAAACCAAAAGATGAAAACTTTAAAGCTACAAAAACTCAACAAAAAACTGAACAAACCTACATCTTTGATTGTTGATGACTACTCAACTTGGGCTCCTGAGGATCCCTTAAAGGGGAAGGGCTCTGATGAATACCTCTATGGTGTACACTTTGTGAGTACCTTCCAATCAATAGCTTATAAAATTCAAATTTTTTATCATAATTCGAAAAATCAACTATTAGATATTTAATTATATATAAGTGATCATTTCTACAAAGTTTCAACCAAATCGAAAATCTTTAAGGGATTCATAATCATAATTTACCAAGTATGAACATGAACAGTTCAACTTTGACAAATTTGATGCGTTCATTGATTTGATCTCGTTCAATGCCTTAATAATTTTTAAATTAGATGAAAATTTACACAATTGATCTACTTATATATATCTAAATATTCAACGGTTGATCTTTTAAAATGTGGTTGAAAAATATATTTTATAAGAAGGTACTCACCAAGTGTACACCATAAAAGTACTTGAGCCTCCCTCTCCTTTAAGGACTCGTTTGGCTGTTTGGAAAGGAAAGGGGAAGTACTTCCCCTTTCCTTTCCCTTAGGAAGGGAACAAATAATTTTCCATTAAGGTGTTTGTTAGCACCGGGAGAGAGAAAGGAAAGTAGCTTTATGTTTCCTCTAATGGGGATAGAAACTGAAATATCATGTGTGTAGCCAGGTTAATTTGGTCACAAAAGATTGTAATGATGGCTGGAAATTGGAGGGAAACGAATTCCTAAGGGGGAGTTGAGGGAAACAATTTCCCCCCAAAATCCTCTTCCCTCCGGAACAACATTACCTTCCTACATTTTTCCAAACAAGGGAAAGTCCACCATTTCCTTTCCTTACCCCTACTTTCCGTGAACCAAACAGAGCCTAAGTTGGGTTTAACATGGCGAGCTTGAAATTACATAAACAATAATATTAAGGCCACCCAAATGAAAAAGATTGAAGCTTTATGCAGAGCCGTCTTCTTATTTTAATAGCGGTGGGTGTTTTTTCTTTTCTAAGTTTTTCTTGGCTTCAACAAAATGGAAATAGAAAGAAATGAAAGGCGTCTTTTGGGTGATGAATTCACGAGTCATGTCAAAGCTTGCACCAGCTTTGTTTTCATAACTGAATTTGAGCGTTCCCATTGCTTCTTCAACTGTGTTGTTTGGAGCTTTAACATGACTATTTCCCTCTCTGTTTTTCTCTTCATTTTTGCCATATTTTAAGTGCGTCATAATTCGAAGGTGGTGACATCATTATTGTATCTACAGCTTGTGCTTGTGTTTTTTTAGTGTAAAATGCTTCAGTTGAATTCAAACTCTCTGGAAGCTTAAAATGGTCATTGGTTCAACCAAAAGCTTTGTCGACATTATAATCTTACTCTACGGTGAGAGCCTAAATATTTAGTATTATCACTATTATGACTATCATTCCGTGAATATTCAAAGTTTACGGAATGAGTGATTTCATTTAAATTTATCATTGCGTGAATAGATGATAAACGCAAGTAATTTCTTGATCTTGTTCTCAAAAAAGTTAGTTTATATTGATACTTTGTCCTATGAGCCAAAATGTTAACAGTACGTATTTGCAGAAAATAAACCTTAAACGAGACCTTTGGTACAGTATGTAGGCATTTATTCCCACCATCGACCTAGAAATGAAGATAGAGCTTTTAGAGACCAATAAACATATGTAAGGTTATGCAAATTTTAAAGTCAATGGAACGAGATATTGGATACACATGTATTTTGGAACCATAAGCAGCCAGCCACATCTTCATGCCCTTCATTTTTCACAAAAGAGTAAAAAAAATATTTTATAGAGGATTCAATGATTTCATTCATCCTAATTTGGAGTTAATATAGATGTACGAATAGTTTACTAATAAAAAAAGATATTTACACATTCTTATCACATCTACAGCAATTAATTGTAATCACAATGAGATATTCATAATAATTTTTCCAACACTTCCCTAAAGCTAGTGTATAGATGTCAATCATGCACAACTTGTCAATTTATCTTACAAATGCTTGGTGTAACAACCATTTAGTGAGTACATCCACCAACTGTTCTTCAGACGTTACAAACGGGAACTGTATAACCTTCTTATCAAGATTATTCCTGATAAAATGTCGATCAATTTTCACATGTTTGATTCTATCATGCTGTACAAGATTATGAGCAATCTCAATTGCAGCAGTATTGTCACAATGCAAATCAATGGCATTTCGAAGTCTATAGCCTAACTCCTTCAACACATTCTGAATCCACAATAATTCACATACACCATGTGCTATTCCACGATATTCAATTTCAACACTAGAGCGGGCAATCACATTCTGTTTTTTACTGCACCGAGTAACTAAACTTCCACCAGTAAATGTGAAGTACCCTGATGTAAACATCCTATTAGTCATGTCACCAGCCCAATCCGCATCAGTATATTCTATGATACCAAACTCACCATCCTTGGAAAATAGTAGACATTTTCCAGCTGTAGACTTTAAGTACCTGAGTATTCGCATCACAACTTTCATATGCTCTTCACTGGGATCATGCATGAACTGACTGACAACACTTACAACATATGCAATATCAAGACGAGTATGTGACAAATAGATCAACCTCTCTACTAACTGTTATACCTTCCTTTATTTGTTGGAACCTGTCCATGACATAATTTCAGCTTATGATTCATCTCAATGGGCGTACAAGCAGGTTTACAATCTAACATTCTGGTCTTAGTAAGAAGATCAAGCACATACTTTTGTTGTGACAAAGTGATTTCCAACTTGGATCTAGCAACTTCAATTCCCAAGAAAAATATTTCAATGGACCCAAATCTTTCATCTCAAATTCTTGGGATAAATGCTTCTTCAAATCTTCCATCTCAGCTGGATCATCGCCTGTAACAACCATGTTATCCACATATACAATCAGAGCAGTGATCTTACCACCCTTGTGTTTAATGAACAAGGTATGATCAAAGTTACTCTGTTGATATCCAAACTTCTTCATGACTCCAGAAAATCTCTCAAACCAAGCTCTAGGAGATCGCTTTAAACCATACAATGACTTCTTCAATCTGCAGACTTTTCTAACATCACATGGCTTATAGTTAACACCTAGAGTAATATCCATGTACATATCTTCTTCTAAATCTCCCTTCAGGAAAGCATTCTTCACATCAAATTGGTGAAATGGCTAGTTATGTCAAACTGCTAAGGCTATGAGGATGCGTACAGTGTTGATCTTTACTACTAGGGCGAATGTCTCTTGATAATCCACTCCATATCACTGAGTGTAGCATTTTTCAACTAGACGAGTTTTATATCGATCAATGTTTCCATCTGCCTTCAGCTTCGCTACATATACCCATCTACATCCAACTGTCTTCTTTCCAAGTGGTGCTGGAACAAGCTCCCACGTTCTATTCTTTCATAGGGCTTCTAATTCTTCATTCATAGCTTGCTTCCACTTTGAATCCTCCAAGACATCCTGCACATTACTGGGAATATATATTGTAGATAATTGATTAACAAGAAGTGCATATGATTCAGACAACCTATGGTGAGATACAAAGCTATGGATGAGATATTTGGCATGAGTTTCTAGGGTTGGTTCATACTGTTTCTTTGGAATCCCCTTAGTTCCCCGTTGAGATCTCCTAGGCATACTAATTTCTACTTTACCCAATTCAATGTTGTTAATACGTACCTTAGGTGAGACATTCTGGGAAGACTCTTTAGTTGATGGAGTAGAAGGGGGGTCTTCATGAGATCTCAATTCAAAAGAAGGTTGAACTGCATGTGATGTTTCAGCTTCAGGTCCAGTCTTCGATGGATCGAAAGTATCATTCGATCCATCAAAGGTATCTCTCAGGTTTGTTTCAGGTGCAAGCTTCGATGGATCGAGAGTGTCCTTCAATCCATCGCAAGAAGCTCTCGGATCCAATTTAGGGACAATGTTCAATAGATCAGGAGTGTCCTTCTATCCATCAAATGGGGCTCTCGGGTCCGATTCAGGGGCAGCTTTTGATGGATCAAGAGTGTCATTCGATCCATCGAATGAGGTTCTCGGGTCTGATTCAGCTGCTTCGAAACTTCTCTCCAAATTCTCCAATTCTTCAAATTCTGGTATATTCAGAGGATTTTCTTCACATACACTGTTCTCCATCTGAAGGGAAGACTCTGAAACTCCCCCTGAGTAACATGGTTCATGTTTACGAAAGGAGACATCCAACGAAACATGCATTTTGTTATGGAGTGGGTCATAACAACGATAAATTTTCATTAATTTCATTCATCCCAATTTGGGGTTAATATAGATGTACAAGTGGTTTTCTAATAAGAAAAGATATTCACACATTCCTATCACATTTGCAGCAATTAATTATAATTACAATAGGATATTCACAATATTCTTTCCAACAAAAAGCACATCCACTCATTTGATTCTTGTTGCAATGTATCCATTTAGCGTATAATCAACTAGAGTAACGAAGGGTTCAATCTTTGAAACTCTTATCAGTGTGGTGGATTGAGTTTCATGAAAAAGATTGCTTTGGAATTTACTTAGAAGGTGTATCTTTTCGTGTGAGACTCGTTTAATCTTGAATTGATTCAAGCGATACATTACTATTTCCGTGTGTGAAGAAGGAAAAGAAAAAAAAAACACGGTCTTATGTCAATAAATTTAGCTTAAGCGAGTTAGATTGTAATATGACATCGAGTAAGACCAAAGAACAAAATATTGGATATTGAGGATATATTGACACTTTAAATTATGGATATTTCAACGAAAATATTGATATTACTAAATATTCGAGAGATATTATAAAGATTTAAAAGCTATAATTAGTTGATTTTCTTTCATATCTTCTAATCAAAAAGAGTATTTCTACGTAACTAAATAATAAAAAATAACAAAAATCAACGTAACAATGTTGGCTGGGTATTTGGATATGCACTTTGGTGACTTGGGGTAGATTCTCAATAAAATTGCACGTGTTTTTGCTTGAAATTTACTTCTATACCACTAGATTTGGGCTTGGGCATCCATAATTAGCCCGATTGCAATCAGTTTCTTTAAATCTTGTCAAAATATAAATTTCGCCGAAATTTTCAATTTTTAATTCCTTTAAGACCAAGTATTCAATAAAATAGAAGGGACCAATCTTAATCACAGCAGACTAATGCATGTCTTTTCACAACTACTTGTCAACCAAGGCTTACCATTGCACTGGCTGCTTCTGTTTGTACTTGTAGTTTCTTCTTGCGCCAAGATTTCCACGGTCTGCTAGGAATAAATCAACAAACATGAGATTTACATTTGGTAAATTTCTCTATTTGCATGCACTACTCTGCCTCTACAATGAGAATTAAGGCTTAATTTGTTGAGAGCTGGGTCAAATAAGCGACTCATTAGCCTCTTCACTGCAGCATGCCTTGAATTTTTCTTTTGGTACACCAAGATCAAGAAAGAGTTCAAATATTTGGCTTTTGCTTTTACAGCTTAACATTGTTCATTTTTACATGCTGCACGTCTGGACTCATATCATACTTCAAATTCACCTTCCTACATGTTTCTGATTCTCATTTACCCCTTTTAACCGGAGAGGCTTCCCTCCACCTTCCACGTAATTCTACCTTTGCACAATTCCTTATGTGCCATTCTTTTACATAAATAGTGAAACTGGGCAATTAACAATCCACTGGAGCTGTACAGTCGCGGCTGACGTCGAGCACTGCCAGTAGATCTTCGCGGCCAAAATCCTAGACTCCGACCTCGATATGGCCTTCAATCTTCAAATGTAGGATGCCCTTACCGACTCGATCTCTTGCTCTGAAACTCTCTTACTCATTCACCACTACTTTACATACTTCGTTGTCGCCGTCGTCGTATGAGCCTAAAGACGACTATTGGATCTAGAGGCAACGTTCATACTCGACGACGAGTAGTGTTGGGAGAGGAAACAACGCCGTGTCAGTGAGAGTGATGGCGGTGGTGAAGTATAAGCGGAGGGAAAAGCAGCCAAAGAAGATGATCGAGAAGAGGATCCTGGAAGGCAAGGAGGTATGTGGCGAGGGAGATCCGATCACGGATGAGTGCAAGGTGGCCTAGGATGAAGTCAAGGAGGTCAGTCAAGCCAAGACTGATCTCGGGCTCAAATTGAAGGTCAGAGACCCTTGAGTAATCTAAAGGTCCTAGAGGGGGTGTGAATAGATCCTTAACGACTTTTTCTCTAAAGTATGGTGATTAATAATCAGAGTTAGTTATGTGAAACTATTCTGACAATTAGATGAACCAAGTAAACATACGATGCTATAAGTACATAGGACAAATAACACATGTATGTTTTTTTCTCGCAGAAACCCTGCAATTAGGGATAAAAACTGCATGACCCTTTCTCTTGAAGGCCAAAGCTTTCCAATATGTAACAACACTTTTACAAGACTATAGTTCCGATAATAGCAAGGAAACGGTGCTATCCTATCTAGACTCGCGCACTAGACTAAGAGCTATACTCCATCTTGTATATAAGAGTTTTACAAATGAAAGTTTAAAAAAGTTTAACAAATGAGCTTAGTTATCGCACAACTAACTCTCTTGAAAACTCTTCGGGTTGCTTGCATCTATTATAAAGAACTCATGGAATGCAAGATGTATGTAGATGAGATGAAAGGGTTTTCATGTAGACTTTAAAACATAAAGCACAATACAAAACAATAAGCACAAGCTTAGACTTTGTTTTGAAGAAAGAGTGTGACTACCATCTAAAACAACCAAGTCTTAAACATGGGGCTGCAATGTGTATATATAGCCACGGGAAGGAGGGAAAATGCTTTGCTCAAAGTAATCCTAGCCATATATTTGAGACTTGATCACCACACAAATTTTTCTTTAATGTTAAAGAAAAGATCTAGCCAAGTGAACTTAGCTCACAGCCAAGTAAATTTCAGTACAGATTGTGTACTTGGCTGTGAGCTAAGTTCACAATCTGTACTGAAATTTACAGCCATGCATTGAGCTGTAGACAACTAAGACATTTTACCCCAAAATATCTTTCTTATCTTAAGGTAAAGTGAAAGTGTGTTTTGTATAAAACATAAGCTTCATTTTAACAAATACCATATGGTCAAAAATATGTTTTGGAAAAGGTTTTCATATTTATAAAAAGCTGTTTTAATAAACCTGAACATAAAGATTTGTGAAGGCAGGGGCTTTCGGGATATGAACCCATGTAGGTATCCTCTGTGAAAAACAGTGAATGTATATGCATGTTTTTCCCTTGAGCCCATGAGTTCTTTACGGTGTATCTTTAATCTCTTTGCTTGTTTCTTCACTTGTTTCGAGTGCTCTAAATCATGTTTTGTAATCATATAAGATATGTCAATAATCATATACCTTCATAATCTACGAAGATTAATCAATAATAATCTCCATCATTTTCTGTTCTAGATCAGTTATTATATGATGGATCCAGTGATTAATGGATGCCCAGAAGAGTTGCAAGTGTGGAATGAGGGTGGTCGACGGCGATAATTCGGCAGCAGTTGAATTCCTTGTGTGGGTAATTATTCCAAAGGGCAAAATGGAACCCACCATTTGATCAAAATATGAAAATGATAAAGTCAACTCTATCAAGGTTAAAGACTGAAAGGTGCATTACAATTGCGCAGGTGATGTTCCACAACCAGTGAAGAGAAATAGTTTCGCGTTTTGACCAAATAACATGTCTCCTCACATTCTTCCTATTATCACAACAATTGCCATAACACATGGTTATATCTTTGACTTCTTGTTGGAGAATTGAGCTCCATTTGTTTTTGGTTCTTGGAGGCTCATAATAAGCATCTGCTATATCAGCTTGTTGAGAACTTTGATTGAAAAAGCTTAGCAAACAGAGTTCAACGATATACTGGATGAATGACTAACTTCTTATTAAACAAGATTGACTTATATAGCCTTACAACTCCAATAGATTAACTAGAAACAAGTTCACGTTTAGCAGTAACTATGCTAACGTGCAAATCAACAACTAACAATAGTAGTAGACCCTAAAGATTAGAAATTATTTAAACTGAAACAAAACTAAGTAAAATAAGACTCAGTAAATCCTGATTTAAAGCACCTAACACCTCTTCACAGCTACCAAATTTCAACCTTTGATTACAAAACTAGTGTATGTTTTTTGGGTTTTGCTCTAATTGGTCTCCTCGGTATAATATGAAATCACAAACTAAGCAGTAAGCAGCCGGAAGAGGACAAAGAAGCACATCAGCAGACCAACAATGTCTCCTTTCCTAATCTGAGATATTTTTTATATGAAAGAGATTCCTTGTGCTGCCGACTCCTTCTCATGATTCCATGTCCTCCTTTCTCGTTCATACATGTTACAAAGTTAAAACTAATAATCAACCACATCTAGTATTGCCATTAACAGTTTTATATGAGAATTTAAACTTAAGGTACTTCTTCATTGTGAAACTTCAGACGACCTTTCGTAAAAATTGTCTACTACTCTTTGTGTGCGTTAATATGACAATAAGTATCACAGTACTATCAATCATCGATCGACTATGTAAACACTGCTAATAATAATAACACTTTCGATTTTAGATTACACGTGTCCATAATTAGAAATTTAAAAACAACGTCGTCTGAGCACGAATTCAGTCCAGATCTTTCCAACAAATAAAGCTTTCATCTTTCTCACTACCACATTACTAATCATAGTAACACATTTTATTTTAGATTATGTCTCCATTATTAACAAAATAGAAATTCGAAAATGACGTCGTCTCAACGGGAGTAACCGATACTATTCATTTCACATATTTTTTGAGAAACAATCCGTTTTCCTAACCCCAAATCTCTTATAAAGCTCGCAGTTTTCTCACTACCATTATAATTCCGCAAAATCCCAATCACCATCAAAACAGAAGAGCCCATTGCAAGTCTTCAATCTCCGAGGCAAAATTCCCCAAATTTCACCTGTAAAATTTTGAGTTCCCAAAATCACGTACACACGCCCTTGTCTCTACCACCAAAAACCCCTTGAAAAGAATAAAGATCAGAAATTTAAGCTTCAAAATTTCCACTCTCTCTCACACAGATAGAGTCAGTCACACTAATCCCACTCAGCCTCTCTCTCTCTCTCTCGCCCTCTCTCTCCTACGGTGATATCTGTCGCCTTCAACTAGCAACTTTCCACCACTCACATTCTCTCTCTCTCGCTTTGTCAATTTGTTATATATAAATTGATTTTTTAGGGTTTTGAATCAAATGAGTAGTACTACGACTCAAGTTGATGATGAGCCCTCGGCTCAGTCCAACACAGCGCTCGTTGAAATTGGAAACCCTCAAACCCCAAAAGACCCAATAGACGAAGAAGAAGAAGACCCTGAAGAATTTGAAGAAGAAGAAGAAGACCCTGTAGAAGAAGAAGAAAACGGCGGCGGCGATCCGATGGAGGAGGAAGCCTCCGGTGGAGGCGGCGGCGGCGGAAGTCCCTCTGCTGTGTTCTGTATTGGGTTGAAGCAGCCTAGGTCTGTTTTGCAGCATAAGATGAGTGTTCCTGAACTTTGTCGCAATTTTAGGTACTGAAAATTTGGGAGCTCAGTTTTGTGTCAATTGTGTGTTTTGTATTGGATTGGAGTCATTGGGTGAATGAAAGTGATTGAATTGTAGAGGTTTGAGGTGGTTAGGGAAATAAAGTTTGAGTCTTGTGAAAATGAAATGCTCATTTTGTTTCAATTGTTTGTTTGTATTGGATTGGGATGAATGAAAGTGATGGAATTGTACTGGTTTGAGGTGGTCAGGGAGAGAAAGTTTGAATCTTTGCGAAAATGAGTTGAAAATTTGATGTCAGGTGATATTTGTTTTAGAGAATTGTGGATGATATTCTGGTACTGTAGTTAGTTTAGGTGTGGATGATCTAGTTATGGCATTTCCGTGTAATGAAATGGTTGATAATTAATTACATTCAGTGACTTTTGAAGCCTGTAGGTGGATGTTAGTAAATGAAAGTCTTATTCAATAGAGAATTTTTTTTAGCCACATTTTGTAACAATGGCTGCTTTATTGTTGTCAATGGGGAGCTTCCCTTTGTCGTCACTTGTTTACATCTTTGTTATCTTGTAATTTCTTGATCTTACATAAGTGTTATAAGGTTCTGTGGGCATTGTCTCATCATTAAGTTTGGTGATGGTATTTGTGATATCTATCTGCCATGCTTTCATTCTGGTGAATGAAATTTGTTATTTTGAAATTGTATATTTATTTCTGTCTTACTCGTTTGTTCGTATCCCAGTGCTGTTGCTTGGTGCGGGAAGCTGAATGCCATCGCTTGTGCCTCAGAAACTTGTGCAAGGATTCCAAGGTTGGTATTGTTTGTCATTTGTCACCCTGTCAAGCCATGAGAGAATGTCTCTCTAGCTGGTGCAAGATAGTTTGGATTTCTTTTATTAAGATATTATGAGATATGTGTGATTATTGGAAGCTACTTTTGTTTTTGGTTGCTTCCAATTAGTAAATTGGATATGAAAGGAATGGAGGTTCTATCTATGTAGCCACCTCTTCTATTGTTTGCTTCGGAGTAATAATTGGATAGGAGAAAGCACTATGGAAGGAATAAAGAAGTTCTCTATGTAGCTACCATTTTAAGAATAAAAGGTCGTTTTTGCCGTCCAAATTAAAGCTATATTGCATCCTCGATATTCTGTTGATTATAATTTTGTTTCCGGATAACAAGTATAAAGTGTAAACTTAGCCAGCATTTGCAAATTAATGTTCAGATCTTCATATTTCTAATCTCCGTAGTTTAAAATATAGCTGGCCTAGTTGGTGTTACAGTTTGAAGTTTGTTTGGCATATATCTTACTGCCCCTAGGTCCCACCTAATAGTTCTGTTCATATACAGTTTTGACTTTTGTTTATGTAATTGCTTTCTGTAGTTCTAATGCAAACCCACCCTTTTGGATTCCCATTCATATTGTGATCCCCGAGCGACCAACTGAGTGTGCAGTATTCAACGTTAATGCAGGTTATCTTCTGTTGATTTGAAGTTAGTTGTTTTGCATAGTTGCACAGTTCCACATTATGAAGTTCGATGGTCACTGCACTGTTTCTGTAATGCTGGATAATATTGATTAGTGCTTTTGAACATTTCACAGATTCTCCTCGTGATTCGGTTCAGTTTATTGAATGGTCACCTACTTCTTGCCTTCGTGCCTTACTGATTGCTAATTTTCATGGGAGAATAACGATCTGGACTCAACCTTCTCAAGTAAGCTACACTTGATGGATTGAAATGTTCAACAATTTGCAGATTTTTTCACATTACAATACTGTTGGATAATAATATAAGAATTTAATTTCTGTTTGTTGGCCTCACATTTTTGTTCGCAAAGCTATTATATAAATTTGTATACTTGGTTTCCGCTGTGTAGGGGCCAGCAAATTTAGTACGTGATGCTAGCAGCTGGTTGCCAGAACATGAATGGCAGCAAGATATTGCAGTTGTTACAAAGTGGCTTTCAGGGGTGTCACCAGTAAGAAATTTAATTGCCCTATACTTGTTTACTTATTGTGAATATGTTTTCTTAATTGTTTATCTGAATGTTGCTCTTATTCGGATGCAACATTATACCTTTCTTGTTGTTAATATGTATTCACTACATGCTTCCATTTTGTGTCTACTGGCGTGATCTTGATTCCCTTGAGGTTCTGATGGATTTTTTCCTTCTTACCTTTTCAATGAATCAGTATAGGTGGCTTTCCTCAAAATCAAGTCCTTCAAATGTAAAGTCAACTTTTGAAGAAAAATTTCTTTCACAGCAATCCCCAAATTCAGGTGGTTATTCTTTCATCTTGGTGTCCTCTCGTGATTTCTTGTTCTCTGATAACCAAGTTGACAGTCATCTGTTTTTCAGGTTTCTTGCATCTGATGCAATATTTTTATTTTCTTGTTTCAGATAGGTGGCCAAACTTTCTGTGTGTCTGTTCTGTTTTCTCATCAGGCTCCGTTCAGCTTCATTGGTCTCAGGGGCCTCCTAATCAAAGTACAGCTGCACCTAAGTGGTTCCAAACTAGCAAGGGACTCTTGGGTGCTGGGCCTAGTGGAATTATGGCTGCCGATGCTATCATAACAGATAGTGGTGCTATGCATGTTGCAGGTGTTCCAATTGTGAACCCATCAACTGTTGTTGTATGGGAGGTTACTCCTGGCATTGGAAATGGATTTAACGTAACTCCAAAGATAACCACAAGCAATGGTGTCCCACCGTCATTAAGTCCTCCCAAATGGGCCGGTTTTTCGCCTTTGGCTGCATATTTGTTTAGCTGGCAGGATTATCTAATATCTGAATTAAAACAAGGGCGAAAGCAGACAGATTCAGATTTCAGTGATATTGTACCCCTACATTGCTCTCCAGTTTCAAATTTTTCAGCATATGTGAGCCCTGAGGCTGTTCAATCTGCAACAACTACCACATGGGGATCTGGAGTTACTGCAGTTGCCTTTGATCCAACTTGTGGTGGTTCCGTCATAGCCGTTGCCATAGTTGAGGGTATTAATCTAATTCTTTTTTCCTTTGAGTTATATATCATGTTTTTTTGGATAAGAACAAAAACTTGCTTAGAAGATGTAGACTGTATACAAGTAGTATAAAGTGCACTCTTTGTCTTCACCTGTGCAGGACAATACATGTCTCCTTATGATCCAGATGAGGGTCCTTCAATTACAGGATGGAGAGTGCAACGCTGGGAATCATCCCTTCAGTCAGTTGTGCTACATCAAATATTTGGGAATCCCACTTCCACATTTGGTGGGCAGGCACCGATGCAAACCGTATGGCTGTCTACAGTGGACAGAAGCATACAACCAACTAATGATTTTAAAAGTCACCAAGCGGCTGCAACAGGAGTAATCTCTGAGCCAAAGAAGACACCTGATTTGAGCATTGAGAAAGCAAAAAGAGTCAATTTTGATCCTTTTGACCTTCCTAGTGATGTTAGAACGCTTGCTCGGATAGTATATTCTGCTCATGGCGGTGAAATTGCTGTTGCTTTTCTCCGGGGCGGTGTTCACATCTTCTCTGGTCCAAACTTTGCACCTGTTGATAACTACCAGATTAATGTTGGATCTGCAATTGCTGCTCCTGCCTTCTCATCAACAAGCTGCTGCTCAGCTTCTGTTTGGCATGATACTAGCAAGGACCGTACCATTTTGAAAATACTTCGTGTCCTTCCACCTGCTGTTCCAAGCAGTCAAGTGAAGGCAAACTCGTCAGCATGGGAACGTGCAATAGCAGAAAGGTACTTCTAAGTCCCCACAATTAGTACTTCTGGATGCCTAGATATAGAGGTGGTTGGATAATTCATTTTGTATGCCGTTAAAATTTTAACTTTCATGGCAGGTTTTGGTGGAGTCTTTTGGTTGGAGTTGATTGGTGGGATGCAGTTGGTTGTACACAGAGTGCTGCTGAGGATGGTATTGGTAAGTTTAGTTGGTTCTTTTCGTGTATTACTGTGTCTAATGCATGTCATGCTTCAAGTCTTTTATAGTTGAGGGAAGATGCTTAGTGTTCTCTCTTATCTATTATTCATGCCTTTCAAAGAGGGAAGATGGTCATTAGATGATGTGCTGCGCCTTTCCTGACCTTGCTATTTTCTTATGGTGCAGTTTCTCTGAACAGTGTCATTGCAGTATTGGATGCAGATTTTCATTCTCTTCCTTCTACTCAGCACAGACAACAGTATGGTCCTGTAAGTTTCTCTGGCCATTAAACATGTACTATATTTGTATTTACCATTACTTAGTATGCATGGCTGCCCCATGGCTTTTCAATTTTTTTTCATAATTTTGGCTCTTTATTTCTGTTCGAGATGGTGGTTGTAGTTCATGCACTGTTATCATGCCTGTTTCATTTTCATATCTTCATTCAGTAGTTTTATTGGTAAGACTAAGAAGATTATACATGTTATGATGCAGAGTCTAGATAGGATAAAATGCAGACTACTAGAAGGCACAAATGCACAAGAAGTTAGGGCAATGGTTTTAGACATGCAAGCGAGGTTGTTGCTAGACATGCTTGGGAAAGGAATAGAATCAGCTTTAATAAATCCATCTGCCCTGGTACAAGAGCCATGGCAGGCATCTGGTGAAACGTTATCAGGAATCGATCCTGAAGCAATGGCTATTGATCCAGCACTGGTTGCTAATATTCAGGTTGGTCCTCCATTGATTTTTTGTGCCTCAGTTTAAAATTGTTTGGACTCAAGTTATGATATTCCTTCACATTTCCCACCTTTGGTCTTTCCTAATTTATTCACTGTATTGCAGGCTTACGTTGATGCAGTTCTTGATCTAGCTTCACATTTTATCACTCGCTTGCGGCGCTACGCAAGTTTTTGTCGCACACTGGCAAGCCATGCTGTTACTGCTGGCACTGGTAGTAATCGAAATATAGTGGCTAGTCCTACCCAGAGTGCGGGTTCTCCTGCAACAAGTCAGGGTCAGTATGCAACTCTCTTATTAGGAATAGCTAGAAAACAGTAACTTCAATAGGTTCAAGTGCAAACTGATTATAAGAAATGATTAAGATCCAATTTAAACAACAGTGTGGTCAATGTCATGCCACGGTGTTTAGAATTTTAGAAGTTTCAAGGCAGCTGAAGGTTTGAGTAGTATGCTTTTACTTACATTGATGTTTCTGCAGATACTTTGTTTAAATTAATTTTTTTTCAAATATCGTCACCAACAGGAGCAGATTTTCTAATCAAATGAAACCTCTCTTATTCAGTACCCTGTTTCACATTGCTCTCATTTGAACACACCTTCATGATGTAATGGCATTCTTTTTCAGGAGCTCAAAATGGGACACCAACTTCCACGGGAAACACCCAGATGCAAGCCTGGGTACAAGGTGCCATTGCTAAGATTAGTAGTACCTCTGATGTAGTGCCCAATTCAACTCCCAACCCCATCAGTGGCCCTTCTTCTTTCATGCCAATCAGTATAAACACAGGAACATTTCCTGGAACACCTGCTGTTAGGCTGATTGGAGACTGCCATTTTCTTCATCGGTTATGCCAGCTTTTGCTTTTCTGTTTTTTCTTTCGGCGAACTCAGCTGCCCCGTTTTACTGGGGGTGCACAGAGAAATACTGATGCAAATATGCAAAAGCCTCAGCCTGGGGCACCTGGGAAGGTTGAAGAAATTAGTTCTGTTTCTGTAAAACCATCCTCAACCATGGGTAGACTGGAGGAGGGTCAAGCAGCTCGGGCTGGTCAGATCATACCTGCAACAAAAGGAACTGAGGAAGGACCTGCTGGACGGTCAAGATTGGGAGCTGGAAATGCTGGTCAGGGATACACTTTTGAGGAGGTAATTACTAACGCTCTTTTATCTTTCGAGTTGTCTGTGCAAAGAAGATATCTTGTTTTAGTTGTGTCTATATCTGCTTAATATCTTCATCACTTGATCCTTAAATTGAATTAATCTTAATCCATATTCTTATGTATAAATACTGAAGTTGATACACTGTGAAGGCATTATTATATATCTTAATCAGTCATCTTATTACCTCCTTTGTCAAAGAGTGCAGAACTTATATCGATTTTTCTGTTACTGTGCAGGTGAAAGTCCTTTTCCTCATCCTTATGGATCTTTGCCGGAGAACGGCAAGTCTGCAACATCCATTGCCAGTTTCTCAGGTGGGAAGCAGCAACATTCAGGTGCGGCTGCATTACATTGATGGCAATTATACTGTACTTCCAGAAGTCGTGGAAGCATCCCTCGGCCCTCATATGCAGGTAGGTTTGTAATTTCTTATGACGGAATTACATGGATCACCTTCACTTTTCATCAGTAGTGGTGTCAAATGATACTACAATAGATAGAATAGCATACTCAAGGGATGTTCTCCAGCTTTAGGCTAAAGTGGTTGCTTAAAATTTTAAGTCCCATATCTTTTCTGCCAAACCCAATGTGAAATCCTCTTTTCGGTTCAACTGTTTCTCATGCTACATGTTTGGATTCCTCTCTAATCTTCTTTATGCTCTCTGATGGGTGCTACAGAATATGCCCCGGCCTAGAGGTGCAGATGCTGCTGGTCTATTACTCCGAGAATTAGAACTCCACCCTCCAGCTGAAGAGTGGCACAGGCGGAATATGTATGGTGGTACTTGGTCCGATCCGGATGATGTAGGCCATCTGGATGATACTCCCAAGCTATTTAGTCCTCATGACTCGGTCGATTTGGGATTGATGGAAAGTTCTGATGTCTATTATGGGTCCCATGGCCTGTGGCCCAGGAAACGCAGAATGTCTGAAAGAGATGCAGCTTTTGGTTTGAACACTTCTGTGGGTCTGGGGGCATATCTCGGTATTATGGGATCACGGAGAGATGTTGTTACTGCTGTATGGAAGACTGGTCTTGATGGTATTTGGTACAAGGTTTGAAATGAAAACTCCTGTTTTTCTTTTCCCCTTCCAGAGTTAATATCATGCGGTGCCTTGAGTCTTACTTGTGTACAACTATATGATCATGCAGTGTATAAGATGTTTACGGCAGACTTCAGCTTTTGCTTCACAAGGTGCTACTAGTCCACCTAATCAGACTGACAAGGAGACTTGGTGGATAAGCCGCTGGGCTTATTGTTGTCCTATGTGTGGCGGAACATGGGTTCGAGTTGTATAGACGACTGCACTGAAGATGCCATTGTTTGGCGGCTTTCTTTACTTTCAAGTATGTGGTGAGTTCCATGATAGTGATGCAGAAGACAATACTGACCATTGACAATTGAGGACACACCAGCAGGTGTTTGTTAAGGTGACCAATAGAAGAAGATTATATCGGTCAGTACTCAAAAATCATCGTTATCTTTCAACACTAGATACTTGCAATGCTATTTGTTTATCTCATGAAGAGTAAGCTTCAACAAACTCTCATTTGTGTGAGCATGACTTTGATACTCTTGATTCATTGCAGGTTGATAGAAAATCTTTGCTCTCATCTTGATAGATAAGATATAGTCAGTTCTCATATTGTATCGAAACAGTTGCTGCTAAACAATGGAGTGGAGATTCATTTCCTTCGGCAATAGTTTTTACGGCTGTTCTTACTTTGACTAATCCCTCCACTTATTATGTCGATAATTAATCGATGAGTGTGAGGAGAGGATAGGTTCTGCAAATCTGAAGGAAGCAATGTATATGGCCCTCTCATTTAGTCTCTATTCTACTTATTCCAGCAAACTTCATGTTCAAAAATGGATGTTCACACCTCTATGTGTAGATTTGGCCAACTTTAGTTGTTACATGACACACAATTGTTCAAGCGATTCAATGAGCAATGAGATTAAAATGGACAAAGGTTTTACTATCTTTGATATTCATATACATGTATCCTTCTATCCAAGAACTTGAAGAATGTCATTTTTAAGAACATTGAACATGTAGAGAAGTGGTTAAAATCCTAACCAGAGGTCCAATATATCCGATATCCGATGAGATTTACATACGTAATTTTAATAATTATTATGGTTTGAGTCGTTATTATTAAATTATAATTTATGGACACGTTATACATATAATTCAAGCAGATAACAGACTGAACTCTTAGAGCATCTTTAACAGCTCTTGTATAAAATCTCTATTATACAAGACTAAAACACAAAATTTGTATAATTGTTTGGGGTCAACTCCAACAGCTCTTCAATTATATTCTTAAAAAATAAATGCTAATCTCTATAATTTAATGAGTATATGGATATTTCTCAAATCAAGTCAATAAATTGTAGGAGAGAGACAAAAATTGATGTGTTTTTGTTCATATTTGGAGAAGAGAAGGTTGAATTGTGTAGGTGAGCAATAAATTTTTAGAGATTTTTAGATGGTTATACAAATTTTGAGTTTTCTATAGATATAGAGATTCTCTCTCCTCTTTATCCATTTTCTATAGAATACAAGACAGTTTACAAGAGCTGTTGGAGCCAAAAATATGTATTTTTTCAATAAAATAACAATTTTTGTGTTTTTACAAGAGCTGTTGGAGATGCTCTTAGACGATGTCCCGAATGATCTTATGGTTTGAATTATTATCACTAAATTACAATTTGTCGACTAAGTTATACACACAATTGAGGCAGATAACATATTGACTCTAAACTACAATTTGTCGACGAAGTTATACACATAATTCAGGTAAATAACATATTGAACTCTTAGTCGATATCGTCTATATCATTCGGTGCTTACTTTAGATCTCAGATGAGTTTACGTAGAAGAAATTTTAAATAATAAATTATATTAGACAAAAATAAGACTAAATTGATTTTAGAAAGAAAAAAAAAATATGACGTAGGCGTGAAATATGTGAAATTAGTATTTGCCGGGAAGAGTCGCACACACACTCATCTCAGTCGTATCTGAAAATAGAGGGAGTGGAACTCCGATTAGCCACGTCATCGAATCGGAGAAAAAAATGGGCGGCGGTGGACCCCACTCGCTGGCCTTCAGGGTGATGCCTTTCTTCCAGGTGGACCCCATCCCTCTCTTACTCGACCCCGCCGATCTCCTCGTCGGCGAAGACATCTTCGACGACCCTATCGCCTCCCAACACCTCCCTCCTCTCCTCGACTGCCACGTGTCCTCCTCCTCCGATCCTAGCTACTGCAGCAGATTCCTCCTCCAACGGCCTCTCCGGCCTCCTCGTCCTCCCTCAAGCCTTCGGGTATGTGGACCCCATCTCTCTCTCTCTCTCTCTCTCTGGTTCAATTTCTCGTTACGGTTTTTGAATTCTTGCGCAGGGCGATTTACTTAGGGGAGACGTTTTGTAGCTACACAAGCATCAATAACAGCTCGAATTTCGAAGTCAGGGACATTGTGATCAAGGTTGTTGTGTTTTTTCGATTTCGAAAATGCTCATGTAATTTTGATATGGTTTTTATAGACTTTGGATTTTTTGAGCTGAATTTTGTGATACATTGTGATAGGCGGAAATGCAGAGGCTTGTGCTTTTGGAGACCTCGAAATCCTCGGTGGAGTCCATTCGTGCTGGAGGGCGGTATGACTTCATTGTCGAGCATGATGTCAAGGAGCTCGGAGCTCACACGTGAGTGATTCATTTCTCATCACTACTCATCACAGTTGCCTGTTGTGATTTTTGTTTTTAATAGCGTTGTGGTGTTGTGTGATTAGGTTGGTGTGCACGGCGTTGTACAATGACGGTGGTGATGGTGAGCGAAAGTATCTGCCACAGTTTTTCAAGTTTATTGTGGCGAATCCTCTTTTGGTTCGGACTAAGGTATGATATGTGTGCCTATGGCATTTCCATCTGAGGTTTGAATCTTATTTGTGAAATGCTGAGGGAGTGAAATTTGATTTGATGTGCAGGTCCGTGCTGTTAAGGTACGTTTGAGGTTCACTGTGTGTTAACTGTAAGTTTGAAAGTTCTGTCTTTTTGTTATATCCATGGTGTTTTGAGTGTAAAGATTAGTGATGGTCCCTTGAGACTTGAGCAGTTTCCTGTAACATTCTTTCCAATGATATTTGCATTGTCTCCAGGAAACTACCTTTTTAGAAGCTTGCATTGAAAATCATACGAAATCAAATCTTTTTATGGACCAAGTTGAGTTTGAACCTGCTGGGCATTGGGGTGCAAAACTGCTAAAAGCTGATGAACACCCTTCAGAGATTAAATCTCAAACAAGGTCAAAAGAACAGGCTATTTGTCTGTTGAATTTCAGTTCTGCCTTGTTCTTATTTCATATCTTTCTTGAAGTCTAAAATTGATGTGATCGATATTATTGGGTTATTGATGACAGAGAGACGTTTAAGCCACCGATTCTCATCAGATCTGGTGACGGAATACGTAACTATCTCTATCAGTTAATATCATATGGTTCTGCCCAAATGAAAGTGGAGGGAAGCAATATACTTGGTAAACTTCAGATAACGTGGCGAACAAATCTAGGTGAACCTGGTCGCCACCAAACACAGCAAATTATGGGCACTGTGAGTTTCCATTTCCATATATCTGATAAGAATGTTGGTTCGTTATTTGCTTACTACATTTTAGGTCTTTGTACTGTTTCATCTCTTCTGCAAATTCTGTTTATTCAGAATTTCATTGTAGCTATCACATTTAACCTTCTGATATACTATTTGCAGCCCATAACACGAAAGGATATTGAGTTGCAAGTTGTGGAGGTACCATCTTGCATCAAACTGGAAAGACCATTTTCGGTAAGTCTATTTTCTTGTGTCTTATGTCTCTTGTGAGTTAGGTTACTAAGATAAGTTGCTTTTAATGGATGTTGGACTTCATTCTTCGCCCTATATTTACATATATTCACTTGTTAGTGACAATAATTTAATAAAGTGATTTCGTACTAAGCAACTAAAATGTCATGCAGCTACACTTGAAATTAGCAAATGAGACAGATAAGGAACTTGGCCCTTTTGAAGTTTCTTTATCACAAGAGGATACACGTGAAGAGAAGGTTTTCGTGATCAATGGTCTACAAACTATGGTAATGTGTTAAATGACTCAAATCTTATTCTCAAATTCAAACCATTGTCATTAGTCCTTTCTAAGTTTCATGCCCTGCAAAGATATAATCATTTGCATTTTATCCAATACATGCCAAGTCAATCAGCCTCATGAGATGTTCTTTTATTTTATTTTTATTTTTTATAGCTTATGCTTTGGAATCATTACTGTAGTAGACCTCTGAAACAGTGAAACTCATTAAACCCTGAACTAACTCAAATGGCTTACATTCTTTTGCTTGATATCTCAAGTGTTGCATATCATGACTCATATTTTGAAATTCTTAGTTTTAAGCATCTTGTTATAACTGATGTATGAAGTTAAAATCTGTACAGGTACTTCCTAGTGTTGAAGCATTTGGTTCCAAGGACTTTCCTCTGGTATGAAAATTAATCTTATGGATTCATTTTGAGCTTATTTGATTTCTTGATAATGATAATGACAATGATATGATCATTTAAATGGAAGCTTTCAAGCATCAGTAAATTAGACTTTTTACATGAAGAAACCCTTTATGCCTATGGCATGGCCGTGCAATTTTGTATATTGAATTTCCTGATGGAAGAGCTAAGAATTGAATTTTTAGAGAGAATAACTGTATTGATACATGTATCTAGCTGTCTATTCATGTATGTCAGTTCCTATATTGGATCATTCAGCAATGTGACATTGCTATTTCATATTCGAGATAGTTTGCTTATGATGTTCTTATTTGTTGACTGATTTTTAAGAGGTGCTCTTTGTCAATTCAGAACCTCATTGCTACCAAACTTGGAGTTCAGAGAATCACAGGCATTACGGTTTATAACAGAACAGAGCAGAAAGCATATGACCCTTTGCCAGATTTAGAGGTTTGTTTTCATTTTCTTGAAAATGTAGTTCAGGGTACTTTATTGTTCATCCAAACAGCTACTACACTGCTATATTTGAGAGCCATGTAAAACTTACCTTTACGATCTTCACTGTAAATTCAAATGCTTTATATTATAGCTCTGTTCTGAGCAGTCTTCTGCACTTGATGCAGATATTTGTGGATCTGGACTGATCAGGCCTTGGTTTTGACCGCTTTCACTTCCTGTCTCTTATGGGGAACATTAATCCATTAAGCAGGCCATGATTGGAAATGCACAAAGTCACTGGGTTTGTTAAGCGGGGACACTTTCGCCTTCTCAGGCCTATGAAGACTTGTTTTACTGACCTATTTATTCCGCAAAAGGTGTATCGAAGTGTGATTGCTCATTTTTTTGGGTACCAAATGTAAAGTTGTAAGATTAGAATCCATCCCAGAGTATGATTTGATCATTTAGTTGTGACTTGTGAGGAAGTGAAGTAACCTGTAACAGATTTAACCGATGATACAGATTTCTTATACATGTTCTTAAAAAGAGTATTTTCACATCAGAGAGCAGTTCTATCTGCTTCTATACAAATGATGCTCTAACCCATAAAATTTATTTCATTCATGTATACACGGATACTCATCAACCAAGGTAAAAACAAAGGAATATATACATGAAGCATCCCAATTAAGCCAGAAAAAGCTTTAACAAAAGCTTCAACTGAGTTGAGACTAGGGCTGGGACCGGTTCGGTTCAATCCATTATTTTTAGGAACCGGAACCGTTCAATATACATACGGTTCGGTTCTTTGTATTTTTTAGGAGGAACCTGTATGGAACCGAACCGCAACGCAACAAATCGGTTCGGTTCTACGGTTCTAACGGTTCCTAAATATATAAAGAAAAATCAATAAATAGCCTAATTTGGAAGAAAAAGTACGAAAAAACTACAAAATAGAAAATTAAATACATCCGCAAATCACTCGATCTGCAAGTATCCAACAATCATCGAATCCATTTAGTTCAAATATATTACAAATTGCAAGCTAAAATAAGTTACGTCCAACAAATCTTTAAATTTCTTGTTGAATAGAATAACTAAAGGCAGCAACTATAGTCCACAAAAACTTTTGAACCAAATACTACATATGTACCTCAAAGTTGCATTCTATTTAACAAACTAATTTTTGGTAACTTTTGTTGTCCTTGCATCATCCACATTTTTTTTAAGTGTGAGGGTTTTTTAGTGAGAGTGTGAGAGTTGTTGACTAGGTAGATTAACTAGATTTAGCGTTTTGAGAGGGTTTTTTTCATATACTTTATAGTTAGAAATGAATGATCTTCTATACTCATGTCTATAGTACATAATATAGACTTTACAAGACTACCAATAATATATTGACATGTGTTATTTTTATATTACCGATTTTTTTCGGTTCCTTAAAATTTTGTAACTTAGGAACCGGAATTGGAACCGAAACATTTGCACTTGGAACTGAACCATCAATATTACTTTGCAAAATTCAAAGAACCAAACCGAACCGAACCTAACGGTTCCGGTTCTCCAGTTCTTCGTGGAACCAGTCACAGCCCTACTTGAGACATCAAAAATAATTGAAATGAAGGGACTTCTTCGGTCATCAAATTTTAGTGTGCCTTGAAATTCTAGGCTTGTTGTCCCCAAGCAGCCCAGTTAGCCTCACTTCCGACACGTGGCATGTTGTGAATCTTTGATTGGGCATCAACCTTAAAGTTGGCCCCACACATAACCCCCTCACTATCAGTTTTAGGCATTGCCTTCATTTCCTGCTAGGATGCTCAAAGCTCATGAGTCCTTGCTCACTGTGGAACATACACCCAATTGGGAATGGAGCATAGGACTTGGCACAGCTCTCCTTTATGACCCCCAAGTTATCGGAAATCACGACGGAGCCATCGGCTGCTATTCCCCAATGTAGGCTAACCTAAAGGTCCTAGAGGGGGGGGGGGGGGTGAATAGGCCTTTCTCACTTTTTCGTTCAATCTGATCTCGGGATAGCAAGATAGAGATCTATCCCAAAACACAGAAATGAGTACTGAAAGATAAGACAGTAAGTAAAGAGTGACACAAGATGTTTTTGATAACGCAGAAATCTTACAACCAGGATTAAAACTGCGTGCCTCTAACTCTTGAGGGACAAACCTTTCCACTAACTGGTAACACACACAATTACAAGTTTCTGGCACTCTGGGGATACATAACCTGTATGCTATCCTGACTAGTCTACCCACAAGTACAAACAGAGCTACACTACTTAATCTATGTGTTTACAATTTGGAAATAAAACAGAAGTATCAACTCAGATCTTTAACTACACTTCAAGTTAAAACCTTCTTGATCAACTTCTTGGGTTGGGCATCTCCATACATTATCTCAATGGAATGCACAATGCAATGATGCATATGAGTTTTGAAAAACAGTTTTTATGCTTGAGAAACCATGTCTATTATGCACAATAAAGAGCAACCAAAAGACATGGAAGGGGAAGAGAAGACAGAAGAGAAACTACACTCAAAAGTGCTCTCAAAGAGTAACTAAAACAGAATAACCTAAACCTCAAAGTGTTTCACTCAACCAACCAACTTTCTGAACAGCCTTAGACACAATATATATGCAATAGAATACAGCAGCAAGTAGCAGCAAGTGAACAGGGCAAAACAGAGGTCAAAGACCACAGCAAGGCACGTGAAACGACAACATAAGCAGCAGCCCTATTGCAGCCCTAAAAGCTGTCCAAGATATTGACCCAACACTTCACAGTTTGCAAGACAAACGCATGCTCATAAAGACACCATACAAAGTCAACATCTAATTCCATTTTAAGCAAAGAGTGTTTTAGGAGGGAAACAAAACTTTCCAAGACATATGCTAGAAATGGTAAGCACAGCTTCAGTTAGCATGTGAAAAGCAGATTTGAGGAAGGCAAAAAGCTGTTCAGGCTGTAAAGCATATTACACACTCCTAAAAGTCACATGTGAGCTTAAGACACCTTAATTCAAACGAAATCAACTATCATGCACAAAAGCTCTTGTATTCTGAATTAAGGAAGATCTATGCCTTAGAAGATCACAATCATACAGACTAAGAAATCACCTATGCGACTGAAATCACGTATGGACAGAAATCCAGAATACCAGCAGATCAACGGGGATATGTGCAACAGTTGCTATCCTAAATGAAAACCATGTTATGGGATGCATGAACTACCTGATATCCCAAAGAGATAAGTAAGTGATGCCAACATCTTCAATCTCTTTTCTTGATGATCTTCAGGGCAATTGTGTTTTGTCGATTGTCAAGGGATAGCCAATATCACATATGCCTTCAATCTCCCTCTTTGGCATTCCTTGACAAAACACAATCGTCAAAGAGTACCTACACGGAGATAACAAAACACAAACAACATATGCAGCAAAAGAGTATCCACACACAAAATATTTCAGTACTCCCCCTGACTGGTGTACCCTAATAGGAAGACAACTACCTATCCCAGCCAGGTGATTTATCCCATCCATAACTTCCTGCACAGTTAGATAGTTCTCCCCCTTTTTGTCTAGGACGGACAAAGGGTAAAACCACACATAATATAATAAACCACAAATAAATTGTTCAGCATCCAATCACAAAACCAAAAACCAAAGATGTTTAGGGAATAACAGGAAAGGAACAAACAAGGGTACGTTGAAAGCAAAAGAAAAACAAAAGATATGATCAGCAGTCGTCATCACCCTCATCAATATCAATCTCCTGACCAGACTCCCCCTCAGAAGAGGCAGCAGAACTGCTTGAAGACTTAGTAGCAGGACCGGGAGGAGTAGATGGGTTGGTAGCCCGAGCGCCAGGAGAAGGAGCATCATGAGTAGTGAACACTGAGAGAAGCTGGGTCATAGTAGCATCCAAACGAGCATCCAGGTATCCTTTGAGATCAGAGATAACAGCGGAGATCAGAGCCTGGAAATCCCGACGGAGGAAGGTGTGCTCCATAGATTCAACATATCCCTGGGATTGATTGGCAGATTTAGCAATCGTAAGAACATCCACAGTGGCTAGGTCTGGACCCATAACATCATGAGCCCAGAGAGGGACACCAACATCCGAACAGAGCAGAGTGATCAAGGAAGGATAGTCTAAGGATTTTGTAAGAAACTCCCGATGCTTCACGCCAGCAGTCCAAATGGCTTGGTAGATGAAGTATTCAGCTGGGAACAGAGGCATGAGGGGACGGTGGCTCAGGTAGGCGATAAGAGCAGCCTGCTTTTTAGGAATCTTGCTGGTTTGAGTGGCTGGGACGAGGAGAGAGCGGACCAGAAAACCAAGCGCCTTGAACCACTCAGTCATGCAATGACTAGTGAGAAAGGAGGTGCCGATGGGTTCAGAAGGAGCAGAGGTGTAGAGACGAGCAGCTAAATCATCGATTGAGGCAGTAGCTAGAGATGAAATCCCGAACTTGGACTAGACCAGAATCCTGAGTAATGGGGAGAGAAAGGAGGGATCGAATAGAAGGAGAGATGTTCACCGGGATCCCACGAACAGTAACTAGAATCACATCCTTAGACCATATCTTCACCTTGTCTGGGGTTTCCGGAGGGAAGTTTGTGTAGAACTCGTGAACAAGAGTGTGATTGAATCGTGGCAGGGAGGTGAGAGCGGATTCCCATCCCAGATCAGAGACAAGAGCGAGAAACTGGGGGTGCAGGGTGTCGAAAGCAAACGACTGTTCACCAACAACAGGCCGATTCATGGTCACATAGCCGAATAGGTCAAAAGCAGCATCGGAGATGAAATGGTCACGAGGAGGCAATAGTGAGGTTTGACTGGGACGATTGACGGGAGCCTTGCCTTTGAGCCGAGAACCGGAAGCAGAGGTTTTGCCTTTGACGGTGGAACCCTGACGAGCCTTGGAGGAGGAAGGAGTCTGGGCTCGAGAAGGCACAGAGGACCGCGTGACTCGCTTGGAAGGTGGAGAATATGCCCTGTCAGATGAAGACCCAGAAGGGGAGGAGGCAGACGCCACAATTCGAGGCACGGAGCTCGAGACCTTACGCTTTCCAATGACTGAGGGTTGCAGTGGAGAAAAGGGAACGGGTGACAACGGGGCAGTGAAAACTGGATTCGGACTGGGTACAGAAGTTGGAGTAACCGGAGGGTCTTGAGATGAAGCAGAGGGATTGCAGACAAGCTTGGCTTTTGGCTTGGGTATGGAGGCCCGTTTGCGATGGTAGGTGGAGGCAGGGACTCGAGAAGGAGAATTTCTCGGTGGAGAAACAGGTGGAAGACTGGTTGAGGAGGGATGCTCAGAAGTGGTCACAGTACTAGGTGGAGGCTGAGACACTGGTGCTGGAGCAGTAGCAAGAGGTTGCACCAAGAGATCCATGAACGCAACAATGGCTGTTTCTGTTTGGTCTAAGGGTGATGGAGAGGGAGGTTCAGAGGTCATGTTGAAAAGAGCTGTTGGAAACTGAGAGGAGTCTGAGAGTTTTATGATAGTAAAGAGGATGGCATGCAGATTATGAAGGGGGAGATGAGAAGATCTAGGGGAGCGTTCCCACTCAAAAAAGTAAATGATTTTAAAAACTGGGAAAGCGAACCGTGCATGAAGTGACGTTCTGACTGAGTGAGGGGAAGAGACAGCTGTTGAGCTAGGGAAAACACAATGAACAACACAGAGCCACAAGATGAAAGAGACAGCCACCAACAACCCTTGTCTCAAAGAAGTAAGTCATAATTAGTCCAAAGAAGACACCCGAAATAATGCCAAGATGTTCAGATATCACGCATGAACAGGATACCAGTGTATGTAACAAAACAAGAACTTCTTCTCCTCACGTGGTACAGAAAGATTTATGTCAGGATTTTTGTACAGGCTTGTCAACAAACACACAGGGATGGAAACAATCAGTGAAATCCCAGATAATCAGAAAGATTTAAGCATGATTTTCAAAAATGTGACAACTAATTTCCATATGTCTTGATGGCTCATATTTTTCACATGAGTATATGACTATAAAGTAACATCAATGCAATGTTCTTACAAATCAATCCTTGGAACCATAAGAGTGTGTATGTGAAAAGGTTCATCTAAGGGAGTATAAGTTTGGAGCATCAAATGATATAAGGACATCAAGAGTAACCATGTGACTTTGTCACAACTTTTTGAGAGTTCTGGATATTCAGCAACACAAGGACTTTGTCCCAACTTGGCCTTTGGCCGTTTGTCATTTATGTTCAAGGAACTTTTGCCATTCTTTAAACATTGTCCAAGAGCTCATCTGAGAAATACGTCCTCATAGGTCCATGTAGCAGAGTAGTTACCATTATGTCCTGAGCGCAATGCTCGAAAGAATAATGTGTGTTTCAAGGACACTCAGTAGATAACTAGTCCGAACCCATCGAAGGATAGATAGCATCTCAGGGATCCCCACTGGTTCTGGTTAAGGTGCGCCCAGCAAAAGACTAGCCCATTCCTTTACTTAATTCATTCAACAATAAGCACCAGATTTTCACAATTGTTCTTCAGTAACTAGTTCAACTCACTCAATTTTCTAGCTTAAACTTTGTACACCCCACAAGAGTGACCTTTGTGCTCAAAAGTTCTTTTTAGTTCCAAGAATGATTCAGACCACATGCACTAACATTCTTAAAAACATAGATGCATATACACAAGTGAAGAATGCAGCAAATGTCTATCAAGATACACGAAATAAGAACACAACATTTTAGATCAAGTTCAGAAATATTTCTTGGGATATGACCACAGACTCGTATCCCAGCATGAGCCAACAATTATTTTCAGAAAAATAAAAAATGCTGAAAGATAAATTCAGACCAGTGAGGGAGATATCTCAGATAATGTTGCATACACCAATGGCCTTCCTAAGACTTTCAAATCTCAGGTTGTCCAAGGGCTTAGTGAATAAATCAGCCAATTGTTGTTCAGTTGGAATAAATGTCATTTCAAGTTGATTATCTTCAACCAAGTTTCTAATGAAATGATATCTAATTTCTATATGCTTGGTCCTAGAATGCAACACATGGTTCTTTGAGATATTGATGGCAGAAGTGTTATCACAGAATAGGGATAGGATACCTTGCTCAAATCCGTAATCGCTTAGCATGTGTTTCATCCAAAGAAGTTGTGTACAGCAGCTTCCAGCGGCTATGTATTCTGCTTGGGCAGTGGATAAGGATACACAGTTCTGCTTCTTGCTATGCCACGATACCAAGTTGTTCCCAACAAAGAAGCAACCACCTGAGGTGCTCTTCCTATCCGTGGCATCCCCAACCCAATCCGAGTCCGAATACCCTGCAATCTCAGTGTTAGTATCCGTTGTGTATAGAATTCCAAAAGCACACGTACCTGAGATGTATCGGATGATACGCTTGACTGCCTTCACATGGGATTCCTTGGGGTTGGCTTGATACCGAGCACAAACACCCACACTAAAAGATATGTCGGGTCTACTGGCTGTGAGGTAGAGTAAGCTCTCAATCATGCTTCTATAGAGAGTTTGATAAGCATTGATACCCTCCAGATCGGCACTGATTCTGCATGAAGTCCCCATTGGGTTACGGATGGGAGAGGCCCCTTCCATCCCGAACTTCTTCCCAAGTTCCTTTGCATACTTTTCTTGCGAGATGAACAAACCATCTTTCCTTTGCTGAACTTGTAGTCCAAGGAAGAAGTTTAGCTTACCACATAGACTCATTTCAAATTCTTGCTTCATTAGAGTGACAAACTTCTCAACAAGTTTTTGAGAGGTAGAGCCAAACACCACATCATCCACATATATTTGAGCAATAATCATATGATGTGAAACATTCTTAACAAACATAGTTTTATCAATGGAACCTCGCACATACCCATGGTCAATCAAGTGTGTAGACAATTTTTCATACCAAGCTCTAGGAGCTTGCTTCAAACCATAAAGAGCTTTGTCTAATCTGTAAACATGATTGGGATAGCAAGAGCTCTGAAATCCCGGTGGCTGTTCCACATAAATTTCTTCTTTCAAAATACCATTTAGAAAAGCACTTTTCACATCCATTTGAAAGAGATCAAATTTCAGAAAACAAGCAATGGCTAAGAGTAACCTAACGCACTCAAGTCTAGCTACGGGAGCAAAGGTTTCATCAAAGTCTAGGCCTTCTACTTGTGAATAACCTTGCACAACTAATCTAGCTTTGTTTCTTGTAATAATTCCCTTCTCATCCGTTTTGTTTTTGAACACCCATTTTGTTCCAATAACATTCTTATCCTTAGGTCTAGGAACTAAGTGCCAAACATTGCTTTTCTCAAATTGATTTAATTCCTCTTGCATAGCCACAATCCATTCTGAATCTTTTTAAAGCATCTTTAACATTCTTAGGCTCAACACTAGAAACAAAACCATAGCAAGCAATTCTATTTTTAGCTAATCTATGCATCGTAAGAAAGCTCTTGAGACTTACCAGATTACTCACAAGCACTTTAGACTTACTTCAGGTCTGTCTTGGCTCATCCACCATGCCAATCACATCCGAGGGAGAGTGATCTTTTTGAACTTGACGTTTCCCAACGCAATGTGGCTTCTGGATAGTCAGGGTCTGATCTATCCCGGCGCCTTCAGAATCAGATTCAGCATCCTGGGATACATCGTCAAGAATAGGATTCTGTTCATCAATGGGAGTCTCAGCACCTTTGGGAGATGTCTCAGTGCTCACATCCTCAACCTGCGCATTTCTAGAAGATTGGTTGTGAGAGCATACAAGAGAACCATTGATAGCCACATTCACCGTCTCTACAACTTTGCAAGTTCTCTTGTTGTAGACCCGGTAAGCACGGCTATTCAATGCATAACCTAGAAAGACACCCCTATCACATTTAGCATCAAATTTCGTCAAATACTCACGGTCTCTGTAAATAAAACAAGGGCTTCCAAAAGCTTTTAGATGTGAGATATTTGGCTTCTTGCCTTTCCAAAGTTCATAGGGTGTTTTACTAGTACCCGGTCTAAAAATCACACGGTTAAGAGTGTAACAAGCATTAAAGATTGCTTCGGCCCAAAACATGTGAGGTAAATCTGCAGAACTCAACATTACCCTCCCCAACTCAACCAACATCCTATTCTTCCTCTCAACAATCCCATTTTGTTGTGGTGTGATGGGGGCTGAAAACTCATGGTGCACACCATTTTCCTCACAGTACTCAGCAAACAAAGAGTTTTCGAACTCGGTTCCATGATCCGACCTAATCCTCAAAATGCATTTGTTTTCGGAAAGCTTTTCATTTGAAATACGTTTTGCTAGTTCAAAAAACTTCCCAAAGGTTTGAGTTTTATCACCTAGAAAAATGACCCAAGTAAATCTAAAAAAGTCATCTACCACAACCAGTACATATTTCTTTTTCGCAAGACTTTCAGTTTCAACAGGGCCTACTAGATCTAAGTGAAGCAACTCAAGAATATTAGAGGTTGGCCTAGCATTTAGGACAGGATGGGAGGTTCGGGATAGCTTACCCATTTTGCAGTCCCCACACATACCTGCAGCTCTCCCGGACAGTTTGGGCAGACCACGAGCTCCATCCTTTGAAGACAGCTTCACCACATCTTGATGGTTGAGATGTCACATCCTTCTATGCCACAGATCTAGCAAGCTTTCTTGTGTCAAGGATAGGAAGCACATTTCAGGTTCCAATCTCTTGTTCGCACGAACACAGTAGCAATGATCTCTGGACCTCTCGCCTTTCATCACACATCTTCCTTTTCCATCAAGAACAGTGCACTGAGATGTGTCAAATGTCACAGTTTCATATTCATTGACAATCTGACTCACACTCAGCAAGCAGACTTCCAAACCTACCACCAGTAGAACATTCTTCAGGGCTGGGAGACCAGGAGTGTCAACTATCCCGCTTCCAATAATTTCTGCTTTGGCACCATCACCGAACATGACGTCACCAACTGGATGAGTGTCATCCATGGAAGTTAACCATTTTCGTTCTCCGGTCATGTGCTTTGAGCAACCGCTGTCCATGTACCAAGAATCGGATTTCCTGGTGGAAAGAGCAGTGAGGGAAACATTGTAGACAGCTACGACCTCTCTTACAACAGTGGGTGTGGCCTTGACTTTTGAAAAGAAACGGATGACATCTTCTTGTTTCTTCTTGATACCAGGTTCTTTGGGAGGCATGACGCTTCTGGTATCCCTGGTTCCACGAAAAGATTTTCTGACCCATCTTGAAGAAACTGACTTGTTCTTCGGCTTCGGGATGGCAAGGGACTGTGCAATCCTGGTCAGTTCATTGAGAGATTTCTGAAAGTGAGCGAGCAGATTGTTGTTTTGTGAGATCTTTGCCGGTACAGGATTTCCTCTCAGCTTGTAGCAGTACCGACGAATATGTCCACTGTTCCCACAGTGAAAGCACCTGATTTGTGAGCCTTTCTTGAGCTTCGACACCTTGGAGATTTTAGGAGCATCGATCTTCAGTTGAGGCGGAGGCTTTCCCAACACCGAGCTGGTCCCTTTTACGAACGTAGTCTTCTCCGAGCCTTTGGGTTTGTCAACATCCTCAAACCCCAACCCCTTCTTGCTGCCATCCAGTCTTCCCATCCCACAGATTTGGGATAGCTTCTCCGAGCCAATGGAGAACTTTGCGAACTGGTTCCGGGCGTCCAGCAGGGCTTTTTCGAGTTTCAGCTTCTCAGAAGTCAGCAAGCTTATGGAAGAAGACTGACGGTCCAGCTCTTCTTTGAGAAAAATCACTTGCTCTTCAAGTTGGGTTTTGGTTGAATTCCATTCTGCTTTCTGGGATAGAAACTCTCCTTGTATCCTGGAATGTGTCTCCTTACTCAATGAAATCTCATTAGATAGAGCTTCATTTTTAGCAAGCATAGACTTAGAGGCTTTACATAAACGCACATACATATCATGCCCTTCATCATCGGAATCCTTGTCCTCAAGAGACTCATCCAATGCAACATGAGAGACAAAAGCAACCTTTTCATCTTCTTCTAAATCAGTTTCAGAATTTTCATTTGACTAACTGTCACTCCAAGTTGCTTTTAGTACTTTGTGGGACTTATTTCTCCTGTTAGCACAGTCCACAGCCTTATGTCCTATTCCATTGTATTCAAAACATTTCATGTCCGTTTTCGGGATAGGAGAGGGCCTGATATCCCGACCTTTCTGTGAGACCTTATTTCTAAAGGGCTTAGAACTAGATCCTTTTGAGAAGTTCCGATTAGAGTTGAACGTTTTCCTTTTCCTTAAAAATTTCTCAAATTGTTTGGTTAGAAAAGCGAATTCATCATTTTCATCATCTTCATTTTCATGCAACTTTTCAACCTCAACTTTAACCGAACTTAGTGCAATAGATTTTTCATGCAAGGGCCTTTTCTTGAGAGTTTCGTAGGTTTTCAAATTACCAACAAGTTCTTCTAAAGGATAAGTGTCAAGGTCTTGTGCTTCATCAATAGCATTCATTTTTGAGTCAAAGAAGGGGGGTAACGCATTTAGAAATTTCTTAACAATTTTCTTTGATTCTATGGCCTCGCCTAAGCTACGACATTGATTCGTGATATTAAGTACATGACCATAGAAATCATCAATAGAGTCTTTGTCACTCATGCTTAAACCTTCAAACTCAAAAATAAGACGTTGAAGTTTTTGTTGTTTAACACGAGAGTTACCTTCATGAGTGTTGATGAGCACTTCCCATGCCTCCTTAGCAGTAGAGCAATGAATGATCCTTTGGCGCTCTGCTTCGGAAACGGCATTGAATAGACAACTAAGAGCCTTGATGTTTGCTCTAGCCAAATCCTTGTCGGCTTTCTCCCAATCGGACCTAGGCTTTGAAATCCTTTCGGTTGATTCAACGCCTTCTGGTTTTGTGGGATGTGTCCAGCCTTCCTCTACAATTTGCCATAGCATACCATCATCTTGGTAAGAGAAGAAGGCGCTCATCATGATTTTCCACTGTGAGAAATCATGTCCATAAAAAAAGGAGGAACATTTATGGAAGACCCTTTTTCACGATCCATAACTGGCCCCTCAGAAGATCTCACTAGCAGAGGCTAGTGGCCGCTCTGATACCACTTAAAGGTCCTAGAGGGGGGGGGTGAATAGGTCTTTCCCATTTTTTCGTTCAATCTGATCTCGGGATAGCAAGATAGAGATCTATCCCAAAACACAGAAACAAATACTGAAAGATAAGACAGTAAGTAAAGAGTGACACAAGATGTTTTTGATAACGCAGAAATCCTACAACCAGGATTAAAACTGCGTACCCCTAACTCTTGAGGGACAAACCTTTCCACTAACTAGTAACACACACAATTACAAGTTTCTGGCACTCTGGGGATACATAACCCGTATGCTATCCTGACTAGTCTACCCACCAGTACAAACAGAGCTACACCACTTAATCTATGTGTTTACAATTTGGAAATAAAACAGAAGTATCAACTCAGATCTTTAACTACATTTCAAGTTAAAACCTTCTTGATCAACTTCTTGGGTTGGGCATCTCCATACATTATCTCAATGGAATGCACAATGCAATGATGCATATGAGTTTTGAAAAACAGTTTTTATGCTTGAGAAACCATGTCTATTATGCACAATAAAGAGCAACCAAAAGACATGGAAGGGGAAGAGAAGACAGAAGAGAAACTACACTCAAAAGTGCTCTCAAAGAGTAACTAAAACAGAATAACCTAAACCTCAAAGTGTTTCACTCAACCAACCAACTTTCTGAACAGCCTTAGACACAATATATATGCAATAGAATACAGCAGCAAGTAACAGCAAGTGAACAGGGCAAAACAGAGGTCAAAGACCACAGCAAGGCACGTGAAACGACAACATAAGCAGCAGCCCTATTGCAGCCCTAAAAGCTGTCCAAGATATTGACCCAACACTTCACAGTTTGCAAGACAAACGCATGCTCAAAAAGACACCATACAAAGTCAACATCTAATTCCATTTTAAGCAAAGAGTGTTTTAGGAGGGAAACAAAACTTTCCAAGACATATGCTAGAAATGGTAAGCACAGCTTCAGCTAGCACGTGAAAAGCATATTTGAGGAAGGCAAAAAGCTGTCCAGGCTGTAAAGCATATTACACACTCCTAAAAGTCACATGTGAGCTTAAGACACCTTAATTCAAACGAAATCAACTATCATGCACAAAAGCTCTTGTATTCTGAATTAAGGAAGATCTATGCCTTAGAAGATCACAATCATACAGACTAAGAAATCACCTAGGCGACTGAAATCACGTATGGACAGAAATCCAGAATACCAGCAGATCAACGGGGATATGTGCAACAGTTGCTATCCTAAATGAAAACCATTTTATGGGATGCATGAACTACCTGATATCCCAAAGAGATAAGTAAGTGATGCCAACATCTTCAATCTCTTTTCTTGATGATCTTCCGGGCAATTGTGTTTTGTCGATTGTCAAGGGATAGCCAATATCACATATGCCTTCATAACCCCTTCATTAGCATCCTGTACAAACCAAGCAGGCACAAAATTGTCACAAATCATAATAAAAATGACTAAAGATAGGTGTTGCTTGTATAACAAGGTAACTCACCAATGCAGCAAAAACAGTTCCAGTCTTGTTGTCAGACCACAAATCCAAAGCTGCCATCGAGATCCTCGAGGACCTGATCGGCCGGGTATAGGGCTCGGTCTCGGAGAGTCCGGTAGGCCTGTACCACGAACATGGCCTCGTTGGTGCTCTTTGAAAGCCCATATTGCTTGATCAGGCTGCTAAGGTTGTCTAGGCTCCCCAAGAAAATGCAGTATATGTTATCCAATGAACAGAACATCCTGCCATTTATAGAAAGTCAATTCCGGTCAATTCTGTTGATTCAAAATTTCAAATCAAACTAAAAGTACTAAACCAATTCATTAAAAAAAATCAAAACCTAAACCAATCAACCATTGACCATCACAAAAATCCCATAAATTACTTGATCATCGATAATCGTATGAACACAAAAAATCTATATCTCATCCATCGTATGGTACTTATAAGTAACATACAATTAGTAATTCAAATCTACTATTGAAAATTCTATTAAGAACCAAAACTAAGAAAAGGGTATGAATTTGACGTACCTCTGATTCATGGAGTAGTGATTTTCTGGACGAACATAAGCCAACAACGACTTGTTTCCGAAGCAAACAGAGAAAGCATTATTAGGATCATGACATGACATGAAACCTTTCACAATTTCTTGAGGATGCTTCGGCTTCTTTGCCAACGGCGTCGCCCGGACTGTAGAGCTCCTTCGGTGGCTGCACCGCTTCCTTGTTGAATATCGCATGCATCTTAATTTCTTTCTTCAAACTCAAACGAAAATGAAACAAAAACCAAAATGGAATCTCAAATGAAAATGAAAAGGTGGTAGGTGAACAAAAGAGAGATACGTAACGTTAGTGATGATGATGATGATTAAGTTTCGTTTTGGATGTGTGTGTATAATTTTGTGATACGAGACTAATTTGAAAGTAGGTGTCGTGGCTGTTAGTATAGCAGCATTAGTTCTTTAATTAAACATACTTACTCAATTAAGCAGGTAATCAACACCTACCCAACCACTCGAAAGAATACCAGGCAGGCTACAACTTCGCCCGCAAGACCGACCCCATCCGAGCGCGCACGCGCCCGACAGGCGCACATCCGAATGTTCGCTCCACATGACAACAAAACAGCTCTATCCCACATCGAAGAACACAAGTAAGCAACAATCCCAACCACCTATATAGGCAAGGCATTTACTACAGGTAAGAGGACATTCAATTCTAGCATTAAACACTCCAACCCACTTTCCCACACGTTCGCTTGGCTGTTATATCCAATACATCTTCTAACTTAGGCATCAGAGCGTTGAAGGCAGGTCACCCCTGTCTCGACCATCTGACCGCCCGTTTGTCGTTGTATTCTTCTAACAGTGGGAGCCGAACATCCGAATACCCGAACACCCGAAGAAGGAAAGACACCCGATCACCCGAACAGCCCGAACGTTCGGACGTGAGAAGAAAGCTAGTACTTGCTTCTGCTAGATTACGTCCCGCGTAATCCTGTAGAAACAGTTGGCGCCGTCTGTGGGAAACTTACAAATCGCAAACCTCGTATAAACACCACCAACCAAAAGCCCACATGCATACCCAGGAGACAAACGTCAGTGGTACACCCGTCGAGGAAACACCCCCAGGCGCACGGACGCGACAAGTAATGGAGTTGGGGACGAGCTGCAGTGGCGAGGAGCGCGTCGACTGCCTGCTCCAGGAGCTGCGAGAGGCAGCGTTCAAAAGGGATCAGGAGCGCCAGATTCGGCAGATGCTGGAGGAACGACTGGACGCGCTCGTCAGCCAACAGCAGATGCAACACGAACGGATCAAAGAAACCGCCGACGAAGAGCAACGTCCGCCTGGCAGGACCGACCCCCGGGCGGTCCGCACGCCCACACCTGCAGGAGAATCGGCACTCCCGACAGACAACACCCTGATCCTTAGGAGGATGGAGGAGCTAGCGGGGAAGTATCGCGCCTACGGAAAGACAATCTTGCCGGGCAAGGTGGGATGTTCACCCCCCGGGTCAGCCCGTTATCAGCGCACATACTAGAGAAAGGAAGTGACCTCCACGCGAAGACTACAAAAATCACCCGATTCAATGGAAGTGGGGATACCCGCACGCACATCGATGAATTTCGATCCGCCACGGATGGAACCAGGTATTCGGACTCGACCCTGTGTTTCCTGTTCTAGGAGACGCTGACCAAAGAAGCCAGGAATTGGTTCTACGAGATTCCACCAGGCTCCATCCATTCGTTCCTTGAATTGGCGGAGAGCTTCCAGCGGCGCTACAGGCTCCAGGGGAAGTACAACACCACGGGCATCCTCCTCAAGGTCCGCCAGGGGATGGACGAGAGCCTGTCCAGCTATATAAACCGGTGGAGGACGCTGGCGAGCACATGCAGGGATCTCGACAAGCGAGTGGCCAAGGTAGCCCTGATGGACAACATGCTCGCAACACCGTTCGTAGAAAAGCTGGTAAGGAAAGAACATCTCGACTACGATGAGATCATGGACCTGATCGTATAGAAGGCGTTAGTGGAGACGCGAGTGTACGGGTCCACCTCCGAATCTAGCACCAACAGACCGGAGGACGTAAGCGTTTAACCGCGATAGTCCACGGTCGACGGAGGAGAGCCAAGCAGAGGCTACAAGAGAAACTGAGATACGCAAGGACAAAATCACCGGAGGCCGTCCTCCCGCAACTATCAGAACAACCGACACAACCAGGCGAGGGGACCAGCACCACAAGGGGCCCGTCTACCGCCAGCACCACGGCACCGACCGGCCGAACAGGAGGTCTACGCGATCAATTGACAATCAAACGAACAACTACTCCGCCAGCACCGACGCCAGATTCAACCACCGAACAACGTGTCAAAGGAGAGGACCCCGCTCGGTCGGACCCCAGATATCTGGTGCGAGTACCACCACACCGCCACTCACCACACCAATGACTATGTCATGCTGAAGAAGGTCCTCAGGGACATGCAGAAGGACGGACGGATCACCCCTCCTAGGGTAGAGGAGCGACCGCGCGAAACGAATATCGAGACCCGGGGGACTATCAGCACGATATCCGGAGGGAAGCGCAAGAAGGGGACATCGTCGCCCGATCACTCGAGTAGGGAGGTGCTGATGATCGGGGCAGGAAGGACGCACAAGGCAGGAAGAAGAGAGTCGCTAACCATCAGTTTCACGGCGAAGGACGAAGAAGGAGGCCCAAAGGACAGCACCCTGCCTTTCGTGATCGACGCAATCATAGACCGATTCCTCGTAAAGAGGGTGCTGATGGACAACGGGGCGTCCGTGAACGTGATCTATCTGGACGCGTACACGGCGCTTGGCATGCCCGCACACAAAATGACGCAAGACCACGAGTGCATCGTCAGCTTCACGGGCGAAACATCATACCCGATCAAAAGCGATAACATTCGGGTCGGGATCGGCGCCCCCAACCCTCCGCACAGCGAGGTCCGGACAAACTTCGTCGTCATGGACACCCCCTCCCCATACAACGCCATACTTGGGAGGCCAGGGATCAACATACTGAAACTAATCATCGCGGGGCACATACTGTTAGGACGGTTCCCGACGGAGCACGGGGTCGGGCACGTCCGAGGGTACAACTACGAAGAAGCAACGAAGCCCCGAAATAGGTAAAAGGTCCTAGCCATCGGCACCAGAGGTGGAAGTACCGAACGACCCGCGTGACGGGCTGATGGTAGTATCCCCCGTTCCCGAGCGCGAAGAGCTGAGGACGATCCAGCTATGCTCCGAGCATCCGGAGAGGACGATCCAGATCGGCGCGTCGTTAGCTCCCGCGATAGCTGAGCGGTTGATCGCATTGCTAAAAGAAAAGCAGGAAGTGTTCGCGTGGTCATACAAGGACATGCCCGGGATCAGCACGAAAATCATATCCCACAAGCTGATCGTTAACACCAACGCAAGGGCAGTAAAGCTGAAACGATGGGCGTACAAGGCGGAACACTACGCGGCAATGCATGAGGAGGTGGACCGACTGCTGAGCATCGGGTTTATCCGCAAGGTGGATTACCCGAAATGGATCTCCAATGCTGTAATGGTGCAGAAATACAACAAAAAGTGGAGGATGTGCATCGATTACAGCGACCTCAACAAGGCGTGCCCCAAGGACAGCTTCCCTCTGCCAAGGATCGACCAGTTGGTAGACGCGACAGCCGGGCATGAGCTCCTATCTATGATGGACGCATACTCGGGCTACAACCAGATCTTCATGGACCCCGAGGACCAGGAGGCAACGGTGTTTGTCACGGACAAGAGCCTATACTGCTACGTCGTTATGCCGTTCGGGTTGAAGAACGCTGGCTCCACGTACCAGAGGCTCATGAACGCAATGTTTCATGGCCTGATCGGCAACATCGTGGACGTATACGTGGACGATATATTGGTAAAGAGCGTTCAGACGGTCGACTATGTCCAGAACTTGGGGACTGTGCTCGACGTCCTCATCGGGAACGGCATGAGGTTAAACCCAGCCAAGTGCACTTTCGGAGTCACCAATAGCAAATTCCTGGGGTATATCGTCAGCCAGCGGGGAATCGAGGCTTCGCCCGCCAAGGTGAGGTCGATCATCGACATGAAGCCGCCCGTCAAGAAAGCAGACATGCAGAGCCTCACGGGCAAGCTCGCATCACTGAACAGGTTCATATCTCGCTACTCAGACAGATGCGCCCCATTCTTCAAGGCTCTCCGAACGATGAACAAGCGGGAAGTCGCATGGACGCCCGAGTGCGAGGCATCTTTCCTTCAGATCAAGGAGTACCTGGCATCCATCCCACTCCTCTCCAGACCCGTTCGAGGGGAGATACTATACATCTACATGGCCGCCTCCCTCACAGCCGTCAGTTCAGCCCTCGTCCGCCTGGATGACTGCACGGAACTGCCCGTTTTCTTCTCAGGGAAGGGCATGACGGGCGCCGAGACCCGATACCCGACGATTGAGAAGATGGCGCTCGCATTCATCACCGCCGCCCAACGGTTGAGGCCATTCTTCCAGGTACACAGCATCCACATCCTCACGAACGTACCCCTGCGCCAGATCCTCCAATCATCCGACCACAGTGGCCGCCTGGCGAAGTGGGCAATCGAGCTCAGCGAATTCAACCTCCAGTACAAACCCCGAACGGCAATCAAATGGCAGGCAGTGGCGGACTTCATCGCCGAGTACGGAAGCAGAGGCGACGTCGGTTGGCGCACCCAACGACCCGACGGTAGAGACATCCAGCAAACCAGAGGTCAAGGAAGGACCATTGTCGGAGTGGAACCACTACGTCGACGGATCATGCACGAAGAAGGCAAGCGGCGCCGGGATCATCCTAACCGGGCCAGGAGGGGTAAACGTGGAGTACGCCCTCAAGTTCGAATTCAAGACAACCAACAACGAAGCCGAATACGAAGCGCTCATCACAGGCCTACAACTGGCCAAAAACTCGGAGGCGCCCGACCTCAACGTATTCAGTGACTCGCAGTTGATAGTCAGCCAGATCGGAGGGGAATTCCAAGCGAAATGGGAGTCCATGATCGCCTATCTGAAGCACGCGAAGGCGCTGATCAGCAGGTTCAACTACGTCAACATCAACCACATCCACCGGGGGCTCAACGCGAAGGCAGACAGGCTCGCCCGATTGGCCACGACCCCCGTGCACACGGGACCAGGGCAGCGGATTGTCGAAGTGCTGCGGTGACCGAGCATCTCGGGAGCAGAACAGATCCTGGCAATCGAACCGCATGAGCGCAGCTACATGGACGTACTCATCGCGTACAAGGCAAGAGGAGAGTTACTAGAAGACAGGCGAGAGGCCAGAACCATCGTCGCACGGGCGGCAAACTTTAGCATACGGGATGGAGCGCTGTATCGACAAGGGAAGACTTGGGCGAGCCTCAAGTGCATCACCCCAACGAAGGGCAACTCAATCCTACAAGAAATCCACTCGGGCACATGCAGCCACCATGCGGGCGCCAGATCGATCGCACACAAGGCCCTTCGGTGTGGCTTCTGGTGGCCCACCATCCACGAGGACGCCACAGCACTAAAAAGCAAGTGCCACCAGTGCCAGCTGCACGCGCATCACCACCACATGCCTGCCGTCCCACTGTCTATCCTCCTGTCGCCTGTACCATTCGCACAGTAGGGACTGGACCTGATCGGGGAGCTCCCAAAATCAAAGGGGCAGTACAGGTACCTGATCGTCATCATCGACTACCACACCAAGTTCATTGAAGCCCAGCCAATGGCAAAGATCACGACAGAAAAGGTCGAGCGCTTCCTCTGGCGTTTCCTCTTCTGTCGCTACGGGACGCCGATCAGCATCATCACGGACAACAGGCCTTAGTTCAACAACCCTCGGCTCATGGCCTTCTGCAAGCGACAGGGAACGGATCTCGTGTTCGCGTCACCAGTGCACCCTCAGACAAACGGACAGGTGGAAGCAGCGAACAAAATCATCAAGGCGGGCATCAAGAAGAAGATCGAAGACATCAAGCCCGGAGAAGCAGGATACGGGCGCTGGCCCGACATCATCCCAGAGATCCTATGGTCCATCCGAACGACCGCCAACTCAGCCACAGGCGAAACCCCGTTCAGTCTGACGTTCGGAACGGAAGCTGTGCTACCCATGGAAATCACCCACCAGAGCCCACGGATCGAGGGGTACGATCCGAGCATGAACGACGAAGGACTATGGCTCAACAGCGATCTACTGGAAGAACGGAGAGACACGGCGCATCTCCACAACGCAGCAAACAAACAGAGGATCGCCCGATTATATAACCAGCGTATTCGGGCTCGACCAATCCAACAGGGGGACTAGGTAATGAAGACAATCCAACAGAAGGTCAAGGAACTCCGTCCATCTTGGGAAGGTCCGTACGTCGTGGACGAGGTGGTGAGCGCCAGCACCTTTTACCTTAGGGACATGCAAGGTCAACGACTGCGACACCCGTGGAACATCCAGCACTTGAGGAAGTACTTTCATTAAATTTTGTTGTGTTGTGTACTTATTTTCATTAAAGTTCTTTTTGTTGTTACGTTTGTATGTTCTTAACCCGCCCGCCCGATACTCGGGGGACTGGGGCGAGACTGTTCGCGTTGATGTAACACTTGGTCAAAAACTATAAACAAAAAATAAGAGAGCGTACGCACGCGTGAACAATTCAAAAGATGTCAAAAGAGAAACAACAAAAGTAAAGGGCACACATACGGAAAGAAAAGAAATTTCATTAGTCAAAGAGCACGAGGCCCGTTACAAAAAAAAAACCTACACTATTACAAAAAAAAAAGTATAGAAAAAGAAAGGTAAAGCTATGCTTCTATGTCTCTACATTCAGCTCCTCCACCTCCTCGGACTCCGCCCGCTCCACCCGCTCAGCCGGATCCACCTGCTCCAGCACAGGCTACACAACCTCTGCCTCACCCGCCACCTCAGAAGGCCCAGCCCCTCCATCGGCAACCGCTGCCCGGGCACTCGCAAGCTTCGCTGTCTCCGCCTGCATAAACGCCCGATACTCGTCCACCTTGATGAACTGAGTCACCGCTACACGAAAGGCGGTCACCTGCTCCTCCACGTCAGCCTTCACCAGTTTGTAGAGCTCTTCCGAGTCCTTGAACGCAGCTACGGCCTCCACACAGGCAGCACGATCTACCTCTATCATGCGGGACTCCATCTCCGCCACGCGAGTAGCCGCTTCAGTACGCACACGCTCCATTTCGAAACGCATACGCTCCACCTCGGCCAGTGCGCTGTCACGCTCAGCCTTCAGTGTGGCCTCTCGCTCAGCGGCCTCGGCGGCCCGTGCAGTCGCCTCCTCCGCACGGGCGGTGTAGCGGTGGACCAGGTCGTTCGCCTTGTTCAGGCTGGACACGAGCCTCTCACAGGTCTGGCCGCTCTTTGAGACTTCGGACCTCAGACGTGTCAGCTCGTCCAAGTTTTCCCGGGAGCGAAAGCGGAAGAGCTGATGCTGTAGCCTGGCGCTCGCGTTGAAGGCCCGATCCAGACCATCGGGGGCAGCATTCTCAAGCGACTGGAGCAGGGGCCCAGCGACGCGGCACCATTAACCAGGGCCCGGCGGAGACTGTTAAAAATGGAACGCACAGGCCCACCGGCATCCGACATCACCGGGGCAGAGTTATCCGTCCGGGCGCGCTTCTGTGGACGCTCATCACTGGTCGGAGCGCCGGTGGAGAGATCTGCACCACTATGAGAAGACCGACGCGATCCAGAACCTTGGGAGGCTTCACGACGATCCATCTGCTCTACGCGCTGTTGGTCGCGCTCCACCTGCCTTTGCTCTTTTTCCCGGGAGAGGCGGTCCCGCTCGGCTCGACTCTGGCCACGACCGGAAGGAGGAGGAGGAAGAGGAGGAGGGGGAGAGGCGCATCCCGCCCGACAGCCACAGCAACGGCAGCCCCAGTGCCCGACCCCTGACGGATAGGGGAGGCATGCGAAGCGACGTCCGGCACCCGGATCGTCGACTGGACTTCACCTCCAACAGCCATCTCACCCGCCTCATCGACAACGACGCGACGCACGGTGTCCGCACCCTCCAACAGCATATTCAGGCGGCGAACGTGCTCCTCATCCTGATCGATCACCTTTGACTTGGCCATTTTTGCTGCAAACAGAAAGAACAAGGTCAGTAAAACAGTCGCTAACAACTATACATAACACATGCATATCAGATATCATCGCCCGACAGACCAAGTGCTCGAGCCAGGCGCGTTTTCTCGATCAGGTCCCAATGACACGCCGCTCAGAAGTGCCTCGCCTCGGGCATCGGGTCGAAAACAAACTTGAGACGCGCAATCCTGATCTCCTCCTCGGGCATCAAGGGATACTCGTGCATGTCAAGCCAGTGGAAACGTTGGGGGACTCGGTGGACACGCTTTGCGTTGGCTGCAACCTCGGGCGAGTGAGCACCAAACTCCCAATCACCTCCGACCAGGCAATTGATCGTGCGCCAGGTGGTCGAGAAGCTGGGCGGGTCAATCAACCACCACTTCACGCGTGGCTCCACGGTGAAGGTACCCGAGTCCCTCCGGCGGGAGGAATACTTCAGGCGGAAGAAGTGGAGGAACTCCGCCCGTGTCGGATGATCCAACCTGCTCGAACGGAAGATGTTAAAGAACGCAACTAACGTTCGGGTCAATGTCAGCCCACACTGACCGAGGGAGATCCTCAACAACGCCAATATGTACTGAAAGAAGGGATGAAGGGGCAGCTTGATTCCGACCTTCAGGTGGAACTCGCTTAGGCATACGTGGCCGGACGGCAGTTAGGTGAACGTCTCCCCCTTCCTGGGTATCTTGAGCTTCACGGAAGATGGGATGTGGTAATCGCGCGCCCACCGCGCCATCTCTTTCACGCTTGGCGCTCGCTCAGGCTCTTGCACGGGAACCCCATCCGGCAGCACCCAGTGTATGCGGCCGCCTTCCGCGAACTAGGGCACGAGTGACTCCTGTTGTACCTGCTCCTCACCCCACGGCCCGGACGATGAAGACCCACCCGATGACCACGACGATCCCCCTAACCCTGCGGCAGCAAGCGCTTGTTCCTGATCCATCGGCTGCACGACAGGAGAATCGTTAGGGATGTATCGAAGAGGCGTTACACTCATCACAGAATCGGACGATGAGCCCGACCCGCCCGCGGTTGGACTACAACTAACCCACCCCGCCCCCGGTACGTATATCCGCTCACGTGACATGCCGCTCGATACTTCTATTGGTTCCATCTCCTAAGACGCATGCACGCGAAACCCACAAACACTTAGCAAAAAAACAAACTACCAAAAACAACAAAAAACCCAGAAACCCACCCCAAAACAGATCAAAACCAGGCACACCTCAAGAACACGCCTTGTTCTTGAGACGAAAACCCAGAAAGAAAGAAAATCCAGAAACCGGAAAAACCAGAAACAGAGCAGAAAAGAAATAAGACAATTCAGAACCTCACCAGAAATTGAAAGTTGAAAGACTTGAAGATTGGCGTCGACGAACAAACTCCGACAAAGAACACAAGATCAGAAAAACAACAGTACACAGAGTAAAATTGGCAGAGCTTCAGTAAAATGTGAAAGCGATGAGGAAGACGACACCATGAAGGCCTATTTATACTGATCACACGTGACACACGAACGAACGCCAGCCATTCATTTTCGCGTGTCCACCGTCAGATGGTGACACGTGCCCCCGAGGCGGTTCACTTACCCGCCTAAGTAACCGCGCTCGCCCTCCAACTTTCCGCCTCGGTTTCAAACCCTAGCACGATCTCCCACGACTCGCCACGTGTCAGCCATGCAGCACCCCACGCTCCCACGCGCCTGACGCCTGACCTTCAAGCAGTTACTACGCATCAGCATTTATTACACACGACACGCCAGCATTAATTACGCCGGCTAGCATTTATTACACAACGGTTCCCAAGAAGAAGTCAAAAGGAATGTCACCTCAAGCATCGAGTCAGACAATATCACCCCACCCAAGGCAAGACAACACACGTCACGACTCCCGCCATTCGGACTGGCGCACGCACCACCCACATGACCAAGCGCCCGAGAAATCTCACAGGCAAGTAAGCGCCACCCCACCAGGTTAGTGCAAGACCATTGAGGCACCCCGAAAAAGGTCAACGTCACGCGTTTCCTTTCGGCGTGTGCGCGCTCAAAGCAAGGCCTTTTTAGGCGACCCGAAAGAGACTAACGGTCCGCGTTCCCTTTTCGGCGTGCGCGCTATAAGGTACGTTAGACGACGCGTGATATCGTCTCCCTGGCTCTGTTAACGAAGCCGATGCACAAGCGGCTGCTTGCGACTCCGCGCCTAGACACCCAGTAAGAGGTGACTCACCGTTCAGACTACGCGGAACGGAAGCGGCTAGCGTCACTCGTTACCTTCCGGGGCGCGCACAATTACAGGACCATTCAGGCGGCTCGAAAGCGGCCCGCACCTTTCGGAGTACGTGCCGAGTGATGGGCGACTCGGGAGTGGCCCCATTTCTTCCGAGGGCGTAACGTTAACATTCACCGGGTTAGGCGGCACGATATTGGCAAGAACCTATCGGGGGCGCGCGCTAAAGCCGATGAGTGGCACGGGCATGTGGTCCGTCCCCTCCGTTCGCGCTGCAACACATGTACGTAACGGTAGGGGCCCACCGTTGACGCTACGTTAGGTTGGCGCCGATGAGTCGAGGATCTCCTCTCAGGCACCTATGCTCGGCCGTTCCAAGGCCTATTCTTGGCGGGCTCCGGATAGCAAAATTCGTTCGGGAGTGGCGCGCAAGCGGCTCGGAACCATCATGCATCAAGAACGGCCGTTCCGAGGCCCATCATTGGCGGACTCTGGACAACAACATTCGTCGCGGGGCCGGGTAAGTGGCTCGGAACCATCCATGCATCCAAGAAAGGCCATTCCGAGACCCATCCTTGGCAGACTCCGGACAGCACGATTCGTCGCGGGGCCATGTAAGCGGCTCGAAACCATCCATGCATCTGCATACACGCATACATCCACAATCACGCATACATCAACACCCACATTATCACACATAAACATCCGCACTCATTCACTCATACATACACCCGCATACTCCTTCACCCATACATATATCTGTACCATAAACATCTGCAGAATTTCTTCTACATACTGACATGCATCCGCATACACACATTCGCACTCATTCACCCCATAACTGACATACATTTGCATCCATATTCGCCCGAACAGCTCCACAGGGCGCGCGGCTCCAAACAACAAGATTCGTTTGGGAGGCCGGGCCCCAGGTACACGACCACACGAACAGGTACACAATCAGACGCACAGATACCCACTCCGTCAGACGAGCCCTTTCTCGACCGGAGAGTTGGGGGGACTTGGGGGTTACAGGACCATGCATCGCTACTCAATCGGATAAATATTTTGTTTAATCGCACGAACCCTTTTTCAACTCCCCAGTCAAGAAAGATCTTTTTGACTTGGGAACTTGTTAGTATAGCAGCATTAGTTCGTTAATTAAACATACTTACCCAATTAAATAGGTGATCAACACCTACCCAACCACTCGAAAGACCACCAAGCAGGCTACAACTTCGCCCGCAAGACCGACCTCATCCGAGCGCGCACACGCCCGACAGGCGCACATCCGAATGTTCGCTCCACATGACAACAAAACAGCTCTATCCCACATCGAAGAACACAAGTAAGCAAAAATTTCAACCACCTATATAGGCAAGGCATTTACTACAGGTAAGAGGACATTCAATTCTAACATTAAACACTCCAACCCACTTTTCCACACGTTCGCTTGGCTGTTATATCCAATACATCTTCTAACTTAGGCATCGGAGCGTTGAAGGCAGGTCACCCCTGTCTCGACCATCTGACCGCCCGTTTGTCGTTGTATTCTTCTAACAGTGGGAGCCGAACATCCGAATACCCGAACATCCGAAGAAGGAAAAACACCCGATAACCTGAACAGCCCGAACGTTCGGACGTGAGAAGAAAGCTCGTACTTGCTTCTACTAGATTACGTCCCGCGTAATCCGGTAGAAACAGTGGCGATGTTATTCAAAACATTGGAGGAGGCGCGAAATTTTAGATAATTAACGTTATCTTAAGACCAAGTACGATGAAAACAATACCATCCGTACGTGACTTGGCTGGCGTTTCATGTTGGAATTTGTAGTAGGCAATTTAGCAAGCGAAATTTAAGGTGATCTTTTTTCTGTTTTATCTTCCTCCTTGGTCAAAGATATTAAAGGTGCAGGTGACAATGATCCGAGTCATCGTCATATTCGTTTTGTCGGAGGATCTCTTCATGGACTATGTTGGACGGCCCAAACGATTACATGGGCCTTCATGGGCCGGATGGTAGGATCGTAGCAACCTTGATCATTAGGTGTATAAGGATCAACAATGTAGGAAAAGCTTGGAAATTAAAGTGTGTTGATTTAGAGTTATATCGTTAATACCGAAAAATTACTTTGAAAATCAATGTCAAACAGGCACAAAAAGGATACCGTCAATTTGTTGTTTGCCCATAATCCGTCGATGGTGAAGTGCGACGGGAGTTGAGAGAAACGAAAATGACAGTGGTCTAAATCATACAATATGATCCAGGGGCTACTGTACTATGAAATATGAAAAGGTAATAATCATATTGGTTAGTGTTTGCCATTCGTTGGAGATTTGTTTATAATAGAAATGGCATTGCTAAAGAGGCTATTTGTGCTACTTATTTACCTTCTCTCTCCATGGCTAAAGCTACTGTCATATGTATGAATTGGTAATAACCATATCGATTAGCTTTAGCTATCGAGAGAAGAGAAACAAGTAGCACAAATAACTCTTAGCAATGCCATTTCTATTATAAACAATCTCCAACAAATGATAAGTGCTTTTTCCTTGAAAGTATATTATAAGAGAGAATAAGATAGGTACGAAGTTTGAATCTTGAGATTGAGATTTATAGTTGCTTTAGTTAGTATTTCCTACGCATGGGATCTTTCATCTAGTATTAGTTGGAGGTTGTAAGCATGGTTCTTTCATGAGCCCTAGTTTGGTTTTCCATGTCAGATGAGTGACAATTTGGCAAGAGGGATGGTTTTTCAATCAAGCTCAATAAACGTAGGGTGGTAATTAATCAATCTTGGTGCAATTTATATAGATCAGTTTCCAAAAATCATGGCATATTTCTCAATAATCTGTTTGCTGAAAACCTCTTCACTCTCAACTGCTCAACAGCATAGAAATCAGACTTGTGTAGGCCTGCTTCTAGTTTGTGGCCTCCGGTGACCGGAACAAGACTATTCACATATATAACAGCTTGAAGATAAGAATAATCGGAAGATGCTTGAAAGACGTTGTACGTCCTCTGCTCCTTGCCGGCAAGGTCATATGAGACTACACGTGCACTGTTAGTATTGCATCATTAGTTGTACGATTAAATATACTTATCCACTTAAGCAGGTTAGCAACACCTACCGGACCACCCGCAAGACCACCAAGGAGGCTTCAACTTCACTCACCAGACCGGCCCCATCCGAGCGCGCACGCGCCCGTGGGGCACACGCCCGAACATGCGGATCACATGACAGCAAGCACACCAGTCCCACATCGAAGAACACCACCAAGCACCAAGCTCAACCACCTATATAGGTAAGGCATTTACTACAGGTAAGATCAGGCATTCACGACTCATTCACTCGACCAGAACACCACTTACTCGCACGTTCGCTTGACTGTTATATCCAATACATCATCTGACTTAGGCATCGGAGCGTTGAAGGCGGACCACCCCGTCTTGACCCCTGACCGCATGTTCATTGTTGTATTCTTCTAACAGCCGCACGCGAACACGCATACCCGACCACCCGGAGAGAAGGAGAAGCGCCCGAAAGGAGAGTCAATCGACGGAAGAGAGAGCCCGCACACCCGAAGGAAGAGGAGCAAGCGCCCGTTCATCCGAACAGCCCCACCGTTCGGACGTACCAGGAGGAGAAGGAAGTCTATTCGTGTTGCTTCTGCCCCATTACGCCCCCGCGCGTAATTCGGTAGAAACAGCTAGCGCCGTCTGTGGGAAGCTTACAAATTGTAAACCTCGTATAAACACCACAAAAACCAAAGGTTCACATGCTCAACCCGGTGACTAACAACAGCAACGCGCCCGATGGGGAGACGTCGCCAGACTCGCAAGGGCGGAATGTACTAGCGACCGACAGGGACGATGGCGAGGGGCGCATCAGCAGCCTGGTCCAGGAGTTACGGGAGGCGGCGCTCGAGAGAGCAGAGGAGCGCCAGATCCGTCGGAGATTGGAGGAGCGACTGGATGCGCTCATCAGCCAGCAGATGGAGCAGCACGAGGAGACCCAGGAGACCGCCAGCGAAGGACAGCACCCGTTCGGCAGGTCCAGCGCCCGGGCGGTCCGAGCGCCCTCACCCGTGGAAGAATCGGCGCCCCCGATGAACAATGCTCTGATCCTTCAAAGGATGGAAGAACTGGCGGAGGAGGTCTCGCGCCTGCGCAAGGACAAGCTGGCCGGTCAGGGCGGGACGTTCGCCCCCCGGGTCAGTCCGTTCTCGGCGCACATACTGGAGAGGGGAAGGGACCCCCACACGAAGATAACGAAGATCGCTCGGTTCGACGGGAGCGGAGATCCACGCGCACACGTGGACGAGTTCCAATCCACCACTGACGGAACCCGATATTCGAACCCAACCCTATGCTTCCTGTTCCAAGAGACGCTGGCGGAGGAAGCACGGAGTTGGTTTTACGAGATCCCGCCAGGGTCCATCCATTCATTCCTCGAGCTGGCGGAAAGCTTTCAGAAGCGCTATCGACTCCAAGGCAAGTACAACACCACGGGCATCCTCCTCAAGGTCCGCCAGGGGATGGACGAGAGCCTGTCGAGCTACATCAACCGATGGAGGACGCTCGCAAGCACATGCAGGGACCTCGATAAGCGAGTGGCCAAGGTAGCCCTGATGGATAACTTGCTCGCCACCCCATTCGTAGAGAATCTAGTAAGGAAGGAGCATCTCGACTATGAAGAGATCATGGACCTGGTCGTACAGAAGGCATTAGTGGAGACGCGAGTGTACGGGTCCGCCTCCGAGTCTAGCACCAACAGACCGGAGGAGAACGCTCAGCCTCGACGGCCCTCGGATGAAGGAAGGGCGCCAACCGTGGGGCACAAGAGGAGCCGGAACGTACAAAGACAGAATTACCAGAAGCCTTTCTTTCGCAACCACCAGGGAAATCATTACAACCGGCCGAAGGAACCAACACAGCAGAGCGCCCGCTTACCACCAGCGGGACAGGAGGTCTTTACGATCGACGGGCAGTCGCCCGAGCAGCTTCTCCTCCTGCATCGACGCCGGCTCCCACCACCCAGCGACGTGACGGTAGCAATGGCCCCGGTCGGCCGAATCCCGAGCATTTGGTGCAAATACCACAACGCCGCCACCCACCACACCAACGACTGCCCTATGTTGAAGAAGGCCCTCAAGGATATGAGGAAGGACGATCGCCCCGCTCCTCCCAGGGCGAGAGGACAACTGCACCAGACGGGCGCCAGGACCCATGGGACTATCAACACGATATCCGGGGGTAAACGCAAGAAGGGGACGTCAACGCCCGATCGCTCGAGCAGGGAAGTGCTGACGATCGGGGCAGGGAGAGCGCCCAAGGCAGGAAGGAAGGAGGCGCCCACCATTAGCTTCACAGCAAGGGACGAGGAGGAAAGCCTGAAAGACAGCACCCTGCCGTTCGTGATCGACGCGATCATCGACCGATTCCTCGTGAAGAGGGTGCTGATTGCCAATGGGGCGTCCGTGAACGTGATCTACTTTGACGCGTACAAGGCGCTCGGAAGGACCGCACGCAAGATGACGCAGGACCATGAGTGCGTGGCCAGCTTCACGGGTGAGACATCGTATCCAGTCGGGAGCGACAGCCTCCGGGTCGAGGTTGGCGCACCCGACTCCCCGCACAGCGAGATCCGGACGGACTTCATCATCATGGACACCCCCTCCCCCTACAACGCCAAACTCGGGAGGCCAGGGATCTGCAGGTTGAGGATGATTATCGCAGGGTACATGCTCTTGGGACGCTTCCCCACCAAGCACGGAGTCGGATATATCCGGGGATACAACAGCGAGGAGGCAACGAAACCCCGGGACAAGCATGAGGTCCTCGCCCTGGAACCCGCGCCAGGATCAGAAGTACCCGACGATCCACGCGACGGGCTGATGGCCGTCTCGCCCGTCCCCGAACGCGAAGAGCTAAGAACGATCCAGCTATCCTCCGAACACCCGGAGAGAACGGTCCAGATCGGAGCATCGTTGGCTCCCGCGATAGCCGAACGACTGGTCGCGCTGCTGAAAGAGAAGCAGGAGGTGTTCGCCTGGTCGTATAGAGACATGCCTGGGATCAGCACGAATATCATATCCCATCGGCTGTGAGTCAGCGCCAGCGCCCGGGTAGTGAAGCAGAAGAGGCGGGCGTACAAAGCGGAGCATTACGCGGCGATGCATGAGGAGGTGGACCGATTACTGGCCATCGGGTTCATCCGGAAGGTGGATTATCCCAAGTGGATTTCCAACACTGTGATGGTACAGAAGAGCAACAAGAAGTGGAGAATGTGCATCGATTACAGTGATCTCAACAAAGCATGCCCGAAGGACAGTTTCCCGCTACCAAGGATCGATCAACTGGTGGACGCGACGGCGGGGCACGAACTCCTATCGATGATTGACGCTTACTCGGGCTACAACCAGATCTTCATGGACCCCGTGGACCAGGAGGCGACAACGTTTGTCACGGACAAAGGCCATTATTACTACGTTGTCATAACTTTCGGGCTGAAGAACGCCGGCTCCACGTACCAGAGGCTCATGAACGCGATGTTTCACGGCCTGATCGGCAATATCGTAGACGTGTACGTGGACGACATATTGGTAAAAAGCGTCCAGGCGGTCGACCACGTCCATAACTTGGGGACTGTGCTCGACGTCCTCATCGAGAACGGCATGAGGCTAAACCCCGCCAAGTGCACCTTCGGAGTCACCAACAGCAAGTTCTTGGGGTACATTGTCAGCCAGCGGGGGATCGAAGCCGCGCCAGCGAAGGTCAGAGCGATCATCGACACGAAACCGCCCGTCAAGAGAGTGGACCTACAGAGCCTCACTGGCAAGCTCGCTTCCCTTAACCGTTTCATCTCGCGCTACTCGGACAGATGCGCCCCGTTCTTCAAAGCCCTAAGAACCACGAACAAATGCGAGGTTGTGTGGACGCCCTAGTGTGAGGAGTCTTTCCTCCAAATCAAGGAGTACCTGGCGTCCATTCCGCTCCTCTCCAGACCCGTCCGAGGGGAAGTTTTGTACCTCTACTTGGCTGCTTCCCTCACCGCCGTCAGTTCTGCCCTCGTCCGCAGGGAGGACTGCACGGAGTTGCCCATTTTCTTCTCAGGGAAGGGCATGATGGGCGCTGAGACACGATATCCAACTATCGAGAAGATGGCGCTCGCGCTCGTAACCGCTGCCCGACAGTTGAGGCCATACTTCCAGGCGCACAGCATCCACGTCCTCACTAACATACCCTTGCGCCAGATACTCCAATCGCCCGATCATAGCGGCCGCCTGGCGAAGTAGGCCATCGAACTTAGCGAGTTCGACCTCGAGTACAAACCCCGCACGGCAATCAAGGGACAGGCCGTGGCGGACTTTATCGCCGAGTATACGGAGGCAGAAGGGGCGCCGGCCCAAGCGCCCGATGGTCCGACGGTAGAGGCGTCCAACAACCGGAGGTCAAGGAGCGACCGTTGTCGGAGTGGAACCTCTACATCGACGGGTCCTGCACAAAGAAGGTGAGCGGCGCCGGCATAATCTTAACCGGGCCAGGAGGGGTAAACGCGGAGTACGCCCTCAAGTTTGAATTCAAGGCAACAAACAACAAGGCCGAGTACGAGGCGCTCATCGCGGGCCTGCAACTGGCCAAGAATTCAGAGGCGCCCGACCTCAACATATTCAGCGACTCACAGTTGGTGGTGAGCCAAGTCGGAGGAGAATTCCAGGCAAAGGAGGAGTCCATGATCGCCTACCTAAAGCATGTGCAGGCGCTGATCAAGGGATTCAAATACGTCAACATCAGCCATATACGCCGGGGATTCAACGCGAAGGCAGACAAGTTGGCCCGACTGGCCACGGCGCCTGTGCACACGGGGCCAGGGCAGCGTATCGTCGAAGTACTGCGACGACCGAGCATCTCAGGAGCGGAGCAGGTTCTGGCAATCGAACCGCCCGAGCATAGTTACATGGACGTGCTTATCGCTTACAAGACGAGGGGAGAGCTGCCAGGGGACAAGCGAGAGGCCAGAACCATCGTCGCACGAGCGGCCAACTTCAGCGTACGGGATGGGGCACTTTATCGACAAGGGAGGACTTGGGCAAGCCTCAAGTGCATCACTCCAACAAAGGGCGGCTCGATCTTAAAAGAAATCCACTCAGGCACGTGCAGCCATCATGCGGGCGCCAGATCAATCGCGCACAAGGCCCTTCGGCATGGTTTATGGTGGCCCACCATCCATGAGGACGCCACAGCACTGACGAGCAGGTGTCATCAATGCCAGCTGCACGCACACCACCATCATGCGCCCTCCGTCCCACTTTCCATCCTCTTGTCGCCCATTCCATTCGCGCAGTGGGGACTGGACCTGATCGGAGAGCTTCCGAAGTCGAAAGGGTAGTATAGGTATCTAATCGTCATCATCGACTACCACACGAAGTTCATCGAAGCCCAGCCCATGGCAAAGATCACCACGGAGAAGGTGGAACGCTTCCTCTGGCGCTTCTTTTTCTGTCGATATGGAACGCCGATCAGCATCATCACGGATAACGGGCCACAATTCAACAACCCCAGGCTGATAGCCTTCTGCAAGCGTCAGGGAACGGACCTCATCTTCGCGTCGCCAGCGCACCCCCAGACGAACGGACATGTGGAAGCAGCGAACAAAATCATCAAGTCTGGCATCAAGAGAAAAATTGAAGATATCGAACCTGGGGATGCGGGCTACGGGCGCTGGCCCGAGGTCATTCCATAAATTCTATGGTCCATCCGAACGACAGCCAATACAGCTACAGGCGAGACCCCATTCAGCCTGACGTTCGGAACGGAAGCCGTGCTACCCCTGGAAATTACCTATCAGAGCCCACGGATCGAGGGGTACGATCCGCGCACGAACAGTGCGGGCTGAGGCTCAACAATGATCTGCTGGAGGAACGAAGAGACATGGCGCACCTACACAACGCCGCGAACAAGAAGAGGATCGCCCGGTTATACAATCAACGTATACGGGCTCGCCCAATCCAACTGGGGGACTGGGTGATGAAGGCGATCCAACAGAAGGTGAAGGCGCTTCGCCCGTTGTGGGAAGGCCCGTACGTCGTTGACAAGGTGATAAGCGACAGCACTTTCTACCTCAGGGACATGCAGGGTCAAAAACTACGCCACCCATGGAACATCCAGCACTTAAGGAAGTACTTTCACTAGATCTTGCCATGTTATACTTTCATCTTTTAAAGTGTAAATTATTGTTGCGTTTGTTCGTCCTTACCCCGCCCGCCCACGTACTCGGGGGACTGGGGATAGGCAGCTCACGTGAATTCCATCCAAAGCAAGAGGGAAGCGCGCGTTCGCTCGAGTTGCTCAGAAGATGCCAAACAAAATTCAAAAAAAAAGGGGGGGAAACAAGGCACACGAACGGACAGAAAAGAAACTTCATTCATTCGCCAGGTTACAAAAAACAGCTAGCAAGAATCAAGGGCACGAAGGCCCGATTACAAAAAGTCTACTCTATTACAAAGGAAAAAAGAAGGAAAAGAAAAGGCTACTCTACTCTGCCCCTGCACCATCCACGCCCGCACCACCGGCTCCGCCCGCCAGACCCGCCTGCTCCTCCAGGAAGGCATTGTACTTCTCCATATCCAGGAAGGGCGCCACCACCTCCTGGAATTGGGCGACCTGGACATCAGCCGCAGCAGCCACCAACTCCTTGAACTCCAAAGAATCCTTGAAGCAGGTGACCGCCTCCGCTCGCGCCTTCTGGACATGGGCCTGCGCTTCAGCCATCAGGCGGGACTCCACCTCCGCCACCCGGTTGCCCGCCTCGGCCTTTGCCTCTTCACGGGCAGCGAGGGCAGTATCACGTTCGGCCTTGTGCAGCGCCTCCCGCTCACTCGCCTCCTGGTTCCGTCCCGTCGCCGCCCGGGCTTCTTGACGCAGGCGATCCGCCAGCTGCTCATACTTGCTCAGCTCATACTCATACTTCTTACAAGCCTCGGTGAGCTGGCGTATCTCCCCCTGCACCTCCTCTGCATAGCGTCTGTTGGAGAAGCACTCACGCGTCAGGTACATCTTATGTTGCAGCACCATGCAGAGATTGAAGGCCTTATCCATCTCATCCCTACCGCCCTGCACCACCTCCGGCGCCATCTCATTGACAGCTTTTACACTCATATCGATGGTCCGCGACAGCGGCGTATAGAAGGCGAACGGATTGCCGGACGAATCGGCGGACGGATTGGCAGCCGGACTATCCGTCCTGGGACGCTTCGAGCGAGGCTCACTGGCTCCTCCCTGCTCCGATACATGTGGGGGACTGGGCGGACGGACGAATGATTGAGGCGCAGAGGAGGTACGAGCGACTGTGTGGGGAGGGCGAGGTGTCTCCCGCATGTCCCGTTGCTCATCCCGGTCCTGCCGGCGCTGATCGCGACTCTCCTGGCGCTTCCCCCGGTGCTGCTCAGCACGATCGACCCTGGCATGCACCTTCGAACCACCAGCAGTGCTTGGCGGCAGGCGAGGGGCATCCGCCCGGGTAGCTGGAGCAAAGTCAGCCACATTGGGAATGGGGATCTTGGGCTGTGTGGTCTCCCCCAACACTAGACCGCCTCTCCCATCATCCGCCACCTTTCGGACCTTGGCGGGAGCATCTCGGAGGGCGGCCAAGCGGCGCTTGAGCGCATCATCCATATCGACGTTCTTGCCAGACATCTTCTTCTTAACTGCAAAGACAACAAACGGAAGGTTAGCGACAGAAAGACAGTTAGTAAAATCTACTCCTACTCCTAGACAACGAACTACAAGACCCACGTACGCGGCATCCTGGCAAGATTCGTCTGCTCGATAAGGTCCCAATGGCAGGCGGCGAAGAAAGATCTTGCCTCAGGCGCCGGGTCGAAAACGAACTTCAGACGGTCGACCCGGGCCTCTTCGACGGGCGTCATCGGATACTCATTCGTATCGAGGGGATGGAAGGCTTGGGGGACTCGATCAATCAGGTGGGCGTTGGCGGCATACTCAGACGGGAAGGAGCCCAACTCCCAATCACCACCGACCAAACAGTTGATCGTGCACCAGCAGGTTGAAGAACTCGGCTGGTCCGTCAACCACCACTTCACGCGGGGCTCCACGGTGAAGGTCCCCGAGTCCCTCTGGCGCGTGGAGTAGCGAAGACGGAAGAAATGCAGGAACTCCGCCCGCGTGGGCTGGTCCATCCCGCTCACCCGAAAGATGTTGAACATGGCCACGAGTGTGCGGGTGAGCGTGGGCCCTCATTTCCCAAGCGAGATCTTCAGCAGCGCCAGCATATACTGGAAGAACGGGTGCAATGGCAACTTGATCCCCGCCTTCAGGTGGAACTCACTCAGGCAGACATGACCGGGCGGCGGGTGAGTGAACGTGTCGCCCCCGCCAGGTATCCGCAGCTTCGCGGAGTTCGGGATGTGGTACTCCCGCGCCCATCTTGCCATCTCCGAGATGGATGGCGCACGCTCTAGCTCCTGGACGGGCGTCCCATCAGGAACCGCCAGTGTACGGGTCCGCCCTCCGCAAACTGAGGAATCGAATCTCCTCCATTCGCCCTCTCCTCACCCCATGGATTAGCCCCACCTGAGTGCCCGCTCAATGATCCCGACGAGCTCTCCAATCCCGTATTGGTGCATGCTTGCCTAGAATCCATTGACTGCACTGGAGAGGTGTCAGGCATAATACATTGCAGAGGCGTGACACTCAAAACAGACTCGTACGACGACGTACTCGACGTACTCGACCCGCCCGACCCACAACTAATCCACCCCACCCCCGGAATGTAGATCCACTCACGTGACTGATCGCTCGGTATCTCTATTGGCTCCATCCTAAAGACGCACGCACGCGCAAACCAACACTTAGCAAAATTTCCCTCCCCAGACAGAAACACCAAAACCCACAAAAAATCACCCGCAAACAGATCAAACACACCCCACTCAAGAACACACCCTATCCTTGAGTTCAAAACCCAGAAAAACGCAAAACCACAGAAGCAAAAACAAAAACAGAGCCAGGGACGAGAGCCTCAGCAGATTGAGTTTGTGGGGCTGAGTTTGCACGTCGAGCACGTATTCCGGCAACAAAGGACACGAACACAGAACATCTCAAGGAGGCAGATCGCAAAGTGATTCCGGCAGAATTTTGGTAAGTTATGAAAGTGATGAAGAAGACGAAAGCCAGGGGAGCCCTATTTATATTACTCGGACGGGATATGCGAACGAACGCCAGTCGTCCGTTTTTCGCGTGTGCATCGTTGGATCGTGACGCGTGGCCCGGGCGGTTTACTTGCCCCCCTAAGTAACCGCGCCAACTCTTCGACTTCCCGCCTCGATTTCGAATCCTAGCACAGTCTCCAACAGCTCGACGCGTAGCACCCATGCACCACTATCATGCTCCCACGCGCGTGACGTCTGCCCTTCAGGCAATCATGACAATGGCAGCATTTAATGCAGGGGCACGCCAGCATTAAATGCGACGGCTAGCATTTATTACGCACCGATTCCCGAAGAGAAGTCAAAAGGAATGTCACCTCAAAACGTCTCATCGGAGCACCACCAAACCCAAGGCAAGGACAACACGCCACGATGCCAACCATTCCTACTGGCGCGTACACCACCCACACGACCAGGCGCTCGCGAAACACCATCAGGTTAGTACATGTACCACTCGGGCGCCCCGAAAGAGGGCTAACGCCTGAATTCCCTTTTGGCCGTGCCCCGAGTGAAGAGCTGCGCCGTACGGGATGGGGTTCTTCCTCTAAGTACACGCAAGCATTTAGTAAGCTGGATCAGGCGGCAGAGGCATGAGGTCCGCCCCCTCTCTGAGCGCGAGCTGAGCCCGATGGGCAGCACGGGTATGGGGTCCGTCCCCTCCGTGAGCGCACCGTTACATGATCGAAGAGCAAGCCGGCTGTCATAACAGAGGCATGGGGCCAACTCCTCTCTGGGCGTGCTAAGTCGATGGGCGACACGGGCGTGGAGTGTTGCCCCTCCGTGTGAGCGCAACGTTAACATTCGACCCCGACTCGGAACGTCGAGGGCGTGCGGTCCGACCCCTCCTTGCACGTTCCGGGATTGATGAGCGCGAGCAAAGGTACGCCCTCCCCAGACGCGAAATACAAGCCGGCTGTCATAACGGAGGCATGGGGTCCGTCCCCTCTCTGAGGGTGCTAAGCCGAAGAACGGCACGGGTATGCGGTCCGTCCCCTCCGTAGCACGTTACTTGTAGGTCGCGGTCTTGATCCCTCCGTTGACGCTACACCGTACGGAACGGCATCCCCGTTGATGTACGCGGTGCACCGCGCCATCCCAAAGCCGGTGTTACGAAAAACATTTGCATTCATTCACACATCATATCATACATTCATGCATCATACCATACATTCATACTTGCATATCTATGTCTGTATATCTGTTGCACTTATTTGTGTGTACAAGACCAAACCACATCCGGGCGCGCGGCTCCAAAGTAGCAAGTCTTGTTTTGGAGGCCGGGCCCATAGGTACACGAACGCACGAACAGGCAACACCCCACGGGCGCGCGGCTCCAAACTATCAACATCCGTTTGGACGCCGGGCCCAGAAAACATGTACAGGTACACGATTGCACCAAACAGGTACGCGCTCAGACGCCCAGGTCCCACTCCGTCATGCGAGCCCTTCCTTGACCGGAGAGTTGGGGGACTTGGGGGTAACAGGATCATACATCACTGCTCAACCGGATAAGTATTCCTGTTAATCGCACGAACCCTTTTTCAACTCCCCAGTCAAGAAAGTTCTCTTTGACTTGGGGACTTGGGGGACTTGTTAGTATTGCATCATTAGTTGTACGATTAAATATACTTATCCACTTAAGCAAGTTAGCAACACCTACCGGACCACCCGCAAGACCGCCAAGGAGGCTTCAACTTCACTCACCAGACCGGCCCCATCCGAGCGTGCACGCGCCCGTGGGGCGCACGCCCGAACATGCGGATCACATGACAGCAAGCACACCAGTCCCACATCGAAGAACACCACCAAGCACCAAGCTCAACCACCTATATAGGTAAGGCATTTACTACAGGTAAGATCAGACATTCACGACTCATTCACTCGACCAGAACACCACTCACTCGCACGTTCGCTTGACTGTTATATCCAATACATCATCTGACTTAGGCATCGGAGCGTTGAAGGCGGGCCACCCCGTCTTGACCCCTGACTGCCTGTTCATTGTTGTATTCTTCTAACAGCCGCACGCGAACACGCATACCCGACCACCCGAAGAGAAGGAGAAGCGCCCGAAAGAAGAGTCAATCGACGGAAGAGAGAGCCCGCACACCCGAAGGAAGAAGAGCAAGCGCCCGTTCATCCGAACAGCCCCACCGTTCGGACGTACCAGGAGGAGAAGGAAGTCTATTCGTGTTGCTTCTGCCCCATTACGCCCCCGCACGTAATTCGGTAGAAACATGCACCTTCTTTGGCCGCAAGAAGTTGGTCACTTTTCCAGAAGACGACCAATGGTACATGTCTAAAGAATGGACCTGCAACCTCCTCTAGTTGTTTGGTGGTTATGGTCAAGTGTTTGGTCCATGCGCACGAGTTGCCCACAGATTTGTCTTGCCAGGGAGTGGGGAGTGACGAGAGCAATGGACGTCTCATCTTTCCAAACACTTAAACAAGAGCTCTCCTTGTCGTAGAGTGCATCGACATTGCTTTTGAAGGGCGGGAATGAGATCGCATGAAATAGCTCATCGCCCATATCGAAGGAAAGGATGGAATAGTTTACTTGCTAATAATAAATTCCTTTGAAGAACAACTGCTGTGTACTGACCCAAAGAATCATGCGACTCGGATCATACCCATCTTTATAAGTCCAGATGATCTGTCTCCAAGAATTAGTACCCATGGTGTATACTTCTGCTTTAGGCCAATAGGAGGCTAAACTAAGCAAAGGCTAGGGTTTGCCTTGTGGGTGGGGATCGGATTCTAGCTCTATGAAAAAGGAAGCTAGAGGCTGTGGCCTAGTATAAATAGTTGAAGTTTAGGACTCCTAATCCATCTTTGTTTAGGATTAAAGATTGTGTAATTCTGTGAAGTTGATATCATAATCCGATCCATAACCGAACTAATGCATGCATGCACACGTGTAGTATTCATTCTTGACGAGTTGACGTGCGGTATGATTGGTTGGCGTTTCACGTGGAATTTGTATTATGCAATTAGCAAACAAAACTTAAGGTGATATTTTTCTTTTTCTTTTTATCTTTCTTTTGGGCAAAAGATATTTAAGGTGAGGGGGAGATGATTAGTGATTAGAACAACTCATCACATGAAGAGGAAATGTAGGCAAAACTTGGATAGGATCCGAATGCATGGCAGTGATCCGAGTCATCATATTCGTTTGAGGCTCTCTTCGTGATAGAACTGGTAGAACCTGACGATTAGGTACCAAGTGCATCGAATTGAATGAGGATCAACAATGTAGGACAAAACTTAGAAATTGAAGTGTACATCGTAGTCTTGTGGTATAGTAGTTTGGTATTTAGGATCGAAGATTATGTTGTTGTGTGAAATTGACCTTATGCATGCACTAACATACTATTTACGAGGGGTTTGCATGTTAGGGGAATAGTTTTGAGATTTCTAATTAGGCGGAGAAAAAATAAGACCATGCCCCCTTGTTCCAATTGACAGCCTCGAATATTGTACAAATGTTTACATTTGAAAAATCGTAAAGAAAAACCTTTACATTCTGCGACTTCAAGGTGCAATATATATCGATCAATTTTCCATAACCAAGGAGAACATCTCAATAACTTCACTATCATACTCTAGACTCAACTGCTCAACATCAAAGAAATCAGATTTTTGTAAGCCTTCTAGTTTTTTGCCTCCGGTGACCGGAACAAGACTATTGACACATACAACAGCTTGAGTATAATAACATTCAGCTGGTTGTGCCGATCCCATAGGAAGATACTTGGAAGACGTACCCTTCTTTTTGCCGGCAAGGTCATATGAGACTACACGTCCAAACGGACCGAACCCATCATCATTTATATGAGGTTGGTCACTGTTATTCCACAAGACCAATGGTATACGTGTGAATTACCATCAAGATGTACAAAGCGATCCCAATCATATTCATCATCTTTAGTCCAGCTAATATCTCCAAGAATTAGTGCCCATGGTGTCTACTTCTGCTTCAAAACAATATCTAAACGGAAGGTAGTGATCATAATATTTTACACATCTGATAACCTTGTAATCTTTTCCTTTGGGATCATAGCCAAATCCCAAAATTTCAGTGTACCAATTTAAATAGCATCCTTTCTTGAGGGGTTTGCATGTTAGGGGAATAGTTTTGAATTTCTAAATTCTAGGCTGTTGGTACATGAAGAGGGCGAAATATCAGCAATTTCGATACATGCCTTTGCGTGTTGCAACAAAAACAACAAACATTATTCTTCGGGGTTCAGTTCTATCATAAGAAGAACCACAAAACAAAGAGGTTTATATGCTAAGTTAATCAATGCAGAACTTCAACGGTTGATTGGAGTGTGCATCCGTTCACCAATATTGTTTATAGCATCACGGGACATCACCAGTGTGTCATGCTGCAGGATGCTGTACACATTCAAACCCTGCAAAACAAGTGAAACACATAAGCACCGAGCTCAAACTTAACTCGCAATTCAGTATGTTCATGGATGTATACTTTCACAATGTTACTGTCAAGTGAGAAATAACAGTTACAAACACAGAAAGCTCAGTTGTGCAAAAGTTAATACAAATTTAGCATGAGAATCCTTGGACAATTTCAGTATTAGTGTTCAAATGCATCTGAGGTTAAACACACAGATAGTTGGCTAGGAATACTTAGTACCAGAAATTGTAACTTACAATTGAGGGAAGCACGTTGACGTAATGTAAGTTTTGAGTGGCCAATTTGAGCTTTTCACTTATGGGGCCACCATCCACAACAAGAACTTTCTTAGTATTCTCCATTTGCTTGACGTAGTTCACAATATTCTTAGTTTTATGTGTCGGGACTTCCAAATCGTCAAAAATAATGAGCTGCAAATATGTGCAAGTCTCTCTGGTTAGGGGCATACAGGAATTACTTCAACCTCATCTTTATCCTAAACTGAAACATAGATAGCTAATATAAAATTAAAAAAGAGAACTACAGTAGAGACAACGATCGACTTGCCTTTCCCTCTGCTGCTCGAGCTGTCAGAGCAACCTTTAGACCAAGACGCCGAACCTTCTTATTCAGCTTAATTTCGTGACTTCGTGGCTTAGGACCATGCATTGTCGCACCCCCTCGGAACTGTTAACGTCATCATTAGGTTCATTACATTCCATACAAAAGCATCTTCATAAAGGAGTCAGGATGTAAGCAATTGTCTGGTTTAAAAGGATGACGATTCCATTACCTGTGGACCACGCAGAGTTCCATGCCTTGCTCGACCAGTACCCTTTTGATTCCACGGCTTTCTCCCAGTTCCACTAACCTCACTGATAGTTTTTGTTGAATGTGTTCCCTATAGACAACAAATTGGCATATTTATTATTTATTTTTCAGTCATCTCTGTTTGGGGTACTACCATCATTAGTTCACTGATTACAACACCTTTTCTTTTGCAAAACCTCCAAAACTTTAACATGTTATTCTAATATGATCAGGCAGACAGAGCAATATAGAAAATTTATGTACCAATTTATGATCCTTTTATGCACAATTTATCTAAGTTTGCTTCAATGAAGTGACTGATCCTGTGAAGCTATTCATGGAAATGACTCAATCTATCTCCCAAAAAGAAACCGACAGAAAGAAAGATTGGTATATAAGTTCACAAATTTCTATTTCTATTTCAAGTGTTAAAACACAGATGTTATCAGTATGGCTCGGCCATCATTAGTGTCATGTTTTAAGTAGTTTGGTTATCAATAATTTTATCATAAAGTATCACCTGTTGTCTTTTTGTTAGCTGCCATAGTACAACCCGGTGAACAATATCTTTTCTAATTGGTACATCAAAAACATCACCAGCCAAAACCATCAAGCCTTTGTCTTCATTATGAAAATTTGTCACTGGAGTAACAAGGTCTTGATAATTTCCTGCATTAGAGGATACTCAACATGAGTAAAACAATTGTAACTTAAATATACAACAGTTGAATAAACTCAGAGAGATCAAGAAAACCAATCAATTTAAACATCAGAAGTATGAAGCTAATGGAAGTATGTTCAGTAGTCAAAATCTATGATGATAAAATCCCTAGGATCCTAACCAAACCAGAAACTTCAGATATGCAATGTATTTACCTATTTTACGATCAGGCGCTACAATAGGTGATAGTCGCATATTTATGCGTCTATTTGGTATTTAATTTGTTCCTTATATTTAGTTTATTGTTATTAATCGAGTGAATTAATTATGTTTATTTGTTTTTAGGTGTTTTGGAGATGAATGAAGAAAATGAGATTAAATAATTTATATAAATGCTTCTTGGCAAGGAAATCTGGAGGATGCAGTTTTGGCGAGGAACAGAGAGAAAAGAAGGATTGCATGTGAATTTATATTTATATGGAGCTTGGCGAGCTGATTATGAGAAGTGAAGAAGTGGGATACTTGTTGGAGTGCATGCGAACAACTATGTTAATTAACCTACTTAATTGACTTATATATATATATAGCTTGCAAGGGGAAGGAATGTGACGTGGTGATGCAAGTGGAGAATAAAACAAGAGTCCACTTGCAATTATGATTGCTAGTTGACTTAGTATTGGGCATGCTGCTCACAAGACTAAGATGGAGAGTCCATTTACAATTGGGAGATTAAAAGAGATGGGCTTGAGTTGGAGTTTAGCACGTGGGTTGCTAGTCTGGAACATATAAATAGCTAGCAAGAGAACGTACGCGGGGAGCAAGAGCAAGGAAGCTGCAAGTTTCTCTTTTATCCGTTTGTATCAATTTCTTTCATGGATTATTTTAGTTTAATTTCTGATTCCATGAGGAGTTAAACTCCATTGTTAAGGGGCTGTTTTAAAGCCCCGTTCATAATATCTAGATTGCTTATGCACGTTAATTAAGTTTTGTTTTTGTTATTCGAATGAGGTTTCTTTGTTATTTATACGGTGATGATTCTTGATTATGTATGCTTTGAGTGCACGCTTAGTATGCATGTTTAGGAATCTAATTCTAAGAAAATTGATGGTTGTTGGTGATCATTACCTTCCTCAAGTTTCAATCGTAGAACTCATACATGCTTGGTATAAGAAACCCTAGGTCTAGTAAGACATGACCGTAGTGTACTTATGAAGCCTTGTAAATTCTCAAACCCTTTCTAAATCTTAATGTTTTTCTCTTAGTTAATTCGAGTCCGTGACTTCGGGTTCTTTGAGGGATAGACAATATTGATAAGCAGATCTTCAATGTTGTAAACATAAGGATCGGGTAATAGGTTGTGTTCACAGCTCGAGGCCTTCCTGGGAATCTTTTCATCCATAACATTTGCATTATTTAGTTAAGCATTTGTCATCTAGATGGAGTGACGGTGGTGGATAACACTTCCCTTAACCCATTTTATCATTGATTGTCAGTTTTACTTTTACTCTGTTTTCTGTTTCAGTTTCGTAATCTGTTTTGCATAATTTTGTTCGCCAACCAAACCAATTCCGATTGTATCGAAATTTCGCGTGGTAGTCCATCACTGTGTCTATAGTGTCCTGTATTAATTTCGTGATTTTAGGTTGAGTCTAGATATTTTAATTAATTACGTTAGTGTCCAGCGGTCGAGTCTGTCAGATTTCTGACTTTCGCGTCTGTTTGTAGTTTAGAATATTGAGTCTTATTTTTCCCTGTGGATTGACCCCTATACTATTGTACTGCATTGACAAGTATATTGAGTTTATTATAGGGTAACTTTGAGGGTGGTTAAACACTCGATCAATAGGCTTTTTGCACAATAAATCAGAGGGAAATGGTCCTCCGCTTGATTCAGGAGCCAGAGTTGAAAGCCTCCTATGAAGATATGACCCAACCTAAACTTGAAGTTAAACATATGCAGACATGGCAAACAATTCGAGGAAATTAGCATGTGGAATGCATCAACACAATATCTTTATCTTTAATATACTATTTTCTATTTAATAGTAAATGATTAGATATGCAGATATCAACATTTCTATGATGAAAAAGATACCTTAGGACCAGTAGAAGATTCCTCAATGAAAGATATAACCCCTGAAACATACACATCGAAATCAGTTGGACCAAAAAATAAACATAAAAGTTCCAATCACATTATGAAAATCAGCTTAACAACCTCAATAAACTCATTCTTACCCTGAGAAGCGCGGGATGACGGATACAATATATTCCGAGAGTCACAACTTCCCGAAGCCAAAACGGAACTAAATGAACGTACAAGCCTCCTCGAAACAGAAAAAGCCATACTCCAATCCGATAACCAACACTTAAACTGATCAAATACTGGAAACAACTCCTAACTACATCCACACTTCAGCTCTTAATCTTCTCTAGCCAAACCAAAAACGAACAATAAATTCACACTTGTTACTCCAAAAACCGACGTTTATTTCAAACAGAGTCTTAATCTAAAGAGCTTATGCACATTCATATCAAATCTGCAATCAAATTCTTCACCTAAAGTAACAGCTTTTTTTTCATCTTTATTTCAATGCACACCAAGTGTTCGGTAGAATGCGAAAGTTAAAAGCTGAGTCCTTCAACTATTTTTGTAGCTAAACTAATATGATTTCAACGCAACGAGAGCCAAAAGCCATGAGAATAAGGTTGAACAGCTGATATGAAGAGAGAGAGAGAGAGAGAGAGATAGAGAGAGAGTACCTTCGCCGGAAATCTGGCCGTTGAAACGCGTCGGAGATTGAGGACCGCCGTTCGGTTCAGCTAGAGAGAGAGTGTATGATGTTACTGACGACTGCGGCGAAGGGGAGAGCTAGCCGGAGCCAGGGTACCGAAAATGAAATCCAAACTCGAACGAACGCGTTATGAATCCTTAATTGGATTTTGTTTGGGCTTTGTAGTTTAGTATGGGCTTTTTGTGTTGGAGCCCAGTTTCTTAAGTTTACGGGCTTACACTTTGATATTGCTTATTGGGCTCTATTGTACAATATGTGGATTTATACATGTCGATCATTTCTCTCTCCTTTTTTTTTCTAAGGGGTTTGGTACCTAGTCACGTGTTATGCTAGGGGGCTCATTTCCACACCTAATTATATTATTGAAGAAGAAAAGATATATAAGTTATCCGAAGAGGACATGATACCTTTGCCCCGGTCCCTAGACATTAAATCCTCATAAAGAGCATCCTGGATAATCACAGGAGCCACCTCTAACCAAATATCATCAATAAAACTACTACTAGCAAGGTGTGCCAAATGATGTGCTTCACGAGGAACATGCCACAAAGATAAAGAATTGATAGACCCAACATAAGATTTACAGTCCTCAATAATACGACCTACATCAGAAAAATCATCATCTGATTGTTGTAACGCTGCAACAATCTCCAAACAGTCACTCCCTAAATCCACCTCCATCCAACCATAGTGAATCGCCAACAACAAACCAGCACATAAAAAAGAGGATTATTTCTCTTTAACAAAGAGGATCAGGTAAGAACATCTTTACCGTGTGGATGGTAAAGATTTGATTATTTTTGTCATCTCACATTTGATTTCAACAATTTAAACGTTGATATTATAGATATTATTTTAAGGAGTAGACTTACAAAATTTCAGCCAATTCGGTAATCGTTTGGTCATCCAATATGGTGAAATATCACAAACAAATAAGGAGTAAGACGAATCAAATTGTCAAATGATTTTCGATTGGACTCAAACTTTGTAGATAATTTAGTTTAAGTATTATCTATAACATGAGTGGTCTTGATTGTCAAGATTTGATATTTAAGATAAGTAAAACGAAAAAAATTAGCACCGTGTGAATGTCCTTAACTGAAAAGAAATTACCTCCTTGAAAAGATATCACCCCAAAGCATTATGATATAGAAATGTACTTTACGATATGGACGATTAATTTAGAAGACGCAAAATGTTTGAGAGAACACTTGGGAACATAATGAACTTTGGAACATAATGAATTGGTCTCAGGTATACACTTGGTTAGTTTTTGGAGTTCTTTCTACTGATCTCTACATGTAAGATCAAACGAACCCTGCAAGTAATTCATGATTTGATTATCAGTCTGATATATATGGTTGCTGTCCTACATTATCTGCAATTAGAAGAGGATTGCTCTACATACTAACATACATATATACAAGTAGAACTGTATAACCGAAGACCCAGAATACAAGATTACGTGAGAAAAATTACATAACAGATAGATATTGTTTCTTTTGTTCCAAATGCATTCGCATTCTACATTTAATATTTAAAATATCCGAGTCTAAAATAGCATACAGAGCTATATATTTATATATATCAAGTACTCTATATGAAATCCTGCATGCGCAAGAGGCTCAAAGTCTCAGAGCAATGAAGGAGAAATGTCCATAGGAAAAGGATTCCCCAAGAAATTGTCCATGTAATAGTGGGTGTTGGGATGAGCAGCATCCATCACCACAAACTGCATATCCTCCGAGGGTTTCCAATGCCGCTTCCTTTGGTTGATAAACCAGTTGTTTATCTGCTTCTGGTCCAACCCTGTCGATTGGGCGAGAGACAACTTCTGCGACTCCTGCATACGTAGTTACATTAAATATATAACTTCTCATATACTTGAGGAAATTATACTAGGGCAGAGTAAGTTAGATGATTGAATTGTTTTATCTAGTACTTACAGATGGATAAGGCCATTTGTAATGTCGGCTCCACCAATCTAGCAACTGCTGCCTGGCCTCTATAGGAAGCTTGCCTTTCTTCCTCTTCTTCATGAACTCCTGCTTCAAACTGCCCAAATATCCACTGTACTTGCGCAGCAGCTGACCTTTGAGCTCCCTATCTCCGGCTTGAGGATCTATCAAGTTGTTATTCACATCAACCTCTTCTTCGGACAATCCATTATTGTTCCTATCCATGCCTCCCTCACCACAGCCTGCTCATCATTCAAGAAATCATATGCACAGGCGCACAAAGTATTAGTCAACTTAATGAACAAAATCAAGTAACTATTCTCCTGCTACTGGTTAATTACTCAACCTTGAACATGGTACATTTGATTGGAGAAACAGATATACATATTTTCAACTATTAACATCTCCTAACAATCACTGGCATAACATAGAAATTGATCATGCAGAATATCTCCAGACATTTTTCAAACATGGCAATTTTACATCCCATGACACTAATATAGGTCCAATTTCTGTATTCCTAACTGCTAGCACTAGTCTCATACTTTAGGCTTGCACTCTTCAGTTTCTCTTTAAGAAGTTACAAACTTACTTTAGATCAAGTTTCAAGGGAAAAAAACACTTTGTTCAGAAGTTCAAAGTCACCAGTTAGGTTCAAATAGTACAATTATTAATTCCCAATTGTTCCGACCTCTTATAAATATTTACAGGTTAACGTTCTGCCATGCATGATCTTTCATGCACAACCATATTAAAAGGAACAAAGAGGATACATGCATAAGACAGAATAGTAAAATTAACTGTGTTTCTTTTTGCTGACAAAATTTGAACTAAAGGTAATCATCAAGAATATAATTGGGAAGCCAGAATGAAACTACTTTTGAGTTCTTGTACAGATAAAAAAGTATCTGATGCAAATAGTGTTTGTTTCTTTGCTTTATATGGTAAAGTTTCTAGACCTATAGGTATTATTTCTTCATATCAAACAGAAATATAACCTACCTCCCAATCTCCCATGCACAAACTACTTAACAAATGTATATTATACTGGTATGTGAGTCTCCAGTCCCAAGACATTCTTGTCTAGATGACAAAAGAAATACCATAATCTTACCAAGGAATAACAATAAACTGGATAAACCAATCAGAAAATCAAAAAAGAATAATGTTCTTATAAAAATTAGGAAGACTGGTTTCAAAGAACTACTTTTTCTGGAACAGGTCTGGAGAGCATATTCTTGCATGTAAATCAAGACGAAGAAGAATGGAAGAAACAGTTACTCAGAAAGTGCAAATCTTACTAAGCTGTAGCTAGCTAATGTACATCAAAATATCATCATCATGATTTGCAAAACTTACAATTAGTCACTACAAGTTCAACTAGTCGTCATACAATACGAGATATTATCTTAACTTGACCAATTATATGTGATCACCTATATATTCTCAGTTTCCAATGTAGTTTAGCTCCTTTACTCAAAACACATATATATAAATCACCAGTATCATGTACTTGATCTCATACTCAACTGACCATACATGAATATAGAGCCATGTATTCCTTTTTTTGTTGTCCTAATAATTTTAAAAGCATTAGATATCTCAAATTATGCAACAACTACAAGTCTACAACATCAAATGCTAATGTGAACAAATAATATTGGAACACTGGTGAACATACTCTAGAACTTAAATGATCATAAACATACATGCAATAGCTAAAACCATATCTAGCTCCGGGACAATTATAAGAAATGTAACTGTTTTGGTCCTTCTAGAGCACCGAACCTAGCTAGAATACAACTTGAAAACTTAAGGATGGAATCAATGATGTTACTCTCATTGATTGGTCAAGTTCAAACCCTAATTAAGTTCAAATGGCTATGAAATAGATAGATGACTTATTCGGGAAACAAAAACACTCGATGTTCCAAGCTCATTGTCCTTAGAGAGTATATGTAATTAGCTCGACTTAGGACTGGTTCTTTTCGAGGGAGATGCGTGAAGCAAGGAATTAGACTTCAACCAGAATAACTCTTTACATCTACTCTACACTAGGTAGCTAATTAACACCTCAAATGGTGAAATGCAGAATTCCAGGGCACTTGAATCATATATTTATTTAGTGCAAAAAATTGTCAAAATCAATCATTGGAGGTGTGGAATTCAAAAGAAACATAAAAAAAATTATAATATCAAATACATCACAAACACAAATAAAAGACGCAAACGAAGACAATAACTATAATACCTAATACCTAAGAATTGGGAGGAAACCAAGCTTGTTGTAGTTCTTGAATAGATGCAAAAAGAATATGTCAATAATAAAATATTTAGTACAAGGAACCCAACACTAAAACCAATTAAAGAGAAGAAAGAAACTTGAGAAGTAGATATAGAACATTTTTTAATTATTAAACCCATGTAAAGGATCTAGTAAACACACACACCCCTATGAATACTTGTTATTATAATCATTAATTTCTATGTGATTATTATAATAATCAACAGATCAAAGAAATATTGTGATCTTAGTTATAAGCTGCACTCAAAAGATCGACACGATTTTCACAGAGAAACAACAGTGAGGCTGCGAGGGTGAGAGATACACAGAGAGGTCATGATGATGAAGATTATTATCATACCAGAATCGGAAGCAGAGGAAGAAACAGTGAGAGCTTTGAACTGGGTCTCTATCTTTTGAAGAAAAAGCATGGCTTCCTTGAATGGTTTAGAGACCTCTTGCTCATACTTAACCAGCATCTCACAGTAAGCCTCCATGAACTGATCCAGAGCTGGATCTTCACCAAGGGAACCATGTCCGTTCCCACTAGCACTCACTATTTGACCTATCGTCGCTGCCGATGCGCACGCTTCTTCGAGCCTCCTCACCACCTCCGGCGGCGCTCCAACCTAATTTGTCTCATTTACCCAAAAAAATCAAGAATCTCAGATCCAAAGACTATCACTTTCATCAGGTGAAATGTTATTAAAACAACCAAAACAATAGTTCTGGTCCTCGTGGTCCTTAAAGATATGTACTTTGACAAGTAAGATTGGACCTTTTGACAGTTGATATAGGCGGCCAAGAGACGGTGATAGTGAGGATGAGCCATGATCTTTGATTTGATAGAAGAAGTAGGCGACGACGAGGAAGAGCTTCCATGAACACCGTTGTTGTTGTGTTCCATGAAATAACAGCTTGCTGCAGCTGTTGGGTTGCTGCTATTGTTCTCAAGACTGTTGCTTTGGTGGAGGTTTTGGTCTTGTTTATGATCGTTGTTGTGATGAGCTGATGAAGAAGGTAGCAGAAGAAACGGACTGTTAGTTGAGTGAAGCAAGTGTTGGCCATGATGATGATGATGATGAGAGTTGGTTGTCATCAGAGGCATCATCATCGTCGACATCGGAAACAGTCCTCCTCCTCCTCCTCCATTAGTACCATGTTCTCCAAACACCATCATACCAGAAGTATTAGGCCCATTAGAGCCACCCTCCATTATCTCTAGCTTTCACAGTTTTCCCAGTTCTAGGTTTAGCTGGGTTATACAATAATGATAATATTTAGGAAGAACAAAACACAAAGGTTGTTTGTATCTATCTGCAAAGACCCTCCCGGGTTTTAAGCTACAAAAGTTTCAGGCTTTATAGAGGAAAACCCCAAGTTAATAATGATAGAGGTGGTAGTAGTAGTAGTGGGTCTGTCGAAGTCTGCTTCAGCTGGTTTTACTTGAAGAGTGGCTCTTGCTTTTATTATAAACAAGCAAAACTATCAAGGCATTAATGGATTTTTGCACAGTGATTTCTCTCGGTGTGTATCTTTCTCTTTCTGGTAATCTTGGTTGAAAATACAAGTGATCAGAGTCCGCACGCGTTGGTGGTGGTTCGGATTGAGTAACTACAAGCACAGTGAATCTGAGTTCTCTGGTTGGTTGAGGGTGTGTGAATCATGTGGATGAATATTGAGAACGTATGTGTGAAAGAACAGAGAGAGAAAGAGAGGAGGGATGTGTGAAGAAGCAAAGCTTTACCTTCCCGATGAAAACTCTCACCCTCTTTTCGTGCACTGTCACTGGTGCACTGCCATTACTGGCAAAGATTTTAACAGAGATAAGAGAGACGATCGATCAAATCGAGGAAGAGCTAAACAAATGCCTAATAGTATAATAGTTTGCAAATGTGTATGATGAGAGAGATAGAGTGATTTTTGGGGGCATGGAAATTGGAAAGAATCACAGTACTAGTCTAGCTAAGCTGTTCACTCTATTTTGTTTCTTCTTTTCTCTCTCTACTGTAGTGAGTAGTCGGGAAACCCTTTGCTTTTTCTTGTTTACTACTGGAGCTTGATGCTAATCTGTCCACTCATTTTAATATTCGCACTCATTTTTGTCCTCTTCTTCATCTGTCTCCGTTCTCTAATGCAAAATTTACCAATCCATACTTAAATTTAAAAGCGGGATATGTTTAATTGAGGAAAGATTGAAAGAACCCTAGTCTTCGATCGTTTATTTGGGCAAAGATAAGAACCCTAGTCTTGTCGTTCGTGCATATTTGTTTTATGAAAAAAGAGACAGCACGCATGGGAAGTTCTGATCCATTGTCGTGGATAAACATTAGCAGCTGCTACAAATTAAGTTTATTTATCTGTAAACGTGAGAAAATATGATTAATTCGATTCCGTCGGCTCATTGCCTGGATCACGTTCAGTCATAGCATCCGCATCCATGGAGGAAGAGAGGAAATCCCATTTTGAGGAATTCTTCACCCATTTGAAGAATTCCTCTCTAATAGGAAGTTTTATTCTTATTTTTCGTGCAGCGGTGCCAGAAATAGGATTTCCTATTACTATTCATTATTATTTAAAATTTTAATTTTTTATTTTTGGATAATATTTTCAACCAATAACTAGCCGACATGTATCATCCTGATATTTGTCATTATTGTTTGAAAAAAAATAAACGCGTGTTAATATGTTTTGAATCAATTTTGTATGCCGGTAGCATACGGAGGTCTCGCTGACCGGTCAGCGAGTCGGGGTCCAAGGGCGACGCGCCCTGTGTGGTCTTAGGGGAAACGCCCCCGGAGCTAAATGTAATCCGAGTCATGTTAGACTTAGGTTTTTTGTTGGGCATATATTTGTTATAACAACGTGTTTATTATGATTCTTTATTTCGTCGCGATTTAAAATTGATATTTTTTTAAGTTATGATTTTTGACTCATTTTCTTCACGAAAGTTATAGAGGACATTAATATGAACTCGTCCGTATTTTTATTGAATTTTTCGGAAGTCCGAGCTATTTATTATGATTTTTTTACGTTTCAGAGTAAATAATTTATTTAAAATATTACAAATGATCAATTTTTCTCAGCCGTCGGATTGCTTAGATCTGTTCAAAATGGACGGCCCAGATCAACTTAGCCATTGATCTAGCAGCAGCCCAGGGCGTGCCACGTGTCGCAAGACGATTGGTCCGTCAATTTTTTTTTCAACTTTTTTACCGGCGCGTGTACTACACGCGCTGGGTTAAAAAAAATGTACGTCAGCCTGGCGTCACCCACGTGCGTGGGGCCCACCAGGCGGACGACCTCGGGCTCGTGCTGAAGCGAGAACGCCGGGGAGGATGACCTCCCGGTCAACGTCCGGTCTTCATTCCATTTTCCCCCTGTTGCACCAATTTTCTCTACCGGACATCCTCCCGCCGTGGGCCCTGCTGCCGGACGTCCCCGAAAGCTGCCCCCGCTGCAGCTGCTCTTAGAGCCGACTATATCCGATATAAATCATAAACTAGAAAGTTTGCTTCTTCAAGACTCGAATACATAAAACCATCAACTATAAAATTCATTTCTGGAACACATATAAAGCATCAACTAGAAAGTTTACTTCTCAACCACAAATAGAGCAAATGAACACGAGTTGGCCGATTACCTAGACCCGCTTGAACCACATGAAGACTTACTAGACGTCAAACATGAACAAACCACCGAACTTCGACACTAGTACGTGATCAAGATATCTCCAACAAAATATAAGTTATAGCCCGTATGTGACTGTGCATTCTTTTTCACAGTTTTTTTATATAAAAAAATTACATGTTCTTCCACGTGTATAAAGTTGTTATCGGTCCTATGTTGATGGAAAAAAAAGGTCATAAACTCATAATATAGAAAAACAAATGTAATCTAATTGACCAAATTCCATTACTTGGCTCAAATGGAGGTCTTGAAAATCCTAAAGTGATCGATCATCAACATGTCAAGTTAGGGTCGGCCTTGAGATGTCGAAAATATTATAGAATTTTAAGCTAGATAGAAATATAAGATCTCAAATATACATATAATACATATTTAAGCCTAATTTTGAGATTTATTCTTAATAAGAGCATATGCAGCAATAAACTAATTACTTGGGTTGGAGGGAGGGTTGATTACATGATCCAGCGGAAGAATATTAACCTAGTTAGAGGGTGGATCCTACAAGGGACCCACATAACTCGACCAAGACACGGGCTAAAGATTACCCCTCGGATTAGTTTGGGGTAATTGACACATGGCACTTGTATCATGCAACTTGGGCTGACGTGTGCGTCTTTGTTCTTTTATTTTCAATTATGTTGTGTGATAAGTGCGGAAGCTCTCAAAGATATTCTATTATTATATTGATTATATTAATATAGTTAATGAAAAATATGGGTCATTACTCACAGAGGATTGGTGAAACTAAAACTCAAGAACACAAGAAACACAAAAGAAGGGAAAGCCAGAAATCTGGCATACTCGACCATTGGACACTAAGTACACTACGAACCTAACTTAGACTAAACCAAAAATTACGAAACTTTAACAAAAGACACCAGACACAGTGAAGGACTACCACACAAAATTTCAGGATATTCGGAGATATTTTGATTACCGAAATAATTCATCTAATCAACGGTTAATACTGAATAACGTAAATTTTAAAAAGTAAATATTGATGAAAATAGATAGAGATGAATATTAAGAACTTTTCTTCACTCTAAATATGCTCGTTCTACCCCAACCCTAACTTCAACAACAATGGATGAATATTCCCCATTCATGAGCTATAATTAAGTCACATACATATTACATTCTCTTACTTGGTATGTTATCTGGATTGATTATATGGCTTAACGTGATCTTAAACTAGGAGACAGGGTACTGTGATAGGTCCAAATCTACCTAACCTAAGTCATTAAGATATGTAAAGTGTTTGAAAAATAACAAGATTTCAAGAGCTACTATGATGGGTGCTCTTTCATCACTTAGGTTTTACTTCACACAAGTTATCACAAAGGGATTGCTTATCTTTATAGAATATGCAATGATATGATGGCCATATACACATCCAAGACAATATATCATATCACATGTATCTAAGTGTCGATATGAAGAAACATATAGTAGAAATCATCAATGATATGATAGTGAGTAAAACTCATCTAATAATTGTCAAAATCACAAGGGGTTCAAAATCGAAACATATTTAGGGTTTCGATCAGCTCCTGACTAGGAAAGTTTAGCTACTCATAGTAATGAGAATACAATAGAAAAACATGATGGAGAAAGAAGAATAAACCAAAAATCCTAAAATTCTTGACAAGAAAATTTCAACGGGTCGAGAAACTTCCTCAACCGGTCGAATTGGGATGGCTGGAACTCCTTTTTGCGGCTCTTTTTCTCTTCTCAAGTTTCTCTCTCTGAAAATCGACAACTATATATTTTTTCTTCAAAATATGCTTATATAGATGTGATCTCAGGCCTCTCCTTATCAATGTAGGATTGAGTCATCACTACATGGATTTTTCACGTCATCATTCTTTATTTGAATAAGATTCTCCTTTTTTTTATTTTTTTATTTTTCTCCAAATAATCTAAATAAACAAAAATATAATTAATTATTGAAAACTAAACAAATAAATCATGTATTTTAGGAATTAATAAGCATAATAGAGTTGTATATTTATGCAACTATCATTGTGTGACCCCTATTTATGGGAAAAATGAATGCAATGATTGTGTATATCGTCAGACTAGGATCAAACGGTTTACATGAAAATGAAACTTATTTAACTATTTTTGTTTCTTTTAAAAGTGATAAAAAAAACAAGCAGTATGTTTGAAATGGCCCTGATTGAAACCTTTGGATTATGCTTTAATAGAATAGAAATAATAATAATAATAATATTGGTTTGAAAAATTATCAAAAATTATATAAATATTAAAAAAATCACAAATAATATAGTAATATCTATTCATAAATATTTACGAGTAATGTTGTGTATAGTGAATCAAATTATTAAATACTATGAATAATAATAAGTCCTTAGATTGTTCTCGTTGTTGTATGTTGTATCGTTGATCGTTATATAAATACATAATTATTTAATTTTATAATGAAATAAAGAATAATTTTTTATCAATAAATAAAAAAAAATTTAAATGATGAATATTAATTGATTCTCATATTAATTTCATTGATGTATTGTCAAACCGAGAACTCAAGACTAATTTTGATGAATAGTATATTATTCCGGATTGAGAATTAATCTAACCCACTCAAAATTAGTGTATTTGTTCTGAGACCTATACTCAAAGTCAGCGTATTAAATCCTGATTAGACTAGAAACATTGAAGTGGGCATGGTATCAAATTAGAAACAGTGATCGGTGTTCACGGTATTGATGACGAGACAGTTTATAGCTCGAGGAAAGCAAAGATCGATGAGAGCAATTAAGAGTTAGATAACCTTATTTCAGTTTTCCTGCATCTATTGTGACTTGTGAGACTTGGGGTCAAGTGAATAATGAATTGACAAAATCTTGTTTGTATAAAATGTTTCCATCTCATCAAATTATACATCCAGCATAAAACTATTCCCAAATTTTTTACCAAAGAACTGGTCACGTACCTACAGCCATTGCACCATTGCACCGATCTAGTCCGTAATAATTTTGCACAGGAAAAAATGGGGGTTCACTGCAGCTAGAAAATAAAGCTGGTAAAGCTAGTGGGACAGTCCGAATGTCTCTTCTCTTGAAATCTCTCTAGCTTTCTTGGGCACAGAGAGCTAGCAAGGTTCCATTTTCCTCTCTCCCACTAAAGTTTATAGTAGCTCTATGATTCTGGCATCCATGGCCCTATGAGACTGCAGCTGTTCCACCATTACTCCACACGATCGATCCACACCTGCGCGCCATAGCTCTAGCTTTGCTGTGAACAGACCCAGAAACAAGAGCTCCAATCAAACCCAGATCAAAATTGTCTTCATTTCATTGTCTCGTACTGACATATATACTTCGTATACAACGAGTCCATCAAGTTACTTTATTACCTCTTAGTCTACATAATAAAATATTGTTCATTTTGAACTTTCTTCACACGATTTTATTTTTTAGATCTATTCCAAAAACGCGTTTTATTATAGAGATACGGACATGCACATATAAGCACATCACATTCTCACTCCCGAATGTGAGATTGTATGACTATGTAAAAAACTAGTGTCATTGGCACCCCCACATATGGGTCATTACTCATTAGTATTCACCCATTTTAAAGGCCCGACGTCCTCATCGGCACACTTTCGGTCGAAACAGGCTTTGATATCATTCTGTCACATCTCAGTCCACATAGTATGATATTATCCGCTTTGAGCTTCGCCCGCACGGTTTTACTTTTGGACATATCCCCAAAACACGTCTCACTGTAGAGATGTAGACATGCACATATAAGCAGATCACATTTCCACTCACGAGCGATGTGGGATTGCATGCCTATGTAGGAAGCTAGTATCTTTGGCACCCTCACACACGGGTCATCACAATTCACCTCCCTTAGGGGTCCGACGTCCTCGTTGGCACACTTCCAGTCGGGACAGGCTCTGATACTATTTGTCACATCTCAGTCCACATAGTAACATATTGTCCGGTTTGAGTCTCGCCCGCACGGTTTTACTTTTGGGCATACCTCCTAAACACATCTCACTATTGAGATGTGGGCATGCACATATAAGCACATCACATTCCCACTCCCGAGCGATATGGGATTGCATGCCCATGTAGGAAGCCAGTGCCCTTGGTGCCCCCACACATGGGTCATCACAATTCACCTCCCTTAAGGGCCCGACGTCCTCGTCAACAAACTTCCGGTCAGGACGGGCTCTGATACCATTATGTCACATCTTAGTCCATATAGTAAGATATTGTCCGCTTTGGGCCTCGCTCGCACGGTTTTATTTTTGGGTATACCCTCAAAACGCGTCTCACTATAGAGATGTGGACATGCACATATAAGCACATTACATTTCCACTCCCGAACGATGTGATATTGCATGCCTATGTAGGAAGCTAGTGCCCTTGGAACCCCCTACACATGGGTCATCACAATCCACCCCCCTTAAGAGCACGACGTCCTCGTCGGCATACTTCCGATCGGGATAGACTTTAATACCATTCTGTCATATCCAAATCCACATAGTAAGATATTGTCCGCCTTGGGCCTCGCCCACGCGATTTTATTTTTGGGCATACCCCCAAAACGCGTCTCACTATAAAGATGTGGGCATACACGTATAGGCACATCATATTCCCACTCTAAAGTGATGTGAGATTGTATGCCCATGTAAAAAATTAGTGTCATTGACATCCCCACACATGTGTCATCACATACTTCTTGTTTGTGTGCCGAATATTTCTCAAGTTAACCAGAGTGTACTAGGATCATACATGACTCTACGTATAATGCTGAATGCTCCTGGCCGCGCGCTTAAGTATCTATTTAATTACCCCAAAAAATAGTATGTATTAAGAACACCAAAAATTGAGACATAAAAACAATATTTTTAGCTTGTAATCATCACTTCATATATATTGTTACTTTGTAAAAATGTAAGTTGCATGAAGAATTTAATTCAAGCAGGTAGGGTCTGATTCATTTCTTGTATGTTCTAGGTCTGATTCATTTCTTGCATGTTCTATTTGCAGTTGCTATCATTCAGGTTTCTTTTTTTATCAATTTCAATTAATTAGTTTTTTTAGAAGATAATGTGTGAGACGTCAGTTTTCATTAATAATAAAATATAAACACAAATACAACTATGATTGCCTACTAAAGGACAACGTAAAAAAGAAGTCATAGTTTAGACAACTTAAGCAACCGAAATCACCTAATTTGTCAAAATATTTGTATCATACCCATAAGCACCAGGACCAGTAACTAATGACATAACAAAACATGAGACAATAAACAATACTTACCCATGTTCAACTGTAAATTCAGAAATTTAAAATACAAAATTTCAAAAACGAAATCTAAAAGTTGAAAAATAAAAACAAAAACTTAAAATTTTATCGGAGAAGAACTAGACTTCCTCCATAATTATTTTCAAGTTTAAATTCTAGATCCCAAATTCGAACTCAAAACTTTCGACTTCATTATTAATTTCAACTAATACTGTGTTTACTATTTTGGGCACATCCACACATAACTGTCTTGTTTTCGACTATATATTTTGTTACGTGCGAATGTGCTCATAAGGTTGTAAAAAAAACGCAACATAATCTGAAGTGATAGAAGATTAATTAATATGGAATTACCAAAGTTACTAATTATACTTGCATGCAAATAATTTGTAGGGAAGAAACTGTGTACGTCTTTTCCAAAAAAAAAAAACGGTGTACGTAAACGCGTATGGGGGAGCAAAGTCGACTGAAGGAGGTAAACTAGTAAACTACTATCAAAGTTTCAAGATGAAACAGGGGAAACAGGTAGTGGGTGGTGATTTCAAGTGGATCCTATATATTCTGATATGTACGCACTTAATAAATCCATATCGAGTCGACTGATAATCTCATAATCCAAGCTCATTATCTGTAGGAAGATACAGACAAGCAGTAAACCCTAAATTAAATTGGGTATTTTCGTTTTGCTTGATGTCATAAATTAGCAGAGCAGCGAGCAGCGAGCCGCTGAACATGACTGGCTTTAAAATATGGCACAGTTCAGGAAGACGACAGAACAGAAGATCTTTAGGCATTGGTTAGGGTTTAGAGTTACTGTTGTAAGTAGATATAGGGTTAGGGTTTCAAGAGCTAGGAGGATAAGCTATTATTAATATACAGTTGGCGAATCCGTCACTAAAGCGTGAGCATATGAAAGCAAGCAAAGAGAAAAGGTTAGAGAGACGTCACTGGTGTGAGGTTTGAGTTTGAAGTTTGAAGTTTCAAGTGTGAAGCTTAGTCTGTGTGTGGCCGTGTGCATAGGAGGAGGAGGAATGGACAGAAGGACAGGCCCCTTGCAAGCAAAGCTTTTCTGATATACATGCACTTTACGTCAACTCCATCAAACTGATGCATGATAAGCAAGCATTGGCTTTAAATTAGACGAGTAAAAGTGAAAAAAGAAAAACTATAAACTTCAAATTTCAAAAACATTTTAATAATGTGTAGTTCAAACTCAAAGTTCAAAAACGTAAATTCTACTGGTGTGCAGTTCAAACTTCGAAGTGTGTAGAATATGAGTGCATTAAGGCTACAGCTCCAATAGTGTACATTAAGCCTATAAATCGGTTTCAAGAATCAACCCATCGTTTGTTTTCTCCAATCACCTAAACTCCTAAAGCTCTAAGCTCTTTAGTTAATTACATAATCATCTTAATTTGCGTGAAACATTAAAAAGGGTTGTGATTAATCTAATCTTTCGCAAAATCTATCGCTCATGCATTTGTGCGACAACAAAATTCACAACGCTCAAGTAAAAGGGCTGTCGATTTTGTAACTTTTTCTTATAATAGCAAAAAAATAATTGCTCGAGTAATTTTTGTTTGTTGTCGAGATTATAACTTCAAACAAGAGATCGTATAAAAAACTTAAATAAAAATCCGCCACCAGCCATATTAATTGAGTATAATGAAGAACAATCTACATAATAATTAATTATTTGAAAAAGGTATAGGAACATTTGTATTCATAATTTTAGTCCCTCATTAATCATTTGGTTAATAAAATTTTCGTTTTAAATTTGATGACTCAACCCTATGACTTTTTAATCCTCCAATAATACCCTTTCTTTGGATAGTGTCTCTGGCAAAAGATCTTTTTTTTCCTCAAACGCTGTACATTTTGAAATGATGATTGGGATAAAATATTTCAATTTTCAATAGGTACGTAGTTGAATAGGACAATTTGGAACATATATTTGGGTTGCTGAAGTAGATAAATTGATGATACAGATTATAAATGAACTGAATAGGAATATATGTATAACTCAGGCAAGTAAATTACAAATTTAAGTAAATTAAATACATATTAGATAATATATATATGTATAGTAGTAGGTAAATTAATTTACCGACACCTCTTAAGTATAATTATGTGATTAATCTACCTAGCTACAATGACATACTTGAAACAAAAAAAACTTCTTTTTATTTTCTGAAATTAGGTCAATTAAAGGAGAACTTAGATAAATTATCATATATTACCTAGCTATTTCGTTAACCTACCAATAGAAATAAATTACCTATTTTGTTAACATACCTATTTGGGTAAATTTTGATATTTTATTTACCTACAAAAATGTAGTATATTACTTTTTATGTATATATACATATATTTACCTACCCATTGTCGACTATACCTACAAGCTACATTTAGTTTAAGAATATATATATATATTATAATTTACCTTGTAAATAATCACAAATTTTTTAAAATAACTCCCTAATTAATCTAATCGAAATTTAAATGTGAATATTCTTTGTGTATTTCTTTTAAAAAAAACAGATTCATTGTGTAATTTGTTATAGGGTTTAATGACAAAAATTTGTATTATCATCTTAATTTTAATTTTTAGATTTAATGCTAAATATTATACAATAATGACACTTCGGGTAAATAGTTTAAAGAACATGGTAAGAATATAACATTTATGACATCTAGTATTTAATGTTGGCCTAAACTTAGTAATTAATGTAGAATACAATAGATTAAACACTATAACAAATAAATTACAAGGATTTTTTTCTAATTGAACCTATTATAATACTTGCATAAGCCTATCTCAAATCTAGCACTCAAAACATAGTTATTTCATTACCCTAACCCTTCAAAACAAGCAAAACCTCTTCTTAATTTAATTATGAACATGAATAAGATGAATGCATGTTTGATCAGATTGAAAACTTATACACGGTCACATGTGAAAGTTTCTTTATCTTCTGGTTAAATACTTTAGACATTCCGAACAAACGCACAAATATGTATCAAGCTAGCTAGGTGTCAATATCGATCGATCCAGTCAATCAAGGTCTGGAGGGGACGATAATTCCATCAAATGAGGTTGATATTTACATAGTACGAGTGATATTGTAGCCGAAGTGCATTTAACAGTCACAGAAGCATGTTTGCAAATCATGTTGCATCTATAGTAATTATTCTTTCTCGTTCTATAGGACTATAGATATATATATGTTCCTGTTGTTCCCCTTATATACAGCCTTCTAGTTTCTTTTTCTCTGTCTGCCAATATTTATTTCATTTTCTTATTTCTTCAATCAAGTGCTTGGTAATTCTTTAGACTTTGCTTTTGCCAAAGCTGTTGTTCTATGGCATTGACGAATCTTCATGTTTTGAGATGCAATGATCCAATGGTTGGGTGGTTGTAGCTTCATTCTTATGTCCGGTGTGACATACTTTTCTTTTTAGAAAACTTTACGGATTACCAATGACAATGTAAGTTAATTCGATCTTACTCATTTACTCCTCAAATACAACTATACAAGTAAACGATAACAGGTTAATCAATGTACGTTATGTAACATATAATAAAATGATAGTTTTGCAAGGTAAGTAGGTTTAGCCTTTTTCGAAGTTCAAAACCATCTATTCCATCTCATTATTCACTTTTGTAAGTACTTGGATACCTCATTAGTGGTGTCACTTTCTCAGTTCACTCATGCTATGATGTGCTATATATTGCTTTCCAGTCCATGCAGCTGCATGCTTATTAATTGATCTCCAACCTTAACCCTACCATTAATACTTTAATCTCCTTAATCAATCTTAGCATTATCATCTGTGGATGCTATTGGGTTATGATTAGAGTTCGAGATTCCTAAAGGGGATAGAAAAACTTCTCTTTCTGAAGACCAACGTCTCGATCATGATCATAATCTCGATCATGTTTTATGTGGCTGGCTGGCACATTAGTGAAAAGTGACGAGTAAACCTCGAATGATATAATGCACAAAGGTGTTTTCATCTTTGAATAGATCGAATAGCACTTAAGCAAGCATATATATAATGTTTCTTTTGGCCGACAACATAATATTGGCTTTTGGTTTGTCTGAATCTCTCTAGGCCACTATGAACGGAGGGAAACTGTTATTCGGAATCATCAAATCTCGTCGTACGTCATCGTAGAGATTCAGAGCAGTGGTCGTCGTTGATTGGTCCAGGATAGGTTTATGGCCTTGGGAAGTCTATTTGGGCTTTGCCTGGTCCAAGACTCAAAGACTCCTTTTCTCATTAGGATTCCCTTTTACATTAGGATAAGGACTCGTACATGTGAGGGCATTATAAATGCAAGCCTTATATTTCAACAACGAACACCAAGTACATGTTTATAATCGATCGAGTGCCTTGTCTCGATCTCCTATTGTTCTCATAATCTTTCAACAAAAGCTGACTAATGAATAGGTATGGCTCGTGGAAGTACTACTTGTATAACCGACTTGCCGTTAGGCCTTATGGAATCCATAGTTTCATTTCATTGCTCCCTATAATAGATGCAGTAGCCCTAGTCCTAGTTTCTCTGCAGTGGAGACACCTAACCCGTTCAATACTAACATGGTGCAATATCGAACTGAGCCAATTCAATTGGGTGCGGAGAAAACATTATAGCTCCATATATGATCGACTGTTGGAGAGGTAGGTAGTCAATGTAAAATGTTTTGATGCATATTTGAAGCAACATCAAGGTAACAAGATCGCCTCTATAAAATTCGATATCGATGTAGAATATAAGGCCCGAAAAACCTTGGGTCAAGATTCAAGAATGGATAACATGGACTATTACGAAAGAAGTCGAAGAACTTCATCTCAAAAATAGTAATCTCAAAGATGCAAATGGTAATTGTAAAGATTTTCCCCATGGTTTTTTTTTTTGGCTCAAATATTAAGTTAAAAAAATTGCTAATCAAGAGATGTGGAATTATAAGAGAAACTAGTACTAGTGGCTTTAACGGATTCAGTCGGCTAACTAGTCTCAGTCTACATAAAGTTTACGTCGATAAATCTCTCATGGCAAATCTCTCGTCTATTTGTTTGGTGCTCGAAATCTTGACCTTATATTGCTGCGAGATTAAAGGACTTGGTTCACTTCAGAGCATCTGTGCTGGTGATGGGCTTACTGAATTGAAGCTGTTGTATTTTGGAATTCCATTTTCTCGATATAAATCCGACACTTTGATAAGAGCATGTAATCTTGCCTCCTTGGAATACGTTCTAGATTGTAAAGCCAATTCTTTCACTATCAAAACTCCACGGTTATTAGAGTGTTTTGTCAATACTTTCTATATAAATGTGATAATTTAGTGTCACCACTAATCCAATTTGCATCGTGCGAGAATCTTCATGTGAATATAATAGCAGAAGAAATTCCCCAAATCAGCGTATCAATATTCGGAAATCTCAAGCAAATGAGGTTGGATATTGATCTTCACCATCTTATGTATAAGAAAGACAAGAACGATCATTTGATTAAAAACGATAACAATATTGTTGATGTCAAAGATATGTTGAATTTCTCAAGGTTGCATCTTTTGTTGAAAATTTTGTGTTTGTGGATGTGACAAGAGAAGAAAAAATGTTTCAAAGGCAAGTAAAAGTTAACGTTTTTCTTTAAACTTTATTTATCCCATTAATTAGTGTGCAAATGGGAATAATAAAATAAGCTTTTAGGATACAATGAAACCTAGCAACTTGCTATTGTTGATCGTCGGTTTGCACTAACGAAGATCTACCAAACACTCAATCGAAGGTTTTACAAGAGGGCTCAAGGTTATTAGAAACTATTTTTGCAGAATAATAGTTTCTAGATTTTATTAGTATAAAACTAAGAAAACTAATGAAGAATGGTTAGATTTTATCAGTATAAAACTACAAGAAAAATGCACTTAGACGATGGAGACTTTCTCCGCGATCCAAGTGGCCACTTGAACGACGGGTTCCTTCTCCGTCTCATGCAATGAACTCAAATTCATATAGCTTTTTATTAAGCTTGCATTTCTTGATATTCATAAATACAACTAACTAGTTGGAATATCTTAATTAAATGCCAACTTAAATATGCATTTAAGTCTCTAATTTATCACAATGTATAAAAGAAGAATCAATGAAGTGCATATATAGAATCATATCACCTATGTATATGCATAAGCCATACATATAAATTGAACTCGATATGAACATGAACTAGCATAAATTATAATATAAATACATTTAAAACGACATATTGAAGTCTTCAATCTTATGTATCATACTTCTTTTGAAGTCTTTCCATGAAGAATGCAGCTTCTTCAAAATAACAGGAATACTGATGAGTGAATCTATATGCATACCATGTTGATTGAGTAAGTGACGTATATGAATGATTTCACGATATTGCTCAACGACATATCTTCTATCTCCCATTTCGTTCTTGAAAAATTTAGAAATGAGAAAGGCCTTATTTGTAGGATCCATAGAAATGTATTGCTCCTCCAATGTATCTCATAAGTCCTTTGATGTTTCCTTATCTTTAAAGTGAGAAACTATTTCATCACTTAAAGAATTGTATATGTAGTACTTACATTGTTCGTCATCTTGATCCCATTTGTCTCGTACTTGTTTCATGGAAAAGATCTCATCTTCAGTTTCTTCGGGTCTTGATGTTGTAAGTACATACACTATCTCGAGGCATGTAAGCATGAAGTGAGTATTCTTTTGCCATTTTTAGAAATATTCTCCATCAAATCGACCAAGCTTCATTGTAGAAAAATCACTTTGGCTTTCCTTCGAAGTTGCTATTGCAAATATAAAGTCTAAAGATTGTTGAAATTTTTGTGTTTATGGGTATGGCAAGAGAAGGAAAAACACTTCAAAGGCATGTAAAAGTTTACGTATTCCTTTAGACTTTATTTGCCCCACTAATTAGTGTGCAAGAGGGAATAATCAAATAAGCCCTTAGGATACAATGAAGCCTAGCAACTTGCTATTGTTGATCGTCCGTTTGCATTAACGAAGATCAACCTAACACTCAATCGAAAGTTTTACAAGAGGGCTCAAGGTTGCTAGAAACTATTTTTGCCGAATAATAATTTCTAGATTTTATCAGTATTAAAATTGAATGGACCCAACCCTAGATTAACTAGTAATCTAGAATCAAGCCCTAACGACTGACCATAATCCACGAGTTTCTGTGAAAATTTTGACATATCTTCCCTTGAAAAAAGACATCCAAAAACCTGCAGGGAAAACTGACACTCCACAGATAAACTCACAAAACAATACCGTGGACCACCAATGTCCATCCGGATTTCTTAACATAAAACTGAAGTCAAACCTGATACATTAATCATAATTTGAAAACATACTTCCAGTAGATACTTAATCACATACAAATAAACTCAACTCGACAACTATACGAGTGACAACCTATTCACATGAGTCTCACTAAGACAATACTACTGAACCAGTATCCAGAGTGACTTTAATAACAAAAGAGACATACTGACAGTGAACTGGAACCTACTGCTGAATGAATTTACTGGTGGACTCGACACCCTCGATGACATCCAGCACCCTCATGATACACTCTTCAACTTGGGCATCGATAAACTGAAAGGCCCAGGGAAAGACAAATAAAACGTTAAAACGTTAGCGTGAGTGGACAAAATAATAGACTAATCTGTATAAATCGATAAATTGAACTTTAATTGTCTTTCCTCTGTTTACTATGAAAACATGCGAGTTTTAAACTGAAATACTGAAATGCTGAAATATTGAGATACTAAAATAATCATGGAGGTGCTCTCCCAGGCCACCTAACCTGAGGTATTAAACTAAAAAAAAATTATGCAAATATGTGACGGGATCGTCCCCAGGCCACCTAACCTGAGTCGATCTGGGTTAGACAAGGCCACCTAACCTCCCATAACCGGCTATTCAGTAATCAACCGAATAGCTATAGTATCGATGCAATAAACAAACCATCACAAAGCAAACCTCCAGGAATAACGCTTTTAAAAAAATATACTGAAAAAAGTAATAAAATAACTAAACTCGCTATCGACGGTGAAAATAAAAGTCCACTCACCGGATTATGCCAGGATAATTATAAAGCTGAAACTTGCCAAACGGCACAATTATTCATCTGACGTGTCCACTAACTCATAATCCTGAAACCACGATTAAAATAAATATCTAATCATCGGGGTTCATATATACTGAACAACTAAGATCGTAATCTGGTGAGTAATAACATCGAGAGTCACGTATACTCGAATAATGTATTTTCTGTTTAATTAGTAACTCAACCAAAATCTGAATTCAATTCCCTGTAATCCCTCACTTTTAAGAGTCGCAAAACAAATCTCGAATATCAAACGACTCGCAATTAAATTGATAATCAATGCATCATTTAATATTATCGTGAATTAAACTGATTATTGTCTGATTAAATACTCGTCAAAATTTATCAAACTCAGATTTGAATATGGACCTCACTATTACATTCAGCACGTGAAAACAAGGGAAACGACATAAAACATCGTCGAAAATTCCACATCGCCGGAACTCCGCCGCGCATGGCGGCGCGTGGGGCCGCAGACCACCGCCATTGGCGGCCGGAAACCCACCGGCACCAAAACCTTCAAATGATATACCATTTGAAAGCTCAAGACAAGACCAACAACTTTCACAACTGAGACAGACCCAAAAATTAACCGTAAAACCTCCAATTTACAGCAAAACCGAAATGCCCACCGGAATTTCATTTCCTCTGATCACCGGAATCCAGCCATGAAAAAGGCCAAGACTACATGGGTTCGACTCACCATCCAATGGGCTTTAAAACCCCTATGGTTTCGACCCACATCGCCGCCGATTACGCCGCCACCATCTCCGTCGAAAACTGTCGGTTTCGTATTTTCATCGCTTCCCACTGTCGTCCTCCGACCACCAACACCGGTGATGCACCAACAAAATGAAAGAGGAAGTCGAGCCCAACATTTCCCACCAAGGAACACTGCCAAAAGTGGCCGGAATAGGGCTCACCGCCGGTGAGAAGTTCCGCGGTGCAAACGGGTCAAGTAGGTATACGGGTCAATCCGTATACATACGTATTTTCTTCCCAAAATAGAAACTTTTCAATAATAGCTTATACTTATACCGTATCCATACCATCCTAAATCAACGGCTACAATTTAATTTGATCAAAATCGGACGGTCACGATTAAATCAACAATTAAATTAATACTTTTAAATATTTTCACCTACCGACTTAAAAATTCGTTAAAACATAGCTCGCTTATCCAAAAAATTATCCTAAAATTCACATGAGTTCGGAATTAAATACTCTACAATTCTTATGAAGGAAATTAACACAAATTTTTGCCTCGTGAAAAAGTCATTAACAATCCCAATTACGCGATTAGTCTGCGATAATGCGTAACACAAATTGATAAACACGAGATTACGATTCGGGTTATAACAAAAACTAAGAAAACTAATGAAGAATTGTTAGAATAATTAAGGAGAGAGATGATATGGAAATCTGTATCAAAAGGGACAGGCAGAGCACTCCTATTTATAGGAGTAATTAAGTCTTTTCATTTTAAAACATAGTTTTTCAATTGAACTGATCATGATCAAAGGTTGCACCCTTTGAATCATTACATCCTTTAAAAGTAGTATGTTGGTTGATTACCAACACTTACGTTGGTTTTTTCCACCTCACTTCCTAACAGACGTATCCATATATTTTGAAAATTTATCCACCACCTCTTTTGGAAGAGCTTGAAGTGATGACATATGATTCATTTAAGGGACCAAACTCGTCAAGAACTATTATGCATTTTTTAGAGATGAGAGTAGCTCAATTCACAAATGATCATCTAAAAATAGTGAAGATGCATGGATTTCGAGGTACTGGGAACTAGACATAATTGGTTGTTTGTATTTTAAAGACTTCACCAAAACTAGAGATGCTGGTAATAATCGCCTCCTTCGATGGCCTTGTACAAGTCTATCAAGGTGATGGAGAGTTCCAGCACCCCCACCGCCAAATTCAATCACAAGAATATGACTTTAGATCAGACATTGCTGTCGCCCAAGAAAAACTCAAGAATGTCAAGAGTGATGCTCACATCATATTTCAATGATAGCTAGAGGACACTAGTTTATAGAATTCTAATCCATTCGGATCACTATCATGATCTATTGTTCAATTTAGATGATATGTAGGCATCTAATTTTATTTCATTTCCTTCTAATCCTCCTATAATTGATTATATATAGATAGTTTGGCTAGTGATGATCTGTTTCAAGTTAGAAGCCGTGTTAGTTTGACAACTACTTTCTGGTATTAATATTAGCTCACCACCCTTCATGATCATCAAGCTTGCATTCATAGCAATTCCGGAAGCTTTCATGTTGTATCTGCAGAAATATATCTATATCTAAGCTATCGAGTATTTTGGTTTCTTTCTGAAGACCAACCTCGAGGTCGACCACTTCATAATCATAATTTCAAATTTTTGATGATCATGTATTCATGTGGCTGGTTTTATCCACCTCTTAGACTTGGTATGAGACACCACCATCGACACTTTATCCCTATCTTCAAATGGACAAGATGGGGTTTCCTCACTAGCATCTTGATTAATGCATATTCTATCGCTTTGTAGCCAAGAATACCAGATCTTTAAACAAAGCTATAGCATCTCAAGCTCAAGATTTTCATGGCCTCTGAGAAGACATCAAAACACTGCTTTTCTTTTTACAAATTTGTCTTTTCTCGCTCTCTGGACAATATAAGGAGATTTTGTTCGAGTCTCCTAATGTGCTTCTTTATTTCTTTGTTGTCATTCATTTTTATTTTTTTAGACTTTGTAATTTTTTTCTTTAAATACTTTGTCATTGAAAAAAAAATGTTTTATGTGGCTGGTTGGCACATTAGTGAAAAGTGACTCGAGTAAACCTCGAATGATAATGGACAAAGGTGTTTTCATCTTTGAATAGAATAGCACTTGGACCAGCATATATATATATATATATATATAATGTTCCGTTTGGTCGACAGCATAATATTGGCTTTTGGTTTGTCTAAATCTCTCTTGGCCACTATGAACGGAGGGAAACTGCTATTCGGAGCTAGTCATCAAAACTCGTCGTCGTAGTAGAGATTCAGAGCTGTGGTCATCGTTGATTGGGCCAGAATAGGTTTATGGCCTTGTAAAGTCTATTTGGGCTTTGCCTGGTCCAAGACTCAAAGACTCCTTTTCTCATTAGGATTACTTTTAACATTATGATATATATATATATATATATTTATATAGTCTCTCCATTACGTAATATATAAGGACTCGTACATGTGAGGGATTTATATATGCAAGTCTTCCATTTCAACAAGGTACGCCAAATAATTGTTCAGAATCCATGGAGTGCCTTGTCTCAATCTCCTATTGTCCCTTCTCATATATAATCGGTATTGCTCAAAAGAGAAGACGTAAGGCTGGACTCGAACGAGAAGGAAATAGAATTCGAAGATGTGGAAGTACTACTTGTATAACCGACTTGCCAATATGCATTATGGAAGCTATAGTTTCATTGCTCCATATAATGGACGCAGTAGCCCTAGTCCTAGTTTCTCCGCAGTGGAGGCAGCTTTCCCGTTCAGTACTAACACGGCGCGATATCGAACTCAACTAATTCAATTTGGTGAGGGAAAACATTATCGACTGACATTGGAGAGGAAGCTAGCCTATGTAAAACGTTTTGATGCATATGTGAAGCAACATCAAGGTGTCAAGATCGACTCTGTTAAATTTGATATGGATGTAGAATATTATACGGAACCTTGGGTCAAGATTCACGAATGGATAAGATGGGCTATTACGAAAGGAGTCGAAAAGCTTCATCATGAAAATGGTTACTTAAAATATTTTCCTCATGGTTTTCTTGTTGGCTCAAAGGATCCTGACTCAAATATTAAGTTAAAACATTTATTAATCAAGAGCTGTAAAATTCAAAGAGAATCTAGAACTAGTGGCTTTGACGGATTCGATTGGCTAACTAGTCTCGGTCTACATGATGTTTTCGTCGATAAATCTCTCTTGGAAAGTCTCTCCTCTGTTTGTTTGGTGCTCGAAAGCTTGACCTTAAATAACTGCGAGATACAAGGACGTGGACAACGTTTGAGTATTGTTGCTGGTGATCGGGTGACTGAACTGAAATTGTTCACACTGGAATGACAGATCCCCACTATAATGACTATATTGGATCTGACACCGAGATAAGTGCACTTAATCTTTCCTCCTTGGAGTACATTCCAATTTGCAAGACCAATTCTTTCACTATGAAAACTCCACAGTTAGCTAGAGTGTTTTGTCACTACCATATATGGAGATATGAGAATCTAGTGTCACCACTGATCCAATTTGCATCGTGCGAGGCTCTTCATCTGAATTTGACAGTTGATGAAATTCCCTGAATCAGCGTACCAGGTTTCAAAAATCTCAAGCAAATGAGGTTGGATATTGATCTTCATCATGTTAAAAATTAATGAGAGCAATATTGTTGATGTCAAAGATGTGTTGAAACTCCTCAAGGCTGCACACTTTTTGGAAAAGCTTGAAGTGATGATATATGATTCATGTGTGGAACCAAACTCCTCTTCAGCAACTATTATGCATCAAATCACAAATGATCTTTTGAAAGAAAAACTCAAGAATGTCGAGAGTGATGTTCCCATCATATTTCTAGGATAGTTAGAGATACACTAGTTTATAGAATTCTAATTCATCCAACTCGAATTACTATCATGTTCTAATATTTTTCTTTAATTTCCTTCCGATCTTCCTATAATTGATTATATATAGATAGTTTGGCTAGTGATGATCTGATTCAAGTTATAGAAGCTTTGTTAGCTTCACAACTAGTTTCTAGTATTAATATGAGCTCACCACCCAATCATCAAGCTTGCATAGTTGCATTCATAGCATCTCCGGAAGCTTTCATGTTGTATCTGTTAATCTGCAGAAGTATAACTATGGCTATGCTTGACAGTGCTTTTTTGAAAAGAAAAGTCAGTCAAATAAGCTCCTTTATAGAAAAGGAATGTGTTAGCTTTTTTTAAGGACTCTTAGAAATAGAAGTGACAGATCTAAAGTAAAAGTAAAAGTCACAAACATATTTATTTTTCTTTTTTCTTTTTTTTTGTTGTATTTTGATCGAATATTACCTATAATAATAATAATAAAAATTATAAAAATACAAATTTTACATATGTTCTTGATGTCATTACTTGATATTTTAAATGACTGATACCAATTGAAATGACCCGACTTCGATTTAAATGTTAAACTGTCATTACTCATTAGACTTTGCGCTATGTTGTTCCTTACTATTTCAATTTGTCGTGCTCCTGGACCTTCGGTAATGAGATATCCTTCCTCTTATGCATCATCTTCACCATTTGCATTGTCACTTGGTCCTTCTTCAATTTCAACAAAATGTTTATCAAGTCGGGAATATCTCCTTGCATAGTTGTGAAGGGCCATGGTCGCAATCACAATTTCACTTGCTCGTCGAATGAAAAACTTGACATGTGCTTCAAAACCTTCTACTTCTTCTTCCAAACTCCAAAAGTGCGCTCGATAATGCTTTTAAGAGAAGAGTGTCTCTGGTTGAATAACTCTTTAGCATTAGTCGGTTGCCTCCTTCGGTATTATTGATGATGAGATTTTGCACTTTTGTATGGTCTGAAATAACCATTCATTTGTGGGAACTCAAATTCTACAAGATAGTATTTACCTATATAATGTTGACAAACACAATAAATCAAATAAAAAGAAAAGCCAAGCCATTAAAACAGTACGAGACATATTGTATGTTGATCAAAATAATAAACAAAAGCGAGTAAGAGAAACTACCTAGTGGAGGTTTTGGAAAATTCATAGCATTGTCTCGTAATACCGATAGAAAAACTCTGGTATCATGGGCAAATCCTTCCCATCCCGCACATGCAAATATAAATTGCATATCGAAGTCACAGACAACCATCACATTCTGTGTCGGTATTCCTTTCCTTATAATATATGGCACTTTCCTTCCAAAAGATATTCATGAGCTATGAGCAATGTTGCTGTAAAAAGAGATTGTTGTATTGACTTATCAGCGTAAAATGCATCTCTGGTGTATCAATAATTTTACAATGTGCAGAACACAAATGTACAAGAGAATAATTTACGGTCTACCTTCTCTCATGTACTATTTATCTGAGTCTAACACGATTGAGATCATGACAAATGTCTCGCACACTATAGGTGCACTTCTCCATATCTTACTATCTTACTGAATCATTAGTCATTGAAAATGGCACAAACTTGACTAGAAGGATATGGGACTACGCTATATGAACAAGAACAATATGAAGAAGTTGAATGAGAAAGCAAGGTAAAGGATATTGAGCAACTCTTATGAGCTATTCAGGTGATGGATAGATTTATGCATTAACTCGAGGTAATGGTACAATTTGATGTGATTCAAACCCCTCCATAAGCAGTAAAAGAATATCCCTTCACAGAAGTGGTCTCATCTTTAACCCACTACAATATTGGGTGAACAAAACATCATCAAGCCTAGTAAATACAAATTTGTAATTCAAGTGTTCGGGGAACTGGTACAGAAAAAATTGTGGTTTCTGAAGAACCATCTTATCAAATATTGGATCTCATATACGACTTTATACAACTTAGAAAGAATGGAAAACCTGCAGAAAGAAATTGAGTCATATGATAGTACAATGAGTACCCATAAAGCATAAATTAGAACACTGAGACGTGAGAATATGTTCTTACCCCAATCAAATTGTCCAAGGGAAATGCATAGACCGAAATTGGCTTCTGACATCCTCAAAACTCTGAGTAGACGTCTCCAATTGATTTGCTACACTTTAGTGACTTTACAACAACACTTAACTAGCTTCTGACCCAAATCTCTGCACCAAAAATTCATCTAGTAGACCCCAGTTTGGCGTACCAGAATCACTCTGTTTATCCCAAGGCAAAGAGCGAATGCATCCAAGGATGTGCTTATTATCACCACACAGCCCGGTAAAAGACGGTGAATAATGTTAGACTAGCATAGATAGTACATGGCGGAGCATTATGAATAAGTATTACATGTCCCTGGTTCGAGGTGTGCTTATCTCTAAGCGTGAAAATGCATCTGATATTTGTGAATGAAAAATTATATTCACTTGCCTGAAAAGGTACAAACAACATGTCTTTAATGTACGGGCTTCAGTCTCTATTCCAGCCAACCAAATCCATTTAACCAAATCATGTTGTAAATTGCCTTGGAAAGAAGAAAAGAACGGGGATAGCTAGGGCAAATAAAAAGAGAAAGATAAGGGCCTGAAAATAAAAGTTAACAGCAAATTGCTGGATATATAGACGGCAACAAAGATATTACACGTACCCAATCCCAGAAAAAGATCTCAAGCTAAAGATGAGGCTTACCGGAAAATTGATTGAACATCAACTTCATGTAAAGTTCTAGTTAGAACACGTTGCAAGTATCCAACTTCCTGCAATGAATTATATAGAGTGAGGCTTATAACAACTATGCAACATAATGAGTTGCAGAAACCAATACTAATAAGATTTAGGCAATATAGCACTCTGTACATACAAACGAATTACTAACAAGCATTCAAATCAGTAAACACAACTAAGCTTGTCAAAATCAACACAGTTATTCACAAGCCATAACAAGTAGAAGATTCTGATTAAGAGTTGAGCTTAGCCAAATGGAAAGAATACCTTGGTAAGTGATCGAGCAAACTGACTGGGCTGTGGCTCAGCATCTTCTGGTCTATTCCAGCTCTCTACGATCTGAGGCAACCCACGTAGATGAAATAATAACCTTTCTCTCATGATTTGAACCAGCTTAGAGTGTATTTCATCTCTGTGGACCTTGTAATCCTGTTTTCAATTGCAATGGAACAATAAATGAAAAAGAAAAACTACGAATTGCATATTGACCTCAAGATCAATTCGAATTCATATCAAAGCACACATACTATCAGAGTATAACGAAACTGTAGAACAATAGTTACCATTATTGATCGGTTATGTAACAAACAAAGATTTCACTGGTAAAGAAAAAGAAGAAAGTTGTAACGAAAATACAAAAAATAAGTACAAAAAAATGAAGTGAGTATATTAGACAAGATCTCATAAAGCATGAGACAAATCAAATAATATACATATACAAGAACTGAAGACATAAAGACTACATATGGATTAAAGACATAAAGATCATTAGTCCATGAATTACAAAAGTAAGGAAATAACATATGGTTATAGACCTACCAGGAATAATATACGAAACTGATGACTTGACTTGCCAAGGCCAAGTGTTTAGAAGTGATCGACTTCAGACCAGAAACCTGCAATACCGTAGGATGTATTAACTAGCTAAATCAATGACTTAAGCGAGAATGGTCATTAAATCAGAATGAAGTAAATGAAAGAACAGAAAATGATATTGTATGTGCAGTATTATACCACTCTAAAAACACAAATGCTCAGGGTCATAGTTAAGTTCCAATAAAATGCAAGAGAAAGCTATCTAATAACCAGTTTAACGGATTGCTGGGTTGCGGACATAACTTTCCTTATGAAATCAGTGATACAGTTTAGCTTTTGTTACATGTATACATACAACAAACAGTAAATGCAATATCAACAGATTACAGAGCAAATGTTTGTACCTGCATGGCACCAGAACCAAGAACAAGCTGAAGAATTTTAGTGTTTCAACGACACGGTGAACAACTTCTGAGGACAATACCGGGAAAATTTTTTTTCATATCAATGTACTCTGACACCAACTTCATCAATATGAAGCCACTGGATGAAAAAGAAGGGAATGAAGGAAAATGAGAATAAGGTTTATAATACAGAACTAACCCTAAAAATTGAAAGAACGAAAACCAAAACTTGGATTTGATCGAGCTCGAGAAATAAGGGGCTTACCGATCTAGAGGAAAAGAGCTATGGAAAGTCTTGATTCATGACAGAGGTTTTCGATTTTCTGGCAAAACAGAGAAGAGACGTGAAGTGGCAGAGAACTTTTCCGTATGGAACTCGCAAAATGAGAGAAGAGAGAGGAGACGCGAAGTGATACGCGCGTCAATTAGAAATTGTATGAAAATTTTAGCAATTTTTCATTAAAATGGTATTATTCATATGTGTTTTCGAAAAAATCAACTTTTAAAAACACCTCTAGATTTCTTTTTCCAAATTGTAAAGAATTTTTTTTTATAAGTTCTTATGAAAAAAATTCAATTTACCAAACAATTCTTATCTTATTTTAAAAACTGATGAAAAAGATCATTCTCTTAAAAGAGAAGCTTTCCCAAACACACCCTTAATATCTTTAGCTATTGAATATTTTGGTTTCTACTCCAAAACAAACGACAAATCTGTTCTGAAATTTTATTCCATAGAATGTGCGTTCTTGGAGAATATTGTACATGCAGGCTGAAGGTATAGAAGTTAACGTTCTCAATAACTTGCACATATGAACAAATTGACCATATCAATAATGAAACAGCGAACTAGAATTTCTGGATCACAACTGAATTGGTAAGACCTGCCTGCTCTATTGTTTGAGTCGGATCACTCAGAATCTTGGGAGGTAACCCCATCATTTGCAACCGATAATTACTTGGACTCACAGGCCTAAACGTGTCAACAAAGGTGCGTATGTCACTGATTGTGTGATGGTAGTTCAACCGTGCAATCATGCGGGTGCCATCAGCTAACCTAAGCTGAATTGACGTTGTCGGCAAATTCTCATCGACAACCAGGCCCTGGGATGAGGTTGGAGCAGTGCTTGATGAAGCAGTTGGTTCAGATGCCACTGGAGCAGAGCTGCTACCTAGAGTTCTTCCAACACCATGAAATGCCACTTGACGCTTCACAGTTTCCTGCAAATGGTGAAATATAAAGGCTACTGAAAATTACAAGCATTTGACAGCATCGAGGTGCACATTGCAAATACAATTTTCATGAGGAACTTTCTCCTAGAGTATTTCTGGAAGTGGTACTTTTCCTCACATATGTCATACACAGGGTAAATCTTAAAGAAAACTCACTGGATACTTCTCATTCCGCTTTATAAGATTAACATGAACTGTGGCATTTCTATCTTCAGGTTCCAACTCCTTCGGACATTCAGATTTCCGAATGCTCTGCTTTGAGACAGGAAAAACTTCAGCTATAAAAACTTGAAAATGCCTACTGAGAATACCATGAAAAAGAACAGGTACCAATGATCAAAGATAAATGTACACATTAACACATAGTATAAGACCAATATAACCCTCACGATAATAATAACCATAGTTTTGACAGACTCATCCAATCAACTACGACACAACACCAAAGGCTAGGAATTGAAAGACCAATGTTTCGATATATAGCCAATACATTAAAGAACACTAATAATCACTCCCTTGGCTTCTTCTAAACAGATAAAGTCCCAATTCGGAACATTTCACGTGACTAACTCATAATTCAACCCAAGCAGAGTTCTGAAACCTAACACTCCAAGTCATTATACAATTATCTAGTTTCTTGTTTCCGACTCAACACGTCCTAATTCATTCATTTACCTCCAAGAAAGGCGCATTTTCCGGATCATCCATCAGCCTCAGCGGCCCATCATCGACACTGAACCCATCATCGGCCCAGAAAATGATATTGTGCACAACAGTCTCAGGCTGCTGAGGAGCAACAGACGCAACAGACTGTACAGTCTCACCAGAAAGCAATCTCCCAGTGCCCGTAAAGCTTCTGGAGCTCGAAGAAGAAGGATCAATGGGTCCCTCCACCGCTCCCAATTCCCTCGCTTGGTCAAAGATCGAGTCAACATCGTTCTTATTGTTGCCCTTCGTCGGATCCTGTACCAGCATCCCACTGCGAAAAAATCGAAGAGAGTATAACAAATCTTGCGGAGCATAATTTTTCTTATCGATTCTAAATTTTGATTAGGGTTTGAGATTTAGAGAATTTGGAGAATTGAAGGGGGTGGAACCTTTTCTCGCCGCCGGTGTAGTACTCTTGGGGAGCGTCGGAGTCGCTGTCGGAGTCCGCGCGATGGAGATCCGAGAGTGTACGGATGCCTCCGGGTCGGGTTTTGGCGGGTCTCTTGTCCTTTGAAGCCATTTTTGCTATCTCTTCGAAACCAGGGAGAGATGGAGAGATTAGAGAGGCGATCTCGATTCCGATTCTTCTTCTTTGACTACTACCGGTGGAGTGGTTGTCTTTGTTTAGGTTAACACGCATGCGCCAAAAGGCGGGTAAAATATGACTTTCGCGCCTAAGGGCGGTAAATACCTTAATAACAGTACGTGCGCGCTGAAAGGCGGTAATACTGCCCGGGGTCCCATAAAATAATAGCAATCGCGCGCGTGCAGGCTAGTCTCCAAAATGCGGGAAATTCACTACGATGAAGCGCGTGTAGTAAGCGCGCCCAAAGGCGGGTAATCATAAACAGAAAAAGGCGTGGGCCCCACAGATTTTGTAACCTCTCTGCTCTATGATACAGCCACCGTTCAAAAAAACGAAGCTCTCTATGTTTCAGAATACCGAAAACTTATTTCGTCTCTTGGCGGCGCATCTCTGGGGGCCCAGCGGCGAGTTCCAAGACGCCTCGTGTAGATGACGCGGCTTTGGCTTGGTCCCGGAGCTTCTTGGCTTTGGGTGGGAGGCGGCGTTTCTTTTTGGTCGATGGGGAATCCGTCCTGCGCGCGTCAGGTTGAAGTGCTGTCCCAAGGAGGCGAGTTTACTGAAGACGATGTTGTTCGGTGACGGGGGTAATCCGTTGTGCCAATGGCTACGTGATTTCCACTGGATATGGTGGTGAGCTGGGTCGGAAGTTCATGACGGCGTTCGATTTCGTCCGGCGAGCCCAGGACGTCGATACTCGTGTTGGGATCTCCACTGAGTCGGGGTTCCCGGCGACAACAGCTCTGGTGCGACTTCGGCTTGATTTGGGCTGGTAGGCCTGAGAACTCGACTGCGCTTATGGTTCTTGGGTCCCTGGGCAGATTTCCACTGTTTTGGACCATTATTGTTTCATTAGGGTTGAGCCCGTTTGTATGGTCTTTATCACAGGTCTCTAAAGTCAAAATTTGGGACCCACGAGGATGCTATATATGGATTGATTCGGTAAATATATGAACATACTGGAGTTGCAATAATGAATAATCGACTTATCTTTGGTGCATTGGAGTTGAGAGTTTTCGTTTGAGTGTATAGACCTATCACAATTAAATATTTAGGGATGTAAAAATTCTTTTCAATACAGTTTTTGGATTCCTCATGTGAGAATTATAAATCGAACTTTGACGTGATTTATATATTTAAAGAATAGCATTTACTACTTAATTAGAATTATGATTATTTGACAGCTGTTTATGTAATATTCAAAATTCTTATAATGAAACCTTCTATTTTTCGAAAACTAGAGCCACCTTTCATATTTACGCCGAGTCGCAAACAGCACTGATACCAATAATAATGGCATTACGGACCGGCCGGAACCGGAGCGCGTGCAACCACCGCAACCCTCCTCCTCCTCCCGAAGATCCTCACGCGCTTCTGCTCAGCTCCGACACCGACAGTTCCGACTCCGACGACGGAGGAGAATCGTCGTCTTCGGCGGCGGCGGCGAACTTCCGGATCGTGGCGGAGTCGCTGCTGAGAGTGGAGCAGGCGGAGCTGGAGATGGCTAAAGCCAGAGAGACTCTGCGGCTCGAGGCGGAAAGGAACCGGACTGAGTTGGAAGCCGAGTTGACTCAGATGGTGTTGAAGACTCAGCTCCAGATCTTGTCGTTGAGGGATTCCGATGGACGTAAACGGAAGCGAGATGAAGAAAACGACGAGTCGTCTGCTGGGTCTAAAAGAGAAGGAGCTTTGGCTTTGAGCTTACTCCAATGTAATTTGTTGTTATGAATCAAATTCAAAACCAGTGGGGCATATAGAGTTACAATAACAATTCAGCTGCCCAGGTTTTTTCATAAAGATAATAATGTATCATTATGTGACTAACATTTCCTACTTCTAGTTGAGCTTTCTCTATTGTGATATAAACCCTGATGAAATGTGTGTAACACTAGAGCTCATCCTAGCAACTTCAATCGAGTAGCAGTTTGGTCTTCTTAATGTCAGACTCGGAATTTTCGGTTCGTTGTTGTGGTGACGGGGAGCTGAGTAAGCCCTTGCGCCGATTCACAGCACTCACTGCATAGTCCTCCAGAGGCGGAAGTCTCGTTTGTTCCCCGGTGTTGGATACTTGTCCTCGGATCATCTGTCAAACGCAAAGAAGATGAGTTGTAAACAACTTGTGTCAAAGACCTGAAAAAACAAGGATAAGGATGTTCGATAGTACCTTTGATGCCCACGAGCGCTCCGCTTGTTGACACACACCTCTGATGTCCCTTCCGGACATTCTTAAAAAGACAAGGAAGATGAAAGTAAGTTAAAGCCAGTATTCGTAGTGGGATTAAAACTTTAGTTATCATGAACGATGAAAGAGTGAAAATTGCAAATTCGAGTGAAAAGCTTATGTGGAACTTACTCTTCTGTTACTGTGGCCAATTCCTCTAACTCGGATTCAGTTAGATGCTTTGCATATTGAGCTGCTATTTCCTTGCGATTTTGGTGATCAGGAAGGCCAAATGTAATGATTGAATCAAAACGACTGCACATAAGCAATCAAATAAGGCCAAATGAGATGACTGAATCAAAACAACGACACATAAGCGATCAATGGTAATCGAATAGTGCTGAAAAGTACCTGAGCATGGCTGGGTCGAGGTCTTGCTTTCTATTTGTTGCAGCAATTACAACCACTTTCTTATCCTGTTCAAATCCATCGATCTGCATTGGAAATGATTTATTCAATAAGGGCATTCGACCACAATACTAAGTCATAGATACACTTTACTGGGGTCTCCAATTTCAAAGTTGGACCACTATTGATCATGCAAGTTCTTTTACTTGGGTATTCATATGGTGACTCCATTTTTTTTTTCCAACTACGATAATGTAAGAGTTTAACAATACACTAAGTTTTCAAGCACTCGTTTTAAGTGCTCATATAATGTGTATGATTAACAGTGAGAATCAAATTACACCTGTCGCAGCAACACTGACAAAACTCTCCGTGTGGCTTCATGCATTTCACTATCACGAGTAAGAGCAAAAGAATCAACCTGAAATAACATCAGACAGGAACCCATGGTGTCATGAAGAATCTATCAACATCAAATATAAATGATTATAAACCTAGAGAAGTTCAATTCAACCATGCAAATACAATAGATTATTGGTCACAAAGGTTCAATATAAGACTCAAATGCATCAATTACTTCATTTACCTCATCTAAAAATATAATGGCACCATCTGGGAGCTGATTAGCAAGCGAAAACACCTTTCCTAATAATCGTTCACTCTCACCATAGTACTTGGAGAAGATAACTTCAAGGGGCACATATAACAATGGAATGCCCTGCAATAGCACCTCACATTAGTTCTACGTAAGTTAATGTACTTAGATCATCGAATTAAACAACTAGTGTGATAATATACTACATAGCAAGGGACGAAATCAATTTTTTATGCTATTCTCAAACTGGGATTTGTTATACATGTATAAAAGCCATAAACTGTGATGGTTTTAGGAGAAAACTACAACGGGATGTGAAAAAGCCTTACAAGTGAGTGAACTGGTAAATAAACAAATAAAGAAAAAGGAAAATGCCTATCAGCTCACCGCCTGATTAGCTATGACACGAGCAGAAGAAGTTTTCCCAGTACCTGAATAATAACAAAGCGTGATAAATAAGTTTGACGGATAGCAAAACTAATGGAAAAAGAGAGAAGAGATCCTGAATTAGAATTGACACAGTTATAGTTATAGCCATGAGTTGAACAATGTAAATAGTTGGTCCCAGGTACAGTTTTAATATAAGTAACGAAACTAATACATATAGGTTGACTACTGAATCATTACATGCTCTTAACACAATGCCAGACAAGAATCAGAAATATATGAATCCTGTGTGGCAGTAAGTCAGTTCAAATTGGAACAATTTCAAGTATGCTGAGACAATGAAGTAAAAATTGGTGCACCTGGTGGGCCTTCAAAGAGTACAGCTCGAGGTTTATTTGACTCAAATTTGTGACGAGTTCCACGGGCAATATCATCATATGTTCCAGGACTAAGCAAAGCCAACAATATTGTGTCTTCTATTTGTCTACATAATAAGAAAAGCAGATGAGTTCACTCATTTCCTGCTGCCCAAAAAAGTCATTGTATACCACCAGCAATTGGAATCACAATTACTGTTTGCCAGAGAATTTAAACATGTTGCATTGTATCCAATATAAAAAATTCCACGACCCAAGACTGCCTTCAACATAGAATTTAAACAACATACATTTTCCTTAGTATCAACACTTACCGCTTTTGCAGATCATATCCGGCAAGATTGTCCCATGAAATATCTTGGCTAGCAGAACTCCCATTTGATTCATCAACTCCATAAACTCTCACTCCCATTGACTCAAGACTGGTAATTAACTTCTCTGTGGAAGGATTTTGTGTTTTTGTTGTATCATCCTTCCATCTTCTTTCTGTGGTAGAACTTTTCCCTACTTCAGCCCCAGCTAATTGTAAAGCAGATACCAGAGCATCGAGCTCTTTCGAACTCAAGCTGCCCTGCTTCATAAACTCAATTTCCTGCAATATTGTACTTTGTGTGATATGAAAACCCCATATCTACTGCTTATTTACTATTGAAACATTAAAACCAGCAAGAATACATCCAGAAGATGTGCAGATGACGACTCACAGCTTTTTCTGTTGAAGACAAAACTGAGCGGAAAACGAGAATGCGCAAATCCCCCTCATGTGCATTCACATCTTTAAGTTCCCCTTGATCACCTCCTGTTTCTTTCTGTTGATCAGGGCGCATAAACATTAGTTGCCAAGCAACTCCGCTGACATAGTAAAAAAATTGACAATAATGGTTAGCACATTTTACTTCTGGCACCAATAAAGTCAAAAGGTTCAAACTGAGGATACATGTATAGACACTAAATCAATGGTCTAAAAGTACCTGTCCCAAGCACGTATTGACATATCTAAACCACCACCATTCTCTTCAATTTTTAATCCAAGGTTAGAGGCAAGATTTGCTATCACATGTGTAGCTTCACAACCAGAAGGAAGTTGGAACTTGATACTTACCTACACCCCAATATAAGCTCATTAGTATTGAAACTTGGAAAAATTGAAAAGAGAGCTAACCACGGATTCTCATTCGAGATCAAACCAAACCGATGCATATTCTATGTAAATTTGAACACAAAGGTTACAAACAAAACAAATATGTAAGAGTGCAGCATTTCAACAACCTTTTGTCCCTTGACAGAAACAGTAAAGCTGGGATAAGAACCAAGCCGTAACCCTTTACTTTTGATCAAGTCTTCAATTCTTTGTCTTTCTTTCTTACCGATCTCCTCCACGTTATTTTCAGGTGCATCGGCAGGTAAACCCTGCTTGGAAACAGCCGCCTGCAGAAACGTAAAAATCAATCAACCGCATCAAATCAACTTCAGCATTCCATAACAACCCTACACAAAAGCTATGGACAACTACCTCATCGGCGTCTGCGTAAGCCAATTGCAGACCTCCATATCCAATCAACCCACCCACAACAGCCGAATACATAGGAAACCTCCCATCAGTACCGCCTCGATTAGGCACAAAATTCGGCACGCGAATTTCGGATGCATTGTTATCAATGTTATGATAGTTTTGCTCATAACAACCTGCACATTGATCAATCAAAATTCACAGGCATAAATATCTAGCCAGATTACAAACCTGTCTAACTACAATACATGATTCATTCTTGAGCTATAAAATAAATACATTTCACAATTAAATAACTAAAATCTTGAAAATAAAATTATTGAAAACAAAGAAGAGCCAAGTAAGGAGAGTTCAGGTCTTTCAGAAGCTTACGGTGACTGAGACGGCGGAGGTTCGGGAGGTCACGTGAGCAAGCACGTGAGGGTTTAGGGTTTAGCGTTTTGATGATAGTATAGAAGGACTGCCGTGTCCGAGCTGTTCTGAGTGACATAGTGTTATTGTTAATCGGCGAAATTGGCAGCGGCGCGGTAAAAGAGGAGTTCACCGCCTTGAGGCGGTGGTTTAGGGCCGGAATATTTGGAGTTTGAACTAGTTGGGTCTAAGTGGCTTCGGCCCAAAGTTTCTTTTGACTACAATAAGCCCACATCAGAATTGATCCATTCGTCAAATGAATCAAACAGAAGTTACGCTATATTGGAAAGAGCAGAGGAATAGGGTTTGATTCATGAAACTATTGTTTGTGAAGCATTTTTGATATGACGATTAAATGTATGAATGTTGCGACTAAACCAGTATAACCATAATGGGCCATTTCAGTACTCGACCTAGATATCCAAGCATAGTTGGATACCATGAGTTGACAATTCCCTGGAAATCACAAGTCATTAGCTAGTGTCCACTGTGTTTTTGTGTTTGGCCTTATGTAATAGGCAGTATCGAAAAAGCTGGTATGGAATTTGGAAACCTGTGTCCGGGCAATGCAGATGTGCAAAAGTATCCGATACCAAAACTTTATCTTTTCCTTCACCCAACCAAACCATATCTCTACATAAACTGCCATTTTGTGTCTATTTCCCAAACACTGTCCACAAAATCTGCCTTCCTCGTCTTCCTCTCTTCTCCAAGTCAATAGCTCATCAGTTATCACCACCATGGTATTAATGATTCAAAGCTTCAAAACTAAAAATTTCCAGTAGTTACAGTAACTGCTCTTAACCGCTAAGTTTGTAAACAACTCATCTCACAGATGGATGATCCGCATGATCGAAAGCTCTGCACAAAGTAACCGACTTTAAGCATAGCAAGGTTAAAAACACACCACGCTGTAAAGGTGAGTGTATCATCACTTTTGAGACTGGTTTTGCTTTCTAACGCTTGCAGATCAAGTCAATGAAGTAAAACCCGGTCAATATGTCAATGCTTCTAAGCTACACAACCTAATGGAATAAGCACATAGAAGTGCTTCAATATTAAACTCAACTATCTAATATTCAGGTGGTACGGTGTGAACTTAATTCACAGTCTATTATATCGTTGAGGTCATAGACGATCGATAAAAGTATTTGTTCACGATAAACTGATTCATACGAAACTACCCGAATATTCTAGTTGTATCTAAAAGCTCACAATAATAACACCCATTATAGAGACATTTTCAGATTATAGAGAGTTAGAGACATCACAATGATGAATGATCACATAATTCCACCAAAATGAGACAAAAGCCAACCCATCTATCTTCTCTGTCAACGAAAGCTACTCATTTTTTCATTTAATTACATGTTCATACATAATAATCATCCTCGCATAATAAATTAGAGTCAATATATGTTTAACGAGAGAAATCTAAAACAAATAACGACCATGATTACTAACTTAACTTAATACACTTTCTTACTAAAAAGGCTGCGCATATTAAAAAGATTCCCACCGGCCACTCCTCCACCGTTACTACTACCATCTGTTCCTCCTCCGCCGTGACCACCACCAGCGGCGGAGCCGCCACGGTTGTTGTTGCTGCCACTCATTCCCACAGCACTGTGCATGACGTCACATCTGCAACTCAAGTGGCTTCTGTACCCAATACACGTCGGGACGTTCAAGTTGAGCACTCTCGCTTTTGCACCACCACCTGCTCCGCCGCGACCTCCGCCTCCGCCCGCGGCGCTTGTAGTAGTTTTAGCCCGGCTGGGTGCGTCTTTTTTGTTGGCGCCCTTTTCGGCATTTCGGAGTTGGAGGGCCTCCGTGGTTTTAGCCAAGCCCGAAGAGACCGGGCGGCGGACCTGCCAGACCGGGCTGCTCCGGCCCAAGTGGACTCCGGGTCGACCCGGACTCGCCGGCCATTTCCTCGTCGACTTCGTCTCGCCTGTAGAGTTGCTCCTCGAGCACGGCGCGCTGTTCTCCTTCCGGGTTATCGGAGCCCCGAAGCTGGGCTTGGGCCGGGTACAAGCATTCCCGGCGGATCTGCTCCGCGAAAACGGCCAGAGATTAATGTTCAGCTCCGCCGAGCTCGCTGCTCCAGTACTGGTGGTGGTAGGCCCGCCGCTCTTCTTCTTCTCCGTCTTCTTGAACATGTCCCTCCACCGCTTCGTCGACACGTAGAGCGACTGCGGTGGCGGCGGCGGAGCTGACATCTGGGCTTCTGGGTCTGTCGACTGAGCAGATGATGATGTAGTAGTAGTCTCTTCCGGGTCGGGCTGCTGGGAAGTGTAGTTGTTTTTGGGGACGAGGACGCCGTCGACGAAAAGGTCGTCGGCAGATACGAGATCGAGTTGCGGGCAAGATGGGTTGTGGTTGTTGGTGTTGGTTTGGAGTCTCCAGAAGTCGAATTCGGGTGAGGCGGAGTCGGTGCTTCGTCTGTTGGGTTTGAATCTAGTGCTTTCTTGAATCTCTTCCATTAGAAAAAAAAAAACTCGAACAAGAAAAAGTAAGCAGAGAGAATTGAAATGGTGGTGAGAGAGAGAGAGAGAGAGAGAGTAGATATTAGTAGGAGAGCTTAGGGAGAGGGAGAGGGAGAGAGTGACAATGACAAAGAGGAGCTCTCTGGACAGAGTTTTAAGCAAGGAAGTGGAAAGCGAGGCGAAACAAACGCCATGTGGTTTTATTCTTTTACAATAATGGTGGTGGCACTGGTGCATAGTACTACTGCTCTCTGCTACTTCTGTTCCGATCGGCAACTAAATACGTGTATTATTAGCCGATACGAATTCATTATCAATTATGTTACTTATTTCAGTGTTCAAAAATTCGAAATTTAAAATGGGGAAAGGAAGGTGCATGTTTTTGGAGGCTTGAAATTTTAGATTAGGCTCATGTGAATTTTAATTGTGGGTGCATGAATCTTCATATATAGAACATTACATGCTTCAACCAATGAACTAAATTTCATCTTCCTTTATTCATAGTTACCTAATTCTAGAATAGAGATTTTACAGCTAAATGAAATGATCACAAGAACATGAATATGCTATACATATTTGAGATAATGCACGATAACCCAATAATTATGGAGTCGATTGGGATGTTAAGAATATAAGATACCAACAAATAGAAGACTAATTTACTTTATACTGGTACAAATAATAGTGTGGGCATTGTGAAGTGAGGCTGATGTCATATCAAGGTGTCCATGCATGTGGAATTTTGGGTTTTCTAACGGTTTAGAATTAAGTTGTGCCCTACCCAAATTAATCATGTATATGACAGCAACCATTTTGTGTTAGTGTCATTCCAAAGCGTTGACATTCACAACCATTATTCTCCTCTACTGTTTCATCAACAGTTCATTTGATCCAAAAACATCGAACACACTCATAGAATGGGACCTTGATTTGGCTAATTCATATGGCAAATCTTATATGTTCAAGAAACTTACAATGCCACAACAACTCTTTGGTTTCGTGGTTTCATAGGACTGATAGGAGGGACCTTAATTTAGCTAATTTAATTTATATGGAAAGTCTTGTATTCCACTAATATCAGATGTTCGGAAAACTTGTAATGCCACAACGACTCTTTGGTTCTGTGATTAGAACTTGTGAATTTTGATGCTTCGATTGACATATTATTGTTTTGAAGCAGCTTTCGACGGTCAGCCGTGATGTTCCACACATTGATGTGCCAGATTCATACGTATGAAAGTTAACACGAACTGTGTTCCGATCCCAATTTAAAAATAAATACAAGATACATTACATCATTTATAGATCGAAATATATTAATGTAGAGTTTGACCTATATTATCCGAGTAGCTCTCCTCTTCCATGCATGCGATGGCGGGAATAAAATAAGATCGCACGCTTGGATTATTTTTGGGAGTTTTTCTCTCCAAATTGTGATGTAGATACATATATAATGGACGCAATAATATACTCTTGGGTCGACCATAATATTGTAACTAAGCTAGTAAAGCTACGACAGCCAAATATATTATTGGGTACGTACGTGGAGCTCAAGGCAAAGATTGAATTGATATGAAGGCGACGAAGGATTGATCGGTAAGTAGGTGGTTTAGTAATGGTGATGAATAATCCTGACATTCCTGTGGACCTGAAAAAAATATATGATCGTCGACGATCATTAAAACAGAGAGAGCATATATTAGCTTAGCTTAGCAATTCGGGAATGCATGGCCGAAATGGATTTCTCCATAGCTTACAAACCTGTTAATGGCATTTGTTCGTGATGGAGCCATGTGAAAACCAAATAACGACATCTTTCACCAATGCTTCGGGTCCCAACTCCCAAATCCGCACACACTCACTCAGTTTTTAACATCTTAGTTATACTCGACAGATTCACTCACTAACATGATTGTATTGAGTATATATGATCATTGGGAATCATAAGTGGGGATTGATAATCAATCATAGTTAGTGTTACCATATAGGTAGGTAGGTTGAGATTTTGATAAGGGAAAATTGACAAGAGATTCAAATTAATTGGTCAGCCACAGCCTGTCATGCATAAAAGTCTCGAACCTTTATAAGGAACAAGATTACAAGAACACATGGTACGCGATGAAAGTTGGACCATAAGAGGGTGCAATTTTCTTTATTCTTTTCCTTTGTTGTGGTTATGTATAGGTAGACTATTAATATGCCCAAATAGTGTTATACCCTTTTAGGCTTTTGACAGCATATACCAATGTACAAAACCCATGTGTCTTCTCCTTTTCCAGTTCATAAAGCAATAAACATGTATAGATAAGTTCACATGACCTAAATGAAGAGATTTATGTTCTCTTTTTTTGGAGATAAGAGAGACAATTTCATTGATAGGATGACAAAATAAACCTGCAGCAACACTCGAGTGAACAAAAAGCTGGCTCTATAACTCTTTATTATCTCCGGTAGCTCACAATTTGTCTTGGGCTTTACACATGACATCAATGGGTGGCTACTAATACCAACCCAGCAAAGAGAACAGAAACCAAAAAAAAACAAAGTATCAAAAGGAAACGAAGGGAGGGCTCGCCCGCTTGGCCAAGTCCACAGTTTGGTGTTGAAAATTCTTATACATCGGCCTTCAATGTCAAAAATTCTACTTCAAAAGAAACACAAGATGCAAAATGAAGCATTGAATTGTTTTCTCGGGATACATGAAAGTATGAGCTCAATGAGATATCCTAAAGTTAAACGTCGAGTCCAAGTTCCAAAATTAGTGTGTGACTAAGGGAATTGGAAGCTGGGCCGAAAAATTGAATGGGACCTGCAAAGTACTTCAAGTTATGTTACAAAGAAGAAAACAGCATAGAGGTCATGAAGATGAGAACAGAATTCGTAACAAACCAGGACTGATGTAACGATTCTTAATCGCCCACTCGTTCCTCAGGGATGCAAACTTTTTGAATGGTGCAGCTGAAAAGTCATTAGTCATCAGTTAGTTGTTGAAATGGATGTGAGATCCAGTAGTCATCAAGAGATTTATCATAGTGAGATCCAGTAGTTCAATCACTGCTCGAAACAAATCCTTACCTTCAAGTTCTACCATTGCCTTCTTGATCACAGGCTTGAACTTACCTGGAAAACAAATTCAAGTTTCAGAGAAGGTAGTATGGTTGTTGATATACAACTTATTCTAAAAAATTATAAGCATAATGGTATGCCTCCGCGAGACATCTAACAAGATTCTAGAACTGCACAATAATAGAAGTGGGTAATTACTATACCATGTCTCCTCTCCACGTCCATCAATGAAGTCAATGCAGTGCCACCAACAGTCCATTCTTCCACAGGAGCAGCCAGATTCCCAACCTGGAGGCATCGCATGATAAAGCACACACATGAAAAAGATTGTCAGTGTTTAAGACCTTCAGTGTGAAAAAAAGTGGAATCAATAACTAATATCAGTCATGTGAAGATGAAAGTTGAAATAATAAACTGGAGAGATAGGATAGAGTTACAAACCGATGATATCAACCCAGTCTTTCCACCATGAAGAAGAGCTCCAGCCCCATAACCCAATGCATAGCAGTAGTTAGCATCAAAGTTAGTCGGTAAACCACATCTTCCTTCATACCTGAAAACATTACAAAACAGGTGAGTATATCCACAAATATGAACCTTAAGCATGGAAACCACTAAGTAGTCAAAACTTGATGAATGATACACATTGTGACCAGACCAGTTTCACAAAACAGAGTCCTAGAAATTACAGGAAAATAATCAAAGTTTCATATCCTTGAGTCAAGGTATATTACCCGAAAAAGTGAGACTTCCCTTGAAATTGGCCATTGTATGAACCTTCCTGCTTCCTTTTTGCCAAGTCAGCTTCAACCATTTGAATAAGCATCTTCTCTGTTTCTATCTTGGCAACCTAAGGGTAAAAATAGAACTTACATGATTATGCATTTATGAACTTAATATCTATCGAAGGAAGAAATCATAAAGACAGAGTAATATATGTATATACCTGAACATTTCCATGAGGATCTCTTTCAAGCATCAGCTGCTCCTGAATTGCTCCAGGTAGTAAATCAAAAAGCTGTAGAGACTGACTGGTGAGTTTCTTTTTCCACTGCCCTTCTTCATCAACAGCATCATGGGCCAGTATTTCATTCAGTTCAGCAATAAGCTCTTGGACCTGAAAATTGGCAAATTACAAACATCACATGTTAGGAGGGCAAGTATTTGTTTAGATACGAATCAAATCATTATTATTATAATTTGCATTAGTACACAAGCCAAAAGAAAAAGGATCAGTTACTATACTGGATGATCAAGAATAATACCTCAGGAATGAAGTCAATTAGACCTTCAGGAATAAGGATAACACCGTAGTTATACCCAAAATCAGCACGCTTCAAGATTATGTTCACAATGTAGTCAGTGACATTTTTCAGTGTCTGCTTCTTTTCCGCAACCTGCACCAAGATAATAGTCAGAAAATTTCATTTACGAACATCTTAAATGTAATTGAAGAAAAGAGTGCCTGAAGTACCTCTTCACCAATAATTGTGATATTCGGATGAGTCTGCAAAGCACACTCCAATGTAATGTGTGAAGCTGCACGTCCCATAAGCCGTACAACTGCAACCACATGGAATTGATTTTACATGGATATACTGTAGTGAAATACTAAACTTATTATATGAAGCCTGTAAAAGTCCTGAAGTCAGTCACGTAGAATACAGAGGTGTCGATAAATAGGACTAAGAAATCATGAAACATTCACAACAAGAAGCCTTTTGTAGCTAATCCTTGATGATAACATAAAAGTCGGCTTTATATTTTTCATGACGTGTTCAGGACGATTATCGTACCAAATACAAATGAATAGATTCATCAACGAATAGGAAGCTTGATATATACTTACAGTGATAATACTTTCCAGTTGACCGCGCATCTATCATGACATTGCCAATCATTTCTGAATATATCTGCAAACAAGTTCAGACAAAAAAGACGTAAGTTGAGTTGATATTAGTACTAAAAAAAGGTGTCAATAGTTATGTTTACCTTGCAAGCTGTATCAAATCCGAAACTTGTGGGGACCTCTTTGCATTTCAAATCACCATCAATGGTTTTGGGGCAACCGATCACCCGAGTTTTCAAGTTCTGTTCCCTGTTTTAAACAAATAAAGAGATAATTAACCAACCAAAGGTGTGATTATATCAGAAGAAACCACTTTCCACATATTGACATCAAGGGCCGGAAACTTGAAAAGAAGTTATGCCATGACAAAGAGATTCGTAAGAACTTAACATACTTGAAGTTTTCAGCAAGGAGGCACGCATTTGTGTTTGAGTCGTCTCCACCAATAACAACAAGACCATCCAAATCAAGCTTGACGGCTGTTTCTTGTGCTTGCTTAAACTACAAGTCATATCCATTTACACATGCTTAGTTGCTAAATCTTGCACAAATATACTTGAATTACGTCAAAAGAAAACAAGAGTCACCTGCTCAGGAGTTTCAATCTTGTCTCTTCCACTACAAATCATATCAAACCCACCCTGGTAAAATGAGAAAATATGAGCAATATGCCATTATTGTAATGATAGGAATGAACATATATTCCCCATAATGCATAGTAAGCAGATAAACTTTTTTTTTTTTTTTGCATAGCTAACACAAACGCACTCATACATCTCCACATACCAGTTTTATCTTCGTTATTATAGACTTCTTTTTATCTCCACATGCCAGTAAAACCTCAATGCAAGCAAAAGAGCCTTGGTCAGAATTCTCACCTGATTTCTGTACGGATAAACATAATCCGAGTTGAGTTCAACGTATTTCCCTTTCATGATACCAGCTGGTCCTCCTCTGAAACCATACAATATGCTCCCTTTGGCGCGATCTTGCAAGTAATCTAACACCAAAACACACATCGACTTACAGACAAAATTTTCAAAAACAACCACGAAATCGAATCCGACTCTGCTGTCTAAGTCGCTCACCAAAAATTCCGGAGATCACATTGTGACCTCCAGGTGCTTGGCCTCCAGACAACACAACACCAATCTTCAACTTCTGGTCTTTTAGCTGTGAACTTGAATCGCTCTCCACCAACTGTACAGAAGGCTGACCGAATACATTCGGAAACAGCTTCGCAATCTCCTCTGCAAACAAAAAATAACATAACATATTCAGATCAACACTGATCAAATCCGAAAGCGAATCAAACTCAAAACGCATAGAATCGAGCAGATCAAACTTTCACTAAGCACAATCCATCCATAACGAACACCACTACAACCAATACGATTCATTCAACCAAAATCACAATCACTATAACTAAGCCAAAACAAACACAATTATAATTTCCGAAGATCAAACGATAAAGATTGTTCGATACTTCGATTTCACAAGGTATAACACGCGGATCGGAGCAGAGAGAGTGAAAATACGAAACTGACCTGGATTGCCGGCGGCGGAGCTGGCGGGACCGTCGACGAGCTTGAACGGCTTTTTGAGCACCGAAGGGAGCGGAAGCGCGTGGTCGATACGGCTGGTCTGGACCTCGCTGTACAAGGAGGTTGCTCGGCCGGCGGTGGGGACTGGCGCGGCGGCGTCGCCGTTGTTAACAAGTGAGGGACTCATTGTGAGATCTTTGCGGCAGTTTAGGTGGGGTGGTTGTGACTCAGTGGTGACTGCGTGAATCTATCGAACTACCTTTTTGGGACTCGGAGAGTGAAGAGGGTCTGTGTTTAAACGTGAGGGGTTTGAAAAGGGTGGGGTTGTCTTTTCGCGCTTTGGATTCTCCGCTGCTCGTTTGATATTAGTTGCGTTTTTGGTAATTGTGTGATGGAGGTTCGAGATTAGGCAATAGTGTGGTGTATGGGATGTTATGGTAGTGATGAGGGCAGTGGATAAAGGGATTATGCCGAATGATCCTTTTCGTTAGGTGCTTACCTAACCTTCCCTTTGGTTGGTAAGGCGCCGGCATAGTCCGTAACCGCCACCCGTACTGGTTGGGCCTTGTTTTTTACTTTTGAAAGAGACAAAGGATTTTGGATCCACTCCCGGCCTAATTCAAAGAGACTGTAACCCCAATTTGGATTTGCAGCCCGGATGGTGATCAGTTTTGAGAAATGAAGAATGTAACCTCTTCTCTATCCGCAGTAGCGAGTGATATTATCACTTGTTACTCCGGATCGAGAAGAGGTTCTATGAGTAGTCTTTGGCGAATAAGATTTATCGTGAATTGACACACGTATGAGGCTCGTTTATGATAACCAGGTTCACCACAAACATACCAAGAAGTATGTTACAGATGCATGAACCTGGTTATCATAAGCGAGCCTCATACGTGTGTCAATTCACGATAAATCTGATTCGCCAAAGACTACTCATAGAACCTCTTCTCGATCCGCAGTAGCGAGTGATCTACCCTTTTTGATTAGAATATCACTCAAATTTCAAAGTTGAAACATTGAATTAACAGAATGAATAGCCATAAGTGCATGAGACCAAGTGCCTGTGATAAAGTTAGGCCATGAAGCAGCTAGTCTTAGATTTACGGCGAGGAAAATAATCAGCGAGGCTCCGTAGCGAATCCTTTGTGGTAAACCAGGTAATATTTGCATAGAGAGGAAGCTGGAGAAGTAAGAAAAAGGCAACGGGAAAACAAGCAATGGCAATGATGGGAACAGAAGCCGCATGTACCCTATGCCTTATCATCATGATAACAGTAGCAGCAAAGCCAAACATCAACGTTGCCACAGACCAAAACAGCATGTTTAGCCCTACAACAAGCTTTATTGGCAGAGACATCCGCAAATCTTTCTCGTTCATTTTTGATGAAGTAATGGAGAGAAACACCACCACAGAGGTGAAGGCAAAACCTAGGGATAACACATCAAATGCAGTGAACGCCGTGAATGAGATTGTCTTGAGGAGCACCGGTTGCCTGTCTCTTTATCAGAGCCTCCAGGCACGGTGTAGATACTCGTGAAAGCAACGGTTGCAATAAGAACTGCCACTATAATGCACGAGTTTGTTGTTCTAGTTAACCAGGTTTTTCCATTCTCCACCATCTCATGATGCTCTTTTGTGAACAAAGCTCGAGGTGTCAATATTTTTTTTTGTTTAGATGGTTAGCATGATGATAAGTTGAATAGCGACACACATAAGGTCCGTCACGTACCGATATTGTCATAACTTAATCACCTTTAAGGTGTCGTGGGATTCAGACGTGATTGGAAAGAACCTGGCTCTGATACTAAGTTGAATAGCGACAAATGTGACACGTACAATCCGTCATATACTGATATTGTATCAACTTAACTACCTTTAAGGTGTTGAGTTTTATCCAGATCTCGTACAATTAGAAATAGTCCACAATTATTTAAATTATATTTCATCTTTTCTTATTTCAATGTGGGATCTCCAATCCAACAATTTATGCATCATTTTCTTCTCTCGCTACATCAATTTGTAAGCATCAAAGTTTTGTTACATTTTTAATTTGGCCAAGAGTAGCAAAAGTGAGTAAAGAGATTAGAGAAACTAAAAAGAGTAAACTATATATGTACGAACCTGAAACCATTGGATATCTGACTGTAAACGAAGAGCATCCCCAGCTCTCCCCCATGAGGTATGCTCACTCATATATGTAGCTCTATGCAAAATACCATTGTGAAAAAGTGCTTCAGAGGACAGGATGTCGACGACAGATGCACATTTATCTGTCGTCTTAATTTTTCAACACTTTCTGACGACTGATAAGTGCACACGTGTCGTCCTATAGCATGTTTTTTCGTGTATTTTCAACTTCCAGTTTTGCTTCTTCGAACCACGACATAAAAATGTCGTCTGAGTAAATCATTACTGTGAAGAGTTTGTCATGCCAATCGGGATTTATTTCAACGACGAATATATTTCGTTGGTAAAAAAATAGAGTTAGAGAGATTTTTGTACGTAATTTTTATATCTTTTAGATGACAGAGTTGTGTCGTATTAATGACCATGAATTGATAATAATTTTTTTCGAATTTGAGAACTTTAAAAGATGACAAATATTAGTCGAAGTTGTTATGTGTAAAATTTGTACATTTCTTTGCATTTTATTAAACTCTAAAATGGCTTATATGTATCGTTACTAAGAATAATGTGAAGCCACACGTATTTTGACATTTAAAATCACGTGTGTAGACCCAAAAAAGGATAACCTAGCTAGGTAGCTAAACCTAAATCCTTTGAAGCAAAAGACTTGATCACTCTTGGAAACAAAACCTCACAGTCGCCTCTCACTCTCTCTCGAGCTATCTCTCTCTCTCTCTCTCTCAATAGAAACAAAGAAAATGCAGTAGCAGATCTGTCAGCGATCTGCCTCATGCCACCGCCTTGTGCCTTTATCCGCCTCTCCACGGCCACATCCCAGCACCTCCGCCTCCGCGCCTTCCGTCGCATCCTCAATATCCTTCGAGCGTCGTTTAGTCTCTACCGAGAGAAGCCGAGCATCAATCGTGCGTCGTCGACCTGTGCTTTCTGCCACCTCGAGCACACTCGAGAGTCAGATGCAACCACAACTCCCAATGTCGTCGACTCCTCGCACTAGCGGAGCTAGCATTGGCGTTGTCTCATTCATTTTCATCACGAGTTCGCGCTTGCCTTCCGCCACCTCAGCCTCACACGCCTCCAGCTCAGCCACTTCTGGGTTCGTTTAGATCTGTCAACCTCCGACACCCCGACTACTAGCTCCGTCGCACGCGGCCTACAAGCCTGCCGGTTCTCCCTCCATCGTAGCAGCAATCAAATTTGTTTTTGACTCGGTTAGTAACCAAGTAAGGCTTCATTTTTCGATTATGTATTGCATATACTTAAACCCAAGTAATTTTGGTTTAGTTTTGATTTTAATTCATTCTGGTGGTATTGGAAATTATGGATGCTTACAAGAACGAGCCTGGAAACCTTAACTATGTGAAGCCAGATGGGCTTAGCGAAGCCATCTCCGATGCATTCAGCCCTAACCCAAATGGTTCTCTCTCTCTCTCTCTCTAAACCAAACTTCAAAATCTAATTCAATGTTGTTACTTTCACTCTCTCACTATGAATTGGGAAAGCCCAGAACCTTCGTTATGAACTTATGATTATGTTGTGAAATGAGAAAAACCCAGTAATTTGTTAGAAAGATTTACACTTGGGCATTGAGAATTGAAAAGTTGGGCACTTCAGTAATGAAATATTTAGTGTACAAGATTGGATTCACACATTATAATTGGGAAAGTTTTCATATTGTTTTGATATGTTTTGTGAAATGGGTCCAGTAGTAGTTAAGTGAGTGTGTTCTAGTGAGCATGTGGAGAAATCTTGGCTAAGGTTCTTTGTGTTGAAAAATGATGTTGTTCGAATAGTTTAGGATGCCAAATCAGAAAAGCATAAAGATTTTAAGAGATAAGAACACACTATAATTGGCTGCATATTTTGTTCCCTTTATATCTGATATGTCAGAAGAAATATTCTAGATGCAAGTCCCAGCTGTAACTATTACTATGACAAGTACCTTGTTGTTGTTTGATTAGTATAAGGTAAAGCTATAGTTTTACGACTATAATTTAGTTGTTGAGATGTGAGCTAACAACTCTGACCCTCTTAGATTGATACCATGATGAGGCCTATTGGCAACTAGTTGCAAAAGTTTAAGCTCTTGGGCGTTGGTGAACAACTACTGTAGAGTACATAGTACAAAGAATATAGACTAATAATTCTCTAATTTGTTTTCTCAGGTCTCTGTGTTGCTTATGCAATATTATGAAACACCAATACTAGCATGTGCTATAAATGAAGTTCCAGCTCATATAGCAGGACCGAAATCATCCATAGTGCCCACAGTTGCTGCCCCCTTCTTTGTTACATCATCTCAGCTTAAACGGGACACGATGTCTGCAACGAAAGGTGACAACAAAGGTTCACTTTATGGTATACAGATAGGGTTAGAAACTGACATAAGCAAGGCCATTTCTGCCAGAACCCAGAAGGCACCACCATCTTTACAGATCCATCATGAACCTCTAGCCTACCTTCTTTAGTTGGTGCGTGTCCTGTAAAGATGTCAACGAAGTTCTAATCAAGAAGAGATTGAGGTAACTAATCGTAGATTTACTTTTCAACTGATGCAACTTGCACATTTCATATTTACCTAGAATTATATTATCATTTGAGTTATATATAGAGGCCGTGATGGACATTATTTTTTCTTCCATACTCTTTCATGAGAACTGAATTGGATACATGGTAGATGCTTGGTTGCAGCTTTTGGTGTGAAAAGTAATGCTTTAAGGTTTGTTTTTCACTGGACTTCTTGTTATCAACAGGGAGGAACTGGTCTGCTAGCTTGTCTACAGAGGATCTTCTTGTGCTTGTGTGCTGGTTTGAGTGATTTATACTTGATGATGTAAAGTGAGGATTGATGTCAAATACAAGCAATTTTTATTCAATTTTGACTGAGCAAGTTATATAGTTTATGCAAGTTATGTAGGTTATACATGTACTAATAATAATTTCAGTATGAATCCAAGAAATTTTGATTCAGATTTTGTTGTGGAGCAATTGTATTTCTACTGGTATATTAGGGTAAGAAGTGAACCCAAATGTAAATGAAACAATATACATGTTATTTGGAGAGATGAAATACATATGTCATCCAAAATTAACAAAAAGACGACAGATAGTGCCTAATTGTCATAATTTTGGTTTTAGAGAGACGACATATTAATCTATTGTCGAATTGACCTTACAGATGACTGTTCACTTTTTGTCGTCTGAAGTTATATCCAACAGATGACTGCGCTTTAGATGACAGTTGTAAACATTCTTAGATGACATGGATGTAAGAGTCGTCTGAACTCCTTTTTCACAGTGTACTATAACCATCTCTATCAAACTTCCATATGAGCCTCGTTTTTTTTAAATGGTAGGATTGGAGAACATTCAGAACTTTTTTCCTTCGATTCTCCACAGCAACATGAAATACATTTTCACTATTGTGATTTTCTTGCTCGATGACCTGTGGGAATATCTAAGATGGCCTTTACAATGTCTGTGATCCCATTCCTTGCAGCTGCAATAAGTGTAGACTCACTTTTACCATTAGCAGTACCATTAATTGCAGCTGCTGCAATAAATGGGATTAGAGTCTCACTTTTACCATCAGTAGTACCATCCCTTGCAGCTGCAATAAGTGGAGTCTCACTCATCAATGACTTGTCTTTTTCAGCCAAAATTTTGGTAAGCTCCATTATTGTATTGTACTGATCTTCTTCTGTATACTTTGACCAATTAATTGGACCTATTCAAATACTAATATCCATTATAAGCAAACAAAGAATTTAACAAACAGAACCTACAAGTTGCTTAATTAGGGCTTTCCACGGCCTTAGCTATAAACTGTTATATAACGGCGTTAGTGACCGAATCTTTTCCGTTGCCATCTTAGTGTAAAAAGGACAATTGGGAACGGAAATACGTTTCTAATAGTGTTGTTGCTAAAAGCCATTTTTCTAGTAGTGTATTTTGAATGTTTTCACTTTCGATCATCCATGTCTTCTAAAACTTAAAGGCCCTTTTACTATAAAAAACATACAAAGTTTTATTGAACAATTTGTTATCAGGTATAATTAGTTATGTATATGTGTTCAAACGAATGATTTCTTGATAAAGCTAGGATTATGCTCTATATTTTTTGTACATGGATGATCTAGCCACTTTAAAAATTTATTTACAGCTGGTTGAACAAAATTACAACTTATTGATCAATAATTTATTACATTTAGAACAAAATTATGATCACTTTTTGTATCATTTACAAATAATTGAACAAAATTACAAAATTGACAATGATTTGTCCTCAAATTTAAAAAAAAAATTACTCATTGGAATACCTACAAAAAACTGAACAAAAATACACAAAAAATTGTCTCATTTTACAATAATAACAACAAAACTATTAAATAAAATTTAGGTAGAGGCTCCTACCAAAGAATTTCCCTTTTGCATATAATATCACTTGGTTCTTATATATGTACCTCAATAAATCAAATACTCCAATATGCCAAAAGAGTGTCCATTCTCGAAAGCAGATGGAATGTTATCTAGCAGTTGAAAATGAGTCATACCATCTGCACGGGCGGTCTTGACCCAGGGCAAGCAGAGCACTAGCCTAGGGCCTAAAATTTTAAGGGGGTCCCAAAAATTTTCATTGCTAATTAAAAGAAAACGTCTCTTTATTTTTTTTCCCGGCCATATTTTTTTTGCGCCTCTTTCTCTCTGCACAATGTATCTTCGTGATTCTTGTTAATCTCTTCATCTTCCCTTCTTCAATCTTCTTTTCAATTTCTAAGAAATAAGCTATAATCATGGAACAAATGAAATATACCCGTTACCCATTTAATATGAAGAAGATCAATTATATTCTTCCAATTCACTCTATAAATAGAGCTGAGAATTTTTCCAAAATTTTCATCATTTCTTACTCTCTCTCTCTCTCTCAATCTCTCTCTCTCTGAGTCTCTCAATTTCATAGATGAAAATTCCACAAACCTAAAGTTCCAAAGACCCAAGTTTTCTAAATTAGTAGTTAGATATGTCAACAAAATCTCATTCTTGTAATCTTGTTACAATTCTTCTTTTTTTTCAGTATGAATTGATTGAATTATGAATGAGAAACAATATTACAATATTGATGTTTTATAAGTTTTTTCTTTCCTTTTCCTCTTTTCAGGTTTGAGCTCAAAGAGGTTTTCAGCATACACAAAATTTAGTTCGGCAAAGAGTGAATTGTACAGGTACTATTGTTTGATTGATATTTTTTTCTTTTCTAGCTTGTTTATTGGAGTAGTGAAGAAATCAGCTTCAGGTTGTGAAAAAAAAAACAGGAAGTAGATTTATAAACTCATAAAGAGGTTCTCTAGATAAAAAAAAATTAAAAAAGATTTGTTCCTTCGAAAAATCAAGGTGAAATTGTGGTAGCCGAAGAAGTTGATGTATGTGAGAATGAAATTGAGGTAACTAAAATAGTTCAAGATCTAGGTGAAAATGAAAATGAGGTAATCGAAGGAGTTCAAGGTATAGGTGAACATAAAATTGTTCAATCAGAAAATATGAAATAACCAAATGTGTTTGAAAATGAGAATGTTGAAATAAATCATGTGACTGAACCTCCATAAGGTACAATGCCTTTAAAAATATATGATCCTAAAGTTTGGATAGTTTAAGTAGAAACATGAGAGATTTTACTTGTTGAAAATGGTCTTATTAGAGAATTTAATATTATTTTTCCTAAGAATAAGTTAAATAAGGGATTTTTGATGGACTATTATTCCCAAAAGATTGGGAATAATGGTGAACTTTTTGATAGAAAATGGTTGGTTTACTCAAACGAATTGGATAAAGTATTTTAATTTTGTTGTAAAGTTGTAAGAAAAGCTAATTCTAGAAGTCAATTAGCTTATGATGAAATTGATGATTGGAAACACTTGGCAGATAAGTTTAGAGAACATGAAAAGAGTCATGAACACCTATATAACCTTAGAGCTTGGAATGAGCTACGAGTGAGATTGAGAACAGATCAACAATTGATAAAAAATTACAAGAGAAAATAAAGAAAGATACTGAGTATTGGAAATAAGTCATGGTTAGAGTAATTGTTGTTATTAAACGTCTTGCTATGAACAATTTAGCTTTTCGTGGAAAAAATATTTGAGGATTCGAATGAAATTTTTTTGGATTTCTTGCATCAATAGGAGAGTTTGATCAAATAATGAAATAATATTTTCGACTCATTCAAGAGAAATTTATTCATTATCATAGAATACAAAATGAATTGATAGCTATGTTGGCATCAAGTGTCAAGAGTGTGATTATAAAGAAAAGTAAAGAGGCTAGATATTTTTCTCTGATTCTTGATTGCACCCTTGATGCTAGTCACCAAGAGAAAATGACTTTGACAATAAGATATGTAGATGTTGCAAGTTATCCAATAAAAGTAGAAGAGTATTTTTTTTTGGAGTTTTTTAAATGTAAGAGATACATTGGATTTGGGTCTTTTTAATGTACTAAATGCTGCTTTAAGTTCACTTGATTTAGATATTGATGATATGAGAGGACAAGATTATGATAATGGTTCGAATATGAAAGGAAAAAACTAAGGCATTAAGAAAAGGTTACTTGACATTAATCCTAGAGCATTTTATATGCCATGTGATTGTCATTATCTTAATTTAGTACTTTGTGATATGACAAATTCTTGTGCAAAAGAAAAATCATTTTTTGGAGCATGTCAAGCAATTTACAATGTGTTTGCCAATTCAACAAAGCGATGGAATCTTTTCTTTGAATATGTAGATGAGTTAATTAACTTTGAAAAATCTTTGTCGGCTACACGATGGGAAAGTCACATTGATAGTGAGAAAGTAATAAAAAAAATTCTAAAATAAGAGAAGCTTTACTCAAACTTGCTAAAGTTGGTGATGAATATGACAATCATTCGAGTTGGGAAGCGGGGAAATTATTCGATGGTGAATTTTCTAGTTTTGAGTTCATTTTAAGTTTGGTTATATGGCATGATATTTTGCACAAAATAAGCATGGTGAGTAAAAATTTGCAGGCTGGAGATATAATTTTGGATTTTGCTATTAAAAGTTTAAAAGGGTTTATTTCATTTTTTGAAAAATATAGAGAAGATAGATTTGTTTCTGCTATGATTGATGCTAAAGAAATTGCAGTTGAAATAGGTATTGATCTTGTACTTCATGTGAAGCGTAGAGATAGAAGAAAAAGACAGTTTGATGAAATTCCCGATACTGATAGAGAACAACAATCAGCTCAAGAAAATTACAAAAAAAAATAATTATTTTCTTGTTTTAGTTGATATGGCTCTTTCTCAATTAAAGAATAGATTTGAACAAATGAAAATTTTTGAGTCTATATTTAGCTTCTTATTTAATGCATCACGATTGAATTCATTGGATGGTGAAGAAATGAAACAATGTTGTTTAAAACTTGAACTTGCTTTAAAACATGGTGATGTGTCTGATATTGATGCAAAATATTTATTTTAGGAGTTAGAAATATTACAGGAGATGCTACCAAATGAAACATATGTAACTGGAAAGCCATGGAATTACATAAAAATTATGGAATTTGCAAAAAAATGGATATGTTTCCAAACATTCTGGTTGCTTATAGGATTTTATTGACCGTACATATTACAGTGACATCTGCAGAAAGAAGTTTTTCAAAATTAAAGTTATCAAAATTTTATTTGTGGTCAACGATGACTCAAGAAAGATTGAATGGTTTAGCAATCTTGAGTATGAAGAAGAGCATGGTGAATAATATTAATGTTGAGCACATAATTGATGACTTTGCATCTAAAAATGTGAGGAGAAGCCATTTAAGATGAGAAGTCATTTTAGTTGATTGGTTTTAAGTAAGATAATCTTTGTTAATCGTAGTATTGATTTTATGTTCCCTTCCGTAATATTTTTTTAATTAATATAAATTTTTTATCATATAAGAGTCTAATTTTTTTCCTCTTCCTGGGCCTTAAAATGCTCAGGACCGGCCCTGACCATCTTAATCCTCCCGATCTGTTTGTATGTGATATAAATTTGAGTTTTTTACCAACTCTAGAGCTGTTTCTGTATCAAAATTCCACATAAACTCATATCATGGTCAGTAGCTAAAATGTTAAGTTATTACGTAGATCATACATGCATGTTATAGCATCAAACAGATGAGATATATTTCGACTTTGATCATACATATGCATGCTATCATATGAGTGATATGACTAATAGTTGAAGGCATATTTGCAGATTGGCTATTCCTTGAATTCAGACAAAACACAGCAGTAAAGGATCATCAAATCTAATGTTAACATTGCCTACTTTATCTCATTGGAAAAACAGGTATATCATTCATTTGCATTACATGTTTTCATCTAGGATAGAACACTGAGTATGTATCCCTGATAATCTGGAACGATTTTCTTGTGTGATCTTTCGTGGCTTTAATCACTTCTAAAACCCAGATTACTTGTCTTTAATCTATGTGATCTTTAAGTATGAAAAACTGACTTGATTAAGGAAGATCTCTAGGAGAGTTGACTCTTGTTCACATGTGATGCCTAGGAAACTGTTTTGTCCTTTTCTGGTTGTCTTGCTCTCTTGTTTCTGGTTTTCCTGGCTCTTCTTTTTGCTGTCAAAAACGTGCCTCATCTTTAACTACTGCTATAGCTATTCTTGTACAAGGGCATGGAAACATTTTACCTTGTTTAGACAACCTTTGCTCAAACTGGAATGACCTAAAAAGCTGTCTTGGTTTTGCTCACGGTTTAGACTTGCTTTGTCCCATCAATGCTGGTTATTGTAGGTCTGCATTAGGACGGTTTTAGGACTGTGTCAGGGCGTGCTTGCAGCTGTGTTTCACGTGCCTATTAGCTGTCTTTGACCTCTGGAATAACCTGGCCTATATAAGGAGTCATTTGCTGTCTTGGCTCCTTGGTTGGTTGAGAGAGATACTTTGAGGTTTAGGTTATTCTGTTTGGTTACTCTTTGAGAGCACATTCGTGTGTAGTTTCTCTTCTCTCTTCTCTTCCTCTTCCATGTCTTTTGGTTGCTCATAAACTGTGCATAATAGACATGGATTCTTAAGCATAAAAACTGTTTTCAAAACTCATATGCATCATTGCATTGTGCATTTCATTGAGATAAAGTATGGAGATGCCCAACCCAAGAAGTTGATCAAGAAGATTTAACTTGAGAAGTAGTTAAGATCTGAGTTGATACTTCTGAATACTTTCCAAAGTGTAAACACATAGTTTGAGTAGTGTAGCTCTGTTAGAACTGGTAGATAGACTAGTCAGGATAGCATACAGGTTATGTATCCCCAGAGTACGAGAGGCTTGTAATTGTGTGTGTTACTTGATAGTGGAAAGGTCTGTCCCTCAAGAGTTAGGGGCACGCAGTTTTAATCCTGGTTGTAGGATTTCTGCGTTATCAAAAACATCTTGTGACACTCTTTACTTACTGTCTTTACATTTCAATACTCGTATTCTGCGTTTCGGGATAGAACTCAATCTTGCTATCCCGGGAACAGATTGAACGAAAAAGCGGTAAAGGTCTATTCACCCCCCCCTCTAGAACCTTTAATAGTAATTTTTATCAGTACGTATGCATACAAAGTTATCGACTCTAGTTGTTTTATTATGGTTCAAAAGAGTTATGAGATACTACGTACCGAAGTAATAGCCGCGGATTGCTTCATGAAGCGTGGAGGAGGTGTGGAATCTGACATGGTGAGTCATGGTTTGTGGTGGTGACTCGCCAGAGTCCAATAATTCCTCAACAATCATCTTTGCGAAATGTGTGATCACTTTGGTTTGGCCATCTATTGCAACCACGAAGAAAGGTGTTTCACCTCTTTTGTTTTTGACATGCATTACCTCCGGCTTATACTCCATTAAGATCTTCACAATATCAACATTTCCTAGCGAAGCTGCCTCGTGTAGTGGTGTGTTTCCAAATTTAGTCCGCGGAACATCAAATTCAAGAAAAGAATCATCATTGTACACAATCTCACACAGACTTCTCACCAGATCTTTGTCTTCACTGTACATTGCCAGATGAAGTGCGGTCTCTTTCAAATCTGTTTGAGGCAGGAAGGCATCAAATTTGTTCTCCTCGTAAAAACTCTTCAACTCAGCCCATTGCCTTTTCACGAAGAGATTGTAGGAAATGTTACTGCTATTATAACTGGGCATCTCTCTTTTTCTCGCTCTATCAATGGAAACGTTGCCTTATTTCACAGACTGCAAGCAACTGTGGTTTGCAGAGAAGGTGTTCCATATATATAGATATGTTATAACGAGTGTAAGAAATAACACAGATTTACGTGATTCATTAACAATATGTTAGCTATGTTCACGGGCAAAGGAGAACAGTTTTATTATCCTTGAGAAAAACGGATTACAGATTACATAATACCACATTAGGAACACCTTCAAATGGTAGGCCCAACAGAAAAAACTAAAGTCTAGCATAACACAGTTAATTTAGCTGAGACCCCCCTATAATACCGACATACAAATCTGATTCAAGGCATATTATATATCTAGACATACAAACTTGATTCAAGACATATTCTAACAAGATATATAGATCAACTTTGCTTAATTCAAGTGCAATAATCTCTAGTTGATCTATATTCAAAGTTGTAGACATATTATATACCGTCTTCGATCACGAAGGTTGCTTACTCATTTAACTAGAGATTATAACACTCTAACACGTACAAAGTGCAATGCTTCAGTTTTATTGACTTTGATATAGAACATTACATCTCATGTGACTGAACATATACATAATGATACACACACACATTTCTATCTAGGAGTCAAAAGGGAGCTGCCATCCTTGATGAGCACAAACACACTGCCACCGTCTCCCCTCGAAATCCTCAGCTCCTCATCGAGATACGTGGTCAGCAACCACGATTCGGCCTGGCTGCCCGTGATCGAGAACTTCAACGGTGGTTGGCTGGAAATGGACTTGGCAACAGAGGAAGCAATGTCCTGCACCGAGGTTAACAACCCTTGGAACGGTGCCAAGTCAATCTTCTGCCCCAAAAACTCAACCTCTTCCGGTATCACTAGTGAGTCCGTTAGTTGTGGAGTTCCAATCACGCCTTCATCGAACTTGAGCTGAAACAACAATAATTTAAACAACACAACTCATTCACAAATCACAACTAGTCCAAATAAATCATATAAACTGTTTCTACCGAATTACGCGTGGGGACGTAATCTGGCGGAACAGTACGAACAGACTTCCCTCTTCCTTCTCTTCGTCCGAACGCTCGGGCTGTTCGGATGGGCGGGCGCTAGCTCTCTCTCTTCGGGCGTACGGGCTCCTCTCAGATGGGCGGATGTGCGTGTTTGCGTGCGGCTGTTAGAAGAATACAACAACAAACGGGCGGCCAGGGGTCGAGACAGGGGTGGTCCGTCTTCAACGCTCCGATGCCTAAGTCAGATGGTGTATTGAATATAACAGTCAAGCGAATATGCGTGTAAGTAGTGTTTAGTTGGAGTGAATTCGTGGTCTTACCTGTAATAAATACCTTACATATATAGGTGGTTGAGATTGGTGCTCACTTGTGTTCTTCGATGTGGGACTGATGCACTTGCTGTTGTGTTGGTCCGTGCATTCGGGCATGCGCCCCACGGGCGCGTGCGCGTTCGGGTGGGGTCGGTCTTGTGAGTGAAGTTGGAGCCTCCTTGGTGGTCTTGCGGGTGATTGGGTAGGTGTTGATAATCTGTTTAAGCGGATAAGTATATTAATCGGACAACTCATGCTATACAAACAAGTCCCCCAAGTCTCCAGGTCAAAGAGAACTTTCTTGACTGGGGAGTTAAAAAAGGGTTCGTGCGATTAATATGAATACTTATCCGGTTTGAACAGTGGTGCGTAGTCCTGTAACCCCCAAGTCCCCCAACTCTCCGGTCAAGAAAGGGCTCGCATGACGGAGTGGGTACCTGGGTGTCGGATCGTGTACCTGTTCGTTCGGTCCTGTACTTATGGGCCCGGCGTCCAAACGAATCTTGCTATTTGGAGCCGCGCGCTCGTGGAATGTTGCATGGTGAAATATGAATAAGGACAATCATGGACAATCAAGGATAATGTGTGAATGTATGGTATGATGCATGGTGTGATATGAATGTATGCGAATATTTTTCGTGACACAAGCGCTGGGATGGCGCTGTGCACCGCGTACGTCAACGGGGAGACCGTCGCGTACGGTGTAGCGCCAACGGAGTGATCAAGACCGCGACGTACAAAAACGCCTACGGAGGAGATGGGCCCCATGCCCGTACCGTTCATCGGTCTTAGTGCGCGTAAAGAGAGGACGGGCCGCATGCCTTTACCGCCTAATCCGGCTTGCCTTCAGCGCGCGGGTAGGGCTGGACCAATGCCCGCGTCGTTCTTCGTGCTCGGTACGATCAAGGGCAGGGCGGAAACCACACCCGTGCCCAAGCCATCCGAGTCGGTACGCTCACGGAGAGGACGGACCCCACACCTGTGTCGCTCATCGGTTTTCCGGCTTGCCTTTTAACGCCCGGGACCCATGCCCGCGACGTTCCTCGGTCTCGGCACGATCAGGGGGGGACGAACCGCGCGCCCAAGCCATGGCGAGTCAGCTTTTCGATCGTTAGCATTGCGCCCACGGAGAGGACGGACCTCACACCCGTGCCGCCCATCGGTCTCAGCGCGCGCAAAGAGGAGACGGACCCTATGCCTCTGCCGCCTGACCCGGCTTGCAGTCTAATGATTACGCGTACGGAGAGGAAGAACCCCATGCGCATACGGCGTAAGTGTTTTCTCATTCGGCGTGCGTTCGAAAAGGGAACTCAGGCGTTCATCCTCTTTTCGAAGCGCCCGAATGGTGTTGTGCTAACCTAGTGGTACCTTGCGGCTGTTCGGATGCTGGGCGCGCCAGCTCGGGGGGTGTGGCGTGGTCTGCCTCGGGTGGGGTGATTCCGTTTGATGTGACATTCATTTTGGCTTCTCCTCGGGAACTGTTGTGCAATAGATGCGAGTCGTCGTATTTAATGCTGGCGTGCCCTGGTATTAAATGCTGCTGTCGTCATGATTTCTTTAGAGGGCAAACGTCACGCGCGTGGGTGCGTGGGATTGGTGCATGGGCGCCACGTGTCGAGTAGTGGGAGACCGTGCTAGGGTTTGAAACCGAGGCGAGAAGCCGAAGAGTTGGCGCGGTTACTTAGGAGGGTAAGTAAACCGCCATGGTCCACGCGTCACGATCCGACGGTGGATACGCGAAAATGGACGGCTGGCGTTCTTTCGCGTGTCCCGTCTGATCAGTATAAATAGTGTGGTTGATGTTGTCTTCCTCATCACTCTTTGCATTTTACCAAAACGCTGCAGAAATTATTTCGTGTGCTTATTTTCTTCTTGATCTGTGTTTTCTGTTCCCTGCTGGAATTTCTTCATCGACGTTCATCCATCCAATCCACAATCTCGATTTGGTGAGGCTCTCAACCTGTTTTGATCTGTGTTTGGTTTTTTGTCTGGTTTTTGTTTGCTTTTCTCCCCCATGGTTTCTGGATAATTTTTTTTTGGCTTTTTCTGGTTTTGCATCTCAAGAACAATGCGTGTTTTTGAGGTGTGGCAGGTTTTTGATCTTTATTTGGGGTGGGCTTTTGGGTTTTAGGTGTTTCTGGTAGTTTTTTGTTTTTTTTGTTTTTTGTTTTTTGCTGTGTGGGTTTTACGCGTGCGGTCGCCTAGGAATGGAACCAATAGAGATATCAAGTGGGCAATCGCGTGAGCGTGTGTACATACCTGGGGTGGGTCGGTTGAGTTGTGGGTCGGGCGTGAGTGGGTCGAGTTCTTCGTCATGTGAGTCCGTGACGAGTGTGACTCCTCTGCGATTCCTCCATAACGCCTCTCCTGTCGTGCAGCAAATGGATCCCCAACAAGCGCTTGTTGCCGCAGGGTTAGGTGAGTCGTCGGGTGGATCCTCATCGTCCGGGCCGTGGGGTGGGGAGGCCGTACGACAGGAACATCCGGTGACACAATTTCCGGGGGGCGGGCGGGTCCACTGGGTATTTCCCGACGGAGTGCCAGTGCAGGAGCCTGAACGGGCGCCGAGTGTTAAGGAGATGGCACGGTGAGTGAAGGACTACCACATTCCGTCGTCCGTGAGGCTGAGGTACCGGGGAGTGGGGAAACGTTCACTCGACCGCCTGCTGGCCACGTGTGCGTCAGCGAGTTTCATCTGAAGGCGGGGATAAAGCTGCCTCTCCACCCGTTCTTCCAGTACATGTTGGCGCTCCTGAAGATATCCCTTGGTCAGTGTGGGCCTACACTGACCCGAACGTTGGTGGCGTTCTTCAACATCTTATGCTCGAGCGGGTTGGACCATCCCACACGGGCGGAGTTCCTTCATTTCTTCCGGTTGAAGTACTCTTCGCGCCGGCGAGACTCTGGCACCTTCACTGTGGAGCCAAGGGTGAAGTGGTGGCTTATCGATCCTCCGAGTTCCTCCACCAGCTGGCGTACGATCAACTTCCTGGTCGGGGGAGAGTGGGAGTTTGGCGTGTGTTCGGCTGAGCTTGCCGCCAACGCTCACCTGGTCCATCCAGTCCCCCAGTGCTTCCACTGTTTGGATACGCGCGAGTTCCCTCTGACGCCCGAGGAGGAGGGTAGGATAGCTCGACTGAAGTTCGTCTTCGAACCCATACCCGAGGCGAGAAATTTTTGGGCCGCGTGTCACTGGGATTTGATCGAGAAGAATAACCTCGCCCGCATGCCTAGTTCGTCGGGTGGGGCTTATCTGTAGTGTAGATAGTGTAGTGTAGTATAGTTTTGTTTTATAAATTGCCGCTAACCTGTGCGTTCTTCTGCCTTTTAGTGAAAATGTCTAAGTCAAAGGCGGGCAGCCGGGATGCCGAGCAGATGCGCCGGATGCAAAAGCTGCTGGAGGGCGCCGAGACCGTTCGCCGTGTTGTGGTGGACCGTTCGGGTGGAATGCGTGTGGGTGAGGAGGCTCAGCCCGTCGTGCGTGCACCCCCCGTGAATGCGCATGCCTCCCCTATCCGGCAACGGGTGTCGGGCGCTGGTCCATCTGTTTCCGCTGCCGCTAACTCTGAGCGGCCAACGCCTGGTACTGTTCTACCTTCTCCTCCTTCTCAGTCGGGCAGTCGGGGCTCGAGCCGGTCCGATCGGGACAGCCGGCAACGGGAGAAGGAGCAGCGCCAGGTGGATCGTGATCAACGTCGGTCCGATCGGGTGGAGCTGAAGGACCGTCGTGAAGCCGTCCGTCCGCCTTCTTCTTCAAGTCTACCTTCAGGTCCTCTACAATCTCTGGAGCAGGGGGCGAGTGGGGAAACCGCCCAGAAGCGTCCCCGTATTGAAGATCCCTCCCCCGGCTCTGTACCTGGGCCAAGTGATGATGTCATCGACACCCTGCGCCGTGCGCTGGTGGATGGTGCTGCTTCTCTGGCGCATGAAGTGCAGCCGCTGGACAATGCCGCCCCCGACGGGCTGGATAATGCGTTCGTCGCCTGCACTCGGTTGCTGCATCAGCTCTTCCGCGTCCGGTCGCGGGAGAGCGCAGAGTTGTCTCGCCTCCGGTCTGAGGCGCTGAAGCATCGGCAGATCGTGGAGCGGATGACACGCAGCCTCGACAAGGCCAATGAACTGGTCCATCGGTACACGGCCCGTGCCGAGGAGGAGGTCGCTCAGACCATGGAGGCCAGGACGGAGCGTGATCAAGCGGTGGCCGCGGTGGAACGGATGCGCGCTGATCTGTAGCGTGTCTGTGCTGAGGCAGCCGCCCGGGAGGTACTGACTGAGTCCCGGCTGAAGGAGGCGGACCGTGTTGCTCGTATGGATGCTGTGGCAACTTTCAAGGAGTCTGACGAGCTCCGCGAACTGATCAGGGCTGAAGTGGATGAGCAAGTGGCTGCCTTCCAGGAAACGGTGACGCCCTTCATCAAGTTGGAGGAGTACCGGGCGTTCGTTTAGTCAGAAGCAAAGAGACTGGCGGGCGATCGGGTTCCTTCTCCGGAGAAGGTGGCGGTGCCCACTGATGGAGCTGCTCGGGCGGAGCTGGAGCCAGTGATCCGGCAGGTGGAGCCTGGTGAGCAGGTGGAGCCGGGGTCGTCTGAGGGGGCGGAGGAGCTGGAGGTGGACACGGCGTAGCTGTAGGATTTTCCCCTCTTTTTTTTTCTTTTGTAGTAGTTTTGTAGTCGGGCCTTCGTGCCTTTGACTTCCGCCAGTTGGCTTTTGTAATCGGGCGGATGAATGATGAATGAAGTTTCTCTTTTTTTCTTTTTTCTTTTTTTGTCTGTGTGCCTTGACTCATTATTCTGTTTTGGCATCTTTTGAGTCTGACGCGAACGCGCGCTTGCTCTTTAACTAGAATCTGACTGTGTTACATCCTTGCGAGTAGCCTATCCCCAGTCCCCCGAGTACATGGGCGGGCGGGGTAAGGACACACGCAACAATAATTACACTTAAGGAAATAAATGAAAGTACGACATGGTAAATTAATGAAAGTACTTCCTTAAGTGCTGGATGTTCCACGGATGGCGCAGTCGTTGACCTTGCATGTCCCTGAGGTAGAAAGTGTTGTCGCTTATCACCTCGTCAACGACGTATGGGCCTTCCCACAACGGGCGAAGCGCTTTTGCCTTCAGTTGGATCGCCTTCATCACCCAGTCCCCCAGTTGGATTGGGCGAGCCCGTATACGCGGGTCGCACAATCGGGCGATCCTTTGCTTGTTCGCGGTATTGCGGAGGTGCGCCCTATCTCTCCGTTTCTCCAACAGGTCGTTGTTGAGCCGCAACCCCTCACTGTTCGTGCGTGGACCGTACCCCTCGAGCGTGGGCCCTGATGGGTAATCTCCAGGGGTAATACTCCCGAACGTCAGGCTGAATGGAGTCTCATCCATGGCGCCGTCAGCACGTCGCGTGGGTCGTCATGTATCTCCGTTCCTGGCGCAGGTTCTAAGGCGAGAGCCTCCTGCCTGCCCCGGGGTTTCGTTGTCTCCTCGTGATTGTATCCCCGAACGTGCCCGATTCCTCGCTCGGTTGGGAATCGTCCCAAGAGCAGGTGCCCTGCGATGATCATCTTCAGCTTGCAAATCCCCGGTCTCCCGATTATGGCGTTGTAGGGGGAGGAGGTGTCCATGATAATGAAATCCGTCCGGACCTCGCTGCGCGGGGAGTCGTGTGCGCCGATCTCGACCCGGAGGCTGTCACTCCCGACGGGGTATGATGTCTCACCCGTGAAGCTGGCAACGCACTCGTGATCCTGCGTCATTTTGCGCGCTGGCCGACCAAGCGCCTTGTGCGCGTCGAAGTAGATCACGTTCACGGATGCTCCACTGTCGATCAGCACCCTTTTTACGAGGAATTGGTCAATGATCGCGTCGACCACGAACGGCAGGGTGATATCCTTCGGGTTCCTCTCCTCATCCTCCACCGTGAAGCTAACGGTGGGCGTCTCCTTCCTCCCTACCTTGGGCGCTCCCCTTGCCCCGATTGTCAGCACCTCTCTGCTCGGGCGATTGGGCGCCAATACCCTCTCCTTACGCTTACCCCCGGATATCGTGCTGATTGTCCCATGAGTCCCGGCGTTCGCCTGGCGCTGTTGTCCTTCCGCCCTGGGAGGGGTGGCCCGATCGTCCTTCCTCATATCCTCGAGGGTCTTCTTGAGCATGATGCAGTGGTTGGTGTGGTGGGTGGCGGTATTGTGGAATTCATACCAGATGCTCGGCATTCGGTCGACTGGGGACGCTGCCGCCGTCATGTTATTTGGAGGTGGAAGCCGACGTCGGTGTAGGTGGAGAAGCTGCTCGAGTGGCTGGTGATCGACCGTGAAGACCTCCTGTCCCGCCGATCGATAGCGCGGTACTGGCGGTAAGCGGGCGCCCTGCTGCGCTGGTTCCCTCGGTCGGTTGTAGTGGTTGCCGCGGAAGAACGACCTTTGGTGATTCTGTCTCTGCGCGTCCCGGCTCCTCTTGTGCCCTCCGGTTGGTGCCCCTTCGTCGTCCGAGGGTCGTCGAGGCTGAGCATTCTCCTCCGGTCCGTTGATGCTGGATTCGGAGGCGAACCCGTACACCCGCGTCTCTACTAGCGCCTTCTGCACAATAAGGTCCATGATCTCGTCGTAGTCGAGATGCTCATTCCTCACTAGTTTCTCTACGAATGGGGTGGCGAGCAGGTTGTCCATCAAGGCCACCTTGGCCACTCGCTTGTCAAGGTCTCTGCATGTGCTTGCGAGCGTCCTCCATCGATTGATGTAGCTCGACAGGCTCTCGTCTATCCCCTGGCGGATCTTGAGCAGGATGCCCGTGGTGTTGTACTTGCCTTGGAGCCGATAGCGCTTCTGAAAGCTCTCCGTCAGCTCGAGGAATGAATGGATGGACCCGGGCGAGATCTCGTAGAACCAGCTCCTCACTTCCTCCGCCAGCGTTTCCTGAAATAGGAAACAAAGGGTTGTGTCCGAATACCGAGTTCCGTCCGTGGTTGATCGGAACTCGTCCACGTGTGTGCGCGGATCTCCGCTCCCGTCGAATCGAGCGATCTTCGTTGTCTTTGCATGGGGGTCCCTTCCTCTCTCCAATATATGTGCTGAGAATGGGCTGACCCGGGGGGCGAACGTCCCGCCCTGACCGGCCAACTTGTCCCTGCGCAAGCGTGAGACCTCTTCCGCCAACTCCTCCATCCTCCGGAGGATCAAAGCGTTGTTCGTCGGGGGCGCCGATTCCTCCTCGGGTGAGGACACTCGGGTCGTCCGCGCGCTGGTCCCTCCGAACGGATATCGCTCCTCGCCGGAGGTCTCCTGGGTCCCTTCCTGCTGCCCCTACTGCTGGCTGATGAGCGCATCCAGCCGCTCCTCCAACCTCTGACGGATTCGGCGCTCCTCTGCTCTCTCGAGCGCCGCCTCCCGTAATTCCTGGACCAGGCTGCTGATGCGCTCCTCGCCATCGTCCCTGTTGCTCACTAATACATACCGCCCCTGTGATTCTGGCGGTGTCTCCCTGTCGGGCGTGTTGCTGTCGTTAGTCACCGGGTTGAGCATGTCGACCTTAGCAGCAACATATGGAACACGTGTCTTTTGGGCAGTGGTGTTTATACGAGGTTTGCAATTTGTAAGTTTCCCACAAACGGCGCCAACTGTTTCTATCGAATTACACGTGGGGACGTAATCTGGCGGAACAGTACGAACAGACTTCCCTCTTCCTTCTCTTCGTCCGAACACCCGGGCTGTTCGGATGGGCGGGCGCTAGCTCTCTCTCTTCGGGCGTACGGGCTCCTCTCAGATGGGCGGATGTGCGTGTTCGCGTGCGGCTGTTAGAAGAATACAACAACAAACGGGCGGTCAGGGGTCGAGACAGGGGTGGTCCGTCTTCAACGCTCCGATGCCTAAGTCAGATGATGTATTGGATATAACAGTCAAGCGAATATGCGTGTAGGTAGTGTTTAGTTGGAGTGAATTTGTGGTCTTACCTGTAATAAATACCTTACATATATAGGTGGTTGAGATTGGTGCTCACTTGTGTTCTTCGATGTGGGACTGATGCACTTGCTGTTGTGTTGGTCCGTGCATTCGGGCATGCGCCCCACGGGCGCGTGCGCGCTCGGGTGGGGTCGGTCTTGTGAGTGAAGTTGGAGCCTCCTTGGTGGTCTTGCGGGTGATTGGGTAGGTGTTGATAATATGTTTAAGCGGATAAGTATATTAATCGGACAACTCATGCTATACAAACATAAACATATGGCAGTAACGTTATATATAATATATATACACTACACACTTCGTCACATAGTCATATAATATAAGGAATTGATAACGCCTAATCTCTTATTCGATAAATAAAAACGTGTTACTAGGAGTGAACCTGGACACGTTTAGGACTTCGGACTTCAAATGTGGCACTGGTACTGATTGAAGTTGTAGCCAAAGGCCCAAAAAACTGAACACAGTTTTGCACAGTAAAATTCTCCGAGTCAATAGTCTGCGAAATCTCATCGACCTTTACCAAAGGAAGAGTTCCCCTAGACAATATAGGAAACAAACCCGCAAAAGATGTGTACCTGCCAAAAATGTACAAGTATCATAAAAATTCAAATGTAACTTAAATTTGAATCTCTGTAATAAATTATTAATGAGAGTATATATGAGACTTTACGCTAGTATCCATTTGCCGTTGAGAAGAGGCAGGGCATCGGTGGGAGGCGGAGTCGGGTTTTGGGCCTCCAATTGGGTAATGAGCTCGACGATCTCGGCCCGTGTCTCGCTCGCAGCGCTGAGCCCACGATCAGTCCCGGAAAACGAGTCGACTAAAGCCTTCTTCAGCTTCGATATCTCCTCCGGCTCATCCCGCTTCTCGGCTACAGCCACGGCCGAAGAAGCCGGCTCCTCGTCCGGAATTTCCGGGGTGGACACGTCATCGTCGAGGGCTCGGGTCCGGTTCGCGGGCCGGGCCCAAATGAAATCCGGGTTGGAGGAGGAGAGTTTGAGTTTGTGGTGGTGGTGGTGGGTTGTGGCGGAAAGGGTGGAGTTTGGCGCCAAAAACGAAGCGGAAGCGGCGGCGGGCTTGGAGGTGATGACGTGGCGAGGTGGAATCTGGGAGACAGTCTTGCATGGGATTTCGTTCTGCTGAGTAACGAAGGCCATGTTTGGCTGAACTGGAAAAAAACAAGAACTCAGTTTAATCTGAGTTGTGGCCTCTGCAACTCCGCCAGTTTTAAGGAGGCCGGGGAACGAATTAGGCGGAGGGGAGTATGAAAAGACGGTGTTGCCCCGACGGTTGGTGACGTATTTGGAGTTTTGTGGGGGGAGTCTGAGACAGGAATGGAAATTTTGAAAGTGTCCCCCGAATCATATGTGTGGCTTAGATTAGACACGTGCTTGGAGGGAGGACAGATCAACATGGTCATAAGATGGGAGTAGTTTCTGGTAAGTAATGAACTCAATTTTGCCTTCTTTAATTTGTACTAATCTTTTGCTTGGTTTGTTTTGGGTACTTACAGATGGGGGAATTGAATGGATTACCTAATAGTAGTGAATGGAATAATGCTACTAAGTGCAAGTTTCCTTACCTGACTCGTCTATTTGTTACTTTTACCTTAGATTGTTGAGTCATGCTATCTTTGTGTAAATCATCGAGTTACCGATCAACTACTAACATCACATGTGATCTTATACACACCTGATCACTCGTGGAGCCAGCCACTTAAGTTTTTAAAAGTAAAAAAAAAAACTTATTTCAAGTTGAGAAAAAAAAATTCATGAGAGAATTTCATTCATTCATTCATTCATCTGTCGCTTTTTGTGTCTTCGTAACACTTGTCCTCTTTAAGCCACTGTTTATTTATTCTTCCGCAACAAAATACACGAGTTTTTCGTAAAATTAAGGATTCAGTGTTTATCTAAAGTATTTATCTTGGATTTTTTTATCCTATTTTCAGTATTTGCTTTACTCATTCTAATCCGTTCAAGTTTAATGTTTAGAACTTTGGTTTGTTGTGTCTGTAAGATTCTATCACTTTTTCTTTAGTTTACTATGTTAATATTCAACCGTCATGGTGAAGTCACAAAAACCTTTAAAAAAAAATTATGTGCTGCACAGAATATTATCGCGTTATAATTAACCCTGATAAAAATTCAATCTTAGTTCCGTCATTGCGCACCTGATATTAAGTTATGGAGAGAAGAGTTATTACAAATGGCATTGGGCTCGAGCAAAGACCCATGGATTCAGAAACAAACCAACATTTAGTGGACTATTTTTAAGGTGTTGGTTGTTACGAGAAATGGGCTCGAATGTGCTAGTAGGAGCCCAAGACTTGCAAATTATAATTATTGTTCGTGACCCATTGAGCTCGAGTAACATTCCTCGTCGGGTTAAGAGTAAACTGCACACACATAAATTCATTATTAATAGTGTCATTAGACCAGTAATATTCTAGTGTTCAGTTATTTGTAACCAATTGTAAGTTAATTATCGTTAGATATAATTTAATATTATTTGTTCAAATTTGACAACCGGCCACAACATCAAAGAACACAACTGGTGATTAGACATATAGATTTGTCTTCTCTTTATGCATTATTGTGTTCTAGACACGTAATTGGATTTGCAGTGTATTTGGCTCATGTCAGCATCAAAAGACCTCAGTAGTCTTCAACTTCGTGTACTACTAATACCAATCATATTTATATATAGTTCTACGACTACATAATTAATTATCTAATAATGAAGCTCATAGTATTATAATGTCACATTAAAAGTATAAAAATATAAGAAGTTATGTGAATAGTTGTTTAGGCTCGAAACTCTTCGCCAAAAGCCAATCATTGATGACTTTATTCTAACAAGATTTGCTTAAATTAATCTTGTGAAATATTATATGGTTCATGCCAGCATGAGGTTCTCCTTGGCCAAAAGAATATAACCAACCATAAGCAATGGAGTATGTGAACAAATTCAAAGTTACGTGAACCCCACTTATGCACACAACCACGTCTTTTCATTATTTATTTCCCGTTTAGGTTAGACTTTACTTTAGGCTTTTTTCTGATCATTATTTCTTTAGGCCAATATTGGTGGGCAACGATCACTTTCTGTAATTATCCTTGTAATATCAAATATCATCTTTTCAGCGCAATCTCCTCCATGGCATGATTTTTATTCTTATTTCGATGTAGAATTTTCTAAATTTTACATCATCATTTTTATTAGAATATGCATGCAGAGACTGATATATTGGTGTATGTAACTAAAATTCGCGGCAAGAGACAATTACACGGTCGTTTGCAACTAAGAACTAAAAAATAAATGGACTTGTGTTTTAGTGGGAAGTACATTAGGCCAAAAACGAGCACACATTAAACTATAGCTTACACTATACAAGTTGAGTTGGATTGTAACAGTTGTGTAATGTGACTGTTGTATAGTTTTAGATTATTCTTGTAAATAGTCTTAGTCTTGAACGTGTACTTTAGTATGAAGTATGAACACTTGTATTCCAATAAACCAAATCCAATGATTGGTTATGAATTAGTAGAAGTATATGCACAATAACTATCCACCACAAACTAAATACAAGATAGTATGAATCACTAATCACTAATTTGTTTTATATTTAACATATCGATGCATCTAACATATATACTATCTTGATACAAAGTTATTTCGATTATTTTATCATCGAGGTAGTCTATCAATGCTTAATATCGTTTTTTTTTGTTAAAACACTAAATTAAATCGAAGCGGGAATTGGAGGTTAGTGACACTTGTAGATGCTTGGTTGATGTACCGGCTTCTATGGCTTTTGACTTTGCTCTTCTACCCGGCGACCTCCGAGTAGTTGTAGTTTAGAAACAAACAAGAACCAGCCCCCAACTCTCTCTACCCTAAAGTCCTAAACAAACAAAGCAATAGAACTACACCTTCCACTTCCCCAAACCCCAAGGGTCCATTTTCCCTTTCGTTCTTCCATTTTGTCTTTAGCTTTATCGAAACTCCCCAATTCCTCCTTCTTCCATCTTCTTCTTCTTTGCTTATGACTCCTGTCCAGTACTAATTAGCATCTTTGCAACTTCCAAATTGACTAGTTAATTATTAGAGAGAGAGAGAGAGAGAGAGAGAGAGAGACAGAGGTGGTGTGTTGGTGCGCGCGTTAGATATAGCTCGTAGCTGCTTCAACACCTTGGAGACTACTCACTGGTCTTCAATGGCCTCCTCGCATTAAATCCAAAAAACACTCGCTCGCTAAGGTCTTTTTCAAAACCACAACACAATTCGTTTTCCGTCGTCTTTTATTTCTATTGTTGTTATTATATTTTTGGTGCCCTTAGTTTGTTAGAGTTCGTTAGAGATCCGAGTTGTGGAGGAGAAAAATGAGTCAACTCAGTGTGGTGTTTGCAGGAAACGGTGCGGAGAAGAAAAAGGGAGGAAGCGAGGACGATACTGGAGGTCTAAACGGACCAGATGGACGGCGGAGATGCGGCCACGGAGGCGGGGAGGAGGAGCTTCAAGCAGCGACTGAGATTGACCGGAATCGGCTGCTGTGGCGCCGCCTGGGGATTCGGACGAATGGCCACGATCAGCGTCGGAGATGATAATGATGATGAAGAACAAATTTCACCGCCGCCGACGAACTTGTCGCAGCTTCTGATTCTGGAGTCGGGTCAAGGTTGTTCGGGACCGGTCAACACAGGGTCGGGTATGAATCTGGCAGCGGCGCTCGCGGCGGAGCGACATTTGCAGGAGGCGGACGATGCGGCGGATGGAGTGGTTAATGCGCCGTCGACGCCGGCGAGGGTGTCGCTGATGAGGTTGCTGGAGGAGACGGAGGTGGAAGGTGGTGAAGTGGCGGCGGCGGAGAAAAAAGGGGGAGAGAATAATAATCATAATAAAGAGGCGGGAGCGGTTGGGTTGGGTTGTGATTCGGTGTGCTGCGTGTGCATGGGAAGAAAGAAAGGCGCGGCGTTCATACCATGTGGGCACACTTTTTGCAGAGTGTGCTCGAGAGAGGTGTGGTTGAATCGAGGAAGCTGCCCCATCTGCAACCGTACGATCCTCGAGATCCTTGACATCTTCTGACGACGGAACCACGGCCCTCGAGATTTGCGCCTACTGTGGAATTCAGGGACTCTATTACGACGATTGATTTGTTGTTTGGGAAACTCAAAGTAGAAGAAGAAGAAGGTCGTTTGATGAAGTCAGTATGCTTGGGTTACGTTTACAGAAAATTCAATTTGATTGTTCTCTCATTTGCCATTATTCGGGTTTATTAAGCTGCATTACTGTTTTTGTAAAATTTAGACTGGTCAATTTTGTTAATGTTTCATCTATATACTATAGGGCTAGAATCATCAATCATCGCATGTCAATATGTGTTCCAAGTTAGACTTTGATCCATTTTAGTGTGCACGGTAAAACACGTCAAATGTTTTGCTTAATATCCGTCTTATCCGGTGAGATTATTCATGTTAACGATAACTAGCTGTATATATGCTTCAACCAAACACGTTATGTGTTTATGGAACTCGAAATAAGTAATAACCAACAAGAGATCAACCTAACCAACAATTAGAGTTGAAAAACTACGACGACTTATAATGATCTCGAACACTTGCACAAACACTTAACGCTATACCACATTACTTTCTATAAAAATGATGTTATAGACTTTTAGTATTCGGCAAGTATTGTTTAGGGTATATGCAGTTTTGCCAGTTTAACTCATCCCCTGGTGGTGATAGAGCCCAACTATGTGTATGGAAAGACTTCCCATATCCACAAGCTTCCTTAGTTGAGGGTCTCTCCACGACTCATACATACTACATAGCACGTCGCAATAGCATTTGGTCACAACCATGACCCCAGTGTTGTCGCCTAAAGCCCTTAAGAACCATAGATACGGCTAGGAAAGTCACTTGTCTGAAAGTGGCCATAATTATATCCATGTATGATAGCCCAGTAAGGTAGCCCAGTAAGGCAGCCCACTACAGCCTTTTCATCTGGGCTGGTCTCCAACTTTGCACGCACTACCGGAAGAATTATTATGACCGACGACTTGGTGTCGTCGGTCTGTTTCCGTTCATCGTCGGTCATAGCCTATATCCGACGACACATCGTCGGATATAGTATCGTCGGTAATACGCCGTCGGTGATACTATATCCGACGATGATTTAGGGTTATCGTTGGAAAATAGAGACACTATATCCGACGATGGTTTATCGTCGGTCATAGTTTAAACTATAACCGACGATGTTATCGTCGGATATAGTTTACTCCATGGTTAAAATGGTTGACTGTGGAGAAAACTATAACCGACGATGTTGACACATATCGTCGGTTATAGTTAAAAATATTTATTTTTTTTTACAGGTTTTGGGTTTTATCCCAAAACCTGCATTCACAAAACATCACGCTATCTATATATTGTTCAAATTGAAAATCAACAACCATTGAAACTATAGTACGTAGTAAATAAATAAATTAATAAAAACTGAAATCGTTCAAATCTGTATACATATGCGTAGTAAATAATGAAAATAAAAATTAAACCGACAATTGTTCAAATGTAGGGGGGTCCTGGTCCAAGGTCTATGTGGTCAAACGGATTGGAGAAAGTTGGTTGGTCTTGGTCTGGCTGAGGCTGCGGCTGAGGCTGAGGCTGAGGCTGAGGCTGTGGCTGTGGCTGTGGCGCACCGAAAATGGGCGGGGGAGCTATCTGGATTCCAGATGCTTGCAACTATGCATAACAATGCTGCATCCATGTCCCCATTTGCTGCTGCTGTTCGACCAACCGATTCTGCTCTGCAGCTTGCGCTTGCTCCATCTCCTCGATCTGACGCCGTTGAGCTTCCATCTCAATTGATTGCCTATGAACCTGGTCGTGTAGCTCATTAGTCCTCGAAGATGATGATGATCCCGATCCGCGAGAGAATTCAGGGGTATGCTTCAGCAGCCCTTGACCCCATTTTCCGGAACCCCTGCAGTAGAATGTGTTCTTCCCTGGAGGGATCGCAGTTGACATAATCCTGGCCCTGACGATCGGATCAGATCGATCAATCTGATCAATCGGGAGTTCCGCATCGGGGGTGTTGGGATAGAGCTCTCTCGCCACTTGAGTCAACACCTCCGGAATCGCCTCCTGAATTCTCGCCTAATTGACAAAGAACAATAAAATATTAATTAAAAAAAACAATCTAAATAAATAAGAAATAAGTTTATTTTGTTATAAGGACACTTACAGCATATTCGGGGGACTGCGGATACGCGTGCTGCATCGTATAGACGAGGGGATCCTCTTCTGGGTGGTTGGCCGCCTCCTCGATCCAACCCGAGTATGATCTGGTACCGGCATGATGATTTTTGGTGTTTTTGGCCCGGTTCCTTGTGTTGACTTCAGAAAGAGCCTGCGCGATTAATTCAACATAAAAAAAACACTCATTAGCCAAATAATTTAAGGGAAGTACGATAAAACAAAAATTAAATCGATTGAAGGTTGCGTACCTTCAATTTCGGGTTGTTGAAGTGAACCAAAAGCCATCGCCACTCGTACTCCCTATAACGAAACTCGTTAGGGGTACCCTCACGATCGTCCCCGTACTTTTTCCAATGCTTCTTCAGCTCGACCTTCCACTCCTTATACCTATATATACCCATAAAATTAAGCGTTAGTAACTAACAACATTGTATGAACATAATCAAAAGAAACGAAAAAATTGAAACAAATACCCGTCTGCAAACCTGCTCCCATGCACTTCATCCGCCCACGTGGGTCTAATGTCTTCATCCACGCGGAACCACCTCTGCAATGCATATATTTATATATATATATATATATATCAATAATATTAAAAATTTATTATTGAAAATTTTCATAATGAATATACAATTCAACTCACCGACAACGCATTATGCAGCTGATATTTGACGGCTTGCGGCACTGAATTCCAATTTTCCCACAACATTGGGACTTTATCCCGTATGAGGCTGCCCGCCATCCCCGCTTACTTTCGAGTGACCTTTCCCTCGATCACCTGCCCTCCATCCCCCCTCGGAATCATAACCTGGCCACCACCGCTAGCCTGAATGGCGTCGTCCAGTAACTTGCCGACGACGGGGCCTCTGGTTCTCTTTTGTTTGGCACCGGGCACGATCTCGCCTATCACATATATATGTAGACGATTTTTTAAACATCAACACCTAATTGAATTTAAATATTAGGGAGTAAAAAGATATCATTAATTAATATTTACCTGATTCGTCGGTGCGTTGTCCCGGAATCCTCGCACTCCAGAGATCTGCCGGGAAGGGTAAATACGCATATGCCTGCTCCGGGGTAATGAACCCTAGCTGTCCCGGAATAGGCATCCCGTCGGAATCGACGTGAGGTATCGTCAGGATTTCTGGCGGTAAGAATAAGGTAGACGGCGGGCATAGTCGCATCCTCGCCGAGGACTGAGTGGATCCACTAGCCTCCTCGGAAGAATGAGGAGCTGTCTGGTGGATGACGGGGGAAGGGTCCTCGCGATGAATGTCCGGCATTCAGACCGAGGATTGAGTCGCACTATCCGTTTCCGGCGTTCGACTGACCTGATGAACCCTCCTCGCGCCTGAGGATCGAGCCGGCTCGAGCTGCTGCTGAGGTTGTCCCTCGCCCATCAGCCGACGGTGTCGAGAGGTCAACGGAAGACTGTAAGTGTTGGGGACGCTGGTGGATCCTGATGCGGACCGACTTCCGGTGCCATCAGGATCCCCAGCTCCCGAGCCCTCATCCCCACGTCCCGATCTCCCTCTCCCTCTGGACCTCCCCCTCGAAGTACTCGACCCGGCCCCTCGGGAAGGTCCGCAATTAAACCATTGCATCGTTGCTATAAAATTATTAAAATTAAAAATAATTCCTAATTCATCCAAAAAATCTAGCACATGCATATTCCAATATATATCAATAATCCAATATATATTCCAATATATAAATATTCCACAAAAATCAACAATAATTCCATAAAATCCAATACATATATAATCCAATAATTTAACTATATATATTCTAATAATCCAAATTCAACAATAATTCCAAATCCAATTAACAAAAAACTTAATCAAATTTAACATAAAATTCCAAATCCAAATTCCAATATATATATATAAATAATCCGACGCCAAATCCAAATTTAACCTAAAATTCCAATATATTCCAATATATATCGATCAATACATGCATAAAATTCCAAAAAAATCGAAATTTAACCTAAAATAACATACATATTATTTATTATAATTCAATCTAAATTTAACCTAAAATAACATACATTTAACTGAAAATTAACCTAAATTTAACCTAAAATTCAAAATTATTCTAATATATATCAATACATGCATAAAATTAACAAATTCCACAACTATATCAATACATGCATCCGCATTATCGATCAACACATTCCACAACGTAAAATCTAACCTAAATTACAAAAATTCGAAAATTTGAATTTAGGGATTTCAAACCTGATTTTTCACTAATCGACGAGGGATTTGGCTTGAGGATCGATGGAATACCACTTGAGCTTCGATTGTTTGCTTGTAGCACGAAGGAAACGGAGAAAATCGATCGGAGGCGTTGGAGCAGTTTGGGGCAGTTTCGTTTCTGCCCAAAACGTACCCAGATCGGGATATAAAACAGAACTATAACCGACGAGATAAGTAAACTCGTCGGATATAGTTGAACCGAAACTATATCCGACGAGATTTCATATGCATATCGTCGGATATAGTTTCGGTTCAACTATATCCGACGAGATTTTCATATGCATGTCGTCGGATATAGTTCTTCTATTTATTTTTCATTTATGCCGGTAAACTAATTAAATATGTAGTGTATTAATATATATATTTATTAATAGGTAATACGAAATTATTAATAGTTAATACCAAATTAAATAAATTATTATTTAATAATACGATATAATTATTAATCGATCGGTACGGTAGTGTATTTTTTTTTCAATCGATCTCTCGAGCTCTCTCATTTATGATAGGGCCGGATATAGCAATTTCATCGATCGACACAATGAGCAGTCGATAATCTGAATAAAATTCATTTTACATTGCACGTTCTAAGTCAAAATAACATACATATATATACACTAATTAAGGCGCATAATCAGAATCATCGCTTGAGTCTGACTCTGTTTCCGAGTTAATTTCAGGTAACATGTGTATGTCCTCGTCACTTGAGTCTTCATTGTCTTCATTTTGATTAACATCAAGAAGATTCGGTTGATGTGTTCGTACCACACTGCCCTGTCTCACATTATTAAGGCGAATTGTTGAGGTTTCAGGAATACCAGTTGCGTTCGGCTCTTGGTATGCACTGACTTCTTCATTATCTGAGGTCACACCAAGGGTTGAGGAACTGTATATGTTTCGTGGAAGAACATGGTTAACCACATTCCACGCGCCTTTATGCACAAGATCATCAAGATAGAACAATTGTTTCACCACTGTTGCCAACACAAACGGATCATCTTCATACCAACTTGTGGCAGTATTCACCGAAAAAATCCCGTATTGATCGGTCCTTATGTTCTGAGGGTCGGTATCAAACCATCTACACTTAAACAAGTGCACGGTCATGCCTTCCCTATATATTAATTCGACAACTGAATGGAGAACACCGTAATAGTCAACTCCATTCTGCCCACCATGCACCATTACCCCAGAATTCTGTGTTTTTCGTTTGACATCTCTATGTTCACAAATAAATAGCACGCCATTTACCTTACACATAGGATAAACTCTGGAAGTTACCTGTTTCTGCGCCAAGAGCCTCAATTCGTGTGACCACTGAGGGATAACATCATCTTGTACATGATTCATCTGAAAATAATCATTTATTAACTTAACTATAAATAGGATGCGAGACATGCACTTAACATCGATCATATACAGGTCAATTTGAGTATCAACTTACCCAGTTGCCAAAATAGTTTGCGAACGTCTTGTTGTGGTACTCAACATCACCGGAAATAGCAGGGCAGTAAATGTGTAAATTTTTCCAATATTGAACTTCTGGACAGTTAATCAATACCGACCAATGGGCAATGACTAGCTCATAAGGTTCCAACTTGTACGAGTTGGGCAACTTTCCAGAAACTTCAACATCATCGGAGATGATCGAAAGGTTGAACTGCCCTCCATCTACTCACATATGTTGTGGAGGGTCCTCCAACGCTCCCAAATACAACTTGGTGTACGTTACGCACTCATGCGCAATATATGCTTTAGCGATACACCATTCGGGTGCAGATTTGTTCATCACATAGTCTTTGTAGTCCCCTAATTGTCTGTAAATTGGTAATTACAGATCGAGCATGTTATGCTTATTGCAACAATATATAAGTGAATAAATAATATTAAAGATCGACATATATATAGCCAGATTCAGAGATGCATTACGTACCTTTCCATAGGATACATCCATGTGTAGTGTACTGGACCAGTAAGCAACAATTGTTCTGGAAGATGGAGCATCAGGTGAGGCATGATGTCGAAGAAGTTTGGAGGAAATATCCTTTCGAATTTGCACATGATAAAAATGATGTCCTGTTGCATTTTCAACAAGTCCGATTTCTTCACTTCTCTCGTGCATAACTTCTGAAAGAGGCGTTGGAGCAGTATATGACAGTCATGACTCTTTAGTCCGTACATCTTGTTGTCTTTGAAGTTAACACATCGACTTATATTTCCCGCATAGCCTGAAGGATGTGCCGACCACACTCTCGCACACATTTTTCTCTATGTGCATGACATCTAAGTAGTGTCTGATGACTCCCAATTCAACAATGTGCCGACCACACTCTCGCACACATTTTTCTCTATGTGCATGACATCTAAGTAGTGTCTGATCAGCAACTTGGACCAATAAGAAAGTTCCCAAAAAATACTTTTGTGTGTCCAGAATTTATACCTGTCGGGTTTTTCAGGTATTGACGCCACTATCTCAGGATGATTGCTTAGCTGCCCAAAATCGTATTCATTTAGCACTTCTAAGATTTCATCCCCCGTTCATCTCCTCGGCTGCTCACCTGTTTCCACAGTCCCATCAAATGCCTCCATATCCTCCCGAAATGGGTGATCATGTGGAAGCAAACAACGATGTCGCATCTGTACAATCTTCCTGCAATGAGGTCTGCAACACTCAACCGTCATGCACTCTGGACAAGCCATGTATCCCCTGGTAACGTTGCCCGACAACATCCCGCGTGCAGGAAAATCGCTAATGGTGCCAACAAGCATGGCATGCATCTGGAACATCTCATTTTTGAACTTGTCATAAGTGGGATGATCATGCTCACTCAAGTACTTAAGCTCCTCAATCAAGGGTCTCAGATACACATCGAGACACTTTCCTGGATAACCCGGCCCTGGAATGATCATAGTGAGCATATTTTATTCTTTCTTCATGCACATCCATGGAGGAAGGTTGTACGGTACCAAAATAACTGGCCATATACTGTATTGAAGACTCATGTTGCCAAAAGGGTTGAATCTGTCAGATGAAAGTCTCAGCCAAACATTTCGAACATCTGATGAAAAATAAGAAAACTCCTTCACCATGTGCTTCCAAGCCTCTCCGTCAGCAGGGTGTATAAGCGTATCACCGTCGGGCAAATTTTTCTCGGCCCACCATCTCATAGCTTTAGCCGTGTGTGCAGACATGAACAACCGTTCTAGCCTATCTATCAGCGGAAAATACCGAAGTATCTTCACAGCTTTCTTGTTTCCGGCATGAGTCAACTTATACCTATCTGTACCACATACCGGGCATTCATCAAGGGATTCAAGATCATTCCCATAAGCATCTTCACCCCAGAAGAGAACACAATCATATCTACAAGCATGGATTTTGATGTAGGAAATGCCAAGATGTTTAAGGATCTGTCGCACCTTACGATGAGTGGTAGGAAGACGATGACCAGGGGGCAACAACGAACCAGACCACTTCAGCCAATCATCAACAGCCTTCACACTCATTTTGTTCTCCACTTTGAGCTTCATTACTCCCATAACACTTTCGAGAACAGTCTTATTACACCTGTTGTACAACGGGGTCTGTTGGAAGGCAATGAGGTTGTTGTACTTGTCCATACCAGCAGTGTTGAAAGCTGTAGGTACTTGCTGGACTGGCTCAATATGAGGTAAGTCTCCAACGGCGGGAGGGATATCGATATCCGGTGCTTGGGCAAATATACCGCTCTCATGAGGAAACATATCGTTGATCAACCTTGTTGTTGGATCATTGGATGTACTGCCACTCTCAAAAAATTGTCCGTGATCATGTTGACCAACTGTTGAGCTCTCACCGTGATAAATCCAACATGTGTACTTATCCCAAAACCCGTTTTTCTTCAAGTGCTCCAATACTTTATCGATGTGAAAACGATATCGCTCGCTGCGACACTGACATTTCGTACACGGACAATAATGAATTGTCATCCCTCCACAATTAACCTTCACATATTCTACAAAACTTCTAATTCCACGGTGATATCTTACATCCCATCTTGGAAGACATATCCAACTCTTGTCCATCCTGAAAATTATAACTGCATGTATATATACCCATGATCTTATTAATTCAAATTTCATAGCTAGATATAAATATTTATTATTTTAATTCCCATAATTTTAATATATATATATACACACACGTACACCCTAACTATATATATATATAATCGATCACAAAAATCTAAATATATATATATATATATAACGTTAACCATGCACGTACGTACACGTACTAGCTAGCTAGCTAGTGTACATTTAATCCTATATATATATAATCACAATATATATAATGCAATATATTAATTAAATAAATTAATCACCCTAGCTAGCTAGCTAGTTATTGCTATATATATATATTCACAATAATCAAATTAAAATTAACAACAATTAATATATATTTACGATCAATCACGCGTACGTACTCAAAATCAACCATCGATCAATTACTCAAACTCAAGAATCAATTAATTAACTCGATCGATCGATCAATATATATGTATATATTCAAAATCAATTAATTAATATCGATCGATCTATATATTCAACAAATTAAGCATTAATACATGCATGCACAACACATATATATATTAATTAAACACGACGTACCTATATATATATATAATGCGCATGAATCATCACGAACTCAATCTCGACATCACCCAAAGATCGATTTCAGAGCATTTTCAGAAAAAATGGAAAGTTTTTTGAATGACAGATCGAGCTGCTGCCCAGATCTGAAATAAGAAACTATAACCGACGATATGAAAAAATCGTTGGTAATAGTCAAAAAAAATCGTCGGACATAGTCGAAAACTATGACCGACGAGTTTCCGGCTACTATAAGCGACGACAAGAAAATATCGACGGTCAAAAAACTATAACCGACGAGATAATCCTGTCGTCGGTTATAGTACACTATAACCGACGAGATCCCTTCTCGTCGGTCTGTTTTTTGGCAACTCGTCGAATATAATGGTTCTGCTGATAGTGACGTTTAGCTGCGTTAATATTCAAAGTTAAGAGTTCCCTCCTATATCCTCCTTAATTTTCCACTAAATTAGAAAGAGAACAAACATAGAATCATTCTAACTATGTTGATTAATTTGGTGCTGAAGAGCGGTTGAGATATGGATGACATGCTAAGATCAAGGTTAACGTACACATGAATACATGAGTCCTGCTCTAGTGGTCAGTGATACATGTATCAATTGTGATCAATTATTGTTAGATTTGCAGGTAGACAATTAAAATTTCATATAATATCATCTATTAGATGCAAATCTAACGATAGCTAACTACTACTGACCACAAATTCCTTGACCACCAAAGCAAGCTACTGAATACATACGTGATGTTGATGAACCAACCATGAGTTTGTTAGGTGACATTTAACTTCTCTAGTAGTTGATATATACCATGGAAATTATAGATTATATATATAATTGATTGTATATCAAAAATCGTTGGACTCGCATCCTCTATAAAATAGAAAGAAACAAGAGCATATATATGATACAGTGACCTCTAATAAAGTTATAGTGGGCATCAATATATCGTATTCATACAGGAAGCATGCATGCATGACCATATATATTTGAGCAAGAAATTAAGCCAGCTACTTGAGCCACAAGGATGTAAACTAACAACTTATGATCAATATAATGACACTATCACACTCATTCTTGTAATAAATAAATAAGCTGGCAATACTCATACATATATGGTGCATGTTTAAATTGGGCATCATATATATGCGCACGAATAAGCATAAGTATGAAGCTTCATGAAGTACGTTGGTAATGATCGACCAACGTAAGCACTTAATTAGGAACAAAGTGACCTAAATAAATAGGGAGAGAGAGATAGAGAAGGAGAGCATGTATCTGTGAGATTGAATCTAATTTGGGGTGATCACATACTTTTGAAATGAAAATGACTTATTAATCTTACGTGTAAGATATATATATACACATCTCCAACTTAGCTAGTGGTGATTTTGGGACATGCATTCGATCGATCATCTTCTGCATATTACTTTCATAAGAAAGCTCCATCTTTCCTCATTGCCTTTACAGTGATGTTGATCCACTCAATGTTTTTGAACAGTGAAATCCAAATTCCGGCATCAAGTATCGATGCTCTTTGAGATGATATGTACAGCTGCATGCCTATTAGAACATGATAACTTCAAAATGTGCTCGAAATGTTTATGCTCCTCGATCATGACCTCATGCCACAATTTATATGTGAAAATGTTGGATCTAAATCGAGTAATCTTGCATAAGTAGAGATGGTGCTCGAATCTGGAATCGCCCATGCTAACATGTGCACGTTGAATTTGAATAAAGAAGGACCCATTCATGACTTATCCAGAACGATCTTACAATCTGTAACCAAAAAGAAGAACGATCTTACAATCATATATATATATATATAGGAACCGAAAGAGCATGCAGCTAAATTGACCTGGTCAAATTGCTGCACGATCGATTTGCTGAGAAATAACTCATCAATCATGCATATATGGTCCACTTCTATAAATAGCAAATCCAAACATATGCATATATCATCAGATCAATCACATATCTACCCAACTACCCCAACTATGCCGTTAATTGATTCATATATATTGTAAACAATAAAAGATATATATATATATATATATATATATATGCGCGCTATGAGAGCAATGCTAGCTGCAAATCCTGTAATATATTGCTGCAATGAATCAACGAATTTAATTAAGTAGTTGGTAATTAGTTAATTAATATGTAGACAATTGTTTTATTTTTACTTATAAGAGCTTCGAATCACAAAATGTAATGGTTAACACTTAACACATTAACGATTGTTAGTTTTCGGTCATTTTTCGAGACAACACACACAATAAGACTATAAGATAACGTAATTAATAAAATGAACAACGCGGGACAGTCATAGTTAGAGCGATACTTTTTCTCTCTAACCCTAGGCGACCAATTGTGGCGGCAGCCCTCCTTCAGCCTTGCTGCCAGATCCAAACGACGCTTGGTTCTCTTGGCATCGTCCCTAGGACGCTCTCATTTGGCATTGCGTCCCAGCTCTCTTTCCGACGTGGTCTGGAGGGTGTGTTGAGCCCCGGATTGGTGATGCAGCAAAGAGTGGACATGGGAGAAGGGCTCAAACTTGCTCGATGGTGGCTTCGCTCGCCTGGAGCCACGGCCTGTCAGGGCTCGCCTAAAGGGATCCTTCTCGTCTTTGAAGCCGAAAATGGAGGCATGGGTACGAGCCGTCGGCGAGCGCAAGGTTCAAACAACATTGGTGGTGTGCGACGTGGGTACGATCGTATGCACTTGTGCTCTGGAGGTAAGGATGCTGATCGGAGGTCGCCGCAGTTGGTGCTCTTCTACGTCGAATGAGGCTGCTAGCCTTGAAGTTAGGGTCGTTGGGCTTGGATCGATTTGGGACCCAGGCGGGTAGTACTGTGGGACTCATTATTGTGGTATCTTGGTAGCATATTAGTTTTTAATGTCTATGGTTTATTTGTGTTTCATTTGGACTGCAGAATCATTAGGGTTGACATATCTACCACAATTGCGTGCTTAGAGGTATCGTTAACTCTGCTTATCTTTAATTCTTGTGATTTTGATGGGATGCAAGTAAGCTTTTATTTGTTGAGGTTTATGGTTTTAATGTCTAATGCTAGTACGTAACTGTAATAGTATAGCACATCAATTTAAGTACGACCGTGACATTCATCATGAATGGTTCACCTCCGCTCTAGAGCCTGTTCTAGATGTCATCGATTATGACTGTACTCGTATTATTTAATAAAATTACCTTCTGACCTTCGGAAGATCGTTTCCCTCGAAAAAAAAAATACTATAAGATAACGTACACGATGAAAAAATAATACATGAAAATTATAATTACCTAGTCATTATAGATTCTTGATTTATTGATTGAATACTTGATTTGATTATGGTGCTCGATCATGTTCGATCATTACTAGGTTTAGACGTTCGGGTGATATGATTTCTCCTTAATAATTAAATGTCAATTGTTGTTGATTAAGCAACTTGTTGTGATGCTAAAACCAAACTCATTTTTTCCATATGAAAGGAATCATATTCTTCTTTCCTCAATCTCATTATTCTATTACTTGTTCTCTACAAAGTGATGCTTCTCCATGACTATATATTCTAATAATTTGACCTTGTAGATTGAGAGATCTAGACATATATAATTTATGAAATCCACTTTAAGTAGAAAGTGGGGAGGTGCTAGATTTCAATTTCAAATGAAAATCTATGCTTGGGGAAGCAGCCTAGCTAGCTCCAATACTTCACATGTTGTTCTTCCCCCGCCCAAAAATTAAAAAAACGAATGAGTAATTTCGAGGAAGCTAAGATAGAGATAGCTCAAGAATATTGTATTGTGTGTGTATATATATACATGAAGGAGAGTGGTATATCATGCAAAATTAGAATTGAATGTTTTATCTTTCGAAAAAAATAATTAAAATAAATTAATGTTTAAATAGAGATAGAATAAGAAAAATTTAATTAATTTATAATAATTTAGAATTCTGTCTCTTAATTTTTTGTGTTTCGATAACTTTTATAAAAGTCTAACAATTTCTCTATCTTAAATGAAACTGTATACACATGCATGCATGCATCCATGGCATAAACGATCGAGCTAAACAACTAGCCAGGAACTAATTCTGGGACCAAAAGTTCAAAGTAGATCGATGAGAGTTTCTATACTATTATTTGGTTAGATATATTTGAAGATTGTGACCAAAGAAAATATAATTTACTCGAAAGTAGATATAGATAGCTAGGGTCCAAGCGCGCATCTGCAACTAGTCGACAGCTTTCTCTTGAAACTAAATCTAAAGCGCCCATTGTTTAGTATTTGATTAACAACCTTAATTAACTGCCAAAACTACCTTTCATTATTTGAGAATGGTTTTATAAGAGCACCTGCAGCGCAGCGAGCTCGCGCAGCAGCTTCCGAGCTCGTCAACGAGCGGTCGCCGACGACAGCAGCTACCGCTGCACGGAGCTACTCGTGCTGCTCGCCGGTCGGGCCCACCTCCCCCCTCTCACCCACTCCGTGGCCCCACCCGTGCTCGTGCTCGTGCTCTCGCTCGATCAATTGTTGCTCGAGTAGCTGCTCGTGCCGTGCCGGTCACCGACGACTTTGGCGGCCCCCACGCTTGCTCATGCTGAAAAGCAGCTGCGCTGCAGGTGCTCTAAAAGGCTTACATTGCATAAACAGTACACATTATACTCCGTTCAACTCTCGATCTTAAGATTATACCAAGGGATTAGAACAAGTACTACACTCCGATTTCCGGCAACATTTTCCGACGCCAATTGATATGACGTATATGAAACATTATTCATTGTATCTCAATCCTCAAATTCACTAACATATTCACTTGATCACGTACTCCTTCCTTTAGTCAAGTTAGTGAGAAGAAAAGGAGAAAAACATGCTTCCCTTTTCGTACGTTTGCCTTGTTGGAGTCGCAGTGGTGATGAATGATGATCATTACTCTATCTTTTGTGGCATGCATAATCCATTATATTGGCTTCTCTTTTTCTTGCACACTCAGTTAAGAAAGATCGAGAAGTGATCGACATGTACGTTCGTACACGGTGAAATCACTGAAATGTTAATTTGGCTTTGTTTCTGCTTTGTAAAACAAGCACCACAGATCCTTCCCTCTTTCGAGGTTTTATGTTTGCCTAATGGCATTGATAAATGATAATGGACATCTGCAAAATGATTTTATCATTGGGTATCTAAGAATTTTTCATATGGTCGGTTTTCTTTGAGGATTGTGAAAGGATCAAATTTTAGTTTGGCTAATAAATTAAGATTAAGTCTTAATAATTGACTATAATCTAGAAAATTTTATGAAAGATTTGACATAACGTCCCCTGAAATTGAGACTACCAAAAATCTGTATGAAGATAACACTTCAGAGACTAAATTTCACAAACAAATCGTGGACCACCGATGTCCATCCAAATTTCTCCACATAAGTCATAAACAAAACCAGAATTCAACTGGGGAATTTAGAAGCATATTTACGAGATACTGGTTCTGAATACAAAGAAAAGTAACTCAACGGCAACAAGAGAAGTTGACTCAGCTATTTACATGAACATCACTGGAAATAACCAAATACAAACGGTATTCAGAGTGACTTCTACTAGAATATACTACATATGATATAAACTGACAATAAGCTAAGACATACTGCTGAAAAGATGATTGGTAGACTCGAAACCTTCGACGATACCAACCACTTCCAAGATATATACTGCAGCCTGGGCGACGAAAATCGAAAAACCCAAGGAAAAGCATTAAATTATAAAACGTTAGCGTGAGTGGACAAAAATAATATAATCAGTGTAAATCAATAAAACTAAATTACCATGCCTATCCGCTGATTTTCATGAAATAATGCAAGTTCAAATCTAATAAACTGAAATGCAATAGAGGTGGTCATTCAGAGTGTTTGTCCTAACATTGAATGACTATACGTATGAAAAGTAAGGTGATATGATCGTCTAGGGTGTTTTTCCTAACCCGAGACAATCTGGGTCGGGCAGGGTATTTGTCTTAACTCCGTCCGACCGGCTATCCAGTGATCAGCCGAATAACTAAGACATCGATGCAACTAAATAAAATCAGCACAAAGTAAACCTCCAAATAAACGCTCTGAAAACATACCATAAAGCGTAATGTATATAAATATGAACTCGCTATCGACTGTGAAAATAAAGATCCACTCACAAGTCTACGACTACTGCTGGTCCAACAGAATTTCCTACGCTGTCAGGGCCACGATCACGGTGTCATGTCCATAAATATCACATAATATCATAATAGGTAAAACTATGAAAATACGCTCTAAAAATAATCCCGAAAATTTCGTCGCGAGATCCTATAACCTACCTCGCCGGAACTCCGCCGTGGACAGTGATGTGTGGCCCTCACGTGCCTCCCAAGGTGGCCGGGCGTGGGTCTCACGCACCCCTTGCCACAGTTCTCCAATACTGGAGGTTAATACCTCGTTGGAAAGCTGGTAACAAGGCGTACAACTTTTGTAACTGAGTTGGAGTCCAATTCGACGGCGTTTGGCCGGAAATACCTAAAATAGACCGGAAAACCTATTTTCGGCGGCCACCACCAACGGCGGTGATTAACCCCTCAAAACCTTCATTTCCTCGAACCTAAGCAAACCCCTAACCTGACGCACCTCAACTCAACTCAACTCACTGCCAATTCGCCGAAATCGGTGCTCGAATCTCACAGTCCAAAATCGGCCGAAAAATTTGAATCCTCGAAGCTCCGCCGTGGAGCCTCGATGGACCTCGAGACCTATCCAAAAAGACTTAGGGAGGGAGAGCTCTAAAAACCTTCCACTCCCGACCACCAAAACTCGTCGTAGAACCGCCACTACCAGCGATGACTCCTCGGATAAAACTCGAATCGGGTTGCCGTAATAACTCGGAAACACCCAAAAATATCTACAACTTCATCCTCGCACTCATCAATACACAACACTGCTTCAATGACTTGCAACTCCGTAAGCAGTGGTACCCAAGCCATTAGTATATGAGACAAGGAAACTCTAGACTTTCGGCTAAGAGCGTCTGCAACTACATTCGCTTTACCAGGGTAATACTCGAAGGTGCACTTGTAATCTCTTATGAACTTCACCCACCTTCTCTGTCTCAAATTCAACTTTGGTTGTGTGAGAAGGTATGTAAGACTTTTATGATCGGTAAAAATTTGACATCTAGCACCATACAGGTAATGTCTCCAGATTTTTAACGCGAAAACTACCGTTGCCAACTCCGTATCATGAATGGGGTAGTTCGCCTCATAAGGTTTGAATTATCGTGATCCATATGTAACCACCAAGTCATGCTGTATCAATACACAATCCAAACCTAACTTGGAGGCATAACTGAAAACAGTGAACTCCCCACTATCATCAGGTAGCGTCAACACTGGGGTTGTGGTCAACCTTGTCTTTAGAGTCTAGAAACTCTCCTCACAAGCCTCAGACCATTCAAACTTAACTCTTTTTCGTGTAAGTCTCGTAAGAGGTGTAGCAATGTGTGAAAAGTCTTGCAAAAATCGACGGTAGTACCTTGCTAGACCCAAAAAGCTTCTGATATCTGGCACACTTGCAGGACTGGTCCAATTCAACATTGCCTCCACCTTGTCAGGATCAACACCAACAACATCTGCCAAAATCAAATGGCCAAGAAATTTCATATTATCCAACAAGAACTCGCATTTACAGAACTTGGCATATAACTGAGACCACCTCAATGTCTCCAAAACTACATGTAGATGCCTTGCATCATTTGAGTAAATCAGGATATCGTCAATAAATACAATGTCGAACTTATCAAGATAAACCCGAAATACTCGATTCATCAACGTCATGAAGGCAGCAGGTGCATTCTCAAACTGAATGGCATCACAAGAAACTCATAGTGCCCGTAGTATGATCGGAACGCGGTCTTAGAGACATTTGACTCTCTAATCCGCAACTTGTATCCCGATCGAAGATCAATCTTAGAGAATACCGTAGCTCCCTTCAACTAATCAAACAAATAATTAATACAAGGCAATGGTTATTTGTTCTTCACAGTAATCTGGTTCAATTTTCGATAATCAACGTATAATCTCATAGACCCATCATTCTTTTTCACAAATAAAACTGGAGCTCCCCATGGTGATACACTAGGACGGATGAAACCTTTATCAATCAGCTCTTAAAGTTGAACCTGCAACTCCTTCAATTCAGCTGGAGTCATACGATACGACGCCTGAGTTATGAGACCTGTACCCAGAAGTAGCTCAATCATGAAATCTATTTATCTTTATAGAGGAAGACCTGCTAATTTCTCAGAAAAAACATCAGGGTATTCCCTAACCACATTAATCTTCTCCAAGTTAGAGGTGAAAACATAAGTATTTACGACATGCGCCAAATATGCAGTTTACCCATTCCGTAACATTTTCTCGGCTTTCACAAGTGAAATAAGGCACGATGAAATAACATTTCGTTATCCACAAAATAAAATCTCTGGAAAACGTGGACTTCGAAACACCACCTCTTTCCGATTGCTCAGAAATTCCATACCCAAAATCAAATCAAAATCCGCAACATCAAGAGGTATCAGGTCAGCAGACAACCCCAAACTCCCAACCATAACAGTATAACCTCTATAAACTAACCTAACTAAAGGAGTGACATATACGTTAATTATTGATGCTAATCTCACGGAGATAAACGAGTGTGTTGCTCTCAGATCAATTAAAGTATAAACAACATAACCAAAAATATATAACGTACCGATGATCATCGTTGAAGTTTCCTTGCCCTCCTGAAGAGTCATATGATGAATTCAGGTTTGTCCAGTCTATCCAGCCGGTCGCCCTTTTTGGCTCTGATCCTGATAAGCTGATTGTCTGGGTGGTGGTGTGACTCTAACCCTGGAAGTGTCTCTCTGATCACCATTAGAACTCTGCACCAAAAATCTACCTAAGGGGTCTTTCTGCGGACACTTCCTAGCAAAGTGACATGTCTGGCCACAACTGAAACAAGTTGAAATTCCAAAATGACACTACCCGAGATGATGCTTGTGACATCTATTTCATAAAGGGAAATCTCTGGGCGCTGATGGAGTAAATTGAGACCCACTGGAACTGGCCCCATACCCCTGTCTCTAAGATCGACGACTCCTCCATCTCTGAAAATGACTCGGACAACGTGCAATAGGAGCAGAAGTGTGAGATCCCTCGCCTGAAGATGCACTGGAACCATATGTACTTGAGCTTCCCCTCTTCGAAGAACCTTGACTATGCCCACATTCCTCAAATCATCGAGTATGGCCCCGCTCAGATCAAAATCTATCCTCACATCTTATTGCAGCACTAACGACCTCATCAAAATTAGCACGTGGCACACCAAATAAGTATGAGGAAATCTATGACCGCAAACCTTGCTCAAACCTCCAACACTTCTCTTTCACTAGCCTGACTGAATTTTGTGCAAAATGAGCCAATCGAGTGAAATGATCCTGATACTCCATTATAGACATGTCTCCATGCCAAAGATTCATAAACTGCTCATACTTTCGCTGCTCCGATGCTTCGCTGAAGAAGTGACTCATGAAAAATTATGTGAATTTTGTCCACGGAGTGATGGCTTCATTCCTCCCAGTCCTCTACCACCAGTGATATGCATGGTCCTGTAAAAGACCTGTAGCTACCTTGGTCCTCTGCTCAGGAGTCAATTAGGGACACAAATGATCACAAACTTGTCTGACCTCAACAAACCAGTTCTCACTAGTCTCAAGGTCATGAGAGCTAGTAAAAGGAACATCTCTAGCCTTGTTAGCATTGGTAATTAGATCCTCCTAATCCTCTTGTAGTTTTGGCATCATGCGTGAAATTAACTCGCGCATCTGCTGAGCCAAGAACTACGTATCATCCCGTTGAGTTGGTTGTCAAGACATAATGATATACGAGTCAAAAAACAGATAAGCTCAATGAAAGAAGTCACAAATTGGCTCAACTAAGAGACTCGAGACATCAAACAATGCATAACACTTAAAGTAATGGGGATCCGTCGGGCCATTCTCCTGAGAGTGTTGTACATTCTCAAATGTCTGCATTAACATGACTGAAAGAGTCTACAGAATCTGTGACCTAAAGCTCTGATACCAAACTGAAAGGACCCAACCCTAGTTTAGCTAGTAAACTAAGATTAAGCCCTAACAGCTGACCATAATCTAGGAAATTCTATGAAAACTTTGACATAACTTCCCCTGAAACTGAGACTACCAAAAACATGCATAAAGATAACACTTCAGAGACTAAATCCTACAAACAAATCGTGAACCACCGATGTCCATCCAGATTTCTCAACATAAGTCATAAAAAAAACCAGAACTCAACTCAAGAATTTAGAAGCATATTTACGAGGTACTGGTTTTGAATACAAAGGAAAGTAAATCAACGACAATAAGAGAAGCTGACTCCACTATTTACATGAACACCACTGGAAGTAACCTAATACAAACGGTATTTAGAGCGACTTATACTAGCATATACTACATATGATACAAACCGACAATGAGTTGAGACATACTGTTGAAAAGATGACTGGTGGATCCAAAGCATTCGACGATACCAATCACTTCCAGGATATACGCTTAAGCTTGGACGGCGAAAATCAAGAAGCCCTAGGAAAGACACTAAAGTATAAAACGTTAGCGTGAGTAGACAAAAATAATATAATCATCGTAAATCAATAAAACTGAATTATCATGCCTTTCCGCTGATTTTTGTGAAATAATGCGAGTTCAAATCTAATAAACTGAAATGCAATGAAGGTGGTCACTCAAGGTGTTTGTCCTAACCGTGAACGACTATATGTATGAAAAGTAAGGTGGTAGAACCGTCTAGGGTGTTTGTCCTAACCTGAGACAATCTGGGTCGGGCAGGGTATTTTTCCTAGCCTGGTCCGATAGTCTTTCTGGTGATCAGCCAAATAGCTAAGGCATCAATGCAACTAAATAAAACCAGCACAAAGTAAACCTCCAAATAAACGCTCTGAAAACATACCATAAAGCGTAATACATAAAAACATGAACTCGCTATCGACTGTGAAAATAAAGGTCCACTCACAAGTTTGCGACTACTGTTGGGGTCCAACAGAATTTCTTTCGCTACTGGTTTCACTATCACGATGTCTTGCCCATAAGGATCACATAATATAAAAATAGGTAAAACTATGGAAATACGCTCTAAAAATAACCCCGAAAACCCCATCGCGAAATCCTATAACCTACCTAGCTGGAGCTCCGCCGTAAACGGTGGCCCATGGCCCTTATGTGCCTCCACAGGCAGTGCCTCCGCAGGCAGTGCCTCGTAGGTCTCACGCGCCTCTGGACAAAGTGCTCTGATGCCAGAGGTTAATACTTCGTTAGAAAACTGGTAACAAGGCCTACAACTTTTTTAACTGAGCCGGAGTCCAATTCGACGGCGTTTGGCCAAAAATATCTAAAACATACCGGAAAACCTATTTCCGGTAGCTGCCACCAACGACGACAATTAACCCCTCAAAACCTTCCTCTCCTCGAGCCCAACCAAACCCCTAACTTCATGCACCTCAACTTGCTGCCAATTCGCCAGAATCGGAGCTCGAATATCACAGCCCGAAATCAGCCAAAGAAATTGAATCGTTGAAGCTCCGTCTTGGAGCCTCGACGGACCTCGAGACCTATCCAAAAATACTCAGGGTAGGGAGAGCTCCAAAAACCCTCCACTCCCGACCGCCAAAACCCGTCGGAGCGCCACCACCGCCGTCGACAACTCCCCATATAAAACCTGAATCAGGTTGCCTTAATAATCTATAAACACCCAAAAATATCCACAACAACATAACACGGAAGCCTCAAGCTTCAAAGTCCTACCTTAATCGACGTCGGAGGTGGCTGGAAAATGGCGGTCCTGTCGGGTTGACGGAGGAAGAAACGGGTTAAGCCCGTGGTATTTCTGATTTTTTCGAAATAAAATTTCAAAAATCACCTATTTATACCCCTAGGCTCCTCGCTAGATCGACGGTCCAAATTCAATCTCATCGCGATCAAATGGCCGAGATTAAACCGACCAAAAATTATTTCATTTTTCTTTATTTCTCGCGCCAACTTCCTCTAAACATAAAAATTAGCTCCCTCATCCGAAAAATTCCTCAAAAATTCCCTGAAAATTCATACGAACTCGAAATAAAATACTCTACAATTTTTGTGAAGAATGTCATGTGAAATTCTCGCCCGGTGAAAAATTCATTAACAACTTCGATAATGCGACTAATCTACGATAAACCTTAATACGAGTCGATAAGTAAGTGAATAACTTTTGATTCGGGTCGTAACAGATTAACCATGTATGCACCGAATCAATTTCTAATTACTTTCTAATTGACCATTTGATTATTGCATGCCACGCTTTCCGATGACTTGTTCCTGTTCATTGTAATTTGTGTCTGTTTATTAAATCGACGCGCTCTGTCCTAAAATGTGAAGGTGTTTAATTTTGCTTAAAAAGTCTTTCAATAATTAGTTAAGCTCATCTCTTGTACCACGTATGATGTATCCTCCTCACAAGTGACAAGTCACAACTATTGCAAATTATGTATGCACATCTACAAAGCTAGCTAGCTAGACTAAAAGAAACGTTATGACTCAACATCGCATTGATCAGTGCCCCACACAAAGGTGGTAGGGTTCCCTTGCTTTCCTACACTCCATGACTCCTGGTCTTTTCTCTTCGATCCTGTAAAAATATGTTTGATATTTTTATTATTCGGATCACAGAATTAGATGAATAAGGGGATATTTCGAAGTAATTAGATCGTAAAACATTAACTGAAAAACCACTTCTTTTTACAGATCTGCCACTCTTGCAGCGCTTATAAATTGCAGCATAGCTTAGAACACAATCACTCAGACATTTACGCAGAGCAGCTTAAGTCTTAACCTGACCAAAGAATAAGACAGTGATCAAAGAGAGAATACAGAGAAAGATCAAAATGGCCGTGGAGGATTTCCCAGTTGTTAACATGGAGCAGCTCAGCGGTGAACAGAGGGCAGCAACTATGGAGAAGATAAACGATGCCTGTGAGAACTGGGGTTTCTTTGAGGTAACAACAAAACCTCTAGACCATATTTACTTGATGTTTTGATTTTTCAAGTTATGTATATGGTCATGTATCCTTGTTTCTTTGCTTAATGTCTCTTGTTGTATGCAAAGTTGGTGAACCATGGGATATCTCATGAGCTGATGGACAAGGTGGAGAAGCTCACAAAGGAGCACTACAGGAAAAGCATGGAGCAAAGGTTCAAGGAAATGGTGGCAAGCAAAGGCCTTGAAGCTTTCACCTCCGAAATCGAAGATTTGGACTGGGAAAGCACCTTCTTCTTGCGCCACCTTCCTCTCTCCACCATATCTCAAATCCCTGATCTCGGCCAAGATTACAGGTCACACTTCGGTCCATGTCAGTTTGACATTGTTTTTTCGAAACTTATTTTTATTTAGTGTAGTAGTCACCTGATATTACTCGCAAAAAATAAATGTAACCTGCATAATACTTTGTTGGTTTTTAATATTGTTGTATTTTAATGAACTTCAGGGAGGCCATGAAGGAGTTTGCTGTGGAATTGGAGAAGCTAGCTGAGCAACTTTTGGACTTGCTGTGTGAGAATCTGGGGTTGGAGAAGGGTTACCTGAAGAAGGCTTTCTATGGATCCAAGGGACCAAATTTTGGTACCAAGGTCAGTAACTACCCTCCATGCCCTAAACCTGACCTGATCAAGGGACTCCGGGCCCACACCGACGCCGGTGGCATCATCTTACTGTTCCAAGATGACAAGGTCAGCGGCCTCCAGCTGCTCAAGGATGGTCAATGGATTGATGTGCCACCAATGCACCACTCCATTGTCATCAACTTAGGTGACCAACTTGAGGTATATATATACACTAAACACTTCTAACTACGAGGCTACGAGTTGTTCGTAGTTTTAACTTTTAAGGTTTTGTTTCTCATCATCTCCTGTAATCTGATTTAGGTGATTACTAATGGCAAATACAAGAGCGTGATGCACCGTGTGATAGCGCAGCCTGACGGTACCAGAATGTCGATTGCCTCCTTCTACAACCCCGGCGACGATGCTTTTATCTGTCCAGCACCTGCAATGTTGGAGAAGCAAACTGAGGAGAGCACAACTTATCCCAAGTTTGTGTTCAATGACTACATGAAGCTCTATTCGGGGCTTAAATTTCAAGCCAAGGAGCCAAGATTTGAAGCCATGAAGGCCATGGAGTCCATTGCAACTGTTTGAGACCTCAAAACAGTTGATTGGTGGCCTTGTGTGATAGTGTGTGTTAGAGTTACATTTGTAATAAGTTTGTTAAGGGCAAGTTAATTTGATTTTATCTTCTTCCACCTGTAACTGCTCCTGCTCTGATGGGAGTGTAGAGCCTCTTAAGCTAGTTGGGGAGTAAGAATGTTCTTGTGTGTAATATCAATGTGAAAGTTATGATGAGTAATCTGGGTAACTGTAATGGCAAATCATATGTAATCTGGGTAACTGTTTCTGTAATGGCAAGAGTATCACATAAATACTGTACAATGTATATCAGATGCCAAAAATTTGGAGGCCCATGTTCTTAAAAGTTCTCAATGTATTATTGGTCGGATTGTGAAAATTGCAGATTCTCATTCTACATGGTAGAACTGTAGAACAATGACAATCACGTCCACAGATTCTGAGCAAGGAATATTCAACAGTAACAATAAAAAAGATAAAAGAAGAACAGACTGCATAGAATATTTGAATAGAAGCAGCAAGCTATAATGATCAGATTATAGGCACACAAAGTTGAGACTTAAACCCTTGATATTGAGAAAATTGTTCAAGAAATTATCATCATCATCAAGGATAAAGATTGCAATTACAAACCGCACTGCACTAAATAGGAGCAGGAAAGCTAACAAATCAGACCCTATGCACATAAACTTTGACACTTTAAACTCGTCAGCGTTGCAAAATCTGTTTAGGAAAAGTTTCCTCTACCATAAGGTCGCCTCCAAAGAAATTCAGAGTACACAGCTTCACCTACAATCTTCAGCCTTCTCTCTTCAGAACTGAATAAAAGGAATACTGAAATTTCACCATTCAAGAAAGAAAAAAAAGCACCTTCCTCTCTCCACCAGTTTATTGCCATTTTTGCCAAACACCATATGAAGAATTAATCCTAGAATACACCATTTAGTATGCAGTATCTCACTTCTCCGCAGGCACATCACTTTCAAGATTCTGAACAGATTTATCACCTTCCTCTACTACTTCAACCTTCGAGCAATGATTCTTCAGAACCATTGAAATGTCAGCCTCAGAAGCTCCAGCTAGTTTAAAGCGCTCAACGGCAGCATCCAGGTTTTTCTCCCAACCTTCCAACCCCAACTTGCATTCAACTTGGGATCGCTCAAAAAGCATGTTGCCCCAGAAGAGATGAATCTGTGATCTCATTACAGCTGCCTGTTCTGCTGCTTCATCCACTGTCAACTCAGCTGCTCCAGATGACTCAACTTCGGTGCCACTTGCTTGTTTTTTCCTTCTTTTCAGTAAATCTTCCTTCTTGTTTGGACTGGAATCCTTTAGTTCCTTTGCTCTCTGCTCCTCCAGCTTCTCCCACATGTCAGTTGCTACTTTCATCTTCTCCTCTGCACTGTCGAAAAGGTTCAGCATTTCCGTAGAATCACAAGTTAACAGATCTATTTTCTTAGCAAGTGCAAATGACCAATGAAGTTTGGCCATTTCAAACTGCTGCTGCCCCAATGCTAGCAACCCCTCATAGAAGTCAGGTTTGATTGAGAGTGCCTCCTCATACTTCTCTCTGGCCAAGGAATATTTATCCTTAACCCAATTGTAAGCGGTTTGAAGTTGTGTTGCCACAACATCCTTGCCGGCAGACTCATCCAGAGGGATCCTTTTCCTTGCGGCACACATATAAACATTTCCCCAATTAAAGAAAGCTAATGCAGCCACCTCCTGAAACTTTGAGGCAGCCTTGTCAAAAAGACTCTGGGCTTCTTCACTAGTTACTGCTTCTTCGAGAGCCTCCGAACAAAGCTCCATCCCAAGCTCATGCAAATCAATGTGCGCATCTGGATCAATGCCAACATGGCTGCGGAATAGCTGAGAAAACTCAAACAACCAATCATCCATCTCTAACTCCTTGCACTCAGGATCTTCTGTGGCTCCTGTTTTCTCTTTTGGAGCTTCTTTCTCCATCTTTTCAGTCTCATCATCCACAGCTTCTAACACAGATTCACCAAGTGACGAATGAGAACCACTTTCATCTTCTTTGATCGCCTCACTTTCAACAGGTTTTTCCTCCTCTTCTTCCAACAGAGGTGGTTCCTGCTCAGGGGTCACCTCCACAATATGCAATCTTAGCATCCCAACTGAGTCCACTTTATCCTCAGGATCTCCTAGAATGACCATGTCTGCAGAAGACTCAGCCAAACGAAGTTCAGCTGTAGAGGTTATAGTCACCAGATCACCATCATTATCTTTATACTTGATCAAAACTGACTTTGATGATGGAAACCGTTTTGCAACAGTTTCTCTCAGAACTCTGAAACCGCAATTCACAGGCATTTGGGCAAGCCTTATGTCATGATCATAAACAAGCTTCAATGGTCTCCACCGAATTGCAGCCTCTACAGGCTTCCCATGAACAGGCAACAAAACTGAAGGCTCCTTCTGGTTACCCTTACTCACACTAGAAGATTTTGAAGTGCCATTAGAAGGCTTCAATACAAGTTTCGGAAACTGGGATCTGGGCTCAGGCCCATTCTCGGCTGGTAAAACCGTTTGCTGCTTCTCTGGCTTATTAACGGAAAGCAGAACAGAACCCCCAGCAGAACCAGTTCCCTTCTTGGCTACAGGTCGGGCCGGCAAACAAGGCCCCAAGCCACCAATGGGAGCACCACGAACCGCAGAAGCCCCCAATGCAGCAGGAGACGGACGGCTCTGGAGGTCCAGCTGAGCCTCCTGACGAGGCCCGAGAGCCGTCCTGACCCTCTGCGCAATGTCCAAAGCATCCCTGTGATTCGGGTCAGCTCCAAGTAACACCTGAACATCCTGCATAGCCATCTCATGCTTCCCTATAGCCTCATAAGCCCTCGCCCTCCTCAACAGTGCCCTGACAAACCTCGGCTGAACCTGAAGCGCCAGAGTGCACTCCGAAATCACGGCCTCGTAATCTATCGGCTTCATTTGCATCAAACAAGCGGCACGGTTGCTGTGGAAAACAGCTCTATCCAAATGGGTCTTGGGAATGAGCTTGAGAGCATTGTCATACTGCTCAAGAGCACCCACATAGTCCTTAGCCGAAAACCTCTTGTTTCCTTCCTCTTTCAGCTCGTGGGCTCGTTTCAAAAAGATTGAAGAGTCCAAATCCACAGTCCCATTCGGAACCGAATTCGAATTGCTATCATTAACAACCTGATTTGAGACTCCCTTCTTCTTCCTACCCCCAGATTTCCCCATTAAAAACCCCACAAAATCTCGCCTCTCTATTTATACACACACAAGCCTCAATATAACCAACTCAAAAATGAAGAAATCCGATAACTTAAACCAGCAAAGTTTGAAGCTTTTTGGAGTGTTTTTATTTGGTTTGTTTGTATCAATCAGAATTCAGTGAGTTTAGAAATGGGTACTTACTGAAATCACCGAGCTTGATAAAGCATTAATCTTTGAAGCAAAGCTCCGATTCTGGGTGGTGGGCTCGTTGGAGCCTCTGAGAATTTGGTACGGAGCGACTGAGGTGTTGGAGATAAAACCCTTATTAGATAGCTGGAAGCTTCACTGTGTGTGAACTCTTTTGGGCTCAAACCCTAGATTAGTTTTCGACTGGGATTAATAGTCTGTTGAGTGGGTCCCATTTTGATCAGAACATTTTGGACCGTCTGATGCTTGTGTTGACTCTTGGGGTTTTGACTATTTCTTCTTTATTGGATTTGTATGTGATGTTTTTTTCGCATTGGGTTATGAGTGTATCACCTCATTTACATCTACCCGTTGTTTCCGTCTTTCAAATTGTATCGTCTTCAAGGCCGGCACTAAGAGCATCTGCAGCGTGCGAGGAAACGGAGGACGTCCTCACCGTTTTCAGGTGGGGCCCGTCGAAAATCGGACGTCCTCAGCGAAAAGAGCGTGCACCGTGGCATCTAGGGAGGGTGGACCGCACGGCGACGAGGAGAACGTCATCGAGGACGTTCGCGAGGAGAACGCCGGAGAGGAAGTTCCCCTGGCGGAGCCCACGCTCGTGGGTGACGTCAGGCGGGAACAAATTTTTTTGAATCTGGCGCGTGTAATACACGCGCCAGTTAAAAAGTAAATTTTTTTTACCGGAACTTACCAGCCAATCACAGGCTGACACGTGTCAACTCCTAAAACTATTTTAAATAAATTATTTATTTTAAAACTTAAAAAAATCATAATAAATAGCTCGGACTTCCGAAAAATTCAATAAAAATACGGACAAGTTCATAATAATGTCCTCTATAACTTTCGTGAAGAAAATGAGTCAAAAATCATAACTTAAAAAAATGTCATTTTTGAATCGCGACGAAATAAAGAATCATAATAAACACGTTGTTATAACGAATGTATGCTCAACAAAAAACCTAAGTCCAACATGACTCGGATTATATTTAGCTCCGGGGGCGTTGCCCCCGAGCCCCCACCAGGGCGCGTTGCCCCTGGACCCCGACACGTTATTATTTACCACCGTATGCTACCGGCATACAAAATTGATTCAAAGCATATTAACGCGCGTCTAAATAGGACTTCCTATTAATTGGAAATTGGTTGAAAAATATTACCCAAAAATAAAAAATAAAAATTTTAAATAATAATGAATAGTAATAGGAAGTCCAATTTTTAGCACCGCTGCACGAAAAACAGGAATAGGACTTCCTATTTTGAGGAATTCCTCAAATGGGTGAGGAATTCCTCAAAATAGGACTTCCTCTCCATAAAACGGGTGCGGATGCTCTAAGAATTTGGGGGTAAAAGGTGAAATTTTTTTGGAGGCTCTCGTATTTTGAAATTTTGTTTAATATTTAGTTGTGGACGATTTGGAAGACATAATTGGAGGGCATGTTGGTGGAATCTGGCATATCTTAACCAAACCTTTTGCATGGGCTCGCCGTGCACTTGTATGGTCTGGAGAGGCTTACCTATCTTATAGTTTAGGCGCTTTAGCTGTTTTTGGTTTTATTGCTTGTTGCTTTGTTTGGTTCAATAATACCGCCTATCCTAGTGAGTTTTACGGGCCCACTGGACCCGAAGCTTCTCAAGCTCAAGCATTTACTTTTTTGGTTAGAGACCAGCGTCTTGGGGCTAACGTAGGATCTGCTCAAGGACCTACCGGTTTAGGTAAATATCTAATGCGTTCGCCGACTGGGGAAGTCATTTTTGGAGGAGAAACTATGCGTTTCTGGGATCTGCGTGCCCCCTGGTTAGAACCTCTAAGGGGTCCTAATGGTTTGGACTTGAGTAGACTGAAAAAAGACATACAGCCTTGGCAAGAGCGACGTTCTGCGGAATATATGACTCATGCTCCTTTAGGTTCTTTAAATTCTGTGGGTGGCGTAGCTACCGAGATCAATGCAATCAATTATGTCTCTCCTAGAAGTTGGTTAGCTACTTCTCATTTTGTTCTAGGATTCTTCCTATTCGTAGGTCATTTATGGCATGCAGGAAGGGCTCGTGCAGCTGCTGCCGGATTTGAAAAAGGAATTGATCGTGATTTTGAACCGGTTCTTTCCATGACTCCTCTTAACTGAGTCTTAACTGAAATAGAGATCCAATGCTTGAAGTAGGAATCAAATGGATTCCTATAAACCTAATACGTACGGTCGTATTTAAAAAGTATTCCTTTTTCCGTTCTTTGAAACTCATTTTTATCTTCTAATCTATTCTATTTTTTTCTGGCTCGGCTAAGTGGAATAGCCGAGCCGTTTCCGGGCAAAATGAATAAAAAAAATAAACGCACCAAATCTATTCACCGAGTAAAAGGAGAGAGAGGGATTCGAACCCTCGATAGTTCTTTGTTTCGAACTATACCGGTTTTCAAGACCGGGGCTATCAACCACTCGGCCATCTCTCCGAAAGAAAATTTCTATTTTCTTTTTATCCCATATTTGATTTTTATTCCACCCAATAGAAACTGAACATAGACATATGAGTTGATACTATTTCTATCTATAGAAACTATAGAAAGATATCAATATCAGGTGTGAATCTATAGGTCTATCTGTATATATCGATAATACAGATGCATGATCCAGCAAACATGTACCTTAGTTTTGTAAACAAAAAAAAAATGACCCTCGATTCCATGCCCGAATAAGGCGGTAAGGGGTGGTAATAAGTCATATAGAATCAACGATGGATTCATGGTAAAACCTTTCCATGATGCATTTTTTTATTTTTGGATGATAAAGGGATCAAATGGTATAATTCTTTTGTTGGTAGATTGGAGGATTAGAAACATGACTATTGCTTTCCAATTGGCTATTTTTGCATTAATTGCTACTTCATTAATTTTACTGATTAGTGTACCTGTTGTATTTGCTTCTCCTGAGGGTTGGTCGGGTAACAAAAATGTTGTATTTTGAATTAATTATTATATCAAAATGAGTAGATGGTCAAATATAATTTATCAAAATGCATTTTTTTTTAAATAAAATAAAATTGCTACATCAAAAATTTGTGGAACCTAAAAGCACTCAAGTAAAATTTGTTACTTATTGCGTATTTTAATATGCAAATGTGACCGTTAAGCTTGTATAATCTAATTTTTTAATCAAAATTTTATCAAATGAAAATATAGCCAAACTAATTACTTTATTGAATTTAACTTTGAACTTTCAGTCTTTAATTTATAATTTGTATTTGAAGCCACGATACGATGACAAGCAAACCAATGATTAACAAACATATATACTTTCTAACAAAAATAGATATAACACAAAAATTAGATCTAACAAGATTATTGCATAACCAACAAATTGAAAGAAAAGACAATAAAAAAATAAACAAAAACCCTATTTCCTTAAAATGAACAACAACAAAAAAACAAAAAATAATTGAAAAATATTAATTAAGTAAAGAATAATTATGATGGGAAAGTCGTGGGATTTGGTGATTGGACTTCGTAGGGCCCTTGGTTGGGTTCACTTGCCTGTTTTGTTTAAATGACATTTTTTGTTTTTTATTTTTTATTTTATTTTATATAGAACTAAGTTTAAATAATTTGGAGTTTTTTAGATTTTGGGCCCTAGGCGTGGACCTTGTCCGCCTTAGCCCAGGCCGGGCATGATGATCTCAATTACTTATGTCTAGAAGTCTATAACCCTGCTAAGTCCATAACATGGATATATAAGAACCTTATGATAAGTGAATCTTGTTTTTCTTGTTGTATATGAGACATTGGAGATAATTAATATAATTCGATATCAATTCCGTTCACCTGGAGGATCCCAACATTGCTGCCTATTCCAACTCTTTTGTGCCAAAAGTTCGAGTCTAATTGTTTATTTTCGAACGAAAGATGTGAGCACTTGTTATCTAGTTGACTTAAAATAGAGTTATAATTTGTGAAAAAAAACCCGTAGTTAGAACGGAATGTGAGAGATATAGAATTCATTGTGTATATACTTATATATAAAATTTATGAGTAGAACTATAAGAGTACGCCACATAAGGTGACATCTCATACTTGTATCATCTATTCGAGATAAATAATATTATTTGATGTCAATATTGAAAATCGTAGTAAAATTGTAAAAACACTAACGAATTATTAAACATAGACAATCTTGATTGCACTAATGTGCTTTAACCATATTCCACCTCATCCTCGCCAAAATAGTTTGACTTAATTGTTATTTATCAATGGTAATACAACTGTGTAATATTTGATATCGTCCGTGTCATTAATTTTTAGATTTAACCTTTATGAACTCCCCATAACAAATAGAGAGAAAAAAAAATGTATAATCATGCAATGGGTAAAGGGATCATACATTCTTAACTTTCATTTAAGTTATTAAGTAATTGGTTCTATCTTAAAACTAAAACACAAACTAAATCAGTTTTTTGTTAAATTCATACATCTAATTTGATGCATACAAAATTGCTCCACAATTTAGTAAGTGGGGATTGGGCGGGTACAATAACAAAATGGACGCGGGTGCAAGCCCATACAACTAAAATGTAGCGTAGGGTTACTTCTGGCCGAGTCTATAAATAGCCACACCATTTTCTACAGAGCTCATTGTGCCAACTGCGAGATGCGCCTCCATCTTCTTCTCTTTCTCTGTATCTCTCTCTCTCTCACACACACACTTTTTGATTATTAGTCTTTTGTATGATGCGAGTGTTTGATTTGTAACCTTTAAATAATTGAAGCCTCCGTTCTGAAAATCAACGAGGGACAATTTAACTGTGTCTCTTGCTTGGAAGAACATTTTTGGAGGCATAGTGAAATGGGCGAGTCATCGTTTCAGTCGTCGTGTATAGTAGGCGCTCTGATTGTTTCTCGTCTAAATTCTCTCTCTCTCTCTCCAAGTTTTAAATTTTAGATTCATTTTCTTTGTGAGGAAAGAGTGCAAATGATGTACACAAATTTTCTTCACTTTGAACCGATAGGAGTATTCTCTCCATGTGGATATTCATTCATATTCACTGATGCACTCTTCTCAGTTCTGATTTATTGTTTAATTTTTCGGCTTTTTGTTGTTGTCAATCTCTGAATTTTGAGACCATCTTTCATCTTTGCCAGCGAGCCTCAACATGTGAATTCTACAATGACAATTCATGGGTTCGATTCTGATTAACATAAATAATGGAGAATCAGCTAATAAGAATTGACATATCTGAGTCTATTTGGAGGATCATAACATGAACTATCATTTTTTAAAGAATCAGAATTCATTTATCTTTTTCTTGGTCCTTTTAGGCCGCTCCTTGACACCAAAAAAAAAATCAGATGAGGGAATAATAATACTAATTTCAATGAACCTAGATTCTAAACCTAAATTGGTTTGGTTTACTTTCAATACAAGAAAGAACATGATCTTCATCTATTGTTTATTCTACGGTTACTACTACTACTTCAGGCTGCAAGGACAAGAACTTTAATCGTTCCTTGACTATTTGCAGTTAATAACATTGGACTATCTCTTTTCCAACATACAGCACTGATGAAGTATGACCCTGCACCCAAATCTTCATCGTTTTCGCCTGATTCTGATGACCCAAATTTCTGCCAAGCCATCGGTTTTGGGATACCCTGCAAGTAATCATCAATGCCAAAATCATTAAATGTCAAACTGAAAAAAAGTGCTTTGTGAGAATGTACAATGTTTGGTTTCGAACCTTGTGATAAACAAACACTTCATTTGTCTCGCTGCCGCAAGCAATGTAGTCATTGTTTACTGCAAGTCCTACAAAGTTCTTCTCATTTATGTGGCCTCGATATGTACACAACTGAAGAAATGGGGTAAGAGATTAGCAAAAAACTAGATCACAGAAAGATGATGTTTCGAAATGCCAACAGTATCAGTACAGAACCGAGAATTGTGATAACTCACCGGCAACTTGTCCTTTACGTCCCACAATCGCAAAGTGCTGTCGGTGGATGCAGAACAAAGTTCATTGTTAGACAAGAATTTCACATATGAAACAGCTTTCCTATGCCCACTAAACACATGTAGTGGTTGGCTGACATTTCTCAAGTCATAATAATGAATGTGATGATCTGCAGAACCAACCTGCAATTGTCAAAGCTTTTTTAGGCCATTTGCTTCAACTATGTCCTCTTTATTTGATCCAATGAGGTTCAGGCATGAAATAGTAGGAATAATTTGCAGGTATCGAAAGCTTGTATGCCTATGTTAAGAAAGAGACATACTGCAACGAAGAAGCTGGATCCGGGATTATACTTGACAGAACAAACATTTGCCTTCATGTCGATGTTTAAGACACTTGCTTCTTGATTTATGCACCAAATTTTGACCTGTTCATTGAGCAAAGTACTTGAGCTGAGACCAGTTATAACATCTTAAGCAATCTCATACATTCCTGGCTAATCTATGGCTATGAACAAACATGTTTTAGGCCAGTAAGTCAGCTCCAGTTACCTTGCAGTCATCACTTCCTGACACAAGCATCGAAGGATCAGTGCTTGAGAAATCAACACTCCAAGCTCGCTTTTCATGTTCCTCATACTCCATCACACTCTGGAAGAAGACTGATGGTGAGTAATCGAATGGATGTTCTGTATTGCACTAGAGCTATTATGAAAGCAAGGAAAAGGTTTCACTACCTGACGAGTAGATACATCCCAAACTGTGACTATCCCCTCATAATCACTACTAGCAATCTGGTTTTTAGTGTATTTATTCCAGCTCAGGTAACTAAGTTTGGATCGTGTGGATATCTCTTCAACAGCACAATGCACATCCTCAGGTTCATTAACCACCTGCAAGTGATCAGAAAGCAACATTAATTTCTCAGAGCGCAAAGCCTAACCACAAATGACAGTTTATGGATGGAAACAGTGCAACTTGCGAGCATACGGTGCTGCTTACCGAGGAAAACTCAAAAACCTTGATGCACCGTGAAACCCCAGCAGTGGCGAACAATTCCTCGTCTCGATCAAATTCTATACTGCACAACATATAATTGGAACCTCAAATTATACCAACAGACTTGATCAAACTTGACATGTGAAAATTTCCGGATCAGTAATAATAGAAGAACAGAAGGAGAACAAAAGGAATGGCATGCCAAACTCACCTGGATACAATATTTGCAGAATGAAAGATATCACCCTGTCTCAGTTCAGATATGACCCTCATTCGACTGGTTCAAGCAACCAAACACAACTTGTAAGCAATTATAGCAGGACAGGGTTTACTAACAGAAACTAAAAACTGCATACTTTCAGAAGTTTGTACCTGTATTGTGTAAATCCCTTTAGCACAGATTGAAAGTCTTCAAGACCTGGATTATAGCCATCTATATCCATAGCATTTAAATTCCTCTCTTGCTGTTTGCCCCAATTTCTTCGCTTTTGCAAGTAACACTCTTCTAGATCGTTGAACTGTTGAAGAAATGGAACAACATGATGAATAACAATGACTCAGAAACTCTGACTATTATATTAGTTGCCTATCTGAACTGCGAACTCATTTGCATTAGCCTAACCACAAGTAAGGCAACAAAAATTTCTCAACACACATGTGGTAAGGGAATTATAACATGGCCAAGGGTCTTTAACATTCCACAACATCTGGCAAGGCTGTTTTTCCATGAACTTCAAATCAATCAACAACAAATAGCATAAAAGTCACTTTGAAAGATTACTGACCTGTGAGTGGACTCGCTTTTTCCTCGCTACCGCTAGAACTCGTTGTGGAGTAACAGACTGCACAGACCTCGTATGGTTTTGCACATCGTCATTTACATCAGCTCTATTGTTATGTATATTGATGGAACTCATCTGCGCTTGCACATATTGTGCACCATAACCAATGCCATTGCTCGGCTGATCATCAACGAGCATTCTCAGTCTTCCTGACCTCTCCTGTTGCTGCCTGTACAGTTCATTTCTACGTCTCTCCACTGCAATCACGTCATCCTTAATGCACTGTAGATCAGCTTGTATCTTCATCGCAAAAATAAAAATACTCATCATCAATTTGTGCACAAGCCAAAAACATATCCATCATCACACATTTGTAAAATGCATCCCTTATCTATACCTCATTGAGCTCATCAATCTTTTGCCTCCTCAGCGAACGCAAGAAGCAAAGCATGATCTCCATGCTCGACTCGGTCTCTTGTAGCTCCATCTTCCTCTTCTTCTCTTCCAAAAGCGACAACAGCCCTTCCAGCTCCCTAATCGACATTTCGCAACCCTGTCTAATTAATCACCAATCCACACAAGTCATTCAAAAATCTCACACAATACAAAAATTCCAAAATTTCACAGATCAAATTAAAAAAATAAAAGTGTACTAGCAATTGCTGACCTTATGCAATGTCTGCCGTAGATGCTCCAACGGCGATGACGCCTTCTCTATCCGATTCGCCAGCGATTTCTTCAGCAGCTACAAACAAAATAACTAATATGAATATGAAGTTTCACACACCTGCGAATCTAACGGCCATTGTTACCTTGTCGAGCAAGAAATTAGGGAAGATGAGACTGGTGGTGAGGTGGTGACCGCAGCAAGGACAGTCGCTCTTGTTCCGGAGATGTGTAGCGATGCAGTTGTGACAGAAGCTATGGCCGCAAGCGGTTAAGAACGCGTCTCTTATCAATTGCATGCATATCGGACACATCATATCACTATCTTTCTCCAACGCCGACGCCGCCGACGTCAGCTCCATCTTCGCCACCGTCGGAACGAGCTCTTCTTCTGCATTCCCCTCCATTGGTTGTGCTTTTGATTTCGAAATTGTGAAATGGAATTTTGAGAGGAGTGAGATTTGGTTTTGGTTGGTTTGGCAAATGAGGAGGAGGATCGGAGTTGAGCACTTGAGTTTTCATGAGTAGTCGTAATTTGCTTAGTGAGGTTTCAAGACTTTCTCCACGGCCTTGTGAGGGCGACAATAGTCCACGTAAAGCCGCTGCATATTTTTTATTTTTTTGAAAATATAAATTTGGTGTCAACCAGCGGGATTTGAACACGAGTAGTTTAATTATACTGTATAGTCTTAATCGGTTATTACCATTGGGCTTAATCAACATTTATTTAAGCACCGGTATCAAAGTTTCGGTGAGCCCAATTTACTGTGAAGGAAGATAAAAAAAAATTAAAGTATTTAAAATTATCAAATCTGAATGGTGAGATTAATATCGATTCACTTATTCCGAAAGTTATCAAGTGAATTGTAAATCAAATTCATCGAACGAAGATAAAATTTTAAAAAGCTATACGATTTGGACGGTGAGATGCTAGTTCAAGGTGAACCAGGTTGACTCAAGTCCTACTGCCAAAGTTATGTGCTTAGAAAATTCTATGGTGTGCCACAGATATTGATCATGATGTAACTATATAGTGAGTATAGTCCATACATACATTTGAAGTAAAAGTGGACAAGTTCATTACTTAATGCATCTAATTTGTCGTCTTGTCTTGAATTAGTACATAATGTACCAATCAAAAACTAGGATTATTGCTCTTTCTTTCTGTTTCTTTATAAATAGAGAGAGTAGTGTAGTTTCTGTAAACTATTCTTCTGGTTGGGAGAATCTTGTTAGTCGCTAAAGATAATGAATGAGTGTAGCTATATAAACCTAATGCAGATCAATTACAACCAGAGCTTAAAATAAAATGACAGGTAGTGCTTCAGTTCTTCGCATAAATACTGGTGGACCACAATCTGGTAGCATATGAAAGCTATGCTTACTCTCCTGTCTAAGTCGGTCCACATTCATCGATTAACGGATGAAATATGCTGGACCTATATCATTCTGTGTATACAAGCTCTTCTACGTACTACCATTTATAACTTCTAGCTAATGTTTTCCTGTTCTTCTGTTCCGTCTGTAACTGTTCACTTGGCTGGTTTCGTTGTAACGGATTTTGTTAGACAATCTACAATACCTTCACAATCTGTTTCTGTAACGACACAGACAGACTCATCTTCCAAGGAATCTTCTACGCGTGAATGAGGAGAGAAGAGGTTCCCATGAGTCTGGCAGGCTTTCATTGTCTTGCAGTGCTCAGCTTCATCATCTCTTATGTTCAGAAATACGTCATACAAATTATCTGAAAAGCAAACAAGAATTGACAGCAAAAAAATGCAAACCAGGTCATATTATGCTTTTGTCATTCATTCACTCACGTTAATATTATAATGATAGTGACCTAGATTCCAACTCATAATGTCACACAGTGTCAATAACGCTATAGTAAAAGGTTAAAAATTGAGTCAACTCCTAGCACAAACCCAACAGAATCAGAGTTCAAACTTACTGATTTTTGGCCTTCGAGAATTGGGAGCTCTGGAAGTTTGGAATTCATCTGAGAAAACAACATAATACTCAGAAGGATATGTAAACCTTGCCTTCCAATATTCAGAAACAAAGATCAAAGCTACAAAGACTTACCAAACAAGTACAAGTCACCTCCAGTGTAGTATTTCACAGCAACCTCAGGAGCAGGCAATTTCTTCAGATTCTCTACAATTGAGAAGAAAATAGTCAAAAGACCACATATCAGTGAGGTTGTGTTTGAGCCAAGATTGGACATTAAACTTGTTAAGGGATATTTTCATCTGAGTTTAGTGCTCAAACAACTTCAAATCCTACCTTCTTCAGCCCTGATAAATTTGTCGTAGGTTGAAAATGCATGGCCCTCTACACATTCAGAAAAGTGATCTGCACTAGTCATCAAACCGAATTCAGTACAAGAGCATCCGGAGATGAAATTAGAAGAGCAGACTAATTTGACTTGCCAACACAATATACAAAATAGAAAGACCAAGGATTCAACTTTATCATTACAATGTTCAGACCAACCGGAAGGTACAATCTTTAGGACAAGTTTGTATACTTCCATGATAAAATTCCATTTTGGTTTAAATGAGAGAGGATAATTGTGTCTAATATGCATATAGGAACCAACAGGGTGTTGGAAGGCAAGAGAGGACAAAGCCAAGAAAGTACAGTAGGATGATCATACTTACATGCCATTCTTGGGCTTATCAAATACATGAAGGCTGTCATAAAATAATAGAAGACGGCAATGTGCTGAGCCAGAAAGCGATCAAACCACCAAGCATTTCCCCCCAATTCCTGAAATTAGATCAGTTTGTTATTATCAAATCAGGGTAATCAAACAGCCATACAGGTGATATCAAAATTCAGATCAATCTGGATCTATATCGCAAAGATGGACAGCCAGAAGTAAATATATGAAGCTACCCTGATTTCACTAAAAGCTTTTACATGACAATTTCTGAGCAAGAGACTCATTTATTTGTCTTCTTTCATTGATCCTAAATCCTAATTCACTATATCCATGCTGTAGGACTCTACTTTCATATGAATATACAAGAACAAAATAGTGACGAAATTGCACAAGACTCAAAGGGAGCTCCTGAGCTTGTTATAGCAGCAGTAAGTTGTAATGATGACTTGTGCTGATGAACAAAGTGTGACGAGGTGACCAAACAAGATATACCGACAGAAAAAAAAAAAAGATCCTTACTTCCATGATAAGCAAGTGGTGCATCTCATTCCAGCTCTCGGCAAAATGCACTTTCAAATAATCTCTTCTTCTCCACCAGCCAAAACTCTCATACATGTGTAGAACAGACATGAAGGCTGCCACAAATATAAAGAGATGCCCACATGTCCAAGATCAAAATACTTGAGAATACTAATTAAGCAACTGAACAGGACCATCTTGATTTTCGATATACATTAGAACAGGTGAGTACAAAATCTCCACATATTTCCTAAACCGGTCATATGAACCATATTTCTCATAACTGATAATACACCACTCTTCAGCTTTAGATTACTTGACATGCAACATAACAATACCTATACTATACCAAAGTATTTCGATAACCTCCTATAAAAACAACCCATCATTTTATCACGGAACAACGCAAACTGAAGTGAAAATTCGAAAAAGGATTCGGATCACTCACCAAAGTAAGGAACCCTTGCAATAGTCTCCAGTACAAAGAACCTCGCATAATCACGGTCATGGTAAAGAGTATCAAGTATCTTAATCACTGTATCCTGAAATAATCAGCAGAACTAAATCACAATAACACCACCAACCAAATGACATTGATCCAAACAAAATGACGTCTTAAAACTAAGTTTCTCCAACCAATTAAGCTTAACTAAATAAACCAACACAGCTACAATCTCATCTCTTTCACACTATAGCTACAGTTAATTTCTAAAACGATCAATTCAACACCAAAAGAGTTGAAATTTACCGTGAGGAAAATGTTGATGGACTGTTCACCCTGGATAACCCATCTCTCAAAATCACTAGTCGACTCATTAGTAGTCTCTGAATTCTCCACACTGCTTGCTCTCACTTCATCACTAGAAGAAGTCTTGAACGCAAAAGACTCGTCCACCACAACTTTCTCTTCTTCATCTTGAAGCATAGTTGCATGAACTCTACACCAAAATCACAACAACACCATCAAAAACAAAATCCCAATAAAAAAAACCAATTGGGTACCTCAAAGATTTGATCTTTTTTTTCAAACATGCAAAGAAATTCAGTACCTGGAAAACGAGGGCCGTCGAGCTGAGATGATGGGATTAAATGGAAAACAATTCAAAGAGCAAATAGAAGATGGGTTCTTCAGAAAGGCTCTGCCTTTGAGATTGTAAGTTGAGGAGGTTGAGACTGCAAACACCGTCGAAGACAAAGTCACCGCTGCCATTATTCGCCGACGGGTTTTTTGTCGTTGCAGAAGAAGAAGTGTCAACCGCCAAAAAGAGAGAGTATAAATGGTGGAATTGGAAATGGTGGAGGTGGTGGTTTTGTTTTGGGAGCAAAATAGTGTCAAGTTGTTAGTTTGGGTTTGGCGAGGTGTGGGTGCATAAATTCGGGGTTGGCTTTATCTGCCTTTTCACTTGGTGCTTTTTGGTTACACGACACAAATAAAGTGTCTATATTTCCATGTGGTTATGTATGATATTCTATTGATCTATGGGCTTAGTTTTATGAGAGCTCTTGCAATTTTAAGACCCAATGGTGTATAGTTTGAGTAGATGGAAACTTGGGCTTCTCACTCCCTATGTGAATATTGTTGTTGAGCTCAAGAGAAGTTGACTTTTCATCAGATCACAATAGAAGACAGTCATGCATGCTCTAGTGGTCATAGAAATTGATTCTTTCTTCGTTCTTGTTCTATCAATCTACGTGAGATGTCCAAAACTATGATGGGGTTAATAGACTAGACGACTACACAGTCCACACAAGTGCATATAACATGGGAAGGTTCTGTGGTGGAAAGAAAAGAGTTGTTTAATATGAGTAATTCTACAATGTTTCATTCAATAATGCGTGTTCACTTTCATTAGTAAATTAACATACACAAGACGCATGAGAATAATGATCAAGACAAATTTCCACACCATGCACATCCAAGGTGCACTCGTTTAATACGATTCGATCACTGCTGCATAGAACATGCACTTATATAAGGTTTGGGAGGTGATTGTTAGAAAATATTTGGACTTAAACACAATTTGTGATGAACACTGATTATGCAATAAGAGCTTTTTAATATGACTCCAATTCTGATTACCTATATAGCTGTATATTGCTGATAGGAGTAGGAATCTCACTTCGTTAATACACCTGATTAAATACAAGATGTTGTGATGAGTTTAGGTCTCCACATTGAACAAGAATACAGCAGATATAGTCTCCTTATGGGATGAGAACATATCTGACTCTAGTCCCTATATAAAGAGGAGAAGTCCCTGGCCACAAACGAGTTTTTACACATTAAGGTTCTGCCCCATTACAGAAGTGTTTTTGTGTGTGCAACCAGAAGACGTTTTCTCAGAATTTGCAGCTGCAAATCAAATCAGAAGACATGGCTGATATGCTCCAGAGAGGATTAGAAGTACAAGGATCAGCATCAGGTACACTTTCTGATCCGACTAGGAAATTCCTTATTGTTGATCTTGGTTTCAGTTTTGTTTTGATTCAATTGTTGTTGTGAGTCTTAATATGTTAAGTACTGTTTTACATCAATTGGTATCAGAGCACAGGTACTCACAAATACAAATCAATTTCCTTAAGCATCAGTAACTGGTTTTTTATCTATCCGCCTTCTGAATGAAAAACCAAACCATATAAAATATGATCATGCTGTGTTGATGTCTGTAAACTAACCTTTTCATTCAGCGCTGTAGCAGAGGCAAAGGTTAGTGAATCTTGAGATGATTTCATATCTGTTACACCTAAATATACAAACAAAGTTATTATAATGAAAAATCAAGATCCTGGTATGGTATGTCTATTCTGTGTTTTGTTTGTTCTGATTGAAATCATTCTGTGTCATGGTGTCACTTGCTTTAGTACAATATATATCTCCCATATATTATGCAGTAAGCTTAAAATTAAAATTCTGAAGTATATTTTAATATTAGCATCAGGAAATATATGACACCAATCTAGTTTTGTGAAATTCATGAAAAGTAGTGTTGATTATGTTGCACAAAGCAACTGTCCTTACTATTTTGAAAACATTCAGCATAAAACTAAAACTTGTGTTGTTTCTTAAAATTGCACTTATATTGTGTTCTTCCAAAGAAGATGTTTACTGTGTAATCTTGAGACTCAAACAACATCACACATTCAGTAGATATCCATTGTGATTTCTGAAACTTTTAATCCAAAGATTAGATTGTTTTCACCAATAAAGGATTTTCTATTCTGATATGGTTTGATGATTAAGAACTTAAGCTGGTAAGTTTTATGTCACAAAGACATTACTTATCATGACTACAGCTGGGGAATTTTCAGATCATTAGCTAAATACTGTTATGATTTCATTTCTGGATTGATAGTATGATTGCTTATCTGATACGAGTATAAACATTACACACAATTTTACAGCATCAGCTTACACTTTTGTATTTTTATTTCTTCTTTTAGGAACTGTCATTGTTAATCTAGGACAGATTGAGATGTTGAATGGGAACAATTTTAAGAGGTGGAGGAACCAGGTTGAATTTTATTTATCTATGCAAAACAATAACTTAGATATGTGTTTAATGGAGGAGCAACCTGCTGAGCTACATGAAGGCTCCACCACTCAGGAGAAGACCTATTTCCGGGACTGGTATAAAAGCAATAGGAAAGCCAAGAGTGTAATCAGAACCACTATATCAGAAACTATTAGAGGGTCAGTTGAGGAACCTGAATTAGCCTGGGATTATTTGGAGACAATCTCAGAAAAGTTCATAGAGAGTGACAAGGCTGAGGTAGCTAGGCTGTCCAGAAAATTTAATGAGATGAGTTTTACAGGAAAAGGTTCAGTCAGAGAGCATATACTGGGTATGATTGACATCAACTCCAGACTTAGGGATCTCAGTGTAGGAGTTAAGGATGAACAGGTTGTGCACATGGCACTTGAGTCATTGCCTAACACATACAGTACCTTGAAAACTTCCTATAACACTTCAGATACCAAATGGAACCTGAACAAGCTCATCTCTATGTGTGTTGATGAGGAAGAGAGGATTAAGAAGGAGTCTGTGCCTACCTCTACAGTAAATCTGGTTGGAAAATCAGAAGGAAAAAAAGCACATTAAGAAGCTCCAAGTTAAGAAAACCACCTCTACCAAGCATACTGGAAAACCTTCAGACAACAAGAATGGGAAAACCTTCAAGTACAAATGTTTCTTTTGCAAGAAAACTGGACACATGAAGAAAGACTGTGCAGGCTTTAAAGCCTGGATGATCAAAAAGGGTGAGTGTTATCAAAATTCAGTGTTTTCTCTAGAAGTTAATTTCTTAAATGCTGATAGTCACACATATTGGTTAGATTCAGGCTCACCTATTCATATTACCACTTCATTACAGGGTATAACAAACAGGAGAGTGCCAAGGAGGAGTGAGCAGCATGTCTGCGTAGCCAATGGAACCAGGGTAGCAGTTAGATCAATTGGGACCCTGGAGCTTGATTTAGGACTAGGGAAATCTATTTTTTTGGACAATGTTTTCTTCATTCCTTCTTTAAAAAGGAACCTTATTTCTGTAGGTCTTTTGGTCAGTATTGGATGCAAACTTATTATTGATTCTAATGGAATAAAGTTATTTAAAGATTCTGAGTACATTGGTTGTGGTATGTTTTCAAATAAATACTTGAGATTGGAATGTTCTGTAATTAAGCAGGATGTACTAATAATTGAGAGTTCTGAAAACATTGATTCAGACACCAACAGTTTGAATAAAATCTCAGGAACTAAAAGATCCTTACTCAATAACAAGTCTGCTAACCTATGGCATAGAAGACTAGGCCATATCTCCAGAGAAAGACTTAAAACACTTGAAAAGAACAAAATTCTACCTGCATTGGATTATACAGACTTGAATGAATGCATAGAATGCTATAAAGGAAAGTTGACTCAATTCAGAAAGAAAACTGCAGAAAGAAGTCAGGAACCTTTACAGCTGATTCATACAGACATATGTGGTCCATTCAATCATAAAACACTTTGTGGAAATTTTTATTTCATCACCTTCATCGATGATTACTCAAGGTACTGTTACATCTATCTTCTATCTGAAAAATCACAAGCCTTGGAAGCATTCAAAATTTATAAAACTGAAGTTGAATTGCAGCTTGAAAGAAAAATTAAAATGATAAGATCAGATAGAGGTGGGGAGTTCTCTTATTCTTCACTCGAGGGAAGGGTAGGTACTCATCTTCTCCTTGTTGAACCCATTCAGAATACTTCTTAACCTTGTCCTGACTCTCTTGTTCGACAGGTCAAGACTTCTTTTCGACGGGTCGAAAATCTGTGTTTCTCTAGACAATAGTTTCTTCTTGACTGGTCGACTGTGAGTCTTGACCTGTCGAATTATGGGCAGCTTTTCTTCCCTTATTAATATCCAAATCCTTCCCAGTATGCTCTATATCCATGTCTATACCTTTCAAATCTTTTCTGGTAACCTCATGACGACTTATCTCATCATTGGAGTCCCAATCTTCAACCTCAACTATCGTGTCATCAACACTTATATCATTCCCTTATTCGACTTGGTCATGAGCATCCTTATGCCTTCTTGTGTTCACCTTCTCAAATTTGGGAGGATCATAGGCACAAGAGGTGTGTCTAGGTCATCTTCATCATCGCTTTCCACCACCGAGGAATCTTCATAGTTGACAAAGTTCTTCCCGGATCTCAAGACCGCCTTCATCACATTGACTTGGTGCTTGGGGTTCTTTGCAGTGGTGGAAGGGAATTCATGTTCCTTCCCACCTCCTTGTGTGGTGAATGCCTTTGCCAGTTAGCCTCACTTGGGTCTCCAACTTGTGGATTGCACTTTCACTCTCATTACAAAGTGCTTGATTCTCACTCTTCATGCTCATGAAAATTTCAAGATATATCTTCTTGTCCTCCTTTTGATTCTTGACAAGTTTGGAAAGCAAGTCATTCATAGTAGATTTTGGTGTTTCTAATTGAGGTGGTGGGCATGGTGCTGGAAGAATTGCGGTTATTGAGCTCTAGGCATAAATGGTGCTCTCAGTTGGTAAGTGTTACCACTCGAGACATGTGCAAATCCTCCACTAGGTATTCGTGCAAACCCGGGAGCTTCTTAATTGTTAGAAAACCCCTTGCTTCCACTTCCTGAAGCAACAAAGTTTCCTTAGTTGCCTCCTTGATTACTTCCTTGGTTATTCTAAAAATCTCCTCCTTGATTGTATCTTCCTCCTTGACCTTGGAAACCACCATTATGTCTTTGCAAACCTCCTTGGTTGTTTTGGTCTTGACTACCCCATGAGAAGTTAGGGTGCTTCCTCCAACCCGGGTTATAAGTGTTGAAGTAAGGATCATTCCTTGGTTTATCATAAAATAACCCCTTGCATCCCTCAATGATCTCCAAATAATCTTCTTGGTGAGGGCAACTAAGAGTCTCATGCACCATGCTCTTACATATCATGCAAGTCACTGTTTCTACACTTATCTCCGAGACTTGGTTGGCTTGGCCTTCACTCCAATGTAAAACATACTGAGCATGGCCAACAAAAGGGACCTTTTGCAAAGTACCTACAGGATTGTGGCATTAAGGCTCAATACACAACTCCATACAACCCACAACAAAATGGGGTTGCTGAGAGAAAGAACAGAACCTTGTTAAATATGGTGAGAAGCATGATGTGCACTACAGGTTTGCCAAGATTTTTATGGGGTGAAGCTCTTAAGACAGCAAATTATATTTGCAATAGATCACCAAGTAAATCTGTTGAGAAACCACCATTTGAATTATGGTGTGGAAGAAAACCAAGCCTTCATCACTGTCATGTATGGGGATGTAAAGCTGAGGCAAAAATACCAAACAAACTCACAAAGAAGTTGGATCCAAAAACAGTAAGCTGCCATTTCATAGGATATTGTGAAAAATCTAAAGGTTATAAATTTTATTCACCATATCACACTTCCAGAACCTTTGAAACAAATCAGGCAAAATTTTTGGATGAAGAATATTGTAATATAAGACCTGAGGACTTGTCTACAGCTCTTAATGAGATTACAGAAAGTATGAATATAGAATATGCCTTAGTTTCTATACCTCATAATGAAATGGGAAAAGAAAATGCAGGAACTTCATTTCCAGATCAAGCTCCAGAAGAACAAATACCTCTAGCTGATTTAGACCATATTCCAGCTCCCTTAGAACAGCCAGAAAATGCAGAACAACCTATCTTAGATGAAGTTCAGCTAAGAAGATCACAAAGAGCCAGAAAACCAACTCATGGACCAGAAAGTGATTATGAGATATACCTGCAAGAACTAGATGTCCTCACTGAAGATACTGATCCTCTAAGCTTTAAACAAGCCATTGAGAGTGATGAAGCTCATCACTGGCAAGTTGCAATGGAAGAAGAAGTCTTATCCATGGATGCCAACAAAGTATGGGAATTAGTCCAACCTGATCCTAACCAGAAAGCTATAGGATGTAAATGGGTATTTAAGACTAAGAGGGATGAAAATGGTGATATAGAGAGGTATAAAGCAAGGTTAGTAGCCAAGGGTTTTACACAAAAAGAGGGCATTGACTATACTGAAACCTTTTCTCCAGTGTCAACAAAGGACTCATTCAGGATTATCATGGCACTAGTTGCTCATTATAACATGGAGTTACATCAAATGGATGTAAAAACAGCATTTTTGAATGGAGAATTAGATGAAGTCATATACATGAGACAACCTGAAGGTTTTGTGGAAACTGGAAAAGAAAACCTGGTATGCAGACTTAAGAAATCCATATATGGATTAAAACAAGCTTCTAGACAATGGTATAAGAAGTTTGACTCTGTGATATCTTCATTTGGGTTTACTGAAAATATGGTTGATGAGTGTGTATACATTAAGACAGTAGGGAAAAACTTCATTTTTCTTATACTGTATGTAGATGACATACTGTTAGCCAGCTGCAATATCAGACTACTTAAGGACACCAAAACCTTTTTATCAAGCAATTTTGATATGAAGGACTTAGGTGAAGCCTCCTATATACTAGGAATTGAAATCAAAAGGGACAGAGCACAGAGATCATTAGGTCTATCCCAACAGAACTATATCTTAAAAGTTTTAAAAAGATTTGGGATGGAGACCTGTGCTAGAAGTGATACTCCTATGTCTAAAGGAGATAAACTGTCCAAGAACAAAGATAAGAATTCCAAAAATGGAGGGAAGATGAGTGATATGGACAGCAAACCCTATGCTCAACTCATTGGAAGCCTAATGTATGCTCAGGTCTGTACCAGACCTGATCTTGCATTTGCAGTAGGAATCTTATCCAGATTTCAATCAAATCCCACCCAAGAACATTGGATAGCAGGAAAAAAGGTACTTAGATACTTACAAAAAACAAAATCTCATATGTTGGTCTATAGACATGTGAATGATTTAGAATTACTTGGATTTACTGATTCAGACTTTGCTGGACACTATCCAGATTCAAAGAAATCAACATCTGGATATGTGTTCATGTTAGCTGGTGGGGCTGTAGCATGGAAAACCATGAAACAAAAATTAATTTCCACCTCAACTATGCAGGCAGAATTCATAGCTGTTTATGAAGGAGTTTGTGAAGGCTTATGGATTAAAAACTTTCTGTCACAAACTAAAGTGTTAAATTCAGTATTTTCAGCTGCACTTAGAATACATTGTGATAATGAAGCTGCAGTATTCTTTGGAAAAAACAGTAAGAGGTCCAACAACTCTAAACATATAGACCTTAAATACTACAGTGTAAGGCAAAGAGTGAAGCTTGGTGAATTGGAGGTTTTGAACATTGATACTGAATCACAACTTGCAGATCCATTTACTAAAGCTCTCCCTGTGGCAGTCTTTAAAAAGCATATAGAAAGTATGGGGATTTTACCTGAACTCAGTTCTTGAGTTCAGTGGGAGTATTAGTCATTTTTAGATTTCTTATTTTAATGTAAAGTTTATCTCTGAGTAGTTCTTTCAGGACATGTAATTCATTTTGACAAGTAAATAAAGAGATGAGTTTGTGAATTTGTTTCTGCAGTGTTTATGATGTTCTTCATTTTATTTTTGTGTGTTACAGGTGAGTAGCTATCATGTATATAGCATCAAGTTCAGTAAGACAGTACATTTACTCACAGGTTCTTTAGTTACTGTCATTTAGGATTCTGAGGTTTTCAGGATCATTAAGAGGACTATGGAAATGGATTGCAGGTAATATACTGTCCTTTATATTTTCATACTCATCACCAAGTAGCTTATGTGAATGCAGTGATCTTGATAGTGATTCCTAATCGGCTAGTTCTTCAAGAATTGGTTTGATTCTGAGTTCTACATTATTGCTGTGATTTGACCAAGCTAAGTGAGACATGAGTTTTGCAAAAGTTCAGTGCACACTACATTTGCTGTTTCAGTAATCATTTCAGTCTGTTATAGTCACATTCTGTGTTTAGTCCAAGTGGGAGATTGTTAGAAAATATTTGGACTTAAACACAATTTGTGATGAACACTGATTATGCAGCAAGAGCTTTTTAATATGACTCCAATTCTGGTTACCTATATAGTTGTATATTGCTGATAGGAGTAGGAATCTCACTTCGTTAATACACCTGATTAAATACAAGATGTTGTGATGAGTTTAGGTCTCCACATTGAACAAGAATACAGCAGATATAGTCTCCTTATGGGATGAGAACATATCTGACTCTAGTCCCTATATAAAGAGGAGAAGTCCCTGGCCACAAACGAGTTTTTACACATTAAGGTTCTGCCCCATTACAGAAGTGTTTTTGTGTGTGCAACCAGAAGACGTTTTCTCAGAATTTGCAGCTGCAAATCAAATCAGAAGACATGGCTGATATGCTCCAGAGAGGATTAGAAGTACAAGGATCAGCATCAGGTACACTTTCTGATCCGACTAGGAAATTCCTTATTGTTGATCTTGGTTTCAGTTTTGTTTTGATTCAATTGTTGTTGTGAGTCTTAATATGTTAAGTACTGTTTTACATCAGTGATCGATGTGATACAATCCATGGGCGGATCCAGCTCTATGGAAAGGGCTACAACCCACCCAATTAGTCAATCAAAGTCTCAATTAGTCAATCTTCGTCTGTCTCTCTCCCTCGTATTGGAGTTTCCCCTCCTTCGTCGGTGCACTTATGCTAGGCCAGGAATAAAGAGTCAATTTTCTTCTTTGCCCAAGTCACGTAACTATATATTCCTTCACACGTGAACTGCATAATTCGTTAGGTTTCTATAATAAACTTCCCTTATTATATATGTTTCTGTTAGATATCGGTTTTGTTTGCTATTATGAACAAAACTATGATCAATTTTGTATATTGATTTTGTTCCCCTTTAGATATCGATTTTGTTCCTGCACAGTACTATATATATTTGTTTGGTTATGTCCAATAATCGTTTGTATGTGAATGGGCAATATGAAAAACATGGTATCAATTTTTAAAGCCCCACTTTAGTTTCTTATAGTTATGTGATGAATTGGTTAGTTTTTGGATGTTTGGTAGGAACTGCAGGAATCACAATTAAATAAACCATTGGTCATATTTTGTTGTCTTTGTATACAATTAAATAATGAATGATTTAAATGTTCTTCGAAATAAGATATGAGGTATGACCGATGTCTATTTTAAAATAAAGTACACCAATTGTGTTGATAATGGTCTGATTGTTACTTTACAATAAAATAAAAAAATTATGCGTTGTAGAACATAACTCATTCTCTTTCTAAATTCTGGATCCTCATACAATCCCGGAGCCACAATCCTTAAAGAGAAACGTGTGCAGTTTCTACATTACTTTGACATTGGACAGATGTAGAATCAAGCGAATACCATTTTCCTGAATGGTTAGATTTCAATCAACCTCAGCCCTCCTTTTACAGATGTAAAGATCCGAAATGATGTTCCAATCATAACATGTTATGTGTCCACAACATGACTTCATTGATAAAAAAGAATAAGAGACTCGGAAACCACTTGTTTTATCCTAGTTGCTCAACACCTGTCTTGTGCCCCTTGATTCATGCAGATCTGACCAATATTTCACTAGACAAAATAATGCAAAGCTCCAAATGAGTCAGTGACTAGGATGAAGTTTGTGTTCATAACTATATTCTGGGGGCAAAGCTTAGAGCTTTACAGCCATGGAAGAAGATCAAAGGCAACCTATTCTACCGAAACAGAAATCTATCGAAGGGCTGGAGTTGAAGAGCTTCAGTTCCTGCCTCAAATGGGTCGGTGTAGATCAGTCCAATATATGGAGAACAAGTCTTTCGTGGTCCATTTTCTTCGTCTTGGCCATTGGAGTACCTCTTGCTTCACACTTTCTTCTTTCCTGTCCGAGTTGTGATGCGAACCACAGCAGACCTTACTATGTTCTTTCTCAGTTGTCGCTTTCCATGTTCTCTGTGCTTTCCTTCATCAGCCTCTCCTTATGGACTCGTAAACTTGGCCTCAGAAGGTTTCTCTTCCTTGACAAGTTGTGGGATGCAAGTGAGAGAGTTCGTCATGGATATAAGCAAGAGTTTCAGGTATGTTTGCTTAGGTTACACTTATCTGTAAATAATGCAAAGGAGGGTCTAATTTAGCATGGTTCATTTGCTAAGTTATGAAGGATATGTGTAAAGTGTTATGTTAAACAAAAAGAAGGTAGCTCATGTGATAAGTTGTACTGAAAAAATTAGTACAAGTCAGTTTTCAGAAGCTATAAAGTTGTAGTCAAGGTTGTAAATAATAATGTGTGGTCCTATACAGTGAGGTACCTTCGCCTAGGAAGAGTCTAGGCAGCTCTAGTCGCCGCCTAATTCTCCAAAGTTGCTCACATTCTCCGCGGTAGCTTTCTAGACTTTCGTTTAGAACAATTGTTGTAGTTGCTTATTGTTCAAGTCCAATTATGGACTTTTAAGTCTTATTTTGTGATTTATGGATGCTAGTAATTAAAGAGTAAAGATATATAACTGCTTTTTTCTCAAGTTGACCTAACACAAACAGGGCCTTATTAGATCATTAAAATTTGAGCTCTGATTCTATATGATTTCTCTATTGCAGAATTCAATGAAGCTCCTATTCTTGCTTGTCTTCTCCTGTTTTGCAGCAGAGTGTGTCTACAAAATATGGTGGTATGTCTCGGGAGCCACAGAGCTACCATACTACGGTAACATGTACTTAAGTGGCACAATCCTATGCATGTTGGAGCTGTGTTCATGGCTATATAGAACAACAACTTTCTTCCTGGTGTGTGTTCTGTTCCGGCTCATTTGTCATCTCCTAATACTGAGAATAGAGAGTTTCGCACAAGTTTTTCAGAAGGAAACTGAGGTGGAGACAATAATGTTGGAGCACAACAAGATCAGAAAGACCCTTCGGATTATAAGCCATCGGTTTCGTCTGTTCATCTTGATCTCTCTGATCATGGTTACAGCTAGTCAGCTCGCCTCTCTTGTCATGGTATTCAAATCAAGTGCTCATGCTAATATCTTCAAGGCAGGAGAACTTGCGGTAAGTTCATACCAATTAATCACTTAGTGTTAGAAACACCAAAATTAAGTGACACATTATGTAGTGCTTATCAATTCAAAAATGTGGTTGCAAATGTTGGTAACGCTTTTGTTAGAAGCACATGCATAAGTGTTTTTGACACTGCCAAACATGCCCTAATTAATTGATTCTTGTTTTGGTCATCATGGTGCAGTTATGTTCTATAAGCCTAGTTACTAGTCTGTTCATATGCTTAAGGAGTGCAACCAAAGTGACACACAAAGCACAGGCAATTACTGGACTTGCTGCAAAGTGGAATGTATGTGCCACAATTCAATCTTTTGATTACAACGAAGCCGAGACGCCAATGATACCTCGGCAGGTTTCGTCTGATCATGATGTGTTTCCTTTCGGAGCTGATTGCACATCAGACGATGAAGAAGTTGGAGACGACGACGACGAGCTGGACAACACCAAGTTGATGCCGATTTTCACAAATACAATCTCATTTCAGAAGAGACAAGCCCTTGGTTAGTAATAAGGACACATATAAATCACTTATAAGCCTTCATATAAATCACTTATTCACATTAGTGTTCTAACTAACGAGGTGGCCTTTCTTGTGCAGTGAAATATCTGGAGCATAATAGAGCGGGAATTACAGTGTTTGGGTCCATGGTGGACAGAACATGGCTTCACTCTATTTTTGCAATTCAAATGGCTCTGTTTCTCTGGATGCTTAACAAGACAATTGGTACTATTTAGTTCATGTATAGTACAAAAAGAGAGTTCTTTGTATTTATGCCTTATTATTACATGGTGATTCAAATTGTAAGCGCTAATTAGCGGTTTTATGGAAGAGAGATTCGAAATTGAGACTTCGAGTTCTAGTGTAAATTGTTGCACCATATTAGTTAAGAAATGATGTTTCTTATTCATGTAAATTCTTATTCTTGGACACACATTATACAAACAATGGAATACTGTTTTAACTTTAATATATGCATCATAAAACATCAATCTTCTTTTAGGTAATCTTCTTCTCCAAGCATCAGCGACCCCCTCCAAACGCTGGAATTCTGCACATTACATTTGTAAAGCTCATGATAAGTAGAACTATACATGTTTTTACCGGATTACGCGGGACGCAATCTAGTAGAAGCAAGTACGAGCTCCTTCCTTTTCGTGCGAACGCTTGGGCTGTTCGGATGGCCGGGCGCTTCCTCTTCCTCTCTTCGGGTCTTCAGGTGTTCGAGTACGCGTGTTCGGGTGCGGCTGTTAGAAGAATACAACGACAAACAAACAATCAGATGGTCGAGACAGGGGTGACCTGCCTTCAACGCTCCGATGCCTAAGTTAGAAGATGTATTGGATATAACAGTCAACTGAACGTACGAAGAAGTATGTTGGAGTGTAATGTTTGGATTCAAATTGATTGACTTGCCTTACCTGTAATAAATGCCCCTTTCATATATATGTGGTCGAGTTTGCTGCTTACCTGTGTTCCTCGATGTGGGACTGGTTTTGCACTTGCTGTCATGTGATCCGTGCATTCGGATGTGCGCCCCACGGGCGCGTGCGCGCTCAGATGAGGTCGGTCTTGTGAGCGGAGTTGTAGCCTTCCTGGTGGTTTTTCGGGCGATCGGGTAGGTGTTGATTACCTGTTTAAGTGGATAAGTATATTTAATCGGAAAACTAATGATGCTATACTAACAAGTCCCTCAAGTCCCCGAGTCAAAGAGAGCTTTCTTGACTGGGGAGTTGAAAAAGGGTTCGTGCCATTAAACAAGATACTTATCTGATTGAGCAGTGATGCGTGGTCCTGTGACCCCCAAGTCCCCCAACTCTCCGGTTAAGGAAGGGCTCACATGACGGAGTGGGCACCTGTACGTCTGATAGTGTACCTGTTTAATGCGGTCCTGTATCCTGGGCCCGGCCTCCAAAAGAATCTTGCTATTTAGAGCCGCGCGCCCGTGGAGTTTCCCTGGTGAACACATGGGTGCAAAACAGATATATAAGTATGCGAATGCGTGAATGTATGCTATGATGCGTGAATGTATGCTATGATGCGTGCATGTATGCGAATGTATGTCGTAACGCCAACGTTGGGATGCCGTTGCGTACGTTTGTTGCTCATAATCGTAACGCCAACGTTGGGATGCCGTTGCGTACGTTTGTTGCTCATAACCGTAACGCCAACGTTGGGATGCCGGTTGCGTACGTTTGTTGCTCATAACCGTAACGCCAACGTTGGGATGCCGTTGCGTACGTTTGTTGCAGCGCTCACGGAGGGACGGACCGCATGCCCGTGCCGCTCATCGGTCTTAGCGCGCGCAAGGAGGGGACGGACCCCGTGCCCGTGCCGCCTAATCCGGCGATTCGATCGTTAACGTTACGCGCACGGAGAGGAAGAACCCCACACCCGTGCCGCCCTTCTGTCTTAACGCTCGCATGGAGAGGACGGACCTCATGCCCGTGCCGCCTAATCCGGCGAGTCGATCGTTTACCTCGGAGTGAGGTGCCCCATGCCCGTGGTGGAGACTTCTTCGTTTAGCGCGTGCGCGCAGAAGGAGAACACGGGCATTCGTCGTCTTCCGGGATGCGTAAATGGTGTTGCATTAATCTGGTGGGGTGGTGTTTGATTGCCTGTGTGGCTTCTCGGGCACATGGTCGTGCGGGTGATGCGTGCGCCAGTTCGAATGGCAGGAGGGGTGACGTGTGTTGTCTTGCCTTGGGTGGAGTGATTCTGTCTGACGAGGTGCTTGAGGTGACATTCCTATTGACTTCTTCTTGGCAATCGTTGTGTAATACATGCTAGCCGTAGTAATTAATGCTGGCGTGCTCTGGGCATTAAATGCTGATGACGTAGTAACTGCTCGAAGGTCAGGCGTCAGGCACGTGGGAGCGTGGGGTGTTGCATGGGTGACACGTGGCGAGAGGTGGGAGACCGTGCTAGGGTTTTGAAAACGAGGCGGGAAGCTGAAAGGTTAGCGCGGTTACTTAGGTGAGTAAGTAAACCGCCTCGAGGCCACGTGTCACCATCTGACGGTGGACACGCGAAAATGAACGGCTGGCGTTCGATGGTGTGTTCCGTGTGATCAGTATAAATAGGGCCTCTAGTGTCGTCTTCCTCATCGCTTTTGACATTTACTGACACTCTGCAAAAACTTTTACTCTGCGCACTGCTCATCTTGTTCCTCTGTTTGTTGTTTCTTGCCGGAGTTTAACGTCGACGTCTTCTTTCAGCCGTAATCTTCAACTTGGTGAGGCCCTTGAACTTGTTTTGGTGTTTTTCATTCTGTTTCTGTGTTTTCTTCTTGATGCCCGCCTTGATGATCTTGTTCGCTGCTTCCACCTGTCTGTTTGTTTGAGGGTGCGCTGGTGAAGCGAACACGAGATCCATTCCTTGTCGTTTGCAGAAGGCCATGAGTCGAGGGTTGTTGAACTGTGGCCCATTGTCCGTGATGATGCTGATCGGCGTCCCGGCGCGGCCATGAGTCGAGGGTTGCAGAGGAAGCGTTCGACCTTCTCTGTCGTGATCTTTGCCATTGGCTGGGCCTCGATAAACTTCGTGTGGTAGTCAATGATGACGATCAGGTATCTGTACTGCCCCTTCGATTTTGGGAGCTCCCCGATTAGGTCCAGTCCTCACTATGCCAATGGTACGGGCGACAGGAGGATGGACAGTGGGGGCGTACTCCACGTTTACTTGAGGGCGTACTCCACGTTTACCCCTCATGGCCCGGTCAGGATGATCCCGGCGCCGCTCACCTTCTTCGTGCAGGATCCGTCGACGTAGAGGTTCCACTCCGACAATGGTCTTTTCTTGACCTCCGGTTTGTCGGATGCCTCTACCGTCGAGCCGTCGGGTGCGCCGACCGTCGTTGCCTCGGCCTCGTGTATTCGGCGATAAAGTCCGCCACTGCCTGCCCTTTGATTACCGTTCGGGGTTTGTACTGGAGGTCGAATTCGCTGAGTTCAATGGCCCACTTCGCCAGGCGGCCACTGTGGTCGGGCGATTGGAGGATCTGGCGCAGGGGTACGTTCATAAGGATGTGGATGCTGTGCGCTTGGAAGTATGGCCTCAACCATCGGGCGGCGGTGATGAGCGCGAGCGCCATCTTCTCGACCGTCGGATATTGGGTCTCGGCGCCCGTCATGCCCTTTTCTGAGAAGAAAACGGGCAGTTCCGTGCAGTCATCATGGTGGACGAGGGAAGAACTGACGGCTGTGAGCGAGGCAGCCAGGTATATGTACAATATTTCCCCCTGGATGGGTCTGGAGAGGAGTGAGATGGAGGCCAAGTACTTCTTGATATGAAGGAAAGATGCCTCTCATTCGGACGTCCATGCGACCTCCCGTTTATTCGTCGTTCGGAGGGCCTTGAAGAATGGGGCGCACCTGTCTGAGTAGCGGGATATGAACCTGTTCAGTGATGCGAGCTTGCCCGTGAGGCTCTGCAGGTCTGCCTTCTTGACCGGTGGTTTCATGTCGATGATCGCTTTTACCTTGGCGGGCGCGGCTTCGATTCCCCGCTGACTGACGATATACCCAAGGAATTTGTTGTTGGTGACTCCGAACGTGCACTTGGCCGGGTTCAACCTCATGCCGTTCTTGATGAGGATGTCGAGCACAGTCCCCAGGCTCTGGACGTGGTCGACCGCCTGAACGCTCTTCACCAGGATGTCGTCCACGTACATGTCCACAATCTTTCCGATCAGGCCATGAAACATCGCGTTCATGAGCCTCTGGTACGTGGAGCCAACGTTCTTCAACCCGAACGGCATAACGACGTAGCAATACAGGCCCTTGTCTGTGACAAACGTCGTCGCCTCCTGGTCTTCGGAGTCCATGAAGATCTGGTTGTAGCCCGAATATGCGTCCATCATAGACATGAGCTCGTGCCCGGCTGTCGCGTTTACTAACTGGTCGATCCTTGGTAGAGGGAAGCTGTCATTGGGGCACGCCTTGTTGAGGTCGCTGTAATCAATGCACATCCTCCATTTTTTGTTGCTCTTCAGCACCATTACAGCGTTGGAGATCCACTTCAGATAGTCCATCTTGCGGATGAACCCGATGCCCAGCAGTCGGTCCACCTCCTCGTGCATCGCCGCGTAGTGTTCCGCCTTGTACGCTCGTCGCTTCTGCTTTACCGCCCGGGCGCCGGCGCTGACGCTCAGCTTGTGGGATATGATGTTTGTGCTGATCCCGGGCATGTCCTTGTAAGACCATGCGAACACCTCCTGCTTCTCCTTCAGCAGCGTGATCAGCCGCTCAGCTATCGCGGGAGCCAACGATGCTCCAATTTGGACCGTCCTCTCCGGGTGTTCGGAGGATAGCTGAATCGTCCTCAGCTCTTCGCGCTCGGGGACGGGCGATACTGCCATCAGCCCGTCGCGCGGGTTATCCGGTACCTCCGTCTCTGGTGCCGACTCTTTCATGGCGAGGACCTCCTGTCTGTTCCGGGGCTTCGTCGCTTCTTCATAATTGTATCCCCGGACGTGTCCGACCCCGTGCTTGGTTGGGAATCGTCCCAAGAGCATGTGCCCCGCAATGATCAGCTTCAACTTGTTGATCCCTGGCCTCCCGAGTCTGGCGTTGTATGGGGAGGGGGTGTCCATGACGATGAAGTCCGTCCGTATCTCGCTTTTCGGGGAACCGGGGGCGCCGATTCCGACCCGAACGTTGTCGCTCCCAATCGGGTACGATGTTTCGCCCGTGAAGCTGGCGATGCACTCGTGGTCCTGCGTCATCTTGTATGCGGGCCTGCCGAGCGTCGTGTACGCATCCATGTAGATTACGTTCACGGACGCCCCATTGTCCACCAGCACCCTCTTCACGAGGAATCGGTCGATGATTGCGTCGATCACGAATGGCAGGGTGCTGTCCATCGGGCTCCCTTCTTCGTCCTCCGCCGTGAAACTAATGGTTGACGGCTCCCTTCTTCTTGCCTTGGGCGCCCTTCCTGCCCCGATCGTCAGCACTTCCCTGCTCGGGCAATCGGGCGACAACGTTCCCTCCTTGCGTTTTCCCCCTGATATCGTGCTGATAGTCCCCCGGGTCTCGATATTTGCCTCGCGCTGTCGCTCTTCCGCCCTAGGAGGGGTGACCCGTTCGTCCTTCTGCATATCCGTGAGGACCTTTGTCAGCATGATGCAGTTGTTGGTGTGGTAGGTGGCGGTGTTGTGGTATTCGCACCAGATGTCCGGGATTCGGCCGATCGGGGCCCTTGCCTTCGACATGTTGTTTGGCGGTGCAATCTGGCGTCGGTACTGGCGGAGCGGCGGTTCGTTTGACTGCCGGTTGATCTCATATACCTCCTGGCCCGCCGGTCGGTACCGTGGCGCTGACGGTAGACGGGCTTCCTGTGGTGCTGATCCCCTCGCCTGGTTGTGGCGGTTGTTTTGATAGTTGCAGGTGGACGACCTCTGATGATTCTGTCCTTGCGTGTCTCGACTCCTCTTATAGCCCCCGGTTAGCTCTTCGTCGTCCGCGGGTTGTCGCGGTTGAGCGCTTGCCTTCTCCGGTCTGTTAGTGCTAGACTCGGAGGTGGACCCGTACACTCGCGTCTCTACCAACGCCTTCTGTATGATCAGGTCCATGATATCGTCGTAGTCGAGATATTCTTTTCGCATCAGCTTCTCTACGAATGGCGTGGCGAGCATGTTGTCCATCAGAGCTATCTTGGCCACTCACTTGTCCAGTTCCTGCATGTGCTCGCGAGCGTCCTCCACCGGTTTATGTAGCTCGACAGGCTCTCGTCCCTCCCCTGGCGGACCTTGAGGAGGATACCCGTAGTGTTGTACTTTCCTTGGAGCCTGTACCACTTCTAGAAGCTCTCCGCCAGCTCGAGGAAGGAGTGGATGGAGCCTGGCGGGATCTCGTAGAACAAACTCCGTGCTTCCTCGGTCAGCGTCTCCTGGAACAGGAAACACAGGGTCGGGTCCGAATATCTGGTCCCGTCAGTGGTGGATCGAAATTCATCGATGTGCGTACGGGGGTCCCCACTCCCGTCGAACCGGGTGATCTTCGCCGTCTTCGCGTGGAGGTATCTTCCCCTTTCTAGTATACGCGCCGAGAACGGGCTGACCCGGGGGGTGAACGTCTCGCCCTGCCCGGCAAGCTTGTCTTTCCATAGGCGCGATACTTCCTCCGCCAATTCTTCTATCCTCCGGAGGATCCGGGTGTTGTCCGTCGGGGGTGGCGATTCCCCTACTGGTGTGTCACTTGCGTTCGTCTCCTGGGTATGCATGTGGGCTTTTGGTTGGTGGTGTTTGTACGAGGTTTGTAATTTGTAAGGTTCCCACAGACGGCACCAACTGTTTCTACCAGATTACGCGGGACGCAATCTAGCAGAAGCAAGTACGAGCTCCTTCCTTTTCGTGCGAACGCTCGGGCTGTTCGGATGGCCGGGCGCTTCCTCTTCCTCTCTTCGGGTCTTCGGGTGTTCGGGTACGCATGTTTGGGTGCGGCTGTTAGAAGAATACAACGACAAACAGACAGTCAGATGGTCGAGACAGGGGTGGCCTGCGTTCAACGCTTCGATGCCTAAGTTAGAAGATGTATTGGATATAACAGTCAGCTGAACGTGCGAAGAAGTAGGTTGGAGTGTAATGTTTGGATTCAAATTGATTGACTTGCATTACCTGTAATAAATGCCCCTTTCATATATAGGTGGTCGAGTTTGCTGCTTACCTGTGTTCCTCGATGTGGGACTGGTTTTGCACTTGCTGTCATGTGATCCGTGCATTCGGATGTGCACCCCACGGGCGCGTGCGCACTCAGATGGGGTCGGTCTTGTGAGCGGAGTTGTAGCCTTCCTGGTGGTTTTTCAGGCGATCGGGTAAGTGTTGATTACCTGTTTAAGTGGATAAGTATATTTAATCGGACAACTAATGATGTTATACTAACGATTGAATATATATACACGGAGAAACCAGAGAGGGAAAGAGAGTAGTTAATTACGAGCTGCAGTCGACATTAGGATCAAGAGAAATAGGAATTTTCACACCACAAGCTTCAGGGATGTGTTTGGTTTGCCAGGGTTGATTTTGACGCCGGCGCCAATAGCCTTGTCTTTCAAACACCGAAAGACTCCTACTCTTCTCTGTAGTATCAGCTTGAGAAACCACGAACTTGATACCTGCACAACACATAGCACCTGGTTCACTGTGCCGGGGCCCAACACGATCAAAGCACAAGGAATCAACTCCATCAAGGCTTGTTCGCAGCCTCCGATGGCCGGACGTGTGTTGAGGACGATGGACATGATCATCAGCCCTGCGAAAGCCATCGTTTGCTTCTCCATGCTCAGTTGCTATTAGCTGATACTCTGTTTTGGAAACAGAGGAGTTCCATTGGTTTGGTTTGGGATGCAAAACCTCGAGGATTGTGTGCTTCTTATATAGGATAGATGCCATTGATGAGATGAGATTTTGATCCTAATTAAAAGAAGCTTTTTCCTAATTTGCAAAATTTCGTCTTCATTTCTAATCGTCCACATACGAAAAGAGATTTCACACTCAAAAAAAGCAGTTCTTCTCTGTAACGCATGATTTTTATCCAAGATAGCATTTAACGTATCATTTCATCTGCATGGAAAACCACGGTATCTCAGCTTGAAGACAGTAGCATAACCTTTTACGTTCTTAGCTTGCTCAAACAAAAAAAAAAGACATGTTAATTCTCTAATAAGTTAGCCATATTTGGTATATTTGGTATATGATACAGTTAAATCTCTATAAATTAAGAGTATTATGAGACCTTACGGGAGGTCAAAATTTATGGTCTTACATCTTATGTGGTATTATATGTGATTATATTAGTAATTCTTTTTATATTCGGAATGCCACATCACAATAATACAATACTAATCTTATCATTCCATATTTTAATTTTGATTTTTCATTTTGATATATTAGTTTTTACAATCAATTTATTATACTCAAAATCAGAGCTAAACACTAATAGAATCCATGTACATTCTTGGAACAAAACTCAGAAAACTGGATAACTCCTATCTCGGATACAACAAGGTATATATCTCATATCTCGTATATATCAAATTTATGCAAATATGCATTCTACGCACACAACAATGTACATTCAATTTGGATGTTGTCTGATCATAACTTCATAAGCTTCGTTATCATGATGTATCCCACACCAAACAAGCATACAAACCTTCTACACTATTTCTCGTCACGCTATATTTAACTAATTTAAGCTATGCTCTTTGTCAATTTGATTTGAAGAAAAGCGGTAGCCAAAACTTTTGATCAATTTGTACCTCAGTTCACGGGTTCGAACAATTGAGAAACTTAGAGCATATGCACTTATGAAATGGGTGAGGAATGGAATTCTTTTCTAAAATCCTCAAATACGAAGTCTAATTTCGGTTTTGCGTGCAGCGGTGCCCTAAATAGAACTTCCAATTACTATTTATTATTATTTAAAATTTTAATTTTTTATTTTCCGGTAATATTTTCAACCAATAACTAGCCGACACGTGTCATCTGATACTTGTCATTATTGTCTGAAAAAATAGACGTGTGTTAATATGCCTTGAATTATATTATGATTTTTGACTTATTTTCTTCACGAAAGTTATATAGGACATTAATATGAACTCGTGCGTATTTTTATTGAATATTTCGGAGGTCTGAGCTATTTATTATGATTTTTTGAAGTTTCAGAATAAATAATTTATTTAAATTATTATAAATGATCAATATTTCTCAACCGTCGGATTGAAATTTCGAATGAAAATCTACGGCCCAGATCGATCTAGCCGTTGGAGTCAGCTGCCCCGCTTTGCCACGTGTCGCCGTTTGATTGGTGAGTTAATTTTTTTAACTGTTTTACGCATGTGTATTACACCCCACGCCGAGTTTTTTAAAAAAATTACACCTCATCCTAGCATCACCCGCGTGCGTGGGGACCACCAGGGAGGACGTTCTCCAACTTGGTCGATTTGAGGACGCCGGCAAGGACGTTCCCTCGGTCAATGTCCGGTCGCAGCTCCAAATCCCTCCTGCTGCACCGTTTCTCGACGTCGGACATCCTATTTCGGCGGGCCCCGGCGAGGACGTCTTGAAATCCTCCTCCCATTGCATATGCTCTTAGTAGAAACTCTAGTAATTATCCAATCTAATGCACAAGTAAAATATAACACTACACCACCACTAATTAGCTAACCTCAGTTCACGGGTTCGTCAGTTTCCTCCTCTTCTTTTTTCCTGTTAATCTACGTTTGTTTTTTTCTCATTGTTGTTATTAATCTAATATAAAATATAGGCAATTTCTCTAACCCTTGGATTACACAAGGATATGATTGAAATTTACTTATTATGAAGTGACAATATAAATATAAGTGAATTAAGCAATATACTTATGTGGAATGTCACATAAGATGTAAAGGTCATAAATTTTGGCCTCACATAAGGTCCCAAATCGTTTTCTATAAATTAAAAGCTTCGGGACTGATAAAATTTATTAATTTAGCGAGATATTAAATTATCGATAAATTATATTAATTTATAAAACTATTATTGTTGTACATTTTTTAATCTACGTCATTTTTTTGGATAAGGCTATGGTATGGAGGCTCTACCATAGAAATTTGTTTACAATTAGTTGAACAAACTACAAATTACTGAACTAGAAATTACAATATTTAGAACAAATTTATGACCATTTTTATATCATTTAAAGATAATTGGACAAAAATACAATAATAACAACAATTTGTTTTCAAATTTGTAAAAATGTGTTTATTTGAATAATTACTTAAATTTGAAAAAAAAATACATAAAAGAGTTCTCATTTTACAACATAACAACAAAATTACTAAATAAAATCTCGATAGATGCACCATACCATAGAATTTCCTCATTTTTTAATTTATTATGTATACATTATTAATTGTGCTATCAAAGACAACACTAGAAATTCTTACTGTGTTAAGAAAAGTCATGAGTTTCAAGGAGACATCAATTTCAAGAAACAACAAGACATAATTGAGTCATTTTTTATGAATATATCATAAATGAATAATTAATTATACCCTATGTATTAAGGTATTATTAGTTTATATATTGCATGAGGTCTATAAGAATTCTCGAAATTCTATTATCTTATCAATTTAATAAATTATTAATTTAACACGTTGTTCCCAAGTCGAGACCTGCAAAAATATTATTTTAACGAAATGATTAATTAATCGAGTATTAAATTATCGAGGTTCTAGTATAATTGTCAACCGAAAGATCACACAAAAAATATAATAAAATCAGAAATGATGAAATCATCGGTTTCTATTAATCCAATTCAAAAGACTGAATACTGGTACATTCCATAGATATAATTAGATGCAAGATACAAGGTAATGAGAGCATGTTATAATTTCTTGCATCATATATGAAGCATTGATTTGGCTGTTAGTTGTAGACTATAATTTCTTACAAGGTTATTCCTTCTCCAAATTTGTTGTGCATCATGTTTGCCTCTAAAACAAAGGAATTTTGCACAAAAACAAATACCTAGTTGAGTTAAAAATCACATATGTAAATTTCAATGATACATGTGAAAAGAGAGAGCGAGAGTTCTTACGAGCTACAGTTAATGTTGGGGTCAAGAGGAATATGAAAGATGACTTGCAGAATTGAGTAGAGCTGGGACCAGTTCGGTTCCATCTATTATTTTCAAGAACCGGAACCGTTCAATATACATACGGTTCGGTTCAATGTAGAAATTAAATGTTTTCTTGTATAATTTAATGAATCCATTTAAATATGACATATCAAACTCAAAATTCTATATTAAAACTTGCTTTGAGGAGAGGGAGTGGATTATAGTAGGTGAACAATAAATTTTAGAAATATACAAAATTAAATATTTTCTTGTATAATTTAATGAATCCATTTAAATATGATATATCAAACTCAAAAATTCTATATTAAAACTTGCTCTTTTGGGAGTGAATTATAGTAGGTGAGCAATAAATTTTAGAGATTATATGATGGATATATAAGAGCATCTCCAACAGCTCTTGTAAACTAACAAAATTTTCCATTTTAGAGAAAAAACACTCATTTTCAGCTCCAACAGATATTGTATAGTTTTTTGTATTCTACAGAAAATAAAAAAAATTGATGGAGAATCTCTATATCTATAGAAAACTCAAAATTTGTATATCCATCTATAAATCTCTAAAATTTAATGCTTTCGTATGTTTTCTCTTCTTCTTTTTTCGTCTTTTGTCATTCTCTTTCGTATGTTTTCATATTTGTCATTCTCTTTCATATGCTTTCATATTTGTCATTCTCTTTAATGTTTTCATATGCTTCCATATTTGTCATTCTTTCTCATTAAATTTAACACATCTTATGACTTAATTAAATACAAACTTCATATAAAAATTATATTAGAATCATTAAATTATAGAAAAAATATTAAAGTTTAGAGAACCATATATAAATGAGTTGTTGGAGTTGTGATTGCTTTATTTTAAAAAATTTGTGTTTTCGGCTATTATAATAGAGAACTTTTACCAGACTCATTAGAGATGCTCTAAGTTTTGGGATATAGGAATTCTCTATCAATTTTTTATTTTTTATAAGATACAAGATGGTGTACAAGAATTGTTGGAGCTAAGATAATATATTTTTTCGCTAAAAGGAGATGCTCCTAGAATTACAATTGCATTCATATCGGTTACAGTTGCATCCGATCCAAATACGACCTTTCATCAAGCTTTTGAGTAATCGATCAGTTCGATCTTAAGGTTGAGGCGCGCAGTGCGAGCTCAATGACGTGGGCATAGAAAAGTCGCTGTTCAATTGCTGGCCGTTAGATTTTCGGAGAGCAGCTAGCACATCTCTTACTTGAATATATAGTCAATAACGTGGGAAAGCAAAGTCGCCGATCGATCGCTCTCGAAGGCTAGCTTGCAGTTAGGTTTAGTCAATAATGAGTGATACCGGTCTGGATTGCTGGGTACGTACTCTTGAAACTACCTACTGGAGTTGGTTATGATATATAGCTGAGGACTTTGAGGTATATATATCGTCCTTTTACTTCTTTGCATTTCTAGTTTGGATGCTCAGAAGATCTAAATTGACTTGTTCGATTCTTCGATTTAATAATTACCACGTACCGTCTTCGAAAGAACATCACGGAAACCAAAACTTTTCTCCTTCTCTGTGCCGGGGTACGTGTGCATTCACATTGCTGATTTTGAAGAAGCTCGATCACTTCGATCCAAGGTATGTAAAATCGATATTATCGGCGATATTTCGATTTTTTGAAGTTACCTGAAAAATCCTCAAATATATCCCTAAATTTTCCGAAATTTTTCGATTTTTATCGATATTTCCGATATATTCCTGATATTTCCGATATTTTCCGATATTTTCCGAAATTTTTGAAATTTCCGTAAACTTTTCACATTTAACATTTAGTTTGGTAAATGTCCAATCTTCACATGCTCAATGTTCAATCCACTCTTCACGTGACATGTCCAATACATGCAGAATTACATGGGAGAACAATCATTTAATGATTATTCTTCACAATACACATGATTATGCACATGGAGATGGAGAAAAAATAGTGTGAATTTCGAACCTCATAGGTCCCCTACGTGGTTTTGAAGTATTTATATATTTGATTTTGTGCTGTGTGATGTGTAACATATTGTACAAAAGGTGTGATGGCCTAGCCTCCTATAAGTTTTAGCCATCAAAAAATAAAAATAGAACTAATAAATTATATTTTAATAATTATCAGCACTTAACACATACTAATTCATATAGTAATTTAGCAAATTCATATGTCTTGATGTCAGATCAATATTTTCTTTTCACATAAGGTAGATAATTGATCATGTTACAACCTCCAAAAGTTTCATTACAAATTTCCATATAATTTTAATAGTTTCCGTCATTTCCGTCAGAATTTTCACTGGATCGATATTTCATCGATATTTCCGTCGAAATATCCAAATTTTGGAACGTCGATATATCCTCGATATCCGATATTTTACTCCTTGCTTCGATCTCTGGTCATATAACTTATCTTCATATATTGTTTCCATTCATTCCTTGTTATCCTGGGGCGTTTTCTCCTGCTAGCTGCAGCAGTATATACGTATGCATCAGTTCAAATCGATGAATTTTACTTTTGCAGGTACTTTAGAATAGGTCTGCGAACGGTTCGGTTCCACTTATAATTTTCAGGAACCGGAACTGAACCGTTTGATTTATATACGGTTTGGTTTCTTATATTTAAAAGATAAAACCGATTGGAACCGAACCGATTCAAGAACCGATTCGGTTCCACGGTTCCTTAGTTTGGAACCAAACTATAATCTGTGATTGTTGTTTCTACTATATATGAGTTATATATGAGTCTATACTCATCATAATACATTAACTGGTTAATATTAACATACAAATATATTTCATAGTTCTTGTGTTGAGTGATATAACCAAATAAAAATATCATACATCTTCATAAAAGAGAGTTGATTCATGATCTGATGATCACCAAATAAGTCATTTGAGCGACACAAACAAAATAACAAATGACATACCCAATATATTACCCATAATTAGCAACTTTATGATTTGAGTGACATACAAAACAAAAAATATTTCATATGTAATGATATAATGACATATAATTCTAATATTTAGTTAAAATATAGATTATGTACGGTTCTTGACGGTTCATTGTAAAATAAAAATGAGAAACCAGAACTGAATCGAATCGTCATAATACGGTTCGGTTCCTGACAAAATATATGCTCTAAAATTTTGGAATCGAATCGAATCGCCTGGTTCTAATTCGATTCAAATTGATTTTGCGGTTCCAGTTCCAAAATCTCAGACCTACTTTTGAATTTTGATTTTTCCTGAGGATGCACAAAATCTTACAACGTCAAAATCGTTGGCGCGCACTGTTTGAACTTAGAACCACCACTACGTACTTTTGTGTAAACTCATTTAAGATCCAAATCGATGAGCTAAATTTGATGCACGAATCTTACAAGATTGATGCAAACGAGATGTGTTTCTTTTTCTAATGAAATTAATCTCGTATCCAATTTATTATACCAAGCCATTCGGGATTTTTACGAAGATGTTACGAGCTATATATACCATGCATAATTTCGGCAAGGATCATGTAAATTACCATCAGAGCAAAACAAACCAGACCTTATTTTAATTATGAGTTTCTTATGCATAAAACTAATTAATTATTTGATCCTCCTCTGTCCATAAATTATGCACGTACCATATCCTTTGGTTTTAATTAATATTGTCACAAATGAAAAAGAAGACAAGCACGTATGCTATAGGAGAATATTATGTTCGAACCGATCAACTAGCTAGCAAACAGATACGTACAGTAGATGCATTGCCATCGCCTCAATTGTAGATACTCAACCAGCTGGTTCCTTCAAATTTTCTTTCTTTGAACTTTTCATTTCAACGTCCACATTGATATCCAGTAGTCCAGAACGTACGTCTTCCTGCTTGTTTTGCTCCTTTGAGGATTCATATGTCTACGGCAATAATCCAACCACTCTATGGCTGTAAGTGTTATATTGATATATATCGTTTGCATAATGATGAGCATGTAAATATCACCTTCCATATCGATCATATCATGTTCTTATACGTAGTTATCATTTAGCCAATTCATCAAACATTTTTTGATCTCGATCACGATTAGTAAGATGTTTCCCGCGGGTAATCAAAAAAAGAAAATATTAATTTACTAATAATTTATTCAATTAACACTTGAATTGCTTTCCTCTCTTGGATGATTCCTTTCATTACTTCCATATACTTGATCAACATATATGAATATATTGCTTCCATCTTCTTCCCCGATCGTTCTGAAAATGAGTACTTCCGATGAGCAGAAAAAAATTGCTTCTTCCCATGTCCCAAAATTTGGCGATTGGAACAACAACAACAACAACAATGGAAACACCGCACAATAAACTGCAGTTTTCGACAAGGCCCGTAAAACCAGAAGGAGTCAAGATCATGAACCCTAACGACCCCGAGGAGAATCCAGAAGCTTTCGCCGTTGCCGATAAAGAGAAACTAAAAGAAGTGGGAGTGGTGAAGATCGGATTTCCCAATGTCGTCGAAGACAATCCTCGAGACTCGTCGGAATCGTCGTCACATATTGGTCGACGTGCTAGCTTGATTCATAATCGCCGGAGGAGCAATGAGTCAGAGGTATCTGCATGCAGTGAAAAGATGAGCTTCGAGTGTAACAACTCGTCACTTATACTCCGGCAACGGCGATAACAACAATTGCGGGAGAGAAATGAGAAGAAGAGCATGGATTCTTCGACGTCAAAGAGAACTGGTGCAATTGAACATCATCGTCAACTTTCTAGTATTACTGACATTGACATGATTGTAAGTTCTCTATTTCTCTTTCTAACTCTGCACAACACGTACACAAACACACATTATACACTAAAAGAGTACTGTAATATTTTGTGACAGCCAATACCAAAATTTGGGGATTGGGATAAGAGTGATCCAAAATCAGGTGAAGATTTTACGTACAAGTTCAACATATTGAAGGAAGAAAAGAAGACTATATTCGAGAAGTTCTCGGCTGCTTTGTCTTCAGAACAAACAATGGAAATAGTGATCGTGAAAAGCCTTTTTCTATATCAAAGGTATACCATGCATGGTTCCAAACGAGTATTAACGCATAGTTTGGAATATTCTAGATTAATTATGTGATAACCATTAACCAGCTTCAACCTTTATCTTATGAAAACTACATTAGTCTGCCTTCCATCTAAAATGTGTACGTCTATAATCCCACTATTATCTTTTGCAAATAATTTGCCGCTTTCATCCATTTACAAGAGGAAGGGCGTGTTTTTAAGCATAATTTAGCAGTATTTGTCACAAGAAATAAAGTTTATATATACTAGGCTTCTGTTTTTGGTTATTTAGTCGAGGAAGATGTTCATTTGGAATTGCTCGCACGCCTATGATGAATTTCTTATATGTGATTTTACCATTTGTTTACATATATTTTAATTTCTTGACTAATTGGTTGTCGTCTTCGATGATAATCTCTATGTAAATGGCAATCTATTCTCGATTACTGCATTTCAGTAGTTAGTTGTCATTATGCTGCTTATTGAACCATCAATCCAAAAGTATAGCCGGTAGCTTTTGTCTCTTTGATAGAAATAGTTTGTAAGAAAAGTAATTAGTGTCTAAAATTCCGGTAAGAATCACTAGAGCGAGCGCATTAATACATGAACTCACCTGTTATAGAACTTTCATGAGGAAACACCTCATATGTGTTTCCTAAAAAATTATGAGATAACAAACCCATCAATATATACAATCCAAACCGATGGTTCAACCAAGAACCGTATTGAAGTATGACAAACTTTTTTGCTACTATTTTTACTTCTAACAGGTGGAACCACATTTTTTTTAGCAAAATAAAATAGAGTTTGATGTTATATATTTTTACCTAAGTGTATTTTTTTTAAAGAATGATCATTAATTATATAAAAGATGAGAGCAGAGATGCTAAGAGAGAGTGTTGATGGAGTGAGAAAATTGCAGAGAGAAAGTGATGGATTGATGACAACTTCGAAGATAGAGAGATTTTCACGTGAAAAATAGCTAGAAAGTTTTATTGGAAAACATAGACATGAAATCTTGAATGAAGAAGATCTTAATATTAATTGATATCTAAACAAATATGTAAAATTCTAGTATAAATCATATATAGATTTTTTTCTTTTCCAAAATTTGAGGGATTGAATTGGCCTTGGCTGGCCTAGTGCTGCCTCCCCCACTTATTCAAACGGTAATTTACCCATAACAGAAAACACCACAGGGATGTTTCGGACATGTCTTAAATTGATCTAGAACTCTGTAAATCGTAATTCACCAAATCCATCGGTCAAATTTTCATTTTAAATTACGCAAGCCCAAGTCAGTAAGCCCATAATCGGCCCAATTGTCACTTGCAGTGTTTCATGGTTTCCATCTCATTCATTATTCAAACTATTGTGCTTTAATTCAAAATTTTGGATATCTTGAAACTGACAAAATTCCGCTATCCACCCAAAAATGTTTTCCGGGAGCTGAGACTCACTACTATGGCCTCCACCAACTTACGCTACTCCTTTTCTCATTTCCTTCACCGTAGGTCCCAGCTTCCAAAATCAAACGGTCCAAAAACTCACTCTGATCCAACGTCCCACAGTATGACTCTGGTCCCTCTTTCACTATATATTCCGAGCGCCAAAACTCTCCCCTAAAAACCACTCACACACTCAGTGTGACTCGCTCTGCTTCGAGTTTTTGTGAACGGTGGAGACGGAAATGGAGATCGGGTCGGGTCCGATCGGGTTGTGCTCGAAAGAGAATCAGAAGATATACAAAGGCTGGTTCGACTTGGTCGACTCAGGTACACATAACTCGTTTTCACTCCTCACTCGCTATTTTCCGGTTTCTAAAGCGACGCCGTTTTTGGATTTGAACTGCTGACAATTGGTGTTGTTGATTCTGGTTTTTCAGATGGAGATGGTCGCATAACTGGTAACGAAGGCGCCACGTTCTTCGCCATGTCCAAGCTCTCAAGACCAAAACTCAAGCAGGTTCGGTAAAAATTCGCATGGATTTTTACATGTTTTATTGTTTTGATTTTGTTCCGCATGTGTTTTTACTCTGTTACTATATTGATTGTGCTTCTCTCATAGATTTTGTAACTGTTTCCATATTGTGATGGTATATTTTACCTTTTTTGATCGGTGTGTGTTTTCACTGAGTTACCAAATCGGATTGTGCTTACGGTTTTGCTTGTATTTAGTGTTGTTTGTATGAAATTGTGGCGTGATTGTTTTGAAAATTGAGACCTTACTTGTTTGTGTGATTGGTTTTCGGTGAAGGTTTGGGCCATTGCTGATTCGAAGCGGCAGGGGTTTGTAGGTTTTATTGAGTTCATTACCGCGATGCACGTAGTGTAAAATTCTGTGGTTATATCATTATATGCATACTTGATGTTGCAATAGAGTATCTTACTTTTATCATTGGCTGAATTTGGTAGCTGATATCGGATGCACAAGAACATGGACTACGGCCAGACATTCTCAAAGCTGAAGGCAAGTAGATGATTATTTTGGTTAATACTTAAAATAGGTTTCGTTTCGTTTGTTTTGGTTTGATTTGTATATGACCTTTGTTAATCTCTGATTTCAGTTGACTGGGAGAACATCAAACCTCCAATGATCAAAGGATTGGATGTTTTAGCTATGGCTGTAAGTGATTTCCCTTTTACCTCCTTGTTTAGAGAACAGTTAACTTTTTTTAGAAGTTTACTGTCCTACAATGCTATGTCAACAGAAAACTAAGAGTTCTGCGACAAATGGAATTGTGCTAAATGGTGAGAAAGCTTTTCGTACTTTGTGAATCAGATTTTATGTCACTGAGTTGCTCTACTTGTAATTATCTCTCACTAATTATTTTATGTGGAATGATGTAGGAACTATTCATACACAACCATCAGTGGAGCGGTCTGCTTTAAAATCAGCAAAGAGAGTGAATGTACAAGTCTATATTTCATTGATAATCATTCTTTTATTTTTAGTATCTCTTGAAAAAGTTAATGAATCGACTAAACTGTAGTAGTCAGTTTTCCTGTATGTTAATGTATCTGTATTGTTCTAGTAGAAACCTAAGCTGAACTCTGGGGCAACTTATATACATTAACTCTGTCTTTATTTTCTTCTTTGGTACAATCCACTTTAATTTTGTTTCCTGTCTCTGCTAAATTTCATTTTAGTTTCTGTTCATTTATTTATTTTCTGTATTCATTGCAGCTACTTGATTTACTTTTTACACATATATGAAGATGTATTCTCTGACATTTCTTCCTTTACAAATTTCCTCTTCAGCTACCTGTCAAGGCAGTTACATCTATAGCTGATGGTTTAAAGAGATTGTACAATGAGAAACTAAAACCATTGGAAGTTGCATATAGTTTCAATGATTTTGGTTCTCCATTACTGGTGAGTACTTGTATTTTACGATGACATTCTATTTAGAGGTCATTTGGTTAGAGAATCAACTATGATTTGCTGTTGCTAGATCTAAAGACTGAATCATTTTTCTGTAGACTGACTGTGATTTTGATGCTAAGCCCATGGTCATGCTTTTGAGTCAGTATTCAACTGGAAAAACGACCTTCATAAAACATCTATTGAAATGTAACTATCCAGGTTGGTTTACTACTTTCTCTTTATTTCTGGATAACAGTACTACTCAAACTACTGACACTTTCTTTTTCAAACAGGAGCCCATGTTGGGCCAGAGCCTACAACCGATAGATTTGTTGTCGTGATGGTATGACTGTTGCTCGCCTGCTTTCCTTTCACATGATAATAAATTGTGACTTTGTTCCCTTGTACTTTTTCCTTATCGAGATTTGTGTTGCGTGTCAACTTTTTTTTTTCCGTGGTTCTAATATTGCATTTTGTTTTTAGTGTGGACCTGATGAAAGGAGCATTCCTGGAAATACCATAGTGGTTCGTGCAGGCATGCCCTTTAGTGGGCTAACAAGTTTTGGTGGGTCCTTTTTGTCAAAATTTGAGTGTTCTCAAATGCCTCATCCAGTGAGTCTAGACCTTTAGATCTCAGATCATCTAATTTTTTTTTTTCATCATGACAATACAATCTTGCATTGACACTTGCTTTGTTTGATAATTGTAGTTGCTAGACCAAATTACACTGGTAGACACTCCTGGTGTTCTATCTGGAGAGAAGCAACGGACACAAAGGAGTTATGATTTCACTGGTGTCATATCGTGGTTTGCTGCAAAATGTGACGTCATCCTTCTTCTTTTTGATCCTCATAAGCTTGATATTAGTGATGAGTTCAAGCGTGTAATTTCATCTTTACGTGGCCATGATGACAAGATTTGAGTGGTTCTAAACAAAGCAGATCAAGTTGATACTCAGCAAGTAAGAGTTCCTTAGATTCTTCTACTTCTGCCTCACTATTTGCATCTGTGTTGATAATAGTTACCGATGTAATAACCCTACTGTTACATACTTGTGGCTAATGAGAGTTTAGGGAGCGTTAATGTGGTCACTTGGAAAGGTTCTCAATACTCCTGAGGTTGTGCGTGTTTACATTGGGTAGGCTTTTTGTCTCTCGAGTTTGCTAGTGTCTTTGAGATGTGGGATTGTGGATTCAATGCATGGTTGATTTCATTCGGTATATTTATCTTTCCTGTCTATACAGCTCATTCAATGATAAACCTGTCAATGAAGAAGCTGTTGGCCCCATGGGTAGAGATCTTTTCAAAATGGAACAAGGTGACCTTCTTGCTGACCTGGTTGATATACCAAAGAAAGCCATTGATCGCAAAGTAAGAGTATATGCATAGTTACGGTCTCTTCTTTCTCCTTGCGGAATGAACTATGTTGAAGCTTTTGTTAAGAAAACCCTTTCAAGTCTAAGTTTGTGTTTTATCTGGTAATGCCTGTGCCGATCAATGAGTTTGTGAAACGTGCCAGAGCAGCAAAGATTCATGCTTACATAATTAGCCATCTGAAGAAAGAGATGCCTGCCATGATGGGCAAATCTAAGACTCAGAAGCGACTGTTGGATAATCTTGAAGAAGAATTCGCAAAGGTAAACTCTTTGGCCTCTTCCCCTCTAACATTCCATGATCTATTTAACTATACTTAACCCTTATTACGTTTTTCCAAAACAGGTTCAGAGGGAGTTTCATCTACCTGCAGGCGACTTTTCAAATGTGGATAACTTCCGACAGGTTATGAGCAACTACAACATCGACAAGTTTGAGAAAGTGAAGTCCAAGATGATTCAAGCTGTTGATGACATGCTCGGTTATGAAATCCCAGAGCTCTTGAAGAATCTCAGAAACCCATATGATTAAGAGTATGCATAGTTACAGATACTAGAGTTCATAGGTCAATTCAGTAATATAAAATCTTCGTCATCAAAGTGACACCGAATTCTAAATCACGTCTAATTCAGCATCCAGGCTTAATGCTGAAAGTTGTCGAGGATTTTGTATGCTTGATAGTGGTAGCAATTCCAAATGTTCTCTTTGTTCTGAATCAAAGCTCTATATGTGTTTTAGTTATGTCTACATGAGCCCTGTACTTCAGTTAAAGACATTCCACGACAACTTATTCGTGGACTATGAAGTTTCCGATCTCTCCATGTGGACAATATTTTATTTTGTTTATGACATATGTAAGTACGTAACTGTATAATAAATTATCTTGGACTGAGTAGCCTACTTAGTTATCACCAACGAGAACTAGCAATTACTACGAGTCGTTCGGCTGCGAAAAACCAAAGCAAATGGAGACATCAACGATCGGCAAGAGATTCACCGGAAAAGTCGCACTCGTCACCGCCTCAACTCAGGGCATCGGCTTCGCCATCGCCGAGCGTCTCGGCCTCGAAGGCGCCTCCGTCGTCATCTCTTCTCGCAAGCAGGTTTCTCTCTCTCTCTGGTTCTTTTGAGGTTTTTGATTCTTTGGTTGATCGATTAAATTTGATTGCAGAAAAACGTAGACGAAGCTGTTGATAAGCTCAAGGCTCGAGGAATCGAAGCTTTGGGAGTCGTCTGCCACGTGTCCAATGAGCAACAGAGGAAGAATCTGATAGACAAGACTGTCCAGGTAACAACAAACACATACTGCCTTTTGAAACCTTGATCTGACACTTTCTAGCTAGTGAATCTTCGTTGTCATTTTTTTGTGAAGTGATCGAAATGTTAATGAATTGTGTTGTAGAAATACGGGAAGATAGATGTAGTTGTATCGAATGCTGCTGCGAATCCATCGGTCGAGAGAATATTGCAAACGCAAGAATCTGTGCTTGACAAGCTATGGGAGATAAATGTCAAAGCTTCTATACTTCTTCTAAAGGTAATATGTTACTGATAGATCCTAGTATACTATTTACGAGCTGCAAGTTCATATTGATCTACTCCACATTTCTGTGTGCGTTAATGTTTGATGTAACTTGGTTTATTTAACAGGAGGCGGCTCCTCACTTGAAGAAGGGTTCTTCTGTGATTCTTATCTCCTCAATCACTGGCTTCCAACCACCGGCTTCCATGGCAATGTATGGAGTCACTAAAACTGCTCTCTTTGGGTTAACTAAGGTAGGTACATCCTACATTTTCTATGTTTTACCTCGTTTGTTTCTTTAGGAATTCACGATCATGTTTTTCTATCGTTCATGGTTTATCTTGCTGTTCTTTACTTTAGGGTCTTGCGGCTGACATGGCCCCGGATACTCGTGTGAATTGTGTTGCACCTGGTTTTGTGCCTACAAACTTCGCTTCATACATCACAAGAAATGTAGCAGTGGTAAGTTAATATGAAGTAGGTCACATTGGGTTATTGTTCCTATGGACCTTGGCCATCTTTCTTTGTGATCGACTCAATTTGGGTAAATATATTGCAGAGGGAGGAACTTGAGGACCAGACACTACTTAAGAGGCTTGGAACGACTGGGGATATGGCTGCTGCCGCAGCCTTTCTGGCATCTGATGATGCTTCTTACATAACCGGAGAGACTCTGGTGGTGGCTGGAGGGATGCCGTCAAGGCTCTAGTAGACTAGACCCCCTCTTTATCAATGTGTTTGTTGCATGAACAAGTCACATTATCAATGTACCTTTCACTCTGTAGCAACTTCTAATAAGTAAAATTGTACTAAACTGTAGCAAAATTCATTTATACGGGAAGGAAATGAAGAACAATCAAGGAACTAAATATTGGGTTCAGACTTCCCCTACATTTGAAGAAAGATTGTATTATCTGAAATAGGAACCGATAATATATACTCGTGGAATCTGTTGGGATATACAAGTTAGACAAGAAGTCAGCACTCAGTTATGAACATGCCTGCATATTGCTTACAAGGATATTAACATTAGCCAGACACAGCTACAAACAATACAGTTTACCAAAAAGAAAATACAGAAGATGATCCCAGACAGTTGAAATGAAAAACAAATCCAAAGAAACTTCACTCTACTTGAGCTAAATTTGAGCATCAGATGAAGAGAACTATCTCTGAACCCCTTTGGGCTCTCTAAGAGTATGATTTATGTACATTACAAGGCCGTAGGAACTTCTTCCAAGGATAGTAGTAGATGTAGATTCACTTTACCATCTGTATAGAGTTACCAGCTTCACAATTCACAGAATATTGCTCCCCAAGTGCAGCGAACCCGATAACCTTGATTAATACATGATCTTTGATCTTTCTGCCTCTCCGCGACAATTACATATGTACCTCAATGCTTGTGGTGGTAATGCTTTCCTATTGGTCCACCCTTCATATTCTTACTTGCAAAGTCCACTTCTAAACAAAACTATGATGGTGGGGAACTCTATTTACACAGGAACCACATCCGCATCCTCGGTATCATCACATGTCAGAATGAGACCTTCCACATAAGTGGGGAGAAGGCACCGTAACCACTGAAAGCCTGTCGAGACAGGTTTTACTGGAGGAACAATCATGACAACATTGTCATGGCGTCGGACAACACCCATCACACTTACTGTGCTTCCTTCTTTAATATATCTGATACATGAGGACATTTCTCAATTAGCCTATGACTAATAGACATAATATAAGAAGCATCTTCAACCCTGCAAAAGCATACAAGGGGTAGAAAAGAACATTAGCATACCCTTCTTTGAGGCGCATTATACGGTCATCAGTGGAGAGGTTGCGCTCAGCAAGCCACCGCAAGAAACTAGGAGATAACTCTTTGTTTTCCTTTGTCACATCCACAACAGTGGCTGGCTTGACAAATGGGGCAACCTTGGCTCCATATCCTGCTTTCACTAACGCTCTTAACCCAGACTGGAAGTCTGATATGTAAAAGTCAGCCACATATCTCTGTTCAAAATGAAACCATAAATTAAATCTCGTTGAACAGAGAATATGGATGCTTTCTCTGAACAAATGAAACTGATTGAAGGTAAATACAAACACTTTCAAAAATCTTTTTGGCATTAAATGCATACGAGGAAATAGTCCCAAATGAATTGCACACCACACAAAGTATCAAACGACACATGATTCTTAAGGTCCATACCAGACCGTGGACATATTCATGACTCTTCTAAGATAAACCCAACTAATCTGGATACAATTACTGCATGACTAACAGCTCAACTTTACATAGTCCTATGAATACATCTATACAATCATAAACTACTTTTGTTTTCATGGCGCTCAAGCCTTCTCTAATTTCATAAACAGAATGACATGTCTGACTGATTAGTATCTATCCAAATCTTAATCATAAGTCATCATTGAGAAAACTCCCAACATAAGTTAGAGCACACATTAAGCACAAACAGTGAAAACTAACCTCTGACTGGCTAGATTTCTTGATTGTGGACTTGCGACAACATCCTCGAGTTTCACACAGCTCTGTAGAAACATACACACACCTCGGTACTCTCTGGTAGGACGATTCCAAAGGAATGCTGCCACAGGTAACAACCTACATACAGAGACATCCACAACCACATTACAATAGATGAAAAAAGACGATGACAAAACCAGAGAAGCTACTAAAAGCACCCTACTCTGATTCATATAAATCATTCCATTCGATAGTCAAGTATTAAACCATTAACAAATCAGAAGGTTCAGCTCCATAAACTAATGTACCATTAAATATCTGTTTCTGAATTAAATAAACTGAACTACAAATAAGCTGAGATTTTGATGATGGGTGGAAAATTACCCCAGTAACCTTGACGAACTGTCCATCAATGGCTCCTCTGAGCTCAGCATCAGGGTAACTAGTCACAAACCCAAGCAACGCTCTCTTCCCCCATATGTAATTCCACACCACCACCACCGCCACCGGAACCAGAACCACCACCACCGCCACCAGTATCACCCACTTCTTCACCGCCACCATCAGAAACCCTCCGACGAGTAACCCCATCGCCACCGCCACCACGAAAACCCAAACCACCGCCCTCGAAACCCGGAAATTCACCCTCACTTCCTCGCTCAGTGACGTCACCGCCGAGCCGTACACGTGTTTGGTCATCGACGCCGCCCCCGTCTGCTGCTCCAGCTGCCCGGAGGACCTCCTCGGCGGCAGCGTCTGTGGGCCGCTGGAGCTGAGTGGGCCGGAGATGATGAGGCCCGTGGGCTGGAGCTGCGGCGTCATGGACCCGGAGGATGATTTCTTGGAAATCTGACCCGAATTCGAACCCGATCGGACCGATCCGCTGTTGTGCTGCGACGACGACGAATGCCGCGACTGCTTAGAGAGAAGCGGTGGCAACGCCGCCGCTGACGGCGGAGGGTGGTGGTCGGAGCCGCCGATTTGGATGTCGAACATTTTGCCGAGCTCGCCGGATTTCTTGACGTCGCCGCCGGTGTAAGGGACTGCGCGTGAGCCCATTGTGGGCTGTCGGTCCTTGAGATGCTCGGGTCGACCCGACACCACCAGCCCGTTGCTGAGCTGGTGCGACAAGATTCGCGAACCCATCAACTAGTGGTAGTAGTATCAGTCCCAATGTTAATTCTAAGAACAAAGAAGAGTTCTGAGTTTGAGCGCGAGAGAGAGAGAGACAGTGTGTTTCTGGGTGTGTAGGACTGTAGGTAGAGAAAGTAGAGAGAGAGAGAGAGAGTGGAGAGGGGAAATGACGGGAATGGGGCTGAAGCTTTGAGATAACGACGTGTGTAAAATTGGCGGTACATCTCCGTATTAGTTTGATGCTTTCTTTTCATGTGTCATTATCTCCAACACACCGCCGATCGTGTGAAATTAGCACCCTTTGTTTTTACAAATTATACTTCTCTTGTTAATTTTTGTGTCTTCTTTAAATACATTTTTGAGTAAAAAAAGATGAAAATGAGGGGTATAAATAGTGTTATATTTTTTTTAACCCTAACTAGTTAAATTATGGAAAAGCAAGGTCCAGTTTGTTATAGTTTAGACTTTAGATTGGTCAAATCTTTTCATTTATGAATGAATATTAACGTTTCTAATTCCGATATGTACCAAATTTAAAAAATTGTGAACGCTAAATTAACGGATGTTCATTTTTATATATAATAAAGCAGGAGCTATATTTTTATGAAGTATAGAATTTTTTTGTTTTGCTTTAGGGTTCAAAGATATACACAATTAGACCATTACTCTGCAATGTGCATATGATCTAGGTATGATCTATCACAGTCAAATTGTTATAGACGCAGAACATGACCTGCTGAATTGAATTGGCCAAAAGAAAATAAAAACAAAAGGGTCCTACAGCCTTGATAATCTTGAAGATGGGAACCTTCACATTACCTGCTACATTATGGTAAAAATCCAGTGATTAATCCCAAGTACGGAACGAACAAACCCAGAGACCTCAGTCGGTGGCACAGACTTAATACTTCCAAAACTATATGGAAGGACGCGGACACCATGGGTCCCAATAGTCCGTACCCGATCGACGGTGCCAATTTGTGCCTCTCTTTCATTTCTTCCACACCACAAAGGCATCCCCGGCCCTGTCGCTACTTGCGGTCATTCAGTTTGACATTTCCGAGCTCTCTGAGCGGCGCAATGCCGTCGCGATTCTCCCGCGGTTGTATCTGCACGTCCCGAATGTGCACCAAAAGTTTTCGTGAAAAATAGATTGTCATGAGTGATTTTCAAATATAATTGTACTCTTTGTATTCGAGGATTAGATGAAACGAACACGTTATGTGACGTTAGTGTTTTTCCGACAAATGTATCGTGTGTGGATTAAAAGCATTTAAGAAGTTTGACTTGGATAATCATGAAAAAAAACATTTAAGAGATGATTCAGATTGAATGTCACGAATTAGATGTGTTTGATTGGTTATTATCAGATTATGGTGCCTAATTTACTCTTCTTCAATATATAAAGAGGTTTGGGGGGACTTCAATCCCATTCTGAAGTATAATATGGTGACCAAGTTGTAGTGGGTTAGGCCCAGACATAGTAGCAATAGATAGTTTGTTATGGTTGTAAAGCTTGTTCACTTTTCCTTTCGCAAGTGATTCTTTCTTTGCATCTTTACATGGAAACTACGTTTTTTTGGCTGCATTTTCTGATATTACGTTAGCTTCTATGGTAGCTTTGCATCTCCCTTTTGTTCTTTATATTCTTCTTCAAGATTGAAATTGAGAGCATGTTCTTTACATCTTTATGACGACCGTATTTTGATTTACTTATTTCGGTAAAAAAATTAACAAATGATTAAAAAATATGACTACTTCATAACTTCAAAAAATGCAAGTGATTTAGTATTTATTAGGCCAGGGACGGTTTGGTTTCACTTATAATTTTCAGGAACTACAATTGAACCGTTTGATATATGTATGATTCGGTTTCTTATATTTAAAAGGTAAAACTGATTGGAACCGAACTGAACCGGTTCAGAAACCGATTCGGTTCCAGGGTTCCACAGTTCCTCAGTTTGGAACCAAAGTTTAATCTGTGATTATTGTTTCTACTATATATGAGTCTATACTCATCATAATACATTAAATGATTAATATTAACATACAAATATATTTCATAGTTCTTGTATTAAGTGATATAATTGAATAAAAATATCATACAACTTCATAAAAAAGAGTTGACTCATGATCTGATAATCACCAAATAAGTCATTTGAGTGACATAAACAAAATAACAAATGACATATCCAATATATTACCCATAATTAGCAACTTGATGATTTGAGTGACAAACAAAATAACAAATATTTCATATGTAATGATATAATGACATATAATTCTAATATTTAGTTAAAATATAGACTATGTACGGTTCTCGACGGTTCCTGTAAAATAAAAACGAGGAACCGAAACCGAATCAAACCGTCAGAATATAGTTCGGTTCCTGGTAAAATATATGCTCTAAAATTTTGGAATCAAACCAAATCACCCGATTCCAATTCGATTCGAATCGGTTTTACAGTTTCCAGTTCCAAATTCCCGGTCCTAGTAGCCTAATATTTATAATATATGGTTGGATTGAGTTTGGCTTTCGAATAGTTTGGGGTACAGAATGGACTTAACATTGATATAGTGGGAATTGATGGACCCAAACTTTGAATCAAATCCAATACGCCCCTCTATGTTCGTCATGAAAATGAAGTTGATACTCTTAAGCTTCGATCATTTGGTTGCCCAACAGAAGCATAAAGTAGTTGGCCATTCATTAATTTTATATACTAGAATGAGATAAGAGGGGAGGCCATGCATGCATATATTATAGATATAGATTTAAATATGAGGCAGGTATTGTTTTAACTAATAAATAAGTAGGACACTGTGTACCAGAAATGAGGTTTAGTTATGTTAAGCATGATTAAATCCAACAATTTGGGTACTTTGTTAGCTAAGTTTCCTATGTAGGATTGTCGGTGCAACAGAGACTCTAATTAGATTGGTTTTTAGTAAGTGAAACGTCACCTTCATGTCTCTTGAGAATTAAGATCTTGTTGAAATCAATAATATGAAGCATATCATTATGCTATATGATTGATGATGGACAATTGGGCACTGTTAATAATATGTTATATCAACCAGCTAGTCACTCTTATGAAGTTGATCGATTTTCTTTGTAGTTTGTACCCAGGATTTGGGTCATTTGGAAGTTTGGTCATGACTAAACTATTTTCTATATGAGGATTAGGTAAGTCCACTTCATTAGTCAAGGTTGAAGCCCATTTAATTTGGGCTTTAGCCCAAAATTCGCTTTTGGACTTAGCATACGGTCTGAGTCTGTATATTCAGGTTTAGCTATACCCTCCTCTCTCTTCACTTGAAGTGATTTATGTATGGTTTCAAGTTTAGTAGAGGAGCTATATCTATCTAACTATATGAGTATATGTCAATGGAAACCCACGTAAATGAAGTGATATATCATCAACTGTATTATTAGTCTATAAACTTGTAACTATATATTGAGTAGGGGTAGGATCGGTCCGGATCGGTTTGGTATTAAGTCGAATCCCATATCGTATTGTAATAAATTATTCGGTTAATTTTTTTTGCAAGTCTGTCTCACAAGTTTCGGGCCCAAATGGATTTCGGATCGTTATATTTTAGTTTCGGATCAGTTTTTTGATAAAATTTGCTAGGCCTAAACGATTGTTAAGTTAATTATTGTTTGAGAAAGACAAAACCGTAGAGAGATAGAAGAAATGTGAGAGAATGAGATTATTTTTGTAAGTATTTTTTTTATATATATGTCCCCAAAAAATCAAAATGGGTGAGTGTATATTTATTTGTGTAAAAAAATAAGCACAATTTTGTCATATATATCATTTCGGAATTGTTTGGTTTTATTCGGTACCGTACTAAAAACTATTATTTGGTTCGAATTTAATTCGGTTCAGTTTCTAGGTTAATCCGTCTTACGAGTTTCGAGTCCAACCAATTTCAATTCAGTTTATTTCGATTTTCAATTCAATTTTTCGATAAAACATTCCACCCTAATATTCACAGATGAACCAATGTTATGACAATGTATTACCATACGGGCTAAACCCTCTTCGCTCTAAATTCTCTGGTCCTACAATTTTGAAGGAGAAATGAGAATAGAACATTTCTTTTTCCTCTCCCTTCCTCCACATCCATTCTTTCCCCATGGAGTTGGAATATGGCAGAGGATGGATTAAGCTTGAACATCTGTCTAAAGCTCTTTGCTTCAATATTCTTACATAATAATGTCAAGTGCTAACCTTATTCATCAGAAAACATTAGGGTGAATAGTCGTGTCACTTTACACAACTGACTTCCTCATTAGGATTACATGCATTAGGGTAATATTTCACATCATCCTTTTAGTGCTAGCTCTATCAGAAAAGAAAAGTAAAGACAAACTCAACTTAGGTACATGTAATGTGATTTGGAGTATCATTATTATCTACTTTTTTTCTCTGTCATTTAGTCCGCACTGATAAATGAATTTTTTTTTCTTAAAAAAAGGATATGAAATTACATTAGCGTAATTGAGATGTGTATATCGATTATAAGTATTGTAGAAAGTCATAATACTCTAACTACAATACAACTTAAATGTAAGAAACAAAAGCGTATTCCCGTCTAATTTTGTGTTACCTGAGTACAATACTAGAACTAAGTTAAAATACAACTAATCAATGGGAAAAAGAGAAAGGATCTCTCTTTAAAGAGTGCTTCAAGCTGAACCTATCTTCATCAGTAAAACCCGAAGGAAGCACTCTGAACAGCCGAAGGAAACACACCGATCAAAGCAGTGAAATTACATTTTTCTTATTTTCTTATTGAGATCACATGGTTTTCTCAGTCATTTTCTAGACCCAATCTAAATGACGGTTAATATAGTTATTTACGGTCCAAGAATGAGATATATCACAAGGCTTCCAACGAGAACAAGTTTCATTCATTGAATTAAATCTCAAACAAACCCTTTTATGCCACTGTAGCAAATTAAACTCAGCATTCATGATGATACTAAATAGAACCTGCTACAGAAACTCTCTTTCTCTCTCTGAAATGAAATAAAAGTAAAGAACTTTTGAACTAAGCAGTAAGCAAACACGAGCCACCCCTGAAATCTCTGCCTTTGAATTCATCTTTCTACTGCCAAACGACCTTATCCTATCACAAACTCTGCTACACTTTTTCTCTCTACATCTGCAAAACCTGAGCTTTCATGCATTTTCTCCTCCTTCTTTTGTTTCCCTTCCATCTTAACCATGAAATCTTCCTACCTCCTCTGTCTACATGTACTCTGTTCTCATCCAGAGGTTTCATTTCAGTCACTCAAGCTTTAGCACAATCACCAAAACGACCAGTCCTTTTTAATGGAAAATAGTCTCTTGGTTCTCTTATCTCTCTGTTTCTTCTCTGAAAATTTCGAAGCTTTTATGAAAACCCTTCTCTGTTTCCCACTCTTCCATGTGATCCATGTCTCGGAAGTTCATGCACTTCCTCAAATCAATTCACATATTCCGAAGGAAACTTGTTCCTTTTGATCGTTTGATTTCCCACAAGTCTCCCACTCTCCTACAATCAACTCTTAATTACAATGGCGACCTCATGTTTCAATGCGCTTCGTCTCCGAAAGTCCAAGGGCAAGTCTTTGCCAAACAACCCTTCCTCTTCTTCGAAAAACAAGTACAATAATTCGGACATGGACAACATGGAGAGGAAGAGATTTGATAGCTTGGAGTCATGGTCTATGATATTGGAGTCTGAAAATGTGGAGACTTGGGAGGTGGCTAAGGAAGACCAGGAGGAGTGGACTGCTGATCTTTCTCAGCTGTTTATTGGTAACAAGTTCGCTTCTGGAGCACATAGTAGGATTTACCGTGGGATTTACAAGCAGAGAGCTGTTGCTGTCAAAATGGTGAGGGTTCCAAACCAGAGGGAGGAGACAAGAACTTTACTTGAGCAGCAATTCAAGTCTGAAGTTGCTCTGCTCTCAAGGCTCTTCCATCCAAATATTGTGCAGGTAATGTGGTTCTTTTGGTAACAAAAAATCAACTTCTTTGATATATATATTGAATAAAAATATGTTGTCTAAATTGGTATGTTATTTTTTTCTTGTTAACAGTTCATTGCAGCTTGTAAGAAGCCACCTGTGTACTGTATCATAACGGAGTATATGTCACAAGGAACATTGAGGATGTATCTGAATAAGAAAGAGCCTTATTCTCTATCAACAGAGACAATTCTGAGGTTGGCAATTGATATATCCCGGGGAATGGAGTACCTTCATTCACAAGGAGTGATCCATAGGGATCTCAAGTCAAATAACTTGCTTCTGAATGATGATATGAGGGTTAAGGTGGCGGATTTCGGCACCTCCTGCCTCGAAACGCAGTGTCAAGAGACGAAAGGAAACAAAGGGACTTATCGCTGGATGGCGCCGGAGATGATCAAGGAGAAGCCTTGTTCAAAGAAAGTTGATGTTTATAGCTTTGGAATTGTGCTGTGGGAGCTTACAACAGCTTTGCTTCCTTTCCAAGGAATGACTCCTGTTCAAGCTGCATTTGCTGTGGCTGAGAAGGTGAGATGTTACTACATGTTTTGGTCTTTCAAATTCCCTTGATTTATGTTACACAACATACTTCTTTCATTCATAGATTAATTCAGAAATGTGTTAAATAATTTCTCTCATTAACAAATGTTATCTAATTCTGTGACTTGTATGTTCTGAATGAACCTATACTTTTGGTCCAGTTAAAGTACATGAACAGTAAGTTAGGTTGTGATGATGTTCTGATCATCTGTATGCCCTTGACCTTAATTCCACAGAGTGCAGATTCTATTGATGCCAAACATATTCCACTCCAAATGACAATCTACCATTCCCATGTACTTAAAAGAAGAATATATTCAACCTTAAAAGAAGAATATATTCCCATCTAAGTTGTAGATTTTGAAGTAGAAATGAGCCTAACTCTCTCATTTGTGTGTCGCAGAACGAACGGCCTCCAATGCCGGCTAGTTGTCAACCTGCATTAGCACACCTGATCAAGCGATGTTGGGCACCAAACCCTTCAAAGCGACCAGATTTCAGTGACATTGTGTCTGCATTGGAGAAGTATGATGAGTGTGTGAAGGAAGGTCTTCCTCTCACACACCACAAAGGGTTGGTAAGTCGAAATGTCATCCTCGATCGCTTGAAAGGCTGTGTATCTTTGAGCTCTTCCATACCTGTACATGCGTGAATTGACCCCGTTAATTACTTTAGAAAGGTATTGTAATTGTTAATAATATATCTCCATGATAAAAGGCTCATGTTAGTAGATATATATTCACTGCTTCATAATTTGTACATGATCTTCTTTTAACTATATCTAATGTTACACTACAATGTAATTTCAGAAATTTTAGCTTGTATTACAACAAAGATATTTCTGTGTAACAAAGTGGAGTAGGCTCTTGTTCTGCAGTCCTTGTTGTGCTTCTTTCACTCAAACTCGAATAGCCAAACCTAATATATAGGCCGGAGGTCTGATTAGAATGAGATCACTTTAAATGTACGTTGTTAGAAGAAGAACAAGATGAAACAATTACTTGCGTACACATGTCGATCACACATCAGAAAACTGACAAAAGAACTAATCGAACTAGCTCGAACTTAAACTACTACCTTAATTTGGAAAAGCTTCTATAGTTCTATAGAAGATTACAATGTGCATGCAAAAGCCACGAGCCACAAACTTTGAAGGCGATCAATCGAGGAGCAGAACACGTCATGATCAAATTTAGTGGAGAAAAGCCGACTTGGTAGCTATCACAGATTGATGAAATGATCATATACATAATGTGAAAAAAGTGATGTGGTGATTGTGGATGAGCATAGAGACCTGCTTGACCACTAAAACTAGTGCCTATGTTTGTTGAGGTCGAGCTCAGGAACAAGGTTTTTTCTCATGATTATTTGCCTTTCCCTTTGTAACTTGGTCAAGAAGACAAAGGTAGCTAGGGAAATAGATTGATCGAGCATATGGATGAGTGAAAACCAGGCCATGCATGTAGTCTACTACACACACTCAAAGCTTCCAACTCTTCTTATGTTTGCCATCTCTGAGGATGCCCGTGTTGCAAGCGAATTTTTCATCGGGCATTTGTAACGTGGCTGAAAGAAGATGATGCATGGAAAATGGGCGGGAATCATATCCAAGGCGGCGTGGACGGCGATGACACGGCGGTGTGATATGGTCGGGGAATATTGAGGTGGAGATACCGAGAGTTGAGCCATTTGTCCCCCTTCATTTCAAAGATAGAGAATTTTATATGGAGGCACTCAAAGCAGATCTTGCCATTGCCGTGAGGATTGGAATAGTACATTCATATTCTAGGTTATTTTCCATATTCATCTTTATCTTGATTTTTCAAACTATACATATAAATTTCTTATATCAATGAGAATCAATCTAATTAGGTATTTATCTTATTAGCTGTTCGTGATTTGATTGGTCACATATCTAGTGCTCGATCACAAGTATCTTGTCAAGGTTCCAAATTTCTAATTTAAGCTAAAAAAACACTAGGAGACATTTGTACCCTCTTACACAAATTATTGCCTAGACAAGCATTTTTGCCAAATCCGTATATAAAAATGTCTTTCCAATACCCCAAACGTTGTTTATGTACGTATTGGTTTTTTTCCTGTAAATGCCATAATGCCTCTTTATATCGTTTAATTGCAAAGGAATACGCAAACTTGGTGTAACGTAGTTGATTTTATAACTACTAGAAATTTTTTTAGCACGAGTGTGATGCGCAATGGGAGAAAAAAATTACAATATCTCTCCATTTTTATTTTCTTTTATTTGTAATTTAGTAGAGATATGGATCACCTTTCTTTTCGTTTGGTAAACTACAACTCTCTTCCCTAATCGACCAACCCTTTTCTTCCTCCAAGCCTCAAAGGGAATCCAAATGTCTTGATCGAAAGACCACCAAATTTCCATCACTACATAATGGAAAGGGTAACCAAATAGAAATGGGTAAAACTGGTCCAACGAAGAGGTGTTAAGAAACTAAGAATACAATAATGGAACCAGAGGACTCACTAGAGGAACCAATTATGGGAAATAATGAAATTGCCTTGGGGAATAACGAAAAGAGGATTTGGACTGGAGTCATAGCTTAGAGTGAGACTGTTTAGGAGCTCTTTTGGCTCCTCCTTTGCCTTTGGTTGCTTTAATCGGAGGAATCGAAATCCTTTAATCTGCTTTCTTCTGCTTTGCCGACCCTATTCCCATCCCCATCAGATATTTCAATACTTTAAATACAAGTACGCATATATTATTGATCCCACTTGTGCCAAATATGAGAAAATCTTAAATGGACATGAAATATATTAATGGTTCAGTGATTAGTGAAGCGAAGCCTTGCAACATTTTACAAGTTTGGCAAACGTGAGCTTGGTGTCCTGAGAAGTCCAAGCGTCCAACACTACACCTTATCTGAAACAAAGTTAAAAGGAAAAGATATATCCCACCTTGCATGTTATAATTGAGTTCATAAATAGTTCTCCAGGCTTTTCCTTTCTATGGATTCTTTTGCTTTGGCATACGTCCAATATCATACCATTTCTAGCAGGAGCCTAATGTTGACACTGAAACCATAGAACAATGAACAATCTAATACAACTCTACTAACCTTACTTCTTTATGAATAGCATTATAGACACACAGATATCTAAAGATGCATCTCTATATAATATAACCATGGTGGTTAATTTACATCGACCAAACTAGAGAACGAAATTTGTGATGACCCAAAAGTCAGAAATTCAACTACCCATTTTCTTTTAAACACATAGTACTTGAAGGGGTAATTTACTTACAAAACAAAAAAAGTTTTTCTCTTCGTCTCTCTTCTTTGAACATGAAGATGAAGAAGAAAGAGTCTTTGTTTCCCTAGCTAGTAGCTATACTAAACAAAACCCACCTGAACGATCATAGTGTTTACTGGCTGGCTAGCTTCTCCAGACAGTGCCCCATATCCTCTCCCCAACAAAGCTCACAAATCTTCTCACTGACCCCTTGTTTTCCTCATCAACATCTCCACAGTTATGATCACTACTAATAACAACACCACTAGTCTCTTCCACCTTATTATTCACAAGCTGATCATTCTTCTTGTTCTTCAAACTGAACTCGGATCCTTGTTGTGTCACACTCTTCATCACCACTCTCTTGCTTTGGTTCCTCCTCTCTTTCTTGCTCAGCTTGGATGATGATGATCCTGTAGCTGCTTTAGTCTTAGCGAGCAGACCTTCTTCAAAAGCGTCGATGATCTCGTGGATCAGTTCCCGGTTCGGCGACTCGTCCCATCTGACCCAGTAACTCGTGTAGCACCTGAAGCAGCTGCAGTTGAACCTCGCCGGGTGGTCCCCACCGCCTCCAGAGCTCTTTCTGTTGTCCCCACGTGGACTCTTCGGTGACGACGACGATGTTGATGAGTTTAAGGAAGTGTTACTCTTATTGTTGTTGTTGCTTGAGGAAGAGGAGGAGATGAGGTAAGCGAGGACTTCTCTGTCGTCTAAGGACAGAGCCGCCGCGAGGGAGAGGATGGCGGCGGGAAGGAAGGACAGGTGGTCGGATACGGTTGGCGGTGACGGATGGACCGTGCCTCCTCTGCGGTATAGCTTCTTCATTATTCTTCTTTCAGAGTTGTAAGTTGTAACCAGAGAGAGAGAGAGAGATGCTTTGAAGGGTTGCTGAGGTTTTTATTCGGTTGGGGGACATTGGAGTTGGTGTTGGGTTGAAAACTAACTAGGGTTGGGGTTGCATACAACGCGGGTGTAGAAAGAATGGTTCTTTCTTGAGATGTGATTGGCTCATTTTTGGCTGTGTTCACAGGTTACCGTGATCAGTCTCAGTCCTACTGTTGGTGAAGCTTTAGGGGGTTGGTAATCCGGTAGGGAATTTGAAACAGACAGCGGAGCTACGGCGGAGGCCGCCGTGTCACGTGTCGAACACGACCTGACTAACTACAGTGAACAAAAGGGTGTTTAGGGATGGCCTAATTAGTAAACAATCTCTATTAGTCTTATCTTAAGGATAGACTCTACAGAGATTAACCTAACCTCACAGCAGAGGCCTAGGTATGATGACATTGATGAGCTCAGGTTGCCTTTGCTATACGTTTTATCTGACTAAAATGGCATTTTAGTGTCAAGGCCGTGTATTTGACCGTATCCATAAACCTGGAGATACTCTATTGGAATAACGACAATGAAATTTGCTACTAAGATTGTCATTATTCGGATAGATGGAATCTAATGACGTGCAGTCCGGGATGTTCGTTGACTTAAAAGCTCAAGATACTGAGAAGATGAGGCATTAAATAGCTTTGTACGTGTATGCGCTATTTTATGGATTTATGCTATAGAACAACATCGAAAGTACTAGATCAGATCCTTTCAGCTTTACACATCAGTAACACTTCATGACTCCAGGTTTATGACATTTAGTGGACTTCAAACAGAGAAAAACCCTTCACACTTCACAACAATGATAAACGGAGAGAGGCAAGGTAACAACCCAGAGAACTTTTAGATTTGCTCCATCAATTTCACATAAACAACAAGGTTGAATATCAGAAAGGAAGGATGATAATGTAGCTGGAATTCTATGTTTTTATCCATTTGTATGATGAAAATAGCATTCTACAAACCTTCACGAAGAGCTATGTAGACGAGTTTTGATCCATGACTCTAGGTATTTGAGCTCATCAATGCTAATGGAATGGCCAAGACCAGGATATGCCTGCACATGAAGAAGCAACGGTGGAAAAAAATGTTTTAGAAGTAGCGTACAAAAAGTAAGTGGACTTCTGAGAAGTGCTGCATTAGTTTCAGATGATACCTTAAACTCGCTGTGTACTCCAGCCTGCTTTAGGAAGGGAGGACCTGCTTGTCCAGCTTCGAACAATACAGTTTTGTCAGCCATCCCATGAGACCACAAAATTGGTGTCTGCATATGTATTAGATCATCAGTATCATGGAAATTCAATTCAAAGCACCAAGAGCTTTCTAACTTAAACTTAATGTAACATTTGAATCTGAAAGCACAAAAAGGAAATTCTGTCCTCAGAAATTAAACTTTGACATGACAAACACTACAGATATACAGAATTTGAAAATTCATATACCATATATTATTGATCAATCAAACATAAAAGCACAAAAACGATGATGATGACGACATTTTGTACTTCAAATCGGTAGATATGATGTAACATTCTAATAAGAACCATGTGGAATTCGAGTTCTATTACTCAGAGTACAATGGCAAATAATACATGGACACCATTAGAAACATAGAATGAAACATTTAGTATAAGCACGAAATTGGTGAATATTTCTAGTCTCCGGGACGTACCTTCTTTGCCTCTGGGAAAACTGTTGTATCGTCGATGAATTAAAAGGAAGCCAGCCACTAAACACCACACCGCCTCCTAGCATTTTTGGGTAAAGCAGAACACTTGCCAATGCCAAGGCACCTGAAGTAAAGAAAAAAGAAGAAATGTACTTTACAATTACACAAGTAATGAAAACATGTTGTGCAAGAATGCAAGTGCTTCAATTTCTATGCGAAAAACGAGGAATCAAATACCTCCTTGACTGAATCCACACAAGAACACATTGTCAGGACTAGTTCCAGCGGCTATCTCCTTGTCTATCATCTTATGCACGTTCTTAATTGCTTTGACAAGTCCACTCTCATCCTTCGGAGAATTCTGAAACACACATAACAGTACATTAAACACATAATTAGTGCACACAAAAACTCAGAAAATATGATCATGTAAGAAAAAAAATCAAAATAGACTCACAGCTGTTATAGGAATCTCGTGAATGTCAAACTATGAAGGCATCACAGAACCATCTGAAAACAACAATTCGAAATCAGAACAACAAGCTGCTGCTGTCTCTAAACATCAAAAAACATAACTCGATTCACTTTAACTCTACTTAAAGTCATGTTCTTTAGATTCAAGATTATGTCTTCATTAGCAAAAACAAACAGAACCCATTAATCAGAAACAGTTAAAACAGTAAAACTTACAGTTGCATGTAACTGGATTTGAGGGAGCAGATGGGAATGACCAGATGGTGTTCTTGAACTCAGGAGAAGTGAAGAGGGTCTTGATGGGCTCGTTAGCTGGGCCTGAATCGCCGAGCCCATGAAGCCAGAGAACGAAGCTGCGAGCCATTGAAGATTCTGGTCTCGGAGAATAGTAGGTTGGCCGGGAAAGTAGTAGTACGAACAAAACGGTGCTACTGATGGTGGCGATAACAATAGCAATTGGCTTCGCTAGTAGCATATGGTATTGCCGGAACATCAAGAATCAAGAATAATCGAAAGTTAAAAAGAAAATGAAAATGGAAAATGTGAACGTGAAAGGACTACACTGTCCTTTTGCATATTTGAAGAGTCGTGAACGCCACGTGGCAACATGGAGAGTACTCGGTGTAATATTTAAAGAGTACTCACTTGTTTGATTTCACACTTTGTTTCGTTTCACACTAGTTCGTCGTAGAAACACGACCCGGATTTGCGATCGGACTCAGAGCCGGAGCCGGAGCCGGACCCTTTTCCGATCTACTCACACGTGAAGGACTTGAATATCAGCTATCGGAGTATGTATGTTTATATGTGTTTTCTATCATTGTTAGCCCTAGGGTTAAGGATTTGTGATCTATCTACAACTACAATTTTATCGGTATAATTAGTCCAGTAGTATCTGTTTTCAATGGAATATATGTCTGTTTTTGGTTTATAATCTTAGTTTCTGATCGATGGAGTACGTGTGTGTTGGTTTACTAAGACATGATCGCACTTGTTATAAACCTAGCTAAAGCTTGAAGGGTTTGATGATCTATTTGAATAAGCTAGAGAATATGGTGAATGGTTAAGCTTTTTCTTGAGACATGGGAACCTGTAGAGTCTCAAGTCTGAACTAATTGGTAGTTTACCTAGAGGTTATTTCATATATTTGATCAATCCAAATATCCAAATGACATATATAAATCTGTGTATGTTTAATTATATATGTACTGGTGGGTATACTGGTAAGAGGATCGCTTTGCAGGAAATGAAAGATATGGGCTTCTGGGATTATATTCCGCTCTGGATGTTAGAAGGTCTGATTTCTTTGTTCTTTATTGTAATAAGTAATCGAGTACTATACATACACTACTGGAGGAGAGAGGCAAGGCGACGAAGGTAAGTTTCTTCGTCGCCTCATTTTAACGGAGGCGACGAAGAATAAAGTTGTAGCCTTAGAAATGACCTACGTCGCTTCAACGACATTAGGGTGACGAAGAATGATCTTGGTCGCTTCAATAAACTGAGGCGATCAATATGAAGCGACAACGAGTTTCTTCGTCGCCTCGAGCAATCTGGGGCGACGAAGATTGAGCAATCTTCGTCGCCCAAGTTTTTAAAGCTAGCTAATTGATACACTTTATATGCATCCAATTAATTAGCTAATGTATGTACACTACATCAATCTTTCTAGCTACATATACACATCTTTGGAACACATATCTACATATTTTTTTATTTATTTGAAAAATATATACTAACTCGATCGTCTGACTGGTTTAGAAGCAATCTGTAACCTTGTCACACAATTTACGCCTTTAGTTTCAAGAAATAAACCCTAAGGCCTAAGCCGGCCTACTACAAACTTATACATTTATTCTCAATAACTATTCTCAGCTGGGATCATACCCAAAACCACGGCTGACATGGAGTTAAGTATCTAGTCCCATCTTTATAGGTAACGTTGTTGACATTTTCATTTGAAGCATCAAATATAGATTATTTTACAGAGGAGCATCAAATCTTAAATATATTAGTCCAAAGTACTTGAAATTTGAGGTGTAGAACTAACTAGCGGGTTGAAATTAGTTACATTACATAGTATCAAAGTGGACAAAACTCTATTAGGATCGAAACATGATTAGGATCTTGTTATTTGTCGGTTTGGCCAACTCCATAAAGCATTGTACAGTGACTGTTTGGCTCATACATCATAAATTTTTGGTTTAATATAGTATGAATGATGATAGAAACCTCTATATAAAACCCAATTTAATGCCATTTTATGTTGACATTGAAGCGACGAAGATTGAAATCTTTGTCGCTTCGGTTAGGGTTAATAATCAATGAGGTGACCAATATTGACAACTTCGTCGCTTCGATTAGGGTTAATAGTCAATGAGGCGACCAAGTATGGATCCCCAAAGTAAGCCTGTGAATGCAAACTTGGTCGCTTCAGTACATTGGAGCGACAAAGATTGAAACTTGGTCGCTTCAGTACATTGGAGCGACGAAGATTGAAACTTGGTCGGTTCAGTAATTTGGAGCGACGAAGATTGAAACTTGGTCGCTTCAGTACATTGGAGCGACGAAGATTGAAACTTGGTCACTTCAGGAATTCGAGGCGACGTAGATTGAAAACTTAGTCACTTCAGGAATTCGAGGCGACGTAGAAATCAATCTTTGTCACCTCAATATAGAAGCGACGAAGGCATCAATCTTCGTCACCTCATATTGATTAAATAGCCAGACTTGCTCGATTCTCCTTTCTTCTTCTTTCTTCTTCACAGCGTTCATTTCTCTCCGGTAAGCTGCAAAACCCCCAAATCTCCTCCGGCCCAGCAAAACCCTCTTCTCCACCTCTCTCTCTAAACCCTAAAGCTCCTCCTCTCCCCCTAAACCCTAAATCCCCAAATCCCCCACCCCCTAAATCCCTAACTCCCCCAAAACCCCAAAACCCTAAATCCCCAAATCCAGTTATAGAGTCATTGGTTAGAGTCATCACGAATACGAAAATGAAGGTGAATTTTTTTTAGCATTGTGATTTGACTGTAAAAGTGTGTGTGATTTATTGTCTTCTCAAAGCTTGGTTCTTTATCAGGTCTTCGACTCGGCTTGACTCAGCTCTGTTCCAACTCACGCCCACACGGACTAGGTAAAGTAAATTCTTCATGGGTTTCAATGCTTTGTGTTTGTTGATGGAAATTGGATTTGGGTTTTTCAGTTTTGACATTTTTGGAGTATTGGATTTTTGGGTTATGAGATTATGGCCAATGAATGAAGACTCGGTTGGAATTGCATTGTTGTTCGTTTGGTGATCTGAGTTTTCGCTATTGCTTAATGTTGATACTCTTGGCATTGGATCTTTTGGGTTATGTTAGTCTATGTGATTTGTATGGCAGTGTTTGTAAGTATGCTGTGTTGATTGAATGTACTAGTTGCAATGTTACTACAGTGTTCTTATTTTGATTTGTTTGGATAGGTGTGACCTGGTTATATCTGCAAATGGAAAGACGGAGAAAATCGCTTCGGGTTTGTTGAATCCATTTCCTGCTCACTTGAAGACTGCGCAGGAACATATGGCTAAGGGAGGCTATTCGATAATTCTGGAGCCGGAGTCTGGCGGTGACACAGCGTGGTTCACAAAGAGTACTGTTGAAAGGTCTGTTATGGAGTCAAATGCATATCTCCTAAGTAGAGTACTCGACGCTTGTTTGATCTTGTATGCTTAAGTATACCATATTACCATATAGTAACTGTTGCATATATATATATTTTGAAGGAACTGTTGCATATAATGCATGCATAAATGGTAAATTCCCCCTGTTAAAGCTTTAAATACAAACTGAATCCCTTTAATCATTTAGTTTAATCCTTCTATTGGCTTTCCTTCACTGTGGCAGAGTATTGTCCTTTTATCATCTCTTTTGAAGCATATCGATCGGCTTTTACAGTTTGACAGGTATGTAGTGCTTTGATGACTGACTTACAACAGGATCGTGTATTTGAACTTCTATATCATATCTGTTTCAAAGTTCATGTACTTGTACTTTTATGTATGACTTGCGGCAGGATCGTGTATTTGAACTTGTAAAACCATTCCGCGATATCAAGGCCATATGGCAAGTTAGGGTTGAAGCAAGCAGAGCACTGCTTGATCTTGAATTCCACAGCAGAGGCATTGATGCAGCTTTGGTACTCTTCATAAGATATATATGTGAAGAACCATCCTTCAGAGGTACTTGTCACTCTCTTGTGTGGATAAACTTTATTTTCAAGATTTCGCTCTACCATGTATTCAGCATCCTACAAATCCTTGCAGGAAGGTGAGAGCCTTATGTTGCATTCATATTTTACTTGTTTGAGAAATATTACTGCACATTGATCACACATCATGGTTGGTGGTGTTTGGCTTCTTCTCTGTTGTTAGCTACTTTGTTTTCTTACTGTTGCAAATCATGTGTTCTAATTCTACCCAAAATTGATTTAGGAATATACACCGGCAGTTCCTAATCAAAACAACCAGCAAGAGGGACCTGCTATATCAACAGTAACTGAACGTGACATGAAAGTGACTGTGGAGAAAGAACTTGTCTCGCAAGCCGAGGAAGAGGACATGGAGGCACTTTTGGGAACGTATGTACCATTTCATTGTCTTTGTTGTTATGTGGAAAAGTTACTGCTTTAGTCAATTGTTTGTTTGAGGGATATTTATCTTTGGTGGCAGTAGTTTATACCTTCTGTTGCATCTATGTTTGTATAGTTTTGACTTCTCCAATTGTGGGCATGATATGCAGTTATGTCATGGGTATTGGTGAAGCAGAAGCATTTTCTGAAAGGTTGAAAAGAGAGCTTCTGGCTCTGGAAGCAGCAAATGTGCATGCCATTTTGGAAAGTGAACCTCTGATAGATGAAGTGAGCCTTTTCTCTGCTCATTTTCTTTATATATGATGCCTTTCTTTCTTTGCAAAGCTGTCAATTCATCAACCTTCTATGTTCTTAGATAGGTACTTGGTTTCATTCTCTCAAACAAATCGCATTGTATGTCCTTTTAACCAGTCAACTATATCATACATATGGCCTTAAATGTGCTATATTGTCTGATTATTAGACAACAATATAGTGATGAACATTGAATTTTACTCATTTCCATAGTCTGTCCTTGTTGTTGGTTGGAACAATACACACAACTGGTTTTGCTATCTTCTACTGAACAAGTTATCTGTTTGAGTTAATCATAAGATACTTTTGCAATGTCTATATACCTGCCATCAAAGCTACTTTTGCTCCTAGAATATTGGTGTCATGGTTATCTATATGCTTGGAGACATATGAACTTATTATTCTAATGTCCTTTGTGGTCGTCAGGTATTGCAAGGGCTTGAAGCAGCCACAAGTTGTGTTGATGACATGGATGAATGGTTAGGCATCTTTCAGAGCATTTATTGTAAAAGTAGAGCAAGAATATGAAATCTCTGTCTAGTTTTCTTCTTCCCTCATTACAGTATGAGTACCGATATACTGGTTTCTTTTTGTAATCACAAACAGTTAATTTGATGGTTTCACATTCATCCTTGTTGCTTGAAAATTTAGCTTATTTCGCGGGTCTGACTAAAATGCTGGTTGTTCTGTATGTCGTGTAATAACATAGTTTGGTAATTACCGTTACTAGATATAGGAACGACTGCTTCTTCAGTTTTGACCTCTAGTTAAGTTCACTCCCTAACCTTTTCAATTGCCATGTTCAGATAGAAACTCGCAATAACAAGTTGGAAGTGCAATCTGTTAATAATAAATCACTCATTGAGGAACTTGACGAAGGCATTATATTTTTTTTTCCTGTCACCCAATGGAGCCCCCATTTTTAGTCGCGCAAACAAAGGAGCGACAACTCCTATCTTCGCGGCACAAATTCGAAGCGACGAAGATTGTTTTTGTCGCGTTAGTTAAAATGAAGCGACGAATTTTTATCAATTTTCGTCGCCCCAATAGTGAAGGGACTAATCTGAGGCGACGTGGCGTTGGCGACGAAGACGTGGTCACTTCTCATCGAGGCGACCAAAAAATGATCTGAGGCGACCATAAAGCTTCGTCGCCTCGGTTCTCTTCCCCAATAGTGATATATATATATATGCATGATTTAGTTACTTAGTGTTTTTTGTTGTTGAAGTTTTGTGGGTTCTATTCCCTTATTGGCTGCTTAACTGACCCCGAGGATGTTCTAACAAACAAAAGTGGATGACTGTAATGAAAGACAAAAACATAAACCTAAAGATCCAGATGAGTACTACACGGACGAGGACTTAAACGATGAAACTGAAGAACCTTATAACTGTTTATATTGCGGTCGGATGGTTGTTCACAAAAACTGCCCATTCAAGACATATGTTCCACATGATGTGATTCTGCCTCCAGGCTCAAAAAGAGTTTGCAAGTGCTGCGGGGAAAGGGATGACCGTAGCCACACTTATAAGTACGGGAAAGGACATGTTTTTTTAAAGGAGTGGTCGAATTGTGGTACCATTGGCGAGCACTGGCCTGATGAGGCAGTGTGTCCTCACAATGCCCCTAAGCATCAGCAAGGATCAGTGAACGCAAGCTCAGCCTGGGACTTCTCATCTCCACCAATTTGTAATGTTTAGAGACATGGTTTATGATGTGCTAGAAATTAGAAATTTAGAATTGGATCATCGTCTACTCTCAAGTCTCGAGTACAATACTCGCATTATTTTTATGGGAGCGACGTTAGTCATTTATATTCAAAATATAGAATGTGAGTACACCATGATTTTCCATATATAAGACCTGTCAATAAGAATCATAGCTAGATAACCTAAGCTATATATAGTTTCTACCTTTCTTAGTACGTATGGGGCTTAAATTTTATGCTTTGTTACTTTCATAATTATTTTTTGATTGGCACAAGTTGTAATTAAGCAGCTAACTTCTTCTTTGTCTTGGCTAATATGGCCTTATAAAATATGTGACTCTCCTCTTCTATTGTATAAAGTATAAACAATCAAATTGATAGATCGATGTATGAGTAGTTCAGTAAAACTACTTAGCAACATATTGTTCACTCAAACGAGAAGAGGATTATGTAAACAGTAAACCAGACCAGGGGTTATATATTTGTGAAGCATGCATGTCTATCTTTTGTTTATATGATCCTCATATACTGTCAAGGTCCTTCGTTGCTTTAGGACACTGTTCTTCAGGCCTCTTCTCTCATGCATGATGGCTTTCCTATTCTTCCTTCATTCTCTTCTGAGAGATCTGATGCAACTAATGAACAACTTGGAATTTTGTTTGAGAAAGGACTATGTACACTGTCTTTTTGTATACAGTAGCTTGAAGAATCGTGAACGCCACGTGGCAACATGGAGTGTTGGTATATAAAGAAGGGACCGTAAACCGATAGAAAAAACACTTGGTTTTTGTATAAATAACACTTGTTTATTTTCACATCAAGTTCGTCGTAGAAGGCCGGCATGATACGGTCCAACAGCCGCACGCGGCCAAAACCAGTTGAACAGAAGCACATCCCGGTTTCGCGATCGGACTCGGAACCAGAACCGGAACCGTACCCGTTTCCGATCTACTCACGCGTGAAGGACTTGAATATCGACTATCCGAGTATGTATGTTTAATTTATCTGTGTTTTTTTATCATTGTTAGCCCTAGGGTTAAGGACTTAAGGATTTGTGTTCTATCTACAACTACAATTTTATTGGTATAATTAGTCAATTAGTGTTTGATTTCAATGGAATATATGTCTATTTTTGGTTTACAATCTTAGTTTCTGATGGCGTACGTGTGCGTGTGCGTGTGTGTGTGTGTGTGTGTGGGTTTGCTAAAACCGGTACCTGTACATGACCGTACCGTAAGAACCTTAGCCTTTTATAAACCTAGCTAGGTACGTAAGAAAGCTTGAAGGGTTTGATGATCTAATCGAATAAGCTAGAAAATGGAATGGTTAAGCTTTTGTCTTGAACATGGGCAAGAATGAAATATCCCCAAATAACGGTAGTAGAGTCTCAAGTCTGAACTAATAGTGTACCTAGAGATTATTTATACATTTGATCAATCCAATTGACATATATAAATCTACGCACGTTTAATTATGTACAGGTGATTATACTGGTAAGAGAATCACTTTGCAGGATATGAAAGATATGGGCTTCTGGGATTATATTCCGCCTGGATGTTAAAAGTTCTGAATTACTGTGTTCCTTATTGTCATATATATGTAATTGAGTACCATATAAATATATATATGCATGAGTTAGTATATATGTTTATTTTATTTTTATTTTTGTGGGTTCTATTCCCTTATTTGCTGTTTAACAGATACTGGGGATGCCCTTACAAAAAGAAATTGATGACTCTAATCAAGAACCTATAGAACCAGATGAGTACTCCGACTTAGACTTGGACGATGAAACTGAAGAACCTTATGAATGTTTGCTTTGCCGTCAGATGGTTTATCAAAAAACCTGCCCATACTTGAAATATATTCCACATGATGTGATTCTGCCTCCAGGCACTCAAAGAGTTTGCAAGTGCTGCGGGGAAAGGTATGGCCGTAGCCACACTTATAAGTACGGTTGGAAAGGACGTGTACGTCCTTTTAAAGGAGTGTACGAATTGTGGTAGCATTGGTGAGCATTGGACTGATGAGGCAGTGTGTCCTCACAATGCCCCTAAGCACCAGTAAGCATCAGTGCGAATAACAAGCCCTAGCTATACCATAAACCCTATTCAAAGACTGATTTATGTTGTGCTGTTCGGATCAACGTTCACTCTCAAGGACAATACTAGTATGGGGATTAAATTTGATGCTTCATTAGTTTTTTTCTTTTTCTTTTCTTCGATTTACACTTCACTACAGTGTCGACTCCCTCAACTTTTGTTCTCATGGACTTAAAATGCCTTGAGAGTATACGTATATCATGTCTTAGCTAGAAAGTCCACAAGTTTTAATCTGTAGCATAAGATCATCAACTACTACCGTTTTGTTACTTCTTATTTTTTCTTTCATAGTTAAGAAGTTAACGATGAAACTGTAAAATAAATAGATCTATGTGATAACCAGAAGCGGATCTATGTATGGCTACTGGCTTAAGCCCAGGTGAATTTTTGAAAGTCTATATATTATTTACATGTAGAAGATTGTTGTAGTGATAGTTTGGCTCAGTTGGCTAAGGTTTAATTCTTCCCCTGGCTGAGCTTCTTCACTTTTCTACATTTTCACTCTTCTAGTCATCTTCTTCGGTCCTCTTCCAATTTCTTCCCCTCTCCCAATTTCGTCTTTATTTTTTCTCTTTTCTTCTCATCTTCTTCAGTCCTCTTCCATTTTGTTCCCCTTTCCCAGCTTCTTCTTTATGTTTCCCTGTATATTGTAAAAGCATCGATCATCAACCTTGATTAGAAAAAAATATGAAGATAAAATTAGCCCCTTTAAATTTTTAATCCTGGATCCGCCGTTGGTGATGAGGATAGCGAAGAATATAAACTGTGAGCATTCTAGCCAGCCTAGTATTGGTAGCATCCTGCTCGTAATGATTCTCTTCCTCTTGGAATTCAAAGAATTTTTGCGCACTCATGTTGTGGCTTTGTCTGCTTGAGTGACATTATATGCCAAAGTCTCTTCCTAGTGAAACGAAGGCTCCAGTTTTCCTAGAGAGAGGTGGAGAAGATTGGTTTTAGTACATTCAAACCTAATTCCACGTGTCTGCATGGTTTCTATATAAAAACCATAAATCCAAATCCTCATCAAAAGTCCTCACAAATATAAACCGAAACCTATGTCTCTCCCGAAACAAGTCGATGAGAGACCAAATCTCATAAAAAGAAAACCAGCATTAATTTTTTTTTCCCTACGCTTCCAGAGAAGACAAATTTGTTTGAAGCACAACCCTCAGTGTGGATCAGAATCAGATTTATCGGAATCGGAAGAACCGCAGCATATTATCCGCTCGCGCGTGTCTCCCTTGAGTGTGTTCAATCCAAGAAAGTTGCTAGCCCTAGCTAGGATTTGTGATCTATTGTGTCTAATTTGTATCTGTTTCCGAAGTCTAATTTGTATCTGATGGAATGATGTAGTCATGTAGATATCGTAATTAAAAACCTTAGCTAGCTATAAACATGTTTTTTTTTTTAAATTAAAAAATTAAAAAAATCAAAGTAGCTGTAACCATGTTAGGAGTTATATATATATATATATATATTTGATCATTCAAAGGATTCTAAATCTATATATATATTTTTGTTTATTTACAGATGATCGTTCTGGAAAGGCTGTCACTCTCGACGATGTGTTGAACAGTGGCGTATTTGATTATATACCGCTCCACCTGACAAAATGTATGGTATGCTTCTGAGTTGAGTTCAGTCACTTTGGATTGATTTCCGTTATGTAATATATATGTTTGAGGACGTATCAAATATCCATGAGTTGAGTTGGTCACTAATTTTCATTTTCCCTAACAAACAGATCTAGGTGACGCTGACGAACTAGATGCAGATTTAACTGATGAAGATGACTGGAGTGATCCAGAAAGAGAACCTTATAAGTGTTTAGTTTGCGGTCGGATGACTACGCACAAAAACTGCCCATACAGGAAGAATCTTCCACATGAGGTGATTCTGCTTCCAGGTGCCCAAAGAGTTTGCAAGTGCTGCTGGGAAAGGGATGGTCGTGGCCACACTGAGATGAACTGGAAGGGACGTGCCATTCTAAAGGAGTGTTCGAATTGTGGTACCACCGGTGAGCATTGGACTGAGGATCCAGTGTGTCCTCACAATGCTCCTAAGCACCAGCAAGCATCAGTTTCCGCAAACCTTGAGAGGGTGCCAGCAAGCCCTGCTATGGATTGCACTTCTCCTCCAATTTCCACTTAATAAATGACCAAGTATGCTGTACTTATTAAGGGTCGGATTCGTATCTGTGCTCTAAGTAAGACTTTATGCTATGATATGATGTAGACTTATATATGCTAATGACTAAGTATGTTGTACTTATTAAGGATCGGATTCGTATCTGCGTTCTAAGTAAGACTATATATGTTTATGCAATGATATGATGTAGACTTATATATGCTAATGACCAAGTATGCTGTACTTATTAAGGATCGGATTCGTATCTGTGTTCTAAGTAAGACTGTTTATTTTTATGCTATGATGTGATGTAGACTTATATATGCTATGTCAATGTTCTGCAATTTAGTAAACAAGCTCTCTTGAATGCTGTTATATGATATGATAATGTGTCACTTTCTATGCTATGAGGACGTAGACTTATATATAATATATCAATATTCTTCTCTATTTTTGTAAACAAGCTCTCTTGAATGCTATGATATGATATTGTGTCACCTTTTATTTAAGGTATTGTAATTTTGACCGAGTTGAAGAGATAGATGAAGTATGGAATAGTATTTATCTACAAGACGCGATTGCCATGCACAACAGATTTTCTATGGCAAGTTATTGATCACGTTGATAAGTACGTAGTAGTGAGGATTATTTTGTAAAAATGACTAGTTGTTCATCAGTTGCTTGCCCATATCACTCGAAGTTAACACTGAAATGGAGAGCGCAAATTTGCGGAGCAAATATTTGATTCTTATTCCATGACAAGCTTATGCAAAATCTCCCCTTACAAACATTCAACTTTACATAGATTCATAGACCTTGTTGTCAAAATTAAGTCAAATCCGGAGTACGTAGAAAAGGTTTATCATTTTAAACCATATGTCTCTTCCCAGACGCAAATTAAGCCACGTCTCCAGCCAAACCAAATCGAAGAGAAACCAAAACCAGCATCATCCCATCAGAGTCGGAAGAGTCGCAGCATATTACCCGCGAACCTATATCTTTAATTCAAGTATGTGTTTTTGATATTTACTGGCCCTAGAGTTCGTGATCTATAAATTGTCTAAGTTGTATCTGCTTCCGAAGGAGTATATATGTCTGCTTTAGGTGTACCTATATATATAGCTTGTCGAAATCAAACCTTGAAGCTATGATGATCCATTGACAGATTAGTATTTGCATCATCGATCGGAGTTTATTTGTTTGATCATTCAATTGATATATACATCTATTTATGTTTATTGACAGGGGATCGTAATGGTGATTATGTCTCGATCTTTTGATGATTTTGTTAATAGTCGCTTCTTTCTAAATTAAGATACCTGACCACTTGACAGGTATTTACAGTAAAACTTGTACAAATAAATAATCGGGATCGGAGAAAATTATTACTTTAGCGAGGTTATTATTTCATCGATAAATAAACAATTTTTTATTATCTCGATAAATTAATAATTTATTAATATATCGAAATTTTTTAAATATTTCATAGTTAAATTATATTTAGTAATAAGATTCTTTTTATATATCAAACATAGTCATAGTTGGGTTATATTTTTTTTTAACTTAAACTCCAAGTTTACTAGGCCTATAAATATATCTTTCGTGAAGACGATCAACTAAGATAGATCAAACTTCTATTGAGATACAAGTATCTGATCTTAGTCTAGCTAATCTTTCAAAGAGTCTCATTTGAAAGAACTAAAAAAATTGATGAGCATATATAACACATCATCTTTCTACTTAAAATGAAAAGAATTTATCAAATGTGGTGCACACATTGTAAAATATTAAAACCGAAGTTAAATTTGGTCTACATGTGATGAAAAAATAAGCTACAATAGTCTTTTTTCCAGCAACAACCCAAAAAAATAAAAAAAATCAGCCAAAACATTATTTTTTTATAAATTTCATTATATTTTTAATTAAATTATTATTTTATATATTCGTAGGGACCTAAAGAAATGAGAGAAAAGTTATTATCTTAAGCATTTAGCGAGGTTGTCAGTAATATGAACTGGTCCCGTATCGGGACCGAGAAAAAATATTACTTTAACGAGATTATTAAATTATCGAATATTCATTTATCAAAATGTTACTGTATATGAGTTGAGTTGAGTGTATGGGTATGGGTCTCTAGATCGAGTTCGGTAATGTCATACATATGTGTGTGTCGTTGAGTTGGGCAGATGCAATGCAGGTGACAGTTTTGAACACGACCTAGATTTAATAGATGAAGATAACTTGAGTGACCCAAAGAACCTTATAAATGTTTGGTTTGCAAATGCTGCTGAAAAAGGGATGGCCAGGGACACAATGATCTAAACTGGAAGGGACATGCTATTCTAATGAGAAGTGTAGGAATTGTAATACAACTGGTGAGCACTGGACTGACGAGCCAGTGTGTCCTCACAATGCTCATAAGCACCAGCAAGCATCAGTGCCTGGAAGCTAGCCCGCCAGGACTGCACATCTCCACCAATTTCCACTTGGTCTAGTATTGATAGTCGTATATTTATGTCCATATTTGGTGTTTAATTTATTCCTTATGTTTAATTTTTTATTAGTTTTTGAATGAATTAATTATGTTTATTTTTTTTAGGTGTGTTGGAGATTAATAAACAAAATAGGATTAAATAATACAGTTTGGCAAGTTATTGTGGAAGTGGAAAATGTACGAGCCGAAGGAATCCTAATTTGTGAAAGACACTGAAGGATGCAGAGCACGTGTGTATATTTATATATATTTGCAATTGGAGTAAGCTAGCTGCTTGGTGAGGAGGTTCTGAGTTTGGCGAGCTAGCGAGAGATAAAAACAGGAAGGGCTGCTTGGCGGGCTGTTTGGCACGTGAGCATTGATTAACATGTTTAGCCTTGCCCTTGCTATATATATATGGCTTGAAAGAAGAGGGGAGTTTGAGTGGGAATTGAAGTCATGCACGTGAGCTACAGCTAGGTTACCTAGCTAAATGATATTCAAATAACTAGTGGCAGGAACGTGATCAAGAGGTTAGGATGGCAACAGGCAGAAGTTGAAGTGGAATAGAAGTCCAGCTAAATGGAGATATATATATATATAAAGCTTGATAGCTAGACTCACAGAGGACGGCCAGAGGAGATTAAGAGAGAGATCGGAGAAAAAAACGAAGAATAAATAAAAAATAAGAAGTTGAACGTGGGGAAGAGAAGATCTACACTACAAGCCTACGATCTCGACGGAGATCAAGAGTTTATTTCTTCTCCTTCTTAGTTCATCTTTCATGAATTCTTTGATGTTATTATTTAAGACTATGCGTAGCTAAATTTCTTTTGTTAGGGGATGATTGAAGCCCTAGATGTGCTTACGATTTTGAACCCCTTTTGATTCTATTAACTATTTGGATGAGTTTTGTTTCACTGTTTTCTCACCGTATGATTTTTATGTTCATGTTTCTTTGAGTGTACGCTTAGATGCATGGCTTATGATCTATAGTCTTGATTATGTTTATGACCACCTTATCATTGCATATTCTCTATAGACAAACATGAATTTGTGTGAAACAAGCCTCAGTGATGTAAGGGTGATCACCTTATCAACCCTTGAAGCTTTGTTATTCTTCAAACATTCTTAAAACGTAATGACTTCAGTTCTCTAGGCTTACATCATCATATGTATAAGTCGGTTAATTGAGGATCAAGATCGAGCGGATTGTCCCTCCCTCTTTCATGCCAAGTAAGAGAGTGTAATGCACAAGATGACTTAACCAAAGCTCTTGTGTGGGGAGTATTCATCCATGGTTAGTTCAATTATAGTGGGGAGGTCGTAAGTATGTCTAGGGCGGAGAGAAGTTCTTAACATTCATATCTCATTGATTTCCTACAATAATTTACTTTCTGCAATTTACTGATTTCTGCATTAGCTGTAGCTTAGCCGATTTATTTAGGTAACCAAATCAACTCATAAAATCCTCAAATTTTGTGTGGTAGTCCGTCACTGTGTCTAGTTTGTTTTGTCAAAATTTCGTGTTATTTGAGTCAGTCTAGATTAGGTTCGTAGTATCATTAGTGTACTGTAGTCGAGTCTGTCAGCATTTTAGTCTAGTGTTATGATTTAGTTTCACCGATTCCTTGTGTTCGATACCCCCTATTTATCATACTACATTGATATATCCAGGTTGTGAATATGGTATCTTTGAGAGGTGTTTACCCGCCTTGTCAAATATCTGTGATTTTGACCGAGTTGAAATTAGATAAAGTATTGGGATAGAATTGTTATAATATATATATTATAAATATGGATTGAATCTACAAATCACAATTAATATTACTATTAACGTAAATTGTATGTAGAATCAACGAAGTAAAATTTAATTGATAGATGCTTTCAATCGAAATATAGAAATTAAATATAGAAAGCTAATCAAAATCACTAACTTGATTGTTGAGAGAGTCTTGCAAGAGCAATGTTCTAAGACAGAAATTCGTCCCTACACTTCTGCTTGTAGAACTTCTTGACGTCCGTCTCCCAGGATACGACTTTCAATTTAAGACTTACAGAATACCTTGAATTCTAACTCAAACTTCAGTCTGTGTTTCTCGCTTGTATATTATGTAACATTTTGTAAAACGATTTTCAGTGATTTGAAGCAGATCCTTCAGACTTTTTTTTATAGATGCTTAACGCATGTTCGGCGAACAATCGCATCTTAACGTAAAAATGATCGTTATTCAAAACGTATTCTGACTTCAACTAAGTCCCCAGAACCCCAAGGTCCAAGGCCCAGTCTATAATTACTTGAGAATCATCATAGCCCATTAATAGGCCAAAGAGGAATTTTCAATGAAACCCATTGAAATTTTCTCACCTAATCTCACTTCCATGTACTACCCTACAAGGGGTATCCCTTATTAAGGGTAGGAGACTTACACCATCTTCCATGTGGGACTAAAGTCCCACAAACTTCCAACAATACCTCATATTTTTTATTCAAACTCTAATAATACCCCACATTTGAATAGAAAATAAGAGTTTTATATTCAAGAGAGAGTGAAAGAATCAATACTTGTTCAGAGAGGTATTTTTTGGATTTGAACCTTCCGTAGTGAGCACTTATTGGATCTACTATGCAAGGTAGTGAACTTACGTCTTGAACTATTTGATTTTTATAGTAAACCAAGATAACAAGGGTCACACATATCGAATCTAACACCTTTCGGTTCATTCTTTTGTGTCCATTTTGATCTTGGATAATTCTCAGCTTCATGAGAGCTCTAGAGAGTATAGCCATATAAATCTCATGGATGTGACCCACATCACTCTTATATAGATGATACTGTTTTTTTTCAAAATATCATGCTATATTCCTCTTTTGTAAGATATTAGTATCATTAAGAATAACAATCACCTTATACAAGTTGTAGGAAACACACTTCGTTCACCTTAGGAATGAGCATGTGTGTGTTTTCTACCTTGAGTCTTTCCTAACCAGTTTGCCTATTGAACCTAGATCATGGGATCTCTAATTAGCTAGGTTAAGTTTTCGCCAGGTTATGACTCATTGAACTGGCTTTAATCCCATTCCCCTCGATGTATATATGACTTGCTCCTTAGATAGCTCTTTAGTCAAAGGGTCGGTTATGTTTTTCTTTGACTTCACATAATCAATGGATATAATACCATTTTTCAGCAAATCCTTAATCGTTTCGTGCCTTCTTCTAATATGCCTTGATTTGCCATTATAAATTTTATTTTTCACTCTTATGAGTACAATTATGCTATCACAATGAATACAAATGACAGTTACAAGGTTAGTCCATGAAGGTATATCTTCTAAAAAAATTCGAAGTCATTATGCTTCTTCAACAACTTTTATCTAAGGTCACGAATTCTGCTTCCATGGTTGATCATGTTGTCACAGTTTGTTTGGTTGATTTCCATGACACAGCTACTCCCTCATGTGTAAAAATATATCCACTTGTAAATTTACTTTCTGTGTTCATTGAAATCCAATTTGCATCACACTATCCTTCCAAAACTGGAGGATATCTTTTGTAATGCAATCCATACTCCATTGTATGCTTTAAGTACTTGAATACTTTAATTAAAGCACTCTAATGTTCTTTTCTAGGATTACTTGAGTACCTGCTTAATCAACTTATTGTATAAGCTAAGTCAAGTCTTGTACAATTCATGATGTACGTCAAGCTTCCTATAACCTGAGTATATTTTATTTGTGACACATTTTCAGCTTTATTTTTCATAAGGTGAACATTTGGATAAAATGGAATTACAACTGGTTTACAATCATAATGTCCAAATTTCTTCAATACTTTCCCAACATAATAGGATTGAGTGAGTACATATCCATTAGAATTTTGTATAATTCGTACTCCAAGGATGACATCTGTGATTCTCATGTCTTTCATATGAAAGGAAGAGTTTAACATCTTCTTTGTGGAATTAATCACATCCTTGTTTATCCTCATTATTAGCATATCATCCATATACAAGCATACAATAACAAATGAGTCTTTGAATTATTTGATATACACACATTTATCATAACTATTAATTTTATATCCATGTGATAACATAGTATGATCAAACTTTTCGTGCCAATATTTTGGTGCTTGTTTTAAGTCCATACAAAGACTTAACTAATTTGCAAACCTTGTGCTCTTCACCTTTTAGAACGAAACATTCGGGTTGACCCATATATATTTCTTCATCTAATTCACCATTCAAAAATGTTGTCTTTACATCTATTTGGTGTATTTTCAAATTATAGACAACAACTATTGTTAATAACGTCCTTATAGACATTATTCAGGTTACTAGTGAATAAGTGTCAAAATTCGGCAACAAAACCGCTCATGCCTGGTAATGCAAGTGAAGCCATTCATAAGAATGCTTATTCATCTACTTCTTACGTTCCGTGAATAGCCGGGATATTCTATTATGATATAGATAATATAGATATAATTCTATTTAGAATATAAATATTCTAATATATTATAGTTTATATATATAGTATATATAGATATAGACAGTATATGTCAAAATATATTCAAATTTGAATGTTCATCGGGACATTTTCTAACGTCCGGTTAAAAAAATTGTGGATGTAAGACTCCACAGCTGATCATGTCCTTCAAGTCACACGTTGCTTTCTACCACATCATTTTAAACAAAGTTTTACCATAACATTCCTTTAGTTTGGAACCCATATGTAATTGATTCAATTATGGAATCAGTTTCTAAGGGATACTATTTTATCCCAATCAACCGACTTTATCGAGAACGATTACTTTTAAAAGGCATTGATCGATTAGTTGACAGATGATCCATGGGAACTTTGTGGAGATGGCATTGCGTGCATTTATGGTCTTGATGAAGTAATGGCAGGTGAATTAGTAGAATTTGAAGAAGGTATGATAAGCTCTTCCTAAAGATCCCTCATGACATGATTAGCTAGATGATTTCAACACATTTGACGAATGAAACCAAAGTTTCACGTTCAGTTTTGAATTAGAGACGAAGTACTACTAATTCGAATTTAATTGACTTTAGGAATTAAACTCTATCAATTTTGTTAGGCATCAAGGTAAGGGACCAAGATTATATACTATTGCAGAAGCGAAATCGAAGGGGTTAATTGAAAGGTAAGGATAGCGTGATTGGCCGATTGTTTTTTTTTTCAATTGGAAATTTCTAATAAGCCTGATATTTCTTTGATTCGAAGTAGGTACTAGGGAAAAATAAAGAAGTGCTCCCATCATGGTGCGATTCTCGTAGTAGCAGCGAGCGAAATGGGAGTAGCCTAAACCGAATCAAACCCTTCTTTTTGACGATACCCTTTTGCTACCAAACGATCATTATATTTATCTATGGTATCATCTGGTCTCATTTTATTTTTGAAAATTCACTTATATCCAATTGGTTTATTTCTAGGAGGCAAATCAACTAATTTCCATGTATTATTCTGCATAATGGATTCAATTTCACTTTGAATAGTCTCTTTCCAATAAGGTGCTTCAAAAGATTCCATAGCAGCCTTATAATTTTGAGGTTCTTCTTCTGTTATAAAGGCCAAATAATCAAGTCTAAAGTTTTTAGGGACTCTCATTCTTTTGCTTCTTCTTAGTTCAGTTTCTTCTTCCTCTTGAACACGAGATGGAGATATTTGGTCTACATTACTAACATCACGTACTCTTTTGTTTGTGATGATATTTCTTTCTCCTCTATATAGAAATATATTCTCAAAGAATTCAGCCCCATCACTTTCTAAGTAAGTGTTTGCATAAATATCACTGATTTCTGATCTAAAAGAGTGTTTGCATAAATATCACTCTTTTGGTCCAAGTTTAACTCTTTTTGGTAAAGAAACTCTGACTTTAGCAAGACAACCCCACACTTTCAGCTTTTTGTAAGAAGGAATTTTTCCTTTCCATACCTCATAAGGAGTCTTATTGGACTTTTTATGAGGTATTCAATTTAAACCTTTATTTGCAGCAAGTAGAGCATCACCCCAAAAATTGAGAGTAACTCTAGAATTGTTTATCATGCAATTGATCATTTCTCTAAATGTTCTATTTTTACGTTCTGCAACTCCATTTTGTTGTAGAGTATAATGAGTAGTCGTTTGATGAACGATTCCATGAGATGTACAGAATTCTGAGAATGCATTTGATTCATATTCTCCTCTTTTATTTGATCTTATGATCTTGATTTTCTTGTCAAGTTGATTCTCTACTTCAGCTTTGCATGCTTTAAACATGTCCAAAGCCTGACGAGGAAGTAAAACACACGTCAAATATAAACATAAAGTAGACACTTAACACATACTTCACGCATACACAATTTAAAATATTTTTTGTGTAGATGTAGCATTGGTAATAGGGATCATTCTTACCTGGGATTTGAGGGGTGCACGCGAAATTTGTGTGAATAAAAGGGGGGTTGTAAAAGTTAATTTTAATTTCTTAAATTACTACCTAAAAATGTCACAAGCATAAACCAAAATTCCTAGGACTCTAGCATGCAAAAACTCATAGACAAACTACACATAGAAGACTCCTAAGAACTCTAAATCATGCTTAAGACAAAAATAAACATAACTAATTATATACAAATGATCGACTTATTCTACATCATCTTGTGATTACACATATAGTCTCATTCAAGTACCTACGAAATTTACAGGCTAAAATTCTTTATTACATGCTATGACTTTGAATTAACTGCAACCAAGAGTCTAAACACATTAATCTCGACTTCCTTGGTTAAAATAAATAAGCGATTGACTAAGCATTTCATCTTAAGACCCAACCAAAGCATTAGGCATGACACATAACATGTAATCAAGATTCAAAGTTCATAAACACATGGAAGATATGTTGACTTTGAAAATAGCATAAAACCACAATAAACATTTTGTCTTTACAAACAATGTAATACAAATACAAGGAGAACTACGGAGTAAAGGTTCCATTGACACCTTTTGATTCCTGGTAAGCCCTGCAAAATCGCGAGTGGATGGATCCTTCAGTAAAACCTACACACCTTCTAAAGGGACTAAGCGTATTTAGAAGTGGTGAGATGAAGATTGGAGAGGTGGTGGTGGTAGTTTTCCTAGCACTTGGAGAACTTTGTTGTGAGAAGACTTGTGAATATTTTGGCATCAAGAAGTGTAGAAAATAAGTGATCGGCAAAGAGTGTGGAGAGAAAATGGGATGCAACAAAAATGGGAAGAGAAGAAGTGTGGAGAGAATTGTGATGTGTATTTTTTTTGGGGGGGATTGGCAGCAGCCCCCTATTTATAGGATCCAAACTAGCTTTTCCATCTTTCTCTTGCCTTTTCTTGCCAACTACTACATCTCTTCCAACACTCTTCTTCTTTCTTCTTTTTCTTCCTCTTTTTCCCTTGCTTGTCGGTTTGTTTCTCTTCTTCTTTCTTTTATTTTTCTTTGTTTTCTCCACTTCTTCACTCTTACACCTACTCTCTTATTCATACAAGTAATCTTCAGATTTCTCTCTTCCTTGTCGGTTCTTCATCTTCCTCTTTCTACTTGCTTTCTCCTTAGCTATTAATTACCTACACATGCATTCATGCAAGCAATCTCTATTTGCTTTTTCCATCCTTCTCTTTCTTTCATTACTTGCCTTGCCGAATTGTTTCTTTCTTCGTTGCCTACCATCATCTGTTTCTACTTCCATCAAGCCATCACTTCTTGTCTTGTTTTCTTCCATAATTTTTTTTTGTCTTTCCTTGATGGCCTTTCATTCTTCTTTGATTGATTATGGCAAGCAAGGCAATGCATGCATTTCATTGATGGAATTTAATGTATTTCTATTTTCTTTCATTCTTTCCTTTCCATCACTCACTTGCTAACATGGTATACAAGTTAATATAGTTAGTGTCCTTTACTCCATCTCTATTGGTCAACACCTGAAAATAACAAAATGAGTAAAAACTAATGATACCAAGTGAATAACACAGTTAAATGTGGAGATAAATATATTAATTAATACGCCTAAAATGCGTAGATCAAAGCCTCATCTTTTGTTTGTATTAAGTATACATAGCAATATTTATTGCAATCATCTATAAATGAGATGAAATAGTTTTTCCTTCTTTTTGAAGGAGTTGCCTTAAAGTCACAAACATCAGTGTGGATTAATCCTAACACTTCGGTTGATATTTCCACCGACTTCATATGTTATTTAGTAAACTTGGATCCAGTACATATTTCACATCTATGTGTTTCCGTAGAACTGGGATTACACTTGGGTATTAATCCTGAATTCACCAACCTTTTAATAGATTGGTAATTCACATGGCCTAATCTTTCATGCCATAAATCAATAGACTCAAGCAAATAAGTAGAAGCATTATTTATATTAGTAGAAACATCAGTTGGAAATATATTTAGTTTAAAGAGACCATTTGCTAAATAGCCCTTTCTTACATATTCACCACCTTTGGTGATTACACACTTATCAAATTCAATTGGTTGTAGAAGTGAGTTTCAACACCACTTTACCCTTTTCTTTGACAGCCAATGTAGAAGCTTTACCCATGAACAAATTTTTACCTTCAATTGGTTGATAAGTGACAAACAGATTCCTATCAGAACATATATTCCTTGTAGCACCAGTGTTAACCCACCACTCTTTAGCATCAAAGACCATATTAACTTCACAAACTACACCAACAAAATCAGAGTCAATGGCCACATTAGCCTAATTTTTGTTGCCATGATTTCCAGCATCAGATTGGTCCTTCCTATGGCGACAAACCGTTGCCTTATGGCCTCATTTTCCACAAACTTAACAAGCAACCTTGGTCTTAAATTGCTTCTCTTTAGGAGCAAAAGAAGAATTTTTCTTGCCCTATTTTCCCTTGTTTTTATTCTGGACATTCAACTTGGTCTTAGAGGATTCTCCTTCCACAATGTTTGCCTTGACTTCATAAGATGGAACATCATTCTTCTCATTCAACCTATTTCCTTCTTCAACTTGAAGTTTGAACACTAGTTTTTCCACTGATAATTCTTCAGCCATGTGTTTCAAGTCATGCTTGAAATCTTTCCAGAATGGATAAAGCTTTTCAATCATTGCACCAACTTGAAATTTTTTATCAAAGTTCATGCCTTCAGTGTGCAACTTGTGGATTATAATCTACAATTCTTCAACTTGTTTGAGAACAAACTTGGTGTCCACCATCCTATAATTCATGAATTTTCTAATGATGAATTTCCCGGCACTTGCAGCTTGATACAAATACTTCTTCTCCAATGATTCCCACAATTCTTTGGCAGTTTTGCAGGTCAGATAGACATCATAGAGAGTATCATCTAATCCATTAAGGATATAATTTCAGCATAAAAACTCACTATGTGTTCAAGCATCAATGGCATTCAAAGTCTCTTTTGACACCGGAAGTTCATCTGCCACAGGTTTTTCTTGAGAAATCACATGTTCCAAGTTCAAAGTAGTGAGGTAAAACAACATTTTTTGTTGCCATCGCTTGAAATCAACCCCTTTGAACATCTCTGGTTTCTCAACATGTGAGTTGCTTTTCACAACATTCACATATTGATCCATCAAAATTTCTGTCTTAGATTTTTATAAAATATATATTATAAGTATGGATCGATTCTACGAATCATAATTAATTGCTAAAAACGAAAATTGTATATAGAATCAACGAAGTAAAATCTAATTGATAGATGCTTTCAACTGAAATATAGAAATTGAATATAGAAAGCTAATCAAAATCACTAATTTGATTGTTGAGAGAGGCTTGCAAGAGCAATGTCCTAAGACAGAAATTCGTCCATACATTTTTGCTTGTAGAACTTCTTGACATCCGTCTCCCAGGATACAACTCTCAATTCAAGGCTTGCAGGATACCTTGAATTCTAATTCGAACTGCAGTCTGTGTTTCTCGCTTGTATATTATGGAAGATTTTGTAGAATGATTTTCAATGATTTAAAGAAGATCCTTCAAGTTCCTTTTATAGACGCTTGACACCTGTTCGGCGCTTTAAACAAAACATCGCCTTGTCCAATGACGAACAATCGCGTCTTAACATAAAAATGATCACTATTCAAAACATATTCTGATTTCAACTAAGTCCCCAAATTCCCAAGATCCAGTGTATGATTATTTAATAATCATCATAGCTTACTAGTAGGCCGAAGAGGATTTTTTTAATGAAACCCATTGAAATTTCCTCACCTAAACCCATTTCCATTTACTAACCTACAAGGGGTATCCCTTATTAAGGGTATGAGACTTACACCATTTTTCACGTGGGACTAATTAAAGTCCCACAAACTTTCAACAAATTTATCATGCACAACATATTTCCTATGGTAAGTTATTGTTCATGTTGGTAAGTAGTAGTGATTGGGGATTATTTGTAGAACCTGCTTCTCAACAAAAATGGTCAGTTGTTAATCAGTTGCATGCAATTACAAGACCCATATTACTCAAAGTTAACTCAGTTTGTAATTGAGAGCACGAATTTTTAGAGCAAAAATTGAGTCTGATTCCAAGACAAGTTTATGCTTTTCCTTGAGACATGGGCAAGAATGAAATATCCCTAAATAAATGAAATAACAGCAGCATAGTCTCATTTTCAGCTTTGAGTGAAATCTTTGCTCAGAGAAACCCTAGGCCCCAGACTCATCGAAGGCGACTGATCCCTAGCGCCATCTAATAGATCGACCAAAATGAGAAATCACGATGACGTAGCCCTGGTTGTATTGCCCGATCCGCCACGACTGCCTCTACCATATCTTCCCTCTTCGACTGAGATATGACCGCTAGTCTCTCCCTTTCTGCTCGAGTTGTTAAAGCCTTTCTGACTCTTCAGTAAGCCACGATGCTGACACCTTATTCTCTCTCTCTTCCACGAAAGTCGTTGAGCCATGGCAGCGAGTTACAATGTCTTACCATGGAATGGAATCCGGAGGCGTTGGGATTGGATTTGGATCACGACCATTGAGGGTACGACTAATGGTGGTTGTAGGCTGGTGTAAGGTTGGCCTGGTAGCGGCAGAACGCAGACGCTGAGATGTTGGTCTGGTGGAGTGCGACAACGGTCATCATGAAGCGGAGGAACGCGGAGGTTGCTTCACCAGCTGGTGGCTTCGCTCAATTGGGTAGTCTTAGATCTCATGGGCCCTATAAGTCATGTAGGTTTACTATGGATTTAGCGTTTGGTTAATTTGGGTCTTTCCTGTCGTATGGGTGATTATGCAGCACGCCAACATTTTTTATCGCAAGGTTTGGCATCCGGGATTTGATTTGATTTTTTGGCGTCGAATGAGGCAAATTGTAACGAAATGGAACCCTCACTTATGAGGACTCTTAGAGCCTTAAGGTGAGATCGTAACGGCTATGGAAGTACGCATATGTAATTGAAAAAGTGCTAGATTCACAAGTTTCGTTGATAATAGGAGAAAAACTGGCCCGTGGGATGGCCAAAGTATCACCAATGACCTAGCATCCCACCTCACTGAAGTCTCCAGGGATTGTCAATATTCAACTTTAGTTTGGTGTCATTTATTTAGTATTTCCTTAGAGTCTTTGTTTCTTATTTTTTTTCTAGTCTCAATCTCGGTTGTACTTGATTCTCGTTTAATTCAAATTTTTGACTTATAAAAAAAACAGCAACAAAATCTTAAGTCTGAACTAATAGTTTACCTAGAGGTTATTTATATATATATATATATATATATTAACGGAAAGTGGCGCACTAAAATTGTCATATATTGATACTAGTTGGATACATCGACGCATTTAGAATAACCTTCTTTCATAATATAAAAGTAAATTTAAACTAGATAATGATGCATCTCTCGGCATTAAGCACAAACATAAACAAAAAACAAAACCAAAACTACGGAAAAAAAATAAAGTACTAAAATAAAATAGTCCAAACTGTAAAACAAAACTAAAGCTATTTCTTCTTTGCTTTGCCCTCAGTTGTAAATCATGTCTCCTCCACCTCTTTTTAAGTTTCAAAGAGGTCCAACCACCGGCATCTTCACATTCTCTTTGTCTTTCCTAGACTTCTTACTTTTGCTACCAATTGGTCTTCCTCTTTTCTTCCCATTAGGACTTTTCTTTTTCTCTGGTAACTGAAATCCTAGGCATGACCTATCCATCAGTAGCTTACCTAATGATAGGGTTAGTCTTGGTTTTTTTGGGGATGTCGTCACCTCACCCAACCTCTTCTTCCTCTTTGTCGGTGTCTGCAACATTGTTACTTGAACCACATTGCCCTCAATGGTGTCCTCCGCCTCTGGTACTTTTCTCATCTCATTCTCTTTTCTCTCCTTATCCTGTTTTTCCTTGTTTGTCTCAGAGTCCTCTGTCTCCTGGTAAGGGTTCATTTCTTCTACTCCATGCAGCAACAAATTTTTCCCAGTCTCATATATCACAACAACCATCTGCAAAGTTACATTCTTCAAAGCATTATGATCAACCTGCTTACCCTTGTTTCCAGTTCCAGTCTCAGCTCTCCTAGTGTCCTCTAGTTCAGTGTCCACTGCTGCCTCCTCAGTCCCTGACTCTTCCTCCACATGTATGTGCAGTTCCCTCCGAGCTTTAATCACTAACCATCTGAAGAAGTATTGTTTCTCTTCTCTCGGTGTCGTCTGCTTTGCTAATACTCCTTCAAAGTCTGGCAGAGGCGTATCTAGAACTCTAGTATTAGGGTTTGGACTTCGCACTAATCCTCTTACCCCTTATTGCATCCGGAAGTAAGGTTTACCAAAATTATCAATCCTCCAGCAGATGGGACACCACCCACTTAGGTAATCATAGTGAAAACCTAACTCTGGCTCTACTCCTATGTTGAATCTGAACTTTCTAATTTTCTTGATTGGCTTCCCCAGAGCATGTTGGATCCGAACTCTAATAATTCTACGGTCAAACTCGTCATTATCAATGTCTTCATAGTCTCCCAATGTCGCTCCAATATTGAAGATGTTCTCCTTTGTATGATACCATGGCGACACGTTTCTGATCTTCACCCAAAACCCTATCGTGCGCATTGGAACTTCATCCACATCTTTAATCTCATCATGCTTTGCCATCTGTATTATAGCATGATCAAAATCTCAAAGACCCCCCTTATAGATTCTGTTCTGGTCCTTTTCCTTGTCAAAAGCTAGCAAAAATCTTTCCCTGTGATCTTGAACTCCTACCTTGCTAGAAATCCTCCATAACCTCGAAAACTTCTGTATCAAGGCATTTCTGTTGTAAGGCTTGAATGATAGAAATCGCGCGCGCTACCAAATAGTTTTTTCCCGGATTGGTTCAAATAGGGTTGTCCACCTGGACACAAGTCCACCACTCCATCGTCGTAATCCAATGCCAACGCTGATGCAAACCTAGCCGCCATCACCTCCGTCTTATTCATAATTGAAAATCGGAATCAAATAGGAAGATAAGTGTTGAAAAAGATCATGGTTTATTCATAATCAGAAATCAAAAGCAAATAAATTAGCCCAATCGGAGATGAATCGGCTATTTGATCATCACATTCAACTTTCAATAAATACAATTCATCCGATAAAGGTTAAAAGTTTAATGTACCAATCAAATTGTCAAATAATCTTCGATTGAGATGATTTTTTGTACGCGTGATTGTCTAATAGTAATCTAAATAATGAGTAGTTTCAATCGTCGAACAACTTTGTCAATCTTGTGACAATCGAAATTTTGCTCCATGTTTTCAAAGCAAAGCTCCTCTCTAGATAGGGACTCTGTGTGTGTGTGTGTGTGTGTGTGTGTGTGTGTGTGTGTGTGTGTGTGTGTGTGTGTGTGTGTGTGTGTCAAATAAGTAGTCTATTTGTGATAGCAACTAATCCAACTATAAAGCATAAATACAATTTATTAAGTATTCTTAATTAAACTCTAAGACGCACTAACAACTATAAAGCTCAAATCATCGTCTAAAAAAATTATTTCTTCATAACTCAAATTATATTTTTTTATTAGCAATTATTACTTGAGGGAGGTAACTTCTCTATATATAGGACAAAAAAAATGTATAACTTATTACAATGTAGAGTTATTCCTATTTATAATTGCTTCCGAGTTAGGACCGAGATTTTTTTATCACTATAGAGATGTTATTCTTATGTAGAGTATTCTTAATTCTAGGTTTTACTATTTCTACGACATGTAACTTTTCATACTAGTATAAATAGTTGTTGTAACTAAGTTTTACTTTAGTTAGAAAAGATCAATATACATTACATACTTACTAAGAGCTTCTTCTCTACTTTACTCCTCTATTCATATTAGTCTTCTTCAACCTTAAGCTCATTCATAGAGCTTTCAAAGGGATGGTCGTGGCCACAGTGATCTCAACTGGAAAAGACGTGTTGTTCTGAAGAAGTGAAAATTTTGTAATACCATTGGTGAGGATTGGGTTGACGAACCAATGTGTCCTCACAATTCCCCTAAGCACCAGCAAACATCAGTGAGTGCAAGCCCAGCTAGGGACTACTCATCATCTCCACCAATTCGTAACATTTAGAGAAATTATTTATATGCAACGACAGCTTATCCATCGCAAAGAAATGGAGCCGACTGATCAACTGTGCAAATTTGCTATTACAATAGTCACTACTATCATCTATAAAAGTAGTCTCATTCATAAACTCTAACATTCACAGTTGTTTCTTTCAATAATTTCATCTCGAATTAGAATTACAAGTTTACAACATATAACTTAAAGATCATGCAAAGTTTACATAGTTATTCAAGGTCACATGAGTTAACTGACGTAGTACACAAAGGTTGTTCTAATAAATGAGAACTAGCTAATGTTCCTTTGCTACTTTTCATGAAACTTACTGAAGGGAAAGCATGCCGAAGTCTATTAGCAGCCTCAATGTATTTCTGCCTTGCAGAACCAAGACAGTTGTTGAGAGAGATATACTTGCATAGTGCAAAACAAAGAAAAGACTCATCACAAGAACATTAGCCAGTATTGCACCATTCCAACTATTTTCAATAAATTAACTATAGCAAATGAAATATATTATTGAACAGAAAACAGGAAAATCACTTGAACACATGTTAGCTTTATAAATATAATGCAAAAATGTCTAAACTCATAATACAGTCTGTATGCGAAACTGCAGAACTATGTCAACCAGATAGTCTAGAAACAAATATTAATCCATACGTCCATAGGCAATGGTTTAACTAAATGTCATATAATAAGTGTGGATATTTGTAGACTCACAATTGCTAATGCTTCAAGATAGGTAAATATTAACACTCAACAGTATATGAATTGTCATGAGTGAAATTACTTATAACTATATTTTTCAATGGTTCACACTCCTTAAATATGTGTTTCTAATCAAATTTAGTACTCTACGACCAAATCTTGTCCGTCATTTCCATAGAATTTTTTCTAACATCAACTTGGATGTCAGTGCGAAGAAGAAGGTGAACCCCGAGATGTGCGCACACTGCAGCTCGAGCATCACACTGTCATGACAAGGATTTGGGATACCATTGTTCTTGAATTGTTGTCTCACTCTCGCATATTAGTGACTAGCTAATTTACTTATCCATATGCATAATGTGATACATTAGATCAAGTATTGTGATACACATATGATTATACTTTACAGACGTCTGCATTGTTCGTACTGTCCCATATGCAATAAACTGTGAGCAAAATTTTGATGTCCACTGACCCTGGGTTGGTCAGTGCATTAGATTGGTAAGGAACTCTCTTTAAAACAGTATTAACACAACCACAAGAACTAGAAGAGATTTCACAACTTTAACAATTTATTACCTAACAAATTTTTTGTTCTAGGGTTATGGACATGTCTGAATTTTGCTCAGCTATACAGTTTGGCTCCTTCCTTTCTCTTCTTCTTAGTAGCCAAGAGTACACCTAAGCACAACTGACTAAACCCGCATAGGCTCCCGAAGAAGGTAGAGCGTGTAAGAAAAATGTTAGCTCAAAGAGTGTAGATACATATTGTAACAATGATAGGCTAGGTAAACACCTAGTCAAAGATACCTTATTTTCAACCAAGAAATATCATTGCAATAGTCACTTATAAGGGTTGTCGAACACAAGGAGTTTGTGACACTAAATCCTAACACAAAACTGAAATACTGACAGACTCGACTACAGTACACTAATGACACTACGAACCTAAGCTAGACTGACTCAAATGCTACGAAATTTGGACACAATACACTAGACACAGTGGCGGATTACCACACAAAATTTTAGGGTATTCGAAGTTGATTTGAGTATCGAAATAAATCAGCTAAGCTAAAGCTAACGCAGAAAATAAATGCTGAAAGTAAGAATGCTAATGAATGCAAATGAGTTTAAAACTATATGATTAAAGAGTTAAGAGGAATGCAATCCACCACCACCATTCCATCTTCCTAACACATACTTAACCTAATGCACATATCCAACGAATGAAAGTTCCCAAGAAAAGTTGATCGTTACAACCACAACCTATTACCTAATCCTTATGACTATGCAGGTTTGTCATGGACCTCCCCTACATCTATCCCTCTATTGAACCCATAGTCATAGACCCCAAGGTTCACAAAGAATAAAGCATTAAACTCTAGAAAAGGTTTGAGAATCTACAAGGGTTTACAGGTATACTATAGGCGTGCCATGCTAGGCCTATAGATTTCAGTCTCCTGACGGTAAAATCAGTGTATCACTATAGAGAATCCGGTGGAAGAAATTATCTTCAGTCGCCCGTATCTCATGAAACTAGAACCCTAGCATGCATACTAAGTTGCGCACCAAAGAAAACATACAAGAACTTATACGGTGAATTATTCAGAGAAAGAAACCTCATTCAAAGAATATGCCAAATTAGATTAAAGTGTATGCATTAAAAAGACTTCATGTACGGGGCTTCAAGCAACCCCTTAACAAAAAGTTTAGCTACTAAAAGTCATAAATAAATAATCAAAACAAATCATAGAGTTGAAACAAACAAATTAGATGAAGAAGAACTCTGGTCGGCCAGAATTCGACCGGTCGAATATACCCTCGACCTGTCGAACCGAGACAGTTTGGACTTCTCTTCTGGCTGCTCTCTCCCTTTGCACAAATTCCTCTCTAAGAATGTTGATCCCCCCTTTCTAAAACATATAATAGGTTTATATACTTCCTCCAATAGCTCTCCTAGAATCTACATTGGAATAGGCTTCTGTAATTGCACATAACTCCTTCCCTCTTTTCGTATTGAGTTAGGAATCCCTCTTTTGTTTCCTTTTCCTTTATTTCTCCATAAAACCTATTAAAATAATAAACATAATTAAATCACTCAATTAATAACAATAAACTAAATATAAAGAACAAATTAAATACCGAATAGACGCATAAATATGCGACTATCAAACAACTTTGTATTCCTGAAATTCAACTTTGACTTTATTCATTTCACTCATTTTCTAGTTTCTACAACTACTCCAGGACCAGGTGGCAGATATATATACTAGCTATAATCCTCAAGCTCTTCTATTTTTCATTTTTTTTCATATTGGTCTGGTCAAATATGTGATCGTTGTACAATGCAAAAATCAAAAACGAATAAAAGAAGAAGAAGCACATGCATGTGAATGTAATGACCCACATAATTAATTAGGAACCAGAAAAATTAACAACATTAAGTTTTTTTTTCTTCTAAGATTTCCGCCAACAAGACATAATTATCAATAATTATATTGAACCTGAAGCTCCTCTGTAATATCTAGAGCTCATATTTGTGAAAGATTGTGAAACAACATGCATGCAAAAAAATATTTTATTTTCTTACGGTTATGTAAAATGGATGAACGAAATCATTTACAGTTATTAGTTACTAAAAAGACAAATTTCTAAGTAAATAGCCATATGAGCTCATATTTGTAGAAGATTGAAACTGAATATTCTATATGGTTATAACATTATAACTTTTGTGGATGATACAGTTGGAATATCAATGATCATATTGAAAGTGAAGATCATTTGTGATTCTAAAAACTCATCTTTTGTGAGTGATGCGGTAAATATTGTATCCAAATTATTTTTGTTCACTTATCCAATTATTCAAAATTCAAAAATTGAATGTAAGATCATTTAAGAATGAGACTTGATAGAGTTAATTAATTTAATCTATTCAATAACCTACATATAGTAAAATCTCGATAAATTAATAACCTCAAAACAGGCAAAAAATATTAATTTAGTGAGGTTATTAATTAATCGAATATTAAATTATCGAGATTTTACTATATGTCATGACTAATAGTATATTGGTGAAAAACAGTTGAAACTGATTTCATCAATAGTCGTAACAAAAAAAAATATTACCTTTAAAACAATTTAATTATCATAAACTCAAAATTAATCTTATGAGTACTCTTATATTTCTTGAACTCGGCTGGCTTAGCTATGACTATAAATGAGTCAAACATTTGGATCTCATTAAAGTCGTTGTTTGACAATAAACGGTTACAAAAAATTTGTACTACAATAAACAGAAAAGAGTCTGAGTTTAAAACACACACTTTAGTAATACATTTATCAAACAAAATGCAAACATTTGAGCACCGAGCTTGACAAACAAATGATGTAATCCATGCACTTCTCGAATACGAACCCGTCAAATAAAGGACAATCTTTACATGCAACAACTAATTCTTCTCAAATTAATAGAAGATTTTTCTAAAACTTTGTGAACTTTGGATACTTTCCGATTATACCTAGGAATAGCGATGGACAATACTTGTGAAGCAATATAATAACCATAAACCTAAATAACTGAACTTCCACTTTTTAAAAATATTAAACAATAATAATAAATGATACAAATTTTGCAACTTTCAAAAGTTTACGAATAACCATGTTGATCGGGGTCTCCACAAGAAGGGATGTATCAATATTAAATTGCTAGCGATTTTTATGGTAATAGGTGTAAAAAAAATTATGGCCAAAAACATAGTATATTTCAGAAGTTTACCACAACATGCCTACACAAATATTTCAATTTATCATCTCTACCCTTAAGTTATATAAACGTCATATAAGTGTAATAAAAACTACTTCAATAATCAATAGCAAAAGTTCCACTTGAACGTACGTGCTATTTTGGTTGTACTCTTGTAGTCATTCTTGTAGTTGGTGATGAATAAACCATGTGTTCTTATTGATTACCTCTATAAAATAAAGACGTGTTTAAGAAAAAAAATTATACACCAAACACAAATGATTTGTGTTTGTTGGAATTTTCATTAACAGTGAACACCTGCACAGATTTAATATTTAGAGTTGAATGTACCAAATAAATCAAGCTTGAGTTTGACTCGATTTTGATTTTAAAAATGCGCATCACTCTCAAACTCAAATTTATAGACTTTTGAAGAATTCTTTGATAGTTTCAGGTTGGAGGGACCCTGGTTCATTTCTCTCTCTTCATCTCTACAATTCAAAGTGTAATTCAAAAGCGTAAGCTCAAATGCCACTTGGGAAATGACTTCGACACCATCTATATATTTTTACCTTCTTTGATGTGTTTATAAATTATAAATCTAAACATCAAAGTGATGATGGCATTTAAGATATACCAAAACACAACGGAAAAAATGTATGAGAAATGTGAGAGATGGACATGCAAGAGGAAAATCGTAGATGAAATAGAGAGAATTTGGTTTCTTGTCACTATAGTATCTTAATAAAGTTTGAAACATTAAATTGTTGTTGACAAAATTGTCAAGTCTTTAAGATCTCATATCATTCTAGATAAAAAAATTTCATCTTGCACCTTTTAAAGGTAAATTTATCATTTTCTAAAAACTCCAATATTTTAGTAATATATTATTTTTTATTAGATTGTAGATGAAACAAACTATTGGTTTATTCTAAACCATCTAAAAAATACGTGAAACTATTACAAGTTGTTCATAGCCAAAACTAATTAGCCGACAAATTAATCATACAAACCTCCATGAATCTCCTATCAATAAGTGGTAAGTCATTTCTTCAAGATCCTTATAACTGTAGTCACAACTAAATGTGATCCTCTGGTTTCAACACTCTATTGCATAATTGTTTGAGCAGCTCCAACGACAACCTGAGTTTCATCATAAAAGCAGCTCAAAATCTCAAATATCACTGCAACCATCATATTCACCATGCATGTTTCAATTAGATTATGAATTACAAGAAATTCACGCTAGCTGTGTTTGGTGGAAAGCAAATATGCTACCAAATCCAAGCAAGGATTCGACGAAATTTGGATTTGGAGGATGTGTACAAGTTTCAAAATCGTCAGGTCAGGGCCAAAACCCCCATCCTGCACCTTATGATGACAGTTGTTGTGGAACATTAATGTTTTTGGCCAATGTGGCGAAGCACATTAATGCCTCGAGGAAAATAAGAAATTTACTTTCGTTGACAGATCAACAAATCGAGGCGGTCATCTATTTTCACATCTCAAGTGAGATGTGTCACATCTTTCACTATTTCTTGGAATGTGGTTTACAAGTTGATTGGGGCGAGAATCTAAGGCTACATTTGGAGACTTAATCTTGATGATCAGTTGGCTACTTTTTGTGGATGGTGGCAGAGACTTTAGTGAACTGTTATAGTGCACTTTCTATTTTTTTTTCTTTATCAAATATTGAAATTCGAACTTCCAAGTTTGTAACTTGTTCATAGCGTCAAGCTTGCGACTTGTTCAATATTTGTAACTTAAGAACTTAAGATGCTTAAAAAAAAAGAGGTTGTCAAGAAGTCGTTTATCCCATTAATACATTTTTTTAATTCACATACATCTTTCTTGTAACGGTTTTCACTGTTATCATCCATGATGAGTAATTTCATCTAAGCTAACATTTTTCTTCTTTAAAAAAAATACGTCCATAATTAGTAACGGTTACAATTCACGTATAATCTTTCTTAAAACGGTTTTTATTATTATCATCTTATTCACGTATATTTTTTTAAGAGAAAAAGTTTTAGATGACAAAGAGAAAAAAGTTATTATCCAATTCACGTTACCATATTTCTTGTAGCAGTTTTCATTACTATTTCTTGTTACTCTTTTTGAAAAATGTCTCTTTAAAATTTTAGTCATAACGAATATATCAAACTCTTCATAAATTTGTGACGCCCAAAAAACGAATGCATTGCATATTCTTGTTGTTGAACCACTAAAATTTATTCGTCCAGGATGTCATGCAGAGCTTCGACATAGCTAAGTCCCCAAAGATATGGAATTAGAAGAAAACTGGATTGTTTTGATAAGTTGAGGCGAATCATGTGGCACATTGTGTTGCATCACTGAAAAAATGGGCGATGGGTATTCGACGATGGGTTAATCAACTACCATCATCCATTAATATTGCTCTTAGGGAAGACAGTTGCACATTTGTAATGATGTTTTTGTGCACTAGACTATTCTTTTTCCCTTGTACTTGTACCAGATGGAGTTCTTGTCTGGGTATTACTGATGTAGTCTGGAGTCTGGGGTCTGTCCAGCTCCCTTTGCTTTATTTTTCTCCTTTTGATGAAGTTTCGTATTGAAAAAAAAGGTCCCAAAGATACATCAGTTAGAGCCAAAATATTCAACCTTCTACGAGCACAAGCCACACTTAGAGCAACTCTAATGGTGGTGTCAAATTTTTTCTGTTAGAATTAAATTTGAAGGCCGGCTAGATTTTTGACAAATTTGCTAAATGCAAGCTCCAATGGATATGTTTATTAATTTTTTTCTCAGAATATTTGTTTTATATTCTTGTTAACCCTAGGCTTGGTATCAACCCCTCGGCCATCGCCCTCTGTTATCGATTATTTTTCCTTCCTCATCTCTTCCACAATCAACATTAGATATCTTCTCATATCACCAAATTAAATCAAACGAAACCCTACTTTGTCAAGCTTATCCAGTGAATGGGAGAGATTGAAAAGCAAATAAGAGATTGATCTAAAACAAATCGATTAACTAGCATATGAGATTGAACTTGGATGTTTATCAGTAGTGTGTGATGATCTAAACTCGACCCACATTAAAGAGATCAAGATCTATGTGGCCCTCATCGAGTAATGAATTTTTTTTCATTGCTTATCTCTATCTCAATCTATGTCAGCAGGAGCTTGACAATATGGATTGAGTTTTCTGGGTGAATGATGCAGAAGCAAGAGAACGGCAGATAGAGCCAAAATGAAATCAACAAAGAAAGAAATAATAAATTGACTTGCTTATGTCAAATTTGGCGGATTGACCCTGAACTGCCATCCACGATGCCCAAAAACAGAATCGTTGGAGAGTGAAATTCATGTCAAAATTAACTGTTGAGAGCTCCAGCTTGAATTTGGCAAATCCGCTGGAGTTGCTCTTAGAGCCTCAGACAGCCAAATCTCCACCTCTCTTGCCGAATCCACTTGACTGACTTAAGCATGACCACCAAAAGCTTCCACCAACTTCTTTTCATGGTCATGACCAATCCCACTATAGACGTCCTTCCTAGAACATCATTGTTTATTTTTAACCAACAGCTTCAGAAACTCCCAGCAAACTCTGACTCTTAAAACTTTGGGCAGAAACTCGAAGAAAAAGCACCAAGAACAGAGAGGATAGGAGGAGAGAAAGTTATGCGTTGCACCCTTTATAAGCAATTAAGGTCGGGCCGAACCGAGATCTTCACAATAGCTTTGAAACCGAACAAAATTGATAATGGTGATACAAGTTCACACATCAAACTTGGGCACATTTGCATCAGGGCATCTAAAACAATTCCAAAAGGTTTCGAGTCTTACGATATCATAGAATTTGTCAATTTGAAGCAACATTGTGAAAATGGCATACACAACCTAAACAGTTGCTAACAATCAGCTTCATCATAGATCTTGTTTCAAAATTAGAAGTAACACACCCCAATGCTAATCAATTTTTTATGGAAAAAAAAGGGTATTGACATTTGCACTAAAAAGGTGCAGTTTGCAAGCAATCTCAACAATGAAACATTCAAATGAAGAATATTAGTAGTACAGTTCACTTTCTCTATATGCCCATCATTTGATTTCGGCAGCAGCAAAGTAGTTGCTACTTGTAACATTCTTGGACGCAACAATACTCAAGTCTTCTTGCTCATTGCCATTACCCATTTCGGACTTGATCAGTCTTCATAGCAGAACCATCATCGCTGTCATGCCCATTCAAGCCCAAACTTAAATCCAAAGTACTTTCGTTCAGGTCTTGACATACTACCTGATTATTGTCCTGTGTCAGACACCAATTGCAAGTGAATATTACTGCTCATACATCTCGAGCTGTTCCTTATATGAGCAAAAGGTATCTAACTGGCCTCTAAATGGAATCTTCTACATAATGTAACTACTTTCAAAAACAAATTAAACAGCTATCCATAATCATCACTCAATCCCATATTCCAGCCACCCGATAGAAAGACCAATCTATGTCAGGTTTACACAGCATATATAAGTAAAACATACAAAACGATTATATAAATGGCAAACAGTTCACCTGATTCTCTTCCATTGAGATATCATTGGTGTCAGGTTTTTCATCTAAACTCTCATCCTTGGTTTCAGCTGCCTCAGTTTCTATCAAGTTAGCTTCTTCTTCAACCTGTTCTGCAGCCTCGTTTTGCTGTTCCTCTAATAAAGCAATCTATTTTGTTATACAAGAAACAGATAAAATTATTACTGCAGCACCAAATCCCAACAAAACATATAAACTAACAAGCTACCAATCATATAGTTATTTGGAGCACAGTTACTGCACAATGATTCAAAAGTACCAATCAATACTATTGTTTGATTCCTGCTTAGTAAAGCACAAATTCCACACCAACAATCTAATAGAACACATGAACAACCATTGAGAACTCAAACACAAGGTGTGGACTGCAAAAAAAGAGATATATTTATTCTCTCCACGCCCAAATTTCAGTATGAAGACTCTAGGGCTTATATCCAAGGTTTTACAGGGTTAACCATCTCTCTTTCCCTTGATATATAGTAAAAACCAACATTAAAACATTTCACAATCCATTGAATTCACCCATCTGTTAGTTTACCTATAGGTACTCCCTAATTATGCACACTTAGCTCTTATACCTAACAACAATTCTAAGCCACAGCAGAAGATCAACACCAAGAAAGCAACTCGCCAGCATCAAAACATTTCACAATCAATCAAATTCCCCCATATACACTCACAGTACTAACCATAGACATACACACAAGGACTACAGTACTGATTTTTCTTAGACACGGCTCTTCTCGAAAACAAAATTAAAGTTTTTTAAACGTAGCTAGGCCTAAATACTCATGATGATGATTAATCCACAGAACCATAGATAATTTCAGGCTCTAAAACTATAAAAGACATGTTCCACTGATTCTTGGTTATGTGCATTCACAGCGATACAAGTCAAGTTTTCGAATTCTAAACATTATTCAATCACACAAAAACTTTGAGCACAGCGAACACAGCGAAAATCGAACCACAAACAAATATTAGATCACTCTGTAAGGAAAATCTATCAATGTAAAACCTGAAAACTCAAACTAGTGCATAATCACTGTAACACTAAGACACCTTAACTTTTCGAAACAGATCATCGATCTTTAACATTCTTTAACAATTACTATTGATTCACTATTACCCAATACATTATATGAACTCAAATTCAACCTCTCTAGTAAAATCGGTAATTACTGCAAAAAACTAAATAACTTTATTACCGGCATGTATTTGAATCTGCGGCGCGGCGGCTCTTCCACGTCGTCATCGTTGTCCTTGGCGTCTCCATTGGCGGCGAGGGCGGCGGAAGCGACGGCGTTTTGGCTCTGTGTGATTGGGGCCCACTTGAAGAGCAAGAGATGAGATGAAGAGGAGCCGTTATTACCGTTAGGGTTGTTGTTGGCGGCGGCGGCGATCTGGTGAGAATGAGAAGAAGAAGAAGAAGGGGAGGGGGTGACGTGGACCCACTTCTTCTTCCACTTCCTGACGGGGCCGGTGAAGACGGTGGTCGGGCCGTAGCGAGTCGAGGTGCGACCGGTTCGGGCCCCGACTCCTTCCATTGTTTTTTTTGGATCGGGGCGGATCTCTCCGATTCGGGTCTGCGTCAGATCTCGCGGCAAAATTAAAAATTTGGGAGCGGACCTCTTTCTCTGGTTTTTGGTCTTTGTTTTGTTTCTTTTCTTTTTTCTCTTGTTTTTGTTTTTCTGTGTTAGGGCAAAAAATAGGACGGGTTGGGTTGTTTGCGTGTTTTGGAAGGATTGGATTGTCTGCTCTGACCGCGTGACCGTGTGTATTGTATTTCTAAAAGGTTCCTCCCAAGTCTTACTTGTTGGAATTAGATTTGGAGAAATCAATGAATTTGTTTACTCTATGTACTTTTCGTTTGGTTTTAGGATTTTAACGATGATATTTTTGAATTCGATGGGCTACAATTTTATTGGGAATATACTAGTTCGAGATTTCTTTAAAAAAATTGGAGATTAAAATCTACAAAATGATTTGTTTGTTTTAGCGAATTGTTGTAGTCGATTTCGCTTTTGTTTGGGACAATGACTAATTTTGAACCGATTGTACTTTCTTAATGATATAGAATAGCATGGCGATGTGATATACGTAGTCTTCAAATGATCATGGCATAAGATGTTATATTATCGATATTTCAACTTAATTATAAATTGTTGATAAGAAATTGAGTTGATCTCTCCGTTCATGGTGGCTCCGGTTGGCAGTTTATCGACTTTTGATCTTCAAATTGTTCGGCTTGAAAGTTTGAGCGAGACTGAGTAACTAGAGTCTGCAATGGCACATTTTTTGACACAATTGACTTATCAGTGACAAACTCCAATAACAAGAGAAGCAAAACAATCATATATAATGTGTAAACTTGGTGTCTGTGAGATTCAAAAATCATACAACTATATGAATTTTTAATTTCTAATCACTAAACTACAACTCAACAAATTACTATCTTTATTAATGAAATAGCAAGTGCTAAACCTTGGCAACGAGTGCACGATAATTGTATGAGGTCGGCCACAGCCGATGACATTTATCCCCACTATAAAAGAGCGTGTAGGTTTCCTCTAGCCATCACATTTGCAGTCTCCTCTATCACTCTTCAGCCGCCTAGCTCCTATACTCTAGTTCCTTTCTCACTTATGTTCTCTGTTTCTGAACTGATTTATACTCTTCGTGTCGTTTTACTCATGTGAAAGCTATATTGTACCAAGGCAGGGGTTTATAATCAGTACCCTTGTCTTGATTGCCATAATCGGCTGTAGCTACAATGATTTTCAGAGAGGTTTACTGGCCGCCCGTTGTGAGATTCTTAAATCTCTGTCGACGGATCTGCTTACCGAGCTTCTTACATTTTTTGCTCTGTTTTCAAGCTCTGCTTTCAAATTTGTGTTATAGACTTAATAGTAGATATGATAGAGATTCATATATATGAGAAGGGAGAGAAGAGGGAATTGTGCATAGGATTTAGCCTTTTCTAGAGACCCTTCTCAGAAATCAATACAGTTTGATCACTTTTCTAAGCAAACCTGCCTTGGTTTCCCAGATGTTTGCTTCATTGGGTGATCACATTGTCTCTGTTTTTCGTATTGGGGACATAAAAATCTGGTTGCGAGATTGAAAAAGCTATGAAGCTTATGTGCAACTGAGAAAATATTCTTTCATTTAATCGAACAAATTACACACATAATTGGTATTTCACAGGATTGTTCTTCAAATATGAACTGGGTTTGTACAATTACATCGTGGCCAAGATGGCCCAGAACCTAAATTGCAAAACTAACCTTAATAAAAAGGGTTCACATCTAAAGATTTGAGCTTAGAAGACATCAGAAGACATGGTACTGAAAAGTTTAAACACATGACGCTATTGGAAAGCAGCAGTCAGATTCCCAATTCTCGTTCCATTCTTGGTTGCAAAATCTCTGCAATAGTATGACTTTGTTGGAAGAGCTGCAAATCCAAACGATCTTTTGACACCAAAACCGTCATTGAGGTCTAGTGAATTTGTTGAAGTTGAAACTGCATTTGTGGTACGCTTGTAAGTGCCAAACCACTTTGCTAACATGTAGCCATTTCTCCTCCATGGTGGCGTGGGCATGTCGACACTCTTCAATGACATTTTAACGGCTGTGCACATTATCCTAACAACCCTCTTCAGCTCTTCAACTTCTCCAATGAATATTTGTGGCAAGATGTTGTGTAGCGATGTGTATCGGCTAGTCGGACGTGCGATTTCAAATTCTCCAATGAAGTATGGCTCGACAATGTATCGAGTTCCGTTGACATTGACGTCGACGTATTCGTAGTCCCCGGCTGGGAAACGACTTGATTTTACCCATTTTGATTTGCACACACCTGAACAAGTTGAGTGAAACACAAGCATTAATCACAATCCATTCATACAAATTTAGTTAGCTTGCGCAGATTGTATACAAATGAGCCAAGCTAGAGGCCATGCACGTACAAATGAATTGAGAGAGATCTATTCTTGACATATTGGACCGCAAAATCTCTAGAGAACTAATCATGAGTTCATGACACTAAAACCCTAAAACTTCTTGTATGAAGTACGCTTTACTCACCAGCATCAAAACCCTTGTGGCGCAAATGAGTCATGAGCTTCCTCTTAAACTCTCTGTCTGATCTATCCCCGATTAAACTGCAACCATGTTCCACCTCGGCCACCATGTTTTGCTTCACATCATCATCACCGCCATTTTTATCGACCAGACTCCTTAGAGTGTTCTTCGTATCCGAATCGGACCTATAACCGCTCTCTAGCTCTTCATCTACATCCAATGAATCCCTTTCCTCCTCATCGTTAATGTCTCTTGAGTGTCCTCTATAATGATCCCCTCTCTCAATAAAAGACTTGACAAGGACAGACAAGTCCGCCACGCTCTCCGCTGCTGCCGCCGAGTGCTCGCTGCCGCTGCTCTCGCACAGCCTCACCTTCGCACCCTCGTCGAACGCCGCCGCCACTCTCGGAAACCTCACAGGAATCCTCGCTGCTCCCATTTTTTGTTTCAATTATGAATCTTGACAAAGCTTCTTCTTCTCTTGTCTATTTATCAACTTCTTTCTTTGGCTTTTGGAGGACAACTACAATGATTCGAGATGGTTTTTATAGTTGGTTATGAGGGAGGTGTCGTCATGTTGTGTTCATGGTGTTTACATAACAGACAAAGAGCGATAATGGAGATGGTGACATGATGTGGCCAAGTACAAGGTCATTACTTATAGCTGCGTCTCGTTTCGTTTTGCATGTAAGCGGGCTTAATCAAGTTATTGTCTAATGCATCTGGTCCTTATTACGTCCTCTTTCCTTTCCTTTTCTATTTTTGGGAATTTTTGAACGAGAAGGTGATGTATTTACGGGAATTTTGAAGAGCATATAATATTACTGTAAATTTAAGTGATTAATCTGATCAAAAGCACCACATTTTGTGTCAACAATATCATTTTGATATGTTTTATTTCAAAAAGAACAAATAAGTGAATGTGGAATGGCATCTCCAACAAAGTAGCTAAAAGTTATAATTTTTTACTCCAATCGTATAGCTAAAGTTAAACTACATTTAGTTTTAAGCTATTTTCGGTAGCTATGTTTAGCTAGGGAGGAGAGAAAATAACTAAAAGTTATAATTTTTCAACATCAAATGACTTACTTATAACCTTCACTGCTAAAATGTAAATTAGGTTAGCTACATTTAGCTTTTTTAGGTAAAATAACTATAACTATATGAGTTTACTGTTGAAGATGTTCTAATGTAACTAGCTAAGTTCACCTCGTAATTAGAGTACCAATCCATGAAACTAGAATATATCTCTAGATTTTCTTGATCTCCCCACCATTTCCAAATTTCAATTTTTGTTTGATATGTGAAGTAGAATGAAAATGAATGAAAACATAATTACATTTCCATTATACTTGCTCTAAGGTACTTTGATTTTCGGACCTCCTCGGGGATCAAATTAAAATCCGGATCAAATTAAAATATGCTTCCATTTTGGGTTCAGTTAGCTAGCTAGTTAGCTACAGTAAAACCTTTATAAATGAATAATTTATTAATTTATCAAGACTTTAGCGAAGTTATTACTTTTGAATTATCCTAATGATAACGATATGTAATAGAATCACCTACTGATGAAGAAATCTTGTAAGAGACAATGAATCTACATGAAGAAGACGATCATGATTCAAATGATAGTTTTGTTATACCGATAGTTTCTCCTAAAGAGACATTTAAGGCACTAAATATCTGAATAACTTTCTGCTACAAAATAAAAAAAACATGTATCAAATGGGATGCACGCATTACAAAAGATCAAACACGAAGTTAAAATTGGTCTAGATGCGAAAAAGAAATATGCTACAATAGTTTTCTTGTCAAAAAATAGATTTAGTGATCAAGAAAATAGAAATTTTCAGCTAAAAATTTAATTTTTATGTATTTTTATAAATTTTAATACATATTTTTATGTTTTTATTTATACATTTATAGGGACCTAAAGTAATTAAAGAAAAATTATTATCTTATATATTTATTAGCAAGATTGCTAGTAATATGAACTGATACCAGAAAAAATTATTACTTTAACGAAATTATTAATTTATCGAATTAATATTAATTCAAAATGCATATCAAGTTGTGTTCGTTTAAATTTCGTTCAAAAAAATAGTTTGGGAAGATATCTCACTAAGCTGGTGTCATATTCTTCTCAGGCAGTGTGCTACGTCAGTCGACCCATCCTCTTGGATGTGGAAAACAAACGCTGTACTCATTATTGGGGATTCTAAATTTTCCTAATGTCCAGGTTCAATGAACGAACATGTTACGTCCACGTACATTGAATCGTAAGCTCAACCAAACTTGTTCATGAAAAGCAAACGTGAATTCGTGAAAAGAGGATCAAATAAGTAAATTAACCATTTTACATCATCTCTTCTAGTACTGCAGGGTCGTTATACAGTAGTGCATGCAAGGTTATTGGACAAAAATGGAGTACGTCGTTATATATACATGAATAATTACCAATATCGATCATTGTCGTATGGTCACTATGGTGAAGTACTTTCATTTTTGAGTTGAGTACGTACCCCGTGGATGTTGGTACTCACTTGCATCGATCTATAGGTTTGTCTCGTTAGTGAATAGATTGATCGATGTATGAGAAACGTATTATATCTAGCTCTAGTATATATGATAACTGGTGTATGAGACCTATTTTTGGGGTTTGTACATTATGCAAAGCTCTAAGGCGAGGCGACCCAATTATTTGCTATCTTTGGGGGAGCACAAGATGATAAGATAGTGCATTTTGCCGGGATGACGATGTTGATAATGATGGATATATACATACTTTTTTGATTGGCATGGACCGACCTATTATTCGTAAGCCTCGAGTTAGCTACCAATTGTGAGCAATAAGAATAGATATCAGTTATATGAGTTTTCTGGTAAAGTGAAGGGAAACATTTGGGTATATAAAGAAAAAAGGACAACTATAGTATGATGCACGCTTCAAAAAATAGAAATCATGATCTAAGATGGATAATCTTATATTAGAATCTAGCTTGCTAACTAATTGACTTCATTATGTTCTGACCGCCAATTCAAGGTACTCGATCACATATGCACCTGATATTAGTGCTACTTGATATTAATTTAGAGATATTTATCTTTTTTTTCTACAAAGTTACTCCCGTGTGCGACAACTTTGATTGAAATAGGAATGTGCATGTGTTAGATTTTGGCTTAAATTTACCCACGTACATGTGAATTATGTAACCAAATGTGATATATAGCACGTTGTATTGCCGATTGAATACAACTAAACAAGGAGTTGATGATATATAATATCATATGACCGCCGATCCAAATATGGACGAACGATATACATTTTCAAACACAATACCTCATTTTTAGATATTGAGATTCATACCATTTCCGAAAAAATAATAAAAAACAAATTGAAATAGACAAAGATAACCAACATAACAATTGTGTATGTCAATCATTTCCAACACAAAACCTCAAAAAAGAACTCCATTTGGTCTATAAGAACAATTTATAAGCTAGCTTGGTTCAAACTTTAAAGAACTTCCTGTTAGTATTGTATCATTAGTTGTACGATTAACATACTTATCCACTTAAGCAGATTAGCAACACCTACCACACCACACGCAAGATCACCAAGGAGGCTCCAACTTCACTCACCAAACCCACCCCCTCCGGGCGCGCACGCGCCCGTGGGGGGCGCGCCCGAACATACGAATCACACACCAGCAAGTACACCAAGTCCCACATCGAAGAAAACCACCAGGTCCCAAACTCAACCACCTATATATATCAGGTATTTATTACAGGTAAGATCATCCCATTGGAGTCAACATCTTCAATCTCACCCATTCACAGACATCTCAACATATCTGCTCGCACGTTTGCTTGACTGTTATATCCAATACATCTTCTGACTTAGGCATCGGAGCGTTGAAGGAGGGCCACCCCGTCTTGACCCCTGACCGCCTGCTTCATTGTTGTATTCTTCTAACAGCTGCACCCGAACGCCCGAGAGGAGAGAAGGAAGCACCCGCAAGGAGAGCCCGCACGCACGAAGAGAGAGAGCGCCCGCCCATCCGAACAGCCCTACCGTTCGAACGCACCAAGAGGAAGAGGAGTTCGTGGAAGCTTATTCGTGTTGCTTCCGCCCATTTACGCCCCCGCGTGTAAATCGGTGGAAACATCTGGCGCCGTCTGTGGGAAACTTACAAATTGCAAACCTCGTATAAACACCACCGAAACCAAAGGTCCACATGCTCAACCCGGTGACTAACGGCAGCAACACGCCCGACGGGGAGACTCCGCCGGACTCACAGGAGCGGAATGTACGGGCGACCAACGAGAACGACGACGACAGGCGCATCAGCGGCATGGTCCAGGAATTGCGGGAGGCGGCGCTCGAGAGAGCAGAGGAGCGCCAAATCCGCCGGAGGATGGAGGAACGACTGGACGCGCTCATTAACCAGCAGATGGAGCGGCACGAGGGAACCCAGGAGACCGCCAGCGAGGAGCGACACCCAATCGGCAGGAACAACGCCCGAGCGCCCTCACCTGAGGAGGAGTCGGCACCCCCGACGAACAACGATCTAATCCTGCAGAGGATGGAGGAGCTGGCGGAAGAAGTCTCGCGCTTGCGCAAGGACAACACGCCACGACACCAACCATCCCTACTGACGCATGCACCACCCACACGACCGAGCACTCGAAAAACACCATCAGGTTAGTACAAGTACCGCTCGGGCGCCCCGAAAGAGGGCTAACGCCTGAATTAATTCCCTTTTGGCCGTGTCCCGAGTGAAGAGCTGTGCCGTACGGGATGAGGTTCTTCCTCTACGTACGCGCACGCATTAGCAAGCTGGATCAGGCGGAAGAGGTATGGGGCACGCCCTCTCTCTGAGCGCGCGCTGAGACCGATGGGCGGCACAGGCATGGGGTCCGCCCCCTCCGTGAGCGCACCGTTACATGATCGAAGAGCAAGCCGGCTGTCATGACAGAGGCATGGGGCCAACTCCTCTCTGGGCGTGCTAAGTCGATGGGCGGCACGGGCGTGGGGTGTTTCCCCTCCGTGTGAGCGCAACGTTAACATTCGACCCCGACTCGGGCGCCAGGGGCGTGCGGTCCGACCCTTCCTTGCGCGTTCCGGGATTGATGAGCGCGGGCATGCGGTCCGTCCCTCCGTCGCGAAAGCAAGCCGACTGTCATAACGGAGGCATGGGGTTCGACCCTCTCTCTGAGGGTGCTAAGTCGAAGAACGGCACGGGCATGCGGTCCGTCCCCTCCGTAGCGCGTTACTTATAGGTCGCGGTCTTGATCCCTCCGTTGACGCTATACCGTACGGAACGACATCCCCGTTGATGTACGCGGTGCACCGCGCCATCCCAATGCCGGTGTTACGAAAAACATTTACACACACACATCATACCATACATTCATGCATCATACCATACATTCATACATCATATCCTGCATACTTACATGTCTACATATATGTCGTACTTATGTATGTTTGCAACACCGATCCCATCCAGGCGCGCGGCTCCCAAGCATATATAGCAAGTCATGCTTGGAGGCCGGGCCCATAGGTACACCAACGCACGAACCTACTACTCCACGGGCGCGCGGGTCCTCACTAGCAAGACCAGTTTGGACGCCGGGCCCAGAACACGAACAGGTACACCACCGACCGAACAGATACACGCTCGGACACCCAGGTCCCGCTCCGTCATACGAGCCCCTTTCTTGACCGGAGAGTTGGGGGACTTGGGGGGTCACAGGATCATGACCACTGCTCAACCGGATAAGTATTCTTGTTAATCGCACACCCTTTTTCAACTCCCCAGTCAAGAAAGTTCTCTTTGACTTGGGGACTTGGGGGACTTGTTAGTATTGTATCATTAGTTGTACGATTAACATACTTATCCACTTAAGCAGATTAGCAACACCTACCACACCACACGCAAGATCACCAAGGAGGCTCCAACTTCACTCACCAAACCCACCCCCTCCGGGCGCGCACGCGCCCGTGGGGGGCGTGCCCGAACATACGAATCACACACCAGCAAGTACACCAAGTCCCACATCGAAGAAAACCACCAGGTCCCAAACTCAACCACCTATATATATCAGGTATTTATTACAGGTAAGATCATCCCATTGGAGTCAACATCTTCAATCTCACCCATTCACAGACATCTCAACATATCTGCTCGCACGTTCGCTTGACTGTTATATCCAATACATCTTCTGACTTAGGCATCGGAGCGTTGAAGGCGGGCCACCCCGTCTTGACCCCTGACCGCCTCCTTCATTGTTGTATTCTTCTAACAGCTGCACCCGAACGCCCGAGAGGAGAGAAGGAAGCACCCGCAAGGAGAGCCCGCACGCACGAAGAGAGAGAGCGCCCGCCCATCCGAACAGCCCCACCGTTCGGACGCACCAAGAGGAAGAGGAGTTCGTGGAAGCTTATTCGTGTTGCTTCCGCCCCTTTACGCCCCCGCGCGTAAATCGGTGGAAACACTTCCAACTTTCTACGCTTAGTGCCCCAAACAAGACCTAGTATGTATAATCCATTCGTTCCATTCCAAACGAACCAGACTGTCCATTTCAAGACAAAAACTCACCCCATCAGCAGCACTAATCTTTTTCAAAGTCTATATATATATATACATATGTAGCATGTCAATGCGCTAGTAGTCGGCAGCTAAAGTTGTACACATATATCACACGGTCATCGAAGACTCGTAGGCAATCACGGAGTTATGATTAATTTTTTACTCGGGTTAATTGTAACTAAAGTGTTGCGGTGTTCTATTGTGCAACGTACGATTTTTTTTCGTGAATCTTATTACTTCTCAGTAATAATCATATTCTAATTTGTAACTGTATGTTTTACAAAACAGTATGAACTCACTATTTTGAATTTAAAAAAAGCTGGAAAGGAGTAGAAGGACAACGAAACAATATCAAAACAAAAAATGAATAGTCTAGACAAACATAAAATTATTGAGTTTGCAAAAAACTTTTTTTGCAGTTTTGTTGATAAAGAATAAATGAGGTTATAGATTCGAAAATGCACTGTCAAATTTATTTTTTGTGTCGTAAAAAGCTGAGGTGCGAAAGAATGAGAGAAGAAAAATTCTTACTTAAATTTTTTCTTCTACTATTTATCTAATTAATTTTTCGATACAAAATTACATAATAAGTTACTTATGCAATTTTTTTGACTAACTGGGATTAAGGATTTGGGAAGATTAGATAACATGCATTGTTGCTGAGCTTAGCTGAGTGTTGGTATTTTCGTCAAACATAAGTAGTTATACTTTGCTTGTATAGTAACTTTTTAATTTAAAAATAGTAATAATTTATTTTTTTAACCCTTAAATTCTCCCTCCGCCAGTGCTCGTAGGAGTCGTAGCACACTCCCTTGGTCGGACGGTGTGACGCCAATCATGCCCGTTTATTAATTTTCCTCATTCGTAAGATTATACTTGCCCCACGGAGTAGGTTTAGTAGATTGGGCCGGGCCACACAGTATCTGAGTCGGCACACGGTTTCTCCCATAAGTCAAAACAATCCCAAACCATTAGAAAAAAATAACCAACAAATACAAAATAGAAAGAAAGAAAAAAAAGAAGAAGAAGCAATATTCCAACTCCGAAAAAGTTATTCCCAGCCTCCTCTTCCTCCCCATAAAACCATTTCTTCTCCCTTTGAAATTTCGAGAAAGAAAAAAAGAATGAGATCAACTCCGGCCAAAACGCTGTGTTTCACAGGTACGAGATCTTCTGTTTAAAACATCATATATATCTTTGGCTTGTTTCGATTTTCGGTTGACGGTTGTTTTATAATTTTCCGAGCACGGTGAAAGTTGAGAGAGCGCGGTTAAAAATTTCATCGTCGGTAGTGATCTGTTTGTTTGTGGAATTTGAATTGCTGTTTCTGTGTGGAGTTTTGTCTTATCGATGCTACTGATATATTGGTGTAATCGGATTAAGTATTTTTTGGTGTTGTGGATCTGATTTTTTTATTTTTTATTTCTGTGTGTGAATTTGATGCTAATGGAGGTTTTGGTTTGTTTGAATTCAAGTTTGTAATAGATTATTTGGAGGATTTTGTATTAGTATGTGAGATTTTGTTGCATTTTAGATTTGAGTGTTTGAGGAGTTAGACGTTTTTGTTTTGGATTTGTGTGATTGATTAGTAGTTAAGCCTGTTGCCACGCGTGTGGTTAATTATTGGTTGAAGCATTAGGGGATTATGATCTGATTCTATGGAATGTGCCTAATTGAAGTTTATGCGTATGTTATGAGCTGTGTTTTGTGTTTCGCTGTTTCTAAGTTTGTAAATTGAATTGAATTGTGTGGTTGCTTAACATGTTGATTTCGGCAGGTACATGATTTGCAGTTTTTTTTTATGAACTCTGCTTCTCTCTGACTGAAAGATAAACTTTGGGTTTGAGGAAGTTTGGAACGGAGGAGGAATGGCGGATGTGGTATCGAGCTTCTGGGGTCCTGTCACATCAACGATTGAGTGTTGTGAGAAGAATTATGCCTACTCTTCATATATTGCGGAGTTTTACAACACTTTTTCGAACGTTCCCAGCATTCTTTTGGCGCTCATTGGTCTAATTAATGCTTTAAGGCAGCGGTTCGAGAAGAGATTCAGTGTTCTCCACATATCGAATATGATACTTGCCATTGGTAGCATGTTATACCACGCCACATTGCAGCACGTGTAAGTATTGTTATACTTCGTTTTGAACAATTTGTGGTTTTGCAGAATTTTACTAGGTTAATCATGGCTTGCCAATCCAAGAGTTTATTTGTAGATTGAATGACAAGATGTTTAGGAACTGAACAAGAATTACATGTTATTTCCCCGGAGAGTTCTTAAGAGTTATGCTACCAAACCATGCATTGGTTAAGTTTGTTAGTTGCGTGTTAAGACATATTATGAGGATTCAGGAAAGTTTTGTATACTCTAATGCTTAAAAAGCCTGTAAATTCAGGAATTTGATCTTAAATTAAAACTAAACTGAGGTGCCGAAACAATGGAAACACATATTTTGTCATGCACACAAGCATATACACATTATGTCTGTGTGATAACTTTATCTGCTTCTCAGTGGGAATAGTATCAGATTGCAACTTTATCATGCTGTTTTTTCTTCTTTATATATGCTTGGGAGAATCTAATTATGAAGACTATGTTTGGACTGTATGTGCAGGCAACAGCAGAGTGATGAGACTCCTATGGTTTGGGAGATGCTCCTGTACATGTATATTCTTTACTCCCCGGATTGGCATTATCGCACGACAATGCCAACCTTCCTCTTCCTCTATGGTATTGCATTTGCTGCAGTTCATTCAGTTGTCCGATTTGAAATTGGTTTTAAGGTGCACTATGTGATCTTGTGTCTGCTCTGCATACCCCGAATGTACAAGTATTATATATACACTCAGGATGTTTATGCCAAGAGGCTCGCAAAGCTGTATGTGGCCACTCTTCTTATAGGGAGTTTGTGTTGGCTTGGAGACAATGTTTACTGCAAAGAGATCTCAGGTTGGGCCATCAATCCGCAAGGTCATGCTCTGTGGCATTTATTCATGGGATTCAATTCATACTTTGCAAACACTTTCTTGATGTTTTGCCGGGCTCAACAACGAGGATGGGCTCCTAAGATTGTTCATTTTATGGGGCTTTTACCCTTTGTGAAGATTGAGAAACCAAAATCCCAATGAGACTTGAAGTAAATGGCAGGATATAGTTTTCAGATGAGACATCTACTGGGGTGAAGGAGCATCAGCTGTCAGAAGGCTGGAGTCTATTCTTTTAGATGATCTAAAACATTTTGTTCTAGAAGTAGAACATGTATCATACTATAAGCTCTTGTTTGTGGTATTGTGCTAGAGAAGCTTTCCCTTTTTGATTTCTGGACACTTTTTGATTCCATGATGGTTCTGTTTAAGTTTTGAGGGTCATGATTATATTTGTTGTGTTAATTGTAATCTTTAACATTGTTCTGAAAGCCATTGGTTTTACATGGTTTCTAGGTACATGTTACAGAATCACAGTCAAAACAATGAGTCACAATGATTGCCAGGTGGAATTTGTTATGTTGGTTATAGTGAAGAGGTTTGCAAGCATGACAATCCATTGTTGTAAAAACAACACCAAGCATTCAATTCTAGCTTAAATTTCACATAATCACGCATCTTTACAAATCCATCAAAAGCACAAATACAGGGAAGGAAGGACTGTCATCTAGAGTTGATGTATATCAAATGACAAATAGCCACTATACAAAGTTTGAGCAAGAATGATGCCTCCAACCTAAAGATGCAATGGGGGTTGTTCTACAAAAACAGAAAATCACCATTTACAAAATATTTCTCTTCTTCCTCTCTATGACAATATGCATGGAAGATCTTTTCTTCCTTCTGATGACGACATGCATGGGGGAGGAGGAAGATGACACAAATACAGGTTTATTCACACATGATCATCCGAGTAGCCTATCCTGCAATACTTGTTTAAGGTTTTCATACAGAGCTTGCTGCTGCTCGACAGTGAGGTTCGTCAAAATCTACATTACAGAAAAAGAGTCAACACCATTATTCTTGACGCTTACAGCATCAAGACCAAAGCGGAACTATGCATGAAGCCTGAAGAAACCGTACCTGGTCCAATAGAATTTCAACTGAGAGCCTCTGAGGCACAACAAATGACTGATGATAGATGTAAGCAAAAACAGCCATTACCATCTACAATAAAACACGATGTTGGTCACTTCTGATAACACATAGATGACCACACCAAACATATTGGATCATTGTTATATATTTTTCTTGAAAAGAGATATAGCCATACCTGACAATCCATTCTGTCTGTGATTCCACCATGCCCCGGGATACTGTCACCAAAATCCTAAAGAATATGGGCAAAAATGTTAATATAGCAGGGAAAAATTAAAGTTGTGTATTCAAAGATCTCCAAACAGCAACATTACCTTGACTTTAAAAGCTCTTTTGAAACCACTTGCAAAGAAGCCTCCAAAGGGTGCTATAATTGATGAAAACAAACCAAGACATAGAGCATGCCATTGAACTGGTAAAATAGAGATCCCTTTCCAAGGAAACTGCAACAAATTCATAAAAGAATTTAGGACTTCAATCTGAAATCTACTAAACCTAATTGCAGGAATGACTTTAAGGAACTGAAGCAGTACAGAAAGTGTCACTCATCTAATAGTAGAGAGACTACTCAGACTAGAGACAGCATGCTGAACTACATCTAATTTTTGAGGTCAAAGGACTTGGTGTTTGTAATCTACAAAACCAACAGAATCCAAGATTCCTCACCCATTCCGGAAGCCACCCTGGTAATGTATGATACTCCGGTGTAAACAACGGACCAGGATCACAGCGAAGCCAACCAGTAGATAAATCCTACATGTGCATCCCCAGAGATCAGTTAATATGAACTTTTGCTCATAGACATACTATTTCTTTCACTAAACAGATTAGAAATGTCACCTTTCTCGGACATGTTAGCCACTGATATTGACCCAAGATATTTGCAAGCTGCATATACAAATGGACATATTATGTTAGTTGAATTTCAATCACATATACAAAAAGACGTCATGGGTGTATTCAAATATTGTGTCTCCAAAATCAGGAACACTGTACAATTGATAAGCATACAAACAGTATGTAAAAAATATTTAGCACATGGTTGAACAGGGAAATAATTCGATTCTGCGAGAAACTCTGATATACATCAATACATGTCCCACAAAAAAAAAGGTGGGCTGTAAAAGAAGCAAAAAGAATTCGCTGTATATGTTACAACTTACAACACAATGAATGAGGGTGTACTCCCTAATCTGACAACTCTCAAGTAAGAAACCTAATTTTATTTATCACCACCAAGTTAGATAGCAGCTCACCCAAAAGGCTGAAAACATAGTTGTAATAGAAGCTCCAATGAACCCCTCCCAAGTTTTCTTTGGAGATATCTTGATCAAAGGGGTTCTTCCAAAGAAGAACCCACAAATATAAGCAGCAATATCATTAATTACTATGAGCGATGCTGGAAGTAGAAACCTGCAACAATTTTCCTCGTATCATGGAAAACAGCAAACATAGGTAATCAACTGTGTTATTTTGAAGAAATGAGCTTGTTACCAGAAAATTCCTTCGAAAATGTTGGCTACTGTAAACGAGGACTGCGTAAATACAATAATTAGAATCATGTGTGTCCAGGCATACTGGCCGAATTGATACTTGTACATCTTCTTCTTCAGTGTGAGAATGAACCACATGAAACCTGGTCCCAATATAAAATCAAAATCAGCATCTAATACACATAAAAACATTTGGCATATCAGTTTAAAATTGGATGATACTCAAAACAAGGTTAGTCCCGTGGATGCAAATATTTACTTCTATCCAGCGATATGACTACGTTAAAAAATTCTTAGCTGTTTATGGTTACTAACCTGCGATGTACAAGAAATAACAGGCGACCATATGATACTGGACAAGACTGCTCACAACCTTATGCAAAAATTTGTCTGAGGTTACAGTGTTGACAAGCCGTTGACTGAGTATTCGACCGTAAACAAACAGCATCGCAGTGAAGAAGAAGTGCCTGAGTAGAAAATTTGAAAATGAATAAAACAATATAGCACCATGGTATAAAAATCCCTACTATACTGCTCTTACCAATTTAATAGCCTGAATCCTGGGAGACACCTATCTTCATGAGCTCTCCTTAATAGATTAAAGAGCTCTTTTGCCATGAAGATTTGGATAACAACAATCATCGCAGTGATAGCGAGATGGCCCATATATATGATTAATGCAAATCCTCCAATCATCCAAACGGTGGAATATGCACGAATCCACATTGTGTGGTATTTACTTTTATCATCAACAAGTAGATGACCTCCATTTGTGTTACTAGCATCGGTGAGAAGTTGCTGCCATAAAAGCACAACCATATAAGATTTACCTCCTAACAATCTGAATGAAAAATTAGTATGCCAGAGCCATTTTCCATCATTTTTGCTAAAAGGGATATAACAATTATCTACTTACATATAGAAAAAGTTCATTTGATCTACTAACATAGAAAAGTTCATTTGTACATGGTCAAGTACAAAATTCAGAAAGAACAAAACGAAAATCAGATGAGGTTTGTTCGCTAATACTAGACAGATCCTTCTTGTCAGCATGGTTTCAGATAATAAAGAAAAAATGAAAAGCATAAACTCATTCAGAAGGATATCTCATACAACAACACTATCATGATGGAGGAAATAACACAGTTAACAAACCTCAGTTGAGCGTCTACGATGCCGAAGTCGTGGCGATCTTGGGGTTGATGGGCCTCCGGCACTATTATCTCTTTGCATGTCTGCTCTAACTTACACTCCCTCAATTTCTTAAAACATGCATGTAACTGGTGCAAAACGATTCACCTGAAACACAAGTCACATTATCTCACTCACTGAGGATACTCATGCACTAGTGCAATAGTAATATTTCCACGTTATAGAGTTTAAACAGTGTAGAACACACTAAATTACTGCACTTCTGGCGCTATAAAAGTAGAACGATCAAAACAAAACAAAATAAATCCTAGCTCTCCAATAATCACTAGTTCAATTTAACACTCTTTCATGAGCTCAACTTCCGATATTCGGCAAACAAACAATCGAGTCATCGAGCACAAATACATTCTGTCAGCTCAATTTCCATAATTTCCACATCAGCAATCAAATTGAAAACAGAACACGCCGTTTCAACAAGATTCCAAAATCACCTCATAAACAAGTAACTCAAAACTCGAATTAAGCAACACTTGTACAGCCAAGTACTCAATCCCTAGCTCACATTGCTCCAATTCGAAGCTCCAAAATCCACAACAACACACCACAGAGACACATAAACTTCACACAAAAAATCAACTACGCCAATAAACGATTCATAACAAAAACGAATACTCGGCAGCAAATTTAACCACAAATAAACGCAGAGCACAATAACACGAAGCGTTAATACAGAGCCATAAGGAACACTCGCAATTCAAATCTGGCAAGCGTAAAACGAACCTGAAAATCGAAGCGTAACAGAGAAACAGAGAAAGCGAATGAGCTTTGGCTTTGGCTATGGTGAGTAAGAGAAAGAGATGACCTGGATAGAACAGAGTGAGGCGAATACGAATAATAGAGAAGAAGAAGGAGAAGGAGAAGAAGAAGAAGAAACTCAGAAAGAGTGAGTTTTTTCTTTTCTCGTTACTGTATTTCTGGAAGAAACTAAATATATATATATATATATATATCGTTTTCTAATTTTTCTTTTTATTTTCTTATGCGGTATATTCTTTAATCATAATGTTGTGTGACCAAGTGGGGTTTGGGGCGTCTGATGTACACTTTAGGTTTAGGGATTAACACGTGGACGGCTGATGTTGAACCTCTTCATTTGTCAAATCTTTATATATGTGCTGTCTCTTCTTTCTTTAAGGCTCCTCGGGCTATTAGAACTTTTGTTCACCACAAAAAACATACAAAAATCTTAGAAATTTCACTTCCAACTCCAACAACAAAAGTAATAAGCAACCAACAAGTGAATGATCAAGTGCAAGCCTTTTCGATTATATTCCTTTACCATCATATCGATGTTATCATCTTATATTGACATTTTAGAATTGAAGGAATAAATATTAAGTATATACGAAGTTCAATAAATACTACTTCCAATTATAAAGGAGTGGCTATTATATGACTTGCATCATTCGGAAGTGGGAACTAGGAAGTACAGTACTATATGTTATCATCGTGTTGTTTCCATGTGATGATATCAAAAAACCAGAGAGAAAAGCTTAGTATTATGCATGGTCCATTGTATTATTGCATATCAGATATTATGGCAATGAGTTGAATTGATTAGTGGCTTGTAGTAAACTAATAAAACTATGAGTTGAATTGATTAGTGGCTTGTAGTGGTTGACTAATGGTTGGAGACAAAGCATCAAACTTATTTGGTGATTGAAAACTTCAATAATAATTGATCTTTGAGGAATTTGTCCTTAGATATTGACAGGAGAAAGCAGTGGTGAATGCAGCAAGCAAGCAACACTGTCCTTTTTAAGATTCTCAACAAGTTTTTGCTTCACTTTCTGTCAATGTGTTCTTTGCTCACATTTAGACACTTCTAAATTTATTGGGTTTCGTTCATTCATTTCTATATATTGCAAGCTTTATGAAATTTACTGCCGTCTGGCTGAGACCAGAAGAAGAGAGCCCACTCAGCCTACCATATGTGCAAATGGGTGGGATGGAATTGCATAGGATGAACTGATGAAGCATAGTGTGGCTCACAAATTGGGTACCGAGCTAGATTTGGCGTCATTTGGTTTTCATAGCCCAGATTCCAAACTTGTAATGTAAACAGCCCACAAGGCCACAGGTGGGCTACATTGAACATGTTTCTACGACGACATGTTCATAGGTAAAGCCTAGGACAAAAAATATGTGGATATGCCTACATCTATTCGTTGCTAAAATTCTGTAAAATAAATTCGGCAATGACATGCAGTGGCGGATCCAGAAACTTTGATGAGCTTTGACAATACATATTAAGCAATTTTTAAATATTGTAATAAAATAGTGTATATAAATAATAATTCGCACATTTATATTCTCTTACGCCGACGCATAGAAAAGAAACTGAATTTTTTTCCGAATCTCTACATTTTAATTTTAGATTTAAAAGAAGACTTACCAAGTAAATATAGAGATAAGTCAAGTTACTCGACAAAAAAGAAGGAGATTCACCTCAAGGAGTAGAAGGCTAAAATATTCTTAAAAAAATAATTTTGATTACGAGACAAATGGATTGTCCATTAGTAAGCTTTAGCTCTTTCTAACTAAACCCAAACGATGTCGTTTTCATTAGTTAGATTTTTTTTTTGGTCGAAACATATAATTAAAGCCCAAAACAGTATGATGGAGACTAGTTTCGTTGATATGTCTTCTCAGTTTTGCCCAGAAAAGCCGAAGTCTGTCTTTCTTATTGATTAGATCTATGCACAAGTTCCTTATTCCAAAGGTAAGTTGCAAAACTTTAGGTTGGGCAGTTGCCCAACTTCATCCGTACGTAAATTTGCGGCTGATGACATGTTCGTGTGTTTAGTCGGATGATACCCAGTTTAGGATATTTGTGCTGTGAGAATAATCAGTTGTGGTTTATTGTTTATAGAAGCTACAAATTATCAACTTCTATAAGTTGTTGTAGCTTATAATTTTTGTGTACAATTTTTAGAATAAGTTAAAACTGATTTAATTTATCAAACAACTTAAAATTTAAGTTAAGTTGCAAAAGGTGTTTAATATGCTGCCCCAAACCAAAGAAATTTCATTTAAGAGGTCGTGTAAAAAAAATTGCGAGTATGAAAAACATGGATACACCTTTGTCGATGATGCTTCGTACATAAAACAAAATATCTATAAGCTATTTCTGGTAACGATAGTTCCAACAATGTGGATCAAGTAAATCACCATTTCATCTTACTACTCAGAACAGATCGAAGAAGATTCAGAAAGAGACAAATGAGGCTGAGAGAACAAGCCTACTACTCATGCATCAATATTCTCTCTAATCTCAGTTACAAATTCAACGGTAACAAACAGATACTTTTACATTTTTCACTGCTCGACATTTGGAAACGACAACAGAAACTACAAGGACATCTTCTGCTCCCAATGAAGAGGAAAGGCATCAATTCTGTCTTACGTTTGTGTATTTATCTAACAGAATAGCTTCGGTTTCAACACCCATTTTTTGTCCAAATATATATGAACTTCAACTTGTAATAGGGCAGTGCGTGTTGGCTTGGCTTAGTACGTAAGATGAAGGATAAGCCGAGGCTTTCAGCTACTGTGCTTGTATGTTTCACAAGCAATGCAAGCTTTATAATAAGTGATTCTTTCAAGTACCAATATACACATGAAGATGATGATATGGATTGAAGATACCTAGGCCTTCATTGTGCTCATGAACAACACTCTTATCTCTTAGAACACGGTTAAAATATCACCCGCCACAAATACTAGTAATTCAAAGCATTCCTCATCATGGTTTGATGGATTCGTTTAGGAAGGTGATCAAAATGGGAGCTAATCTAAAGACTTGCAAGCGCTCCTCGTCTTCAAGTACATGTTCTTCTCTTGTGAGGTTGCTGAAACTAGGGTGCTTAAGATCCGAGAAGATCGAAAGGAAGAGAGTTTTGACACCGGAGAATTTGAACAAGAAGGAGAAGAGTATCAATGATGCAACTATTGCTAGTAATAATAAGTCTAGTAACGTAGACACAATGTCTCCGGTGGAAGTAGCTTTACAACCCTAGGACAATGGCTCTTATCATCTCCAGGATCGAAGCCGGATAGCATGAAAGGAGGTGAGCTCTACGTGTTGAGGTCTCACTACTCATCAAGAAAAGTGCACCCTTCATCTTCTTCCTCGTCCAAACGACCTGATCATGCAGAAGCAGCTGTAGGGTCTAAAGCAAGAGACAGTTTCTCCATGCAGTGCAGAAATGTGGAGAATGATGGTGATGAAGAGGCTGCGGAAGTAAGCTTGGATACAATGAGTATGTCAAAACTGAACAGAACCAAGTCTAAGAAGAAGGTGAGCTTTAGGTTGCCTGAAGAAGCTGATATCATTGTGTTTTACCCTTCAGACGATATGTTCATAGATTGCGAACAAAACTTCGAGTAAATAACATTGATCTACTCAATCTCTCAAGATACGATCCCTATTTATCTTTACTTCGTGTAACATGTACAATATAGCTAGTAGTTTAGGCAGCATATGTAGAATGCCATGATCCAAAAGAGATCATGTATGCTTGGTCAGATGTAAGCCTAAAGCGTGCATTGTAGCACCATCACATCATTCATCCTCTTGTTTTGTTTTGTTTTGGTTTAAGTTCATTTTCAGCATATGATTCACCTCCATAACCTTGTCAAACACGCATAAATGGCTCATCAAATATTATATCTCACGATTAGACATGTATCTTAGCTTAACAACTCATCACATAAGCTACCTCTAAGGTGGATCTAAACTCTAAGCTACTACAAAGTATATACCTGCTTGCTTCCGAAGAAAAGATGCACCTAACATTCAAGATCAAAATTCTTCCCGTTTAATATATTGGATAATTCTGGAATACACCCTAAATATCCTAGGGTCTATTCCCTAAAGTACCACGTGACATAATCTTTGTCGTCCATTTTGTCAATTGTTTTGCTCTTTGACTGAGCTTATAATAAAACTAGTGTATGAGATCTCCTTTATCCCCAGAGAAGAAGACGCCCAAAACCGAACTTCGACCCCTAATCCTTGCCGTCACCCATTGGGAAAATTCATATATATATATATGTATGTATCTATCTCTCTCCCTCCCTCCCTCCCTCCCCCCCCTCTCTCTCTCTCTCTCTCTCTCTCTCTCTCTCTCTCTCTCTCTCTCTGTATGTGTGTGCTTGTTTGAGAGAACACATAGGTCGGCTTCGCTTCATCACTCTCCGTTCGTCGCCTCGTCACCTCCTGAAGCCTCGAACCTTCTCGAGCAACACATGGCATCGCTCCACCCTCGCCTCCTTTTAGAGCTCGTTGTCGCTTCCTCCAGAGTTGGTCGTTGTCGCCTCATCCTCGCCCTCAGCTTTGTTAAGTTGTCTACTTCTAAGGAATCAAAAATGATTGTCAATCATGTTGGTGTATATAACAATACAACCTAATAACGAGAATTTAGCCACTAGACGGAATGACACGGACATGACCAAACACAAACTAGCAACAAGAGCTCCAACTTTGCCGACGGGTCTGACCCCAGAAACCCAACGACACACCCGTAACGATGAGAACAGTAAACGACCCTATGGAGGGACACAGTCCCACATCGAAAACAAGAGTAAAGCAACTCCCTTGACCACCCTTATAATCAAGCCATTTATGAGCAAAGTACAGGAATCTGATTCACTCAAATTACTAACGTTGTTATACTTGATACGTATTTTGACTTAGGCATCGAAGTGTTGAAGGCGGACCAGACCCGTCAAGACCTCTAATGCTTGTTTGCATATTGTTTGTAACAATGGCCTAGCGGAGAAGTGATCAAACTGAGCATCATCACTAACATACACCAACTTGTGCTTCCATTTGTAACCTAACAAAAATGGGTAGAAACAGATCCTGTACTTTATGAACAAAGAGATCAATTTTCTATTGGAATGCGTATCCTTGTCGTCGACGATGATGTCACTTGCCTCCGGGTCTTGGAGACGATGCTTCAAAACTCATAAGTGCCAGTATCATGGTCTGTGAGCTTTTGCTTTGTTTAATTTACTTCATTTTGGATTTGAATTGGTACTTTGGTCTCTTAAAGTTTTGTTCATGAGAAGATTTAATGTCTCGATAACCGACGATGGCATAGGATCAATCGAGACATGTTTGGGTGCTAGGAGAAGAGTATGATCACATATATTAAGCTTATGATGAACCCAATCAAGCTTAAAGAAAGTTGATAAAACCAATCACTTCGATTGTGACACGTGTCACAAGAAAAAATTAGACTCTTGGGTGCTTAGTCTTAAGGTGCATTCCAGCTTGATCCTTTAGGCCCCGTCTGATATCCTTTTACAAAACTGTTTTCGAAAAATTATTTTATAAAACAAAAACGGTAAATTGAATTTCGCTTTTGTAAGATTCGAAAACGTGTTTGGTATGTTAAATTACGAAATTGTATTTTTCAATATGAAAACAGTAAAACGCATATGGTATATTCATATAAGGTCTACAAAACACAAATTAATATATGTTTGACGTTAAGTTTCAGTTGAAAAAGATTATATATGTATATTTAAAGGGTAAAATTCAATTGAAATTAATCATAATTAATTTCCTTAATTTTGTTCAAAATTATGTTTTCATAAAACAATGAAAACTTCATTTTAACATTTTACATTGCATAGTGTGAATTCTATTTTCAGTGTTTTCATTTTCAAAATTCGTTTTCTAAAAACAGTCTGCTAAATATATTTTTATTACATATTTGTATTCAAAAACGTAAAACTATTTTGTAAAACGAACAAGGTCTTAATATTTTGATTCAATTGTAAATATTTATTGGCTTTGCGTATATAAGATTTCTTAGGGAGAGTTGAGCTAGGGTCCAAATCCAATAATCCCAAGTGGGGATTAAATCAATCTTAGGTTGGATCGAAAGTTTGTGGCGACTAAAATAACTGTAGCGTACAACACCTTAGTGCAAGTAGGAAAGTTCTATTACTTTATTAGAGAGGTATTACATGTTGAGCACACAACACCATTATTAGCAACTAGAGGGAGGCACACACACAGCGTGTGTGTTTAATTTGGTTACAATAATTTTTGTTTTTTAAATAGATTCAAATAACAATAGCGACTAGAATAACAGTAGCGTGCAACACCCCAGTGGAAGTAGTAGGAAAGTTGTATTACTTTATTAGAGAGGTATTACATGTTAAGCACACAACACCATTATTAGCAACTAGAGGGAGGCACGCACACTACGTGTGTGTTTAATTTGGTTACAATAGTTTTTGTTTTTGTTTTTTAAATGGATTAAAAGAAAATATAGAATATATACAATTTTTTTTACAAATAAAATTAACAGTTAGTATTTTGTTTTACTTTTTCCTGGAATCATTTACTCCAACGTGAAATTAGAGAGTGAAAGAGATCAACTAAAGAAACTGGCGTGAAGAGGAAAGAGAAAATGAAAAAACAAATATAAATTTATTTACAAATTACACTAATAACCCTCAATTATTTTACTACACCAAATTTAAAATTTAAAAGGGTGTATTTGGAAGACTAGGTAACTATGGGAAAACAAAGTGATTTCGCTTAAAAGATAGTATAGATAAAAATCTTAGCAGCTAATCACGATCGAACCCGGCCTCTAATAACTCGACATGATTCACAAACCATTATAGCTAGAACGTGTTTCCTTCAAAAGGATTATTACGAAAAATGATGTGATTTGAATAATTATTGGAAAAATTGAAAAGGAAGACACATTTTTTTTAGAACAAAAATCCTTGCTGAGAAGGGATTTAATTAATTGAAGCGACTAATGTCGTACGCATCTAGAATTTGATCTAAAGCATTAACAACGTCCTTAAAAGGAGCATACTTAAGCTTCACACGGCTAGGAGCTATATCAAAATCATAACAATATAGCAGTAATCTAGATGATTGTTTTACATCGCGTACGCGTATAGTTGTAAAATGGAAAAACATAAGAACTATGAGTCGAAGAAGATTGGCCTCGTCCCAAAAAGATAGCTTGGACTGCTCGCCAAGGCACGCAGTTGTGGTACTCACAATACAAAAGTTTAGATGAAACGCATAGAAACAATAGCGAAGACTCTTCACCCTATAATGAAAGAAATCTTCATACAACCTGGACTGATTGTGTTGCTCGCCAATGCATGCAATTGTGGTACTAACAAAACAAAATTCCCAATGACGTCCATTGAAACCATATGGCCTAATCTTCAACAAAACATAGCTGCAAAATAGAAAATGAAGAAAACATAAAATCTGATCACCTCCAATAGCATCACCTGGATCCCAAGCAAAAATCCAGCACCCCCACCGGTTTGTCCTCAATGCACAGGGATCCCAAAGATGGATCCAAAGTCCCATTGCAATGTAGACCACCTTTGCAGCCCCAAATTTCTAGCTAGCCCAGGTCACATGCTCCAGGGGGCCTAAAACTCCAGCCCCAAATACTTAGTCTGTAAGCCATAGCCCAATAAATCAGGAGTCAAAGCCCTAGACTCCTTCACCAAATTAGAAACGCCGCCCCTGTCTACCATATCAGAATCGCCAACACGCCAGTCGTCATTGACGCCGTCAGCCAGGCTCCGACCAACCTGGCTGAGCCCTAAAGGACACACAACTCGGCACCCTACATTTGTTGTCCGAGAAGGGATCTCTGTCTCAAGAAAAGAGTCCCATAGGCTTTTGGGTCCTGACGGTCTCCGCTCGAGTTGTGGGACAAAATTTGCCTTCAGGAAAGCACGCTTGGGCATGAGGTTTCACCCAAGCTCAATGACGACCTTGCCATCATCCCAGCGTGACAAAATTTGGCTCGCACTCGGAAGCCAGCCCCGCAACACAGGAACAGCCCAGACCTGCCGAATTGGAGATTTAACTATCTCTCGGGGAGAGGTCCTGGCTGTGATGCCACATGAGAACGCCCTTAAGACAACGTTAGAGAGGCCACATGTCGCATAGATCTCACGGTGGAGTCGGAGTGTCACTGTCGCCAGAGCAGTTTTTGTAAACCCTAGCAGACCCATTTTGTTAATAATTTTAATCGTAAAAAAGAAAAAGAAAAAAAAAGGAAGACACGTTGCATCATGTCTTGCTGGTAAAAATCTTTGTAAACAAACTGAAGGGTAGTATTGGAATAGGCCAAATTTTATAAGTTTGGGGTTTAGTCTGAAAAAGATAAATTTATTGTTGATTAATGACATATGGCCTAAATCTAATAATACTAATGTACTAAACTTTTTTTAAAAATATAAAATGTGCAAGGTGTTTTCTCTGATTCAAAACGAACGGGAAGTGTTGCTTGGGAAGCTGGAAACTATTTAAGAGCGAGAGAGAAGTGAACTCAAATATCAAAAAGAGGCGCCTTTGCTTCTTTCTTACACTTCCTTTATCTTCTTTCTTAGAGAGAGAGAGAGAGAAGTTAAGCTGGTCAAGTTATGAGTAGCATGATTGGAGTGAAGGTTTTGATCGTGGTTTTGGCCGTGAGTTTCTGTATTGGAGGGAGCTGGGTCGATGCTCATGTGCACCATGTCGTCGGAGGAGACCGTGGATGGGAAGGTAATCCCAGCCTCGCTTCTTGGTCCTCCGGCAAGAGCTTCATAGTCGGAGACCAAATCTGTAAGTCTCAGTACTCTATCTCTTAACAGCTTCAGTAATCTCTTATGTTTAGTTTAGCTGACCATAACCAGTTCATGACAAGACCGTAGATAAATGCAAAAGTTTCCTACTTTACTGATCTAGTTTAACCTAAGTCATTCTACAATGTCCGGAACAAACGTGCAAAGGAATCCCTTGCAATTAAGATTTTGGCTTTTTTGTGTGTGTTTGTTATAATGTCATTTCTGACGATCTTGTGGGATATGTTGTGATATGGGCAGGGTTCGTGTACTCGGTAGCGCATGGATTCATAGCTGAAGTGAGAAGCAAGGAGGAGTTTGATTCATGTGACGTGAGCAACCCCATAAGAATGTTAACTGATGGTTTGGATGGCATCTCAATGGATCAGGAAGGAACTCGTTACTTCACTAGCAGCAACATTGAGAGCTGCAAGAATGGCCTCAAGCTACATGTGATAGTGTTGTCCCATCAAGGAAGGACCTTATCAGAGACCTCTGCGTCGACTGCTGCTGAAGGGCCGTCAACTCCTTCTCTAGGACCAACCGGAGCCACTTCAAGATAAGGAACAGAGAAAATGAAGATAAAAGCATTGTGAAATTTGCTCTGTACTAGTTTGCTCTGTACGGGAACTTGGATCTTGCGCAAATAAATCAATCATAATCGAAATTTATTCTGCTGAGACCACTCAGCATCTGTACGTTAAATATGATGCCCGTCCAATAAATAGAAAAACAGTAAAACACTTCAAATTTAACTAATTTAGTTACAATATTCCTACTCCAAATTTTACTGCTACAGGGAATTATAGCTTAGCAAGACTTCTTCATTGATAATTTAGCATAATCTCAGTCAAACCAGGATTGGAACATTGTACTGTTTCAATACACCTACAGGGATATTTAAGTTATTGCGTGGTCAAGTAAGATTCTTCACAGCTTTAGGTGTTGAAAGCTTGAAAACATCTTGGCACTGAAAGCTGGTTCCCTAGTATCAGCATATGCATGAGTTCAAAAGATAAGTATTCTTGGTTTCATATCACTAATTATGCATGGTTACTTTGAACACGTTCGTCACCACGTTAGGCCACTATGTACAGGCACGGATGCAGTGGGGGGCTAGGTGTGCAGCATCCCCCAGTTTTTTTTGTAAAAAAAATATTAATGCATATATACTAAAAAAATGGGTCATGGTCTCATGGCGATTACATGCAAAAGAAAAGATTCGGGAGAGATTGCAGAATCACTCACCGGCTTTGGTCTTCCACCAGCAACAAACGAACAAGAGATCAAGGGAGGAGAAGAAATATCCAGTGTGGCGGCTGTTTTCTTCCTAGCTAACGATGAGAAGGAATCACTGTTCACTAGGCCGCCTAGGTGAGGAAAAAACCAAGCAAACGTTGAGTTTTGTGTGTGGTCGGACCAATTGGGCGGTGGTCGATTAGACGGTGAATAGGCGGACCGCCTAGTGATTAATCGGTCTAAAGGCGCGAAGTAAAGCCCCAAAATTGAAACGTAAACAGAAACCCCAACTCTTCGCAAAACTCGTTCACCGTCTCTCCCTCACAGTCTCTCTGTGCGACTGGACGCTCGCCGTCCAATTTGAATCTTTAGTCGGTTTCTCTTCTTACTTCATTGTCGTCCAACTCTTCTGTCACTTCTGTGTTGATTTGCTACTGATGTTGATGCTAGTATTGCTGTATTGTTGATGGCTTGATGTTTGTTTACATGCTAGATTGCTAGCTTATCCCGAGACTTTTCAAAAATATATTCGGATCTCGGTCTATATCTGAGTACTTCTGCATCATAGGTAGTGAAAGAGCCATTAAACAATATACCACAGTGATAATAGACATTGATCCAAGCAATCCAATTGGTATGTCTCTGGATGGATTTTTGGTTTCTTCAGCCATGGTGGCAATGTTGTCAAATCCTCCATAAGCAAAGTAAACAATTGCAGCTGCTTGAAAGACCCCTTTAGCCCCATAAGGCATAAACAGTGACATATTGATGTATTGGCATGAGTAAACCCTGCTATTAATACAAACAATATGATAAGATTATTGATTGCTGATGCTATCCAGTTCAGGTAAGAGGCTTTCCTTGTGCTGATCATTGTAACTGTCGCAGCTACTGCCAGAACAACAACAACTTTTGGATCCCGGAGATTGTAGCCTTTAGTGAGATCTGTGTGGTAGCGTAATGAATTAGAAGGACGATTCAGGAGCGATGTAAAGTAGGAAGTCCAAGCTCGGGCAACTGCTGCACTTCCCTACCAATGTTCCGCTTGTCTTGGCTCCAGCCCTTCATATATAATTTCGACAAATATACATACACATTAGCTGTGGAGAAAATAAGAAAGATAAAAATATTAAGGAATCACGTTGGCAGAAGCAGATGAAAACTAATTTGAAGTCTGGGGTAGCTGTTAAGGGAGTAGTCGCACATATATGGCGCAGGGACATCGGAGAGAGTTTGAGACAGTTAGGATTAGTGTGGATTTTCAATGATATCCCGCCTGTGTATATTGTATTTGTATGATTTCAATGATTTGTATAATTCAATGGCTTGTATGATTTGAATTGTGGATTTGTGATTTGTGAACAATATGTCAATGAGATTATGTCAATGTGAAGTTTTGATATTTTGTATGATCCACTTAATTATCACCTAATTATCGCCTAAATACCAATTAAACTTCACCTAAGTAACTAAGAGCAGTAGTTCTGCCTCCTAATTTTGCCTAGTAGCTTGTATAAAGCTTACAATGAAAACAACTTGGGTTGCCACACACTTCGGCCACAAATTCAATTAACTCAATGCACTTGGGCCTCCAACCACGTAGCAACAAATAGGCTGCAGCACCAGCGACGGGCCTTATCGATAGCCTTCAAACGGCAACCTCTATACAATTTACATTGTATTCCGAAGGAACCGCTAGCAAAATAAGTTTTCTACTCACTTCACTACTGTCACTTGAGTTTGTCTACTATAAAAAAGATCAAAGCATGTCTCTACAGTAGCTCCTTAAAAGCCTACTTGCTCATATACGTATGTGAATTACTTTGATATACTCCTATGCATATGTATACAATTCAAAAAATATGCTTACTATTCTTTAAAAGCCTTACATACTTTGCTCAAACATGCAATATAACCCAAATGAGCAAGTCGATAAGTATCAAGCATATTCACAGTAGCCTAAGAACTCTACACTTGTACAAAATATGCGATCACCCAAAATATGCATGTGGGCTTGTATATGAAAAATTTATTGTTATCTTAATCGATCAATTGGTTCATAGATAATTAAGTTATATTGAGTTGGTATCGGCTCCGTTACGTCCTTCAGGACATGATTACTCTACATCCTTCGGGATATGCTCACTTTACGTCCTCCAGTACAAGGTTACGTCCTCTCTGACAACCTCTTGATACTTATCTACCAACTCATATACTTGACTCAATCGGATATGACTCAATTTAGATTGATACGCCGAGCAACAATTTTTTCCTATATGCTACAAACTATATGCCCTAAGTATTTCACGAACACCTATATTTAAGCATATGCTAATGTGATTTAATTAAACTCACTAGAGAAATATGTAACCTAATCATAATTGATGCCATATTTCAAGCACATAATGGACTATCGCATGCTCGCCAATTTATGTGGTTAATTAAGTAACATGTACTCACTCTAGACACATGTACCATGCGCTAGGACGCTTGTTGCTCATTTATCGCTATGTCTATGGGGTTGCTTACCCATTACATGCCTCACATATATGCGCTCATACATGCTCTCACTATGTCATGCTACAAATTTAAATCTCATAGTAAAAAAAATTATATCTAATAAAACTATGTACATATATGCCTCTTAAATTGACGAACTTGGGAGCTTTAGGATAGCCGAACGGGATAGACACCCCACCGTTTGAGCTATCATGGCCAAGCAGGTAACATCACTTGACGTCATTCAACGTAACGGATTGTGACGGGCACCCACCGTTACAGACATAGCCAAACAAAAGCGGTATTTTCATCGTTTCAGCCATCATGGCCAAGCAGAAAACATTGCTTGACGCCATTCAACTTAACAGATTAGGATGGGCATCCACCATTATGGACATAGCCAAACAAAAATGGTATTTCCACCATTTGAGCTATCATGGCCAAGCATGCAACATCGCTTGTCGCCATCAAAAGTGACTCTAAACGGAATTGGCCCTTTGTTTCAGGGTCCACCCGATAGGCAAATGGGAGAGACACCCCACCGTTTGCACTATCATGGTCAAATATGCAACATCGCTTGTCGCCAACAAAAGTAGCTCTAAACATAATGGGACTGGATGGCCGTTGTTTCAGGGTCCACCCGATAGGCAAAGAGGAGAGACACCCCACCGTTTGCGCTATCATGGCCAAGCATGCAGCATAGCTTATCGCCATAAAAAACGACTCTAAAAGGAATGGGACCGGGGACCCATCGTTTCAGAGTCCATTAATGGCCAAGAAAGCAACATATTGCATGTCGCCACTTAGGTCGTTTAAAGGAAGACATGCTTGCTACATGAGCTTCGAAAACAACTTACGCTTAAAGTTCGTATTATATTGTTTACAAGATACATCACTCAAATCCTAAGCCTAACGAATGATACTCGGGGACTATACAATATTTGTTACGTTAAAAGGATCACCCTTGATCTATGCGGACTCAACGGGTTACATATGAAATGCATCATAATGCATATACCTCACTCATACATTTCAAATGGTCATCTAATACTAAGGCACCATATAAAGCACTTCGTACATCATAAACACACATTACATGATTGCGATGCACCAATAACCATCATGGTACATCAATCACGCGTGTAACACCACGTGCATAACTCATTACGACAATGCTAACGCCTCTCACACTTGGCGCCCATGCGCTAGCATACACTCATAAATGCATCACTCATGCAAACTTGCACATCCCATTACGTTTGTATGAATGACCATGTAGCTTACTTATCGCCACCAGGTAGGGGTCACTATTTGGCCCATAGGCTTAAAAAGTCTGCAGACAGCCCAAAAAGCCCAAGCCCGGCCCGGCCATATGGGCATATAGTCGGGCTCAGGTCGAGGTCCCAAAGCTCATAGGCTCAAAAAAGCCCGCACGGCCTGGCCTATAGGGCAAGCCCGTCTACCCCATCAATTGTATATATTATAAATTTTTTTATCAATATAAATCTCTAGGCTCTCTAATTTACCTTAATATCATTCATATACTAATTATCAATTTGTTTAAACTTATATATTAGTTAGTGTATATAATTTTGATATATTTTATAGTTAAACACTAATAATTTATAAGTTTTTTATTTAATACAAAAAAATTTTCGGCATGGCCTTACGGGATTAGCCCAACCCAATAAGGCCTAAGGCTTAAAAAGTTCGTGGACTTCAAATTTTTGAAAAAATCCGGCCCGACCTGAATTTTGGAGAAGTTACTCTAAAGCCCGGCCCGACCCAGCCCATTGTCGAGCCCTACCACCAGGTACCTCTGAAAAAATCAAACATGATATGTAAATTTACATGACTATTTTCTCACACACCACCATCTTTACGACTATACGTGTTGTTATACACTGCCCATTAATGCAGTTATATATGTAATCCAAAGCTTAGTCAAGAAAGATCATTCTTGCTGGAAGAGCTCAGGGGACTAAGGGGTATGGTACATAGCTACTAGTGTGGCTAAGTACATGTAATTAGGCAAAAAAGCTTTTCAACTTTCCAATCAAGAATTGATCTATTTGACTTAGGGACTTGAGAAACTTGTTGGTATATATATATATGTATCGCCTAATTACATGCACTTAGTCACTAATATTAGCAAAACCGTCAATCTTTAAAGAGCATCAAGACAATTTCCCCAAAGAGCATCGAGGAAATGAGGAAATGAAGAGAAGAACATGAGTCCCACATTAAAGAAACAGAGAAGAATGGCCACTACTTGAGCTATAAAAATATGGGTTTGACCCAATTCATTTCTCACTCTATTCTACTCCACTACACCCCACTTCACTCTTGTAGTTATCTCTTGGGCTTATCATTTGGGCCCGAAAATATAGTAAATACATGTGAATTAGTCCATTATGGTGAATCATTATAAAAATGTTGTTTTGACTACTTTAATTTACCGCACTCACTTCACTCTCCCTATGCTCCTATCAACAACCTAACGAAACTTGGTAGAACTAGTAGGGGCACTAGATGATGTCGAACCCATTCTTACGGGTGCAGGACCTGTAGGGGACATCAAAGCATTCATCTGCTTGTTTTGTTTTGGTATAAAGTCCGTTTTAGCATACGCTTCAGTGCTTCACCTCTATAACCTTGCTAAACAGAAATGGCTTATCGCAAATTCGACTAGGTCTAGTCAATGATGCTTAAACCCCCTTATAGATTTCATGAGGTTTAGCCACCACATATTATATCTAATCGTAGACATGTATCTTAAGTTCTTAACTGAATAAGTCATCACATAAGCCACCCCTAAAGTGGGCCTAAATTATAAAACTACTACATAGTATATACCTGCTTGCTCCCAAATAAAAGATGCACCTAACATTCAAGATCGAAACTCTTCCATCTTATATTTTGATTCAAGTAGATATTTTTTGGTTTATGATTTCTTAAAGGAGAGCGGGCTAGGATCCAAATCCAATAATCCCAAGTGGGGATTATATCAATCTCAGGAAAAGTTAGATCGAAAGTTTGTGGGGACTAAATAGCAGTAGCCCACGAGCTACAGTGCAGCACCCTAGTGGAAGCAACAAAGTGTTATTAGAGAGATACATACATAGGCAGTTAAGCACACAACACCATTATTAGCAATAAAAACTTAAACAGCTAATCACGATCGAGCCCGGCCTCTAATAACTCGACATGATTCACAAACCGTTACTAAACTTGCTACAATGGCGACCTTAAGGGTTACTAAACTTACTACAATGGTGACCTTAAGGGTGTGTTTGGTTTAATTTAAAGTAACAAGAAAATGGAAAGTGACACCAACCAACAGTCTTTTAGGTTAACAAAGAACGGGAAGTGTTGCTTGGAAGCTGGAAAACTATTTTAACAGCGAGAGAGAAGTGAAGCTCAAATATCAAAAAGAGGCAGCCTTTGCTTCTTTCTCACTCTTTCTTTATCTCTCTTTTTCAGTTCAAGAGAGAGAGATACAGATAAGCTACGATGGTTGGAGTGAAGGTTTTGATCGTGGTTTTGGCCGTGAGTTTCTGTCTCGGTGGGAGCTGGGTCGATGCTCAAGTGCACCATGTCGTCGGAGGTGACCGTGGGTGGGACCCAGCTAATCCCGGTCTCGCTTCTTGGTCCTCCAGCAAGAGCTTCATGGTCGGAGACCAAATCTGTAAGTCTCAGTACTCTATGAAGCTCTTTAAGTTTAGTTTAGCTGACAATAACCAGTTCATGACAAAGATCGTAGATAAAAATGCAAAAGTTTCCTACTTAACTAATCTAGCTTAACCCCTTGATGTTAAGCTTTTGGCTTTTTTGCGTGTGTTTGCTAGTTTGGTGTTAATCTGACCACCAGAATCTAACTAATGTTTGTTATAAACTTATAATGTCATTTTGATATGGGATGTGTTGTGAGATGGGCAGGGTTCACATACTCGGCAGCACATGGATTCATAGCTGAAGTGAGAAGCAAGGAGGAGTTTGATTCATGTGATGTGAGCAACCCTATAAGAATGTTCACTGATGGCTTGGATAGCACCTCAATGGATCAGGAAGGAACTCGTTACTTCACTAGCAGCAACATTGAGAGCTGCAAGAATGGCCTCAAGCTACATGTTGAAGTGTTGCCCCATCAAGATTCTAGGCAAATTGTGACGCCGAAAGTGGCCACATCGGAGAACTCTGCATTGGCTGCCGCTGAAGGGCCGTCGACTCCTTCAGCTTCGGCTCATTTCAGTTCAAGTTTGATTTTGTTGGCATTGGGTTTGCTTTGCTATGCAATGTAGATATGTGATGGCCTAATGGGTCTCTTAGAACCAACCGGGGATGATAGGTATGGATGTTGAGAGGGACTAGCATTTGCATTTCAAGATAAGGAACAGACCAAGCATTGTGAAATTTGCTCAGTACTAGTTTGTTCTGTACTTGAGTAAAATTTAAGAGGATTACAGGAACTTGGATCTTGCTCAAACAATTCATTCCTAATCGAAATTAATTCCGCCGAGACCCCTCTGTATCTGTAAGCTGTATCTGATTACCATCCAATCAATAGAAGAAAAAAAGTGAAAAAGTTCAGATTTAACAACTACAGGGAATTATAGCTGAGCAAGACTTCTTCATTGATAATTTAGGAAAATCTCAGTCAAACCAGGACTGGAAAATTGTACTGATATTAAAATACACCTATAGAGATATTGCGTGGTCCGAGTAAGATTCTTCACCAATTTTAGGTGTTGAAAGCTTGAAGACATCTTGGCCTGAAAGCTGGTTCCCTAATATCAGCATGCACGAGTTCAAGTGACTAAGAAGCTTCAAAAGATGAAAGCTAAACTTAAGTCTTTGAGATGGGAGACGATACAATCACTTCTCTTTCTCTTTCTCTCTCAGTACAACGTAGCTGATTCCGTTGTTCTTCTGTATCTTAGACATTTTCCTTAGGATTGCTGCAAAAGCATCCTTTTCCTGCAGCATAAACCAAAAGCAACAACAATGAATAAAAGTATGGAAGTTCTTATTCCACATATAGTTTTATACTAATCAAGTAACTACGGAGAAGAGCTAATCAAACAAACTACTAATCAAGTAAACTAATGAGTGTTGCTGTGTTGGCTTCAATTAGGATCATTGCAACAACCAACAGGCAACCATATTACTGTCAGTGATGGTTACAGGTAGAATTAAATGCTGGATAATGTGTTAAACAGCAGTACAAGATATGATAACAAGATACACCATACCTCTTTGGATTTGAGTCGACCAGGGAAATTATTAACTAGATCACGTGTAGTGATAGGTGACTTATGCTTCAAAACTGCCATAATTTCTTCCTCGGTTACAGGACCTGTAGGGGCACTAGATGATGAAGCTCCTGCAGAACCTGTAGGGGCACCAGATGGTGTTGAACCCGTTCTTACGGGGGCAGCGGTACCTCTTGCAGGCCCAGTACTTTCAGAAGCAGGCTCCTCTTTGACTGATTTTTGCTCCTGTTTTATAATAATAAGACAGATTACCATTAATTGGGAGAATGGAGATTTCAAGAATCAAAGGGGAAAGGACCAAGAGACATACAGTTTCTGTCTTCACCTTCTTGGGAGGTGCATTGCTGGGTGTTTTAGCGTCATCAGCATTTGACTTTCTCTTTCCCTTTGAAGACTTAACGGAAGATGGATTTGTTCGAGCAGCAGATCCAGATGTTCCTGGTTTGCTGGGACTATTGTCAACTGGTTCCTGTTTGGGTGTATCCTTCTGCTTTGGTGGAAGCACTTGAGGCATGGGAATATCATCATCCATCTGTACAAAGTACAAACAGAAAGATATGGCTGATTAGTGGAGTGAGAGCTGCAATGAAACTTTAGAATGCAGAAAAGATCAGCAAGACTCCTAGTACTTGGCACAGGACAATATCATGTTCATAGAAAATGACAAGGCAATATAGGCTTCGATTCAACAATGTACTAGAATAAGAACCAGAAGAAGAAAAAAACCTACATCGTCATCATCATCATCGTCATCCTCTTCATCTGACTCATTCATGCGCCCAAGTAGCTTCTTCAACTCTTTTCCTGATTTGCTCAACCCGCCCTCCTCTTCATTAACATCATCGTCCTCATCATCCTGCACGCCAAGTAATCATGCAAACAATATGTTACGAAATCCACAACCAGTTCATCAGAAAAGAAAATATTTGGATAGCACAGGAAACATATTAAGCTTATCAAGTTAAGAAACTAAACTAGATTCTTACTATTGGATCATTTGCAAAAAAAAAAATGTAAAGAACACAAGGGACAAAACAAACACACATAATCCGCTTAATAAGGAAAAACAGAATGTTCGTGCAGTAAACCTGCTTAATTTCCGGAGGAGCTGGAACCTCAGGTTCAAATTCTTCTCTCTCCTCAGGATTAATACCAACAGCTTCATCATCATCAGTGAAAATTTCTTCGTGTTCCCAATCATCACCTGCAACAAATGGAATACTTCATCAGGCACATTTCATGCCTATATAGAGAAGATCTAGATTGCATCAGAACATCAAATAAGAATATAATGAGTCTGATTGTACAAGCATTTTACACTCAAGCTGTTTGCCTATTTTCACCACAATACAAGGCTCCTCACTATGTGGTTATGCCTTGTACATGATTCGTCTTCCCTAATTATTGACATAATGGATATAAGGAAGTAAAAACAGAAGTATGAAGTGGCCCCATTGTTTACTGATAGATAAAGTTGGCCATCAACAATTGAGAAGGAACACAAAAGATTTAGTCATGAAAACCATGTTTATATGGATCTAATGGAAAAGTGTGGCTCTAAAAATGGTATTTGGTATCACATGCAAAGTTTAGCAAGAAAAACCACATTATACCCAGATACCTGATTAAAATAAAAATGAAGGCATGAGTAAGATTATATGCTTACCCTTCTCACTACTATCATCATCTAAGTCATCCTCTTCATTTCCACCTTCATCATCCTCATCTTCACCACCTTTTTTGTTGAGGCCAAGTCTATTTTTCCTGGCAGTCTCTTCTTCCTCGTCCTCCTCCCCTTTATCAGAGAAATTTCCCTCATCATCATTACCAGACATTTTCATGCGTCCCTTTCCAGCACCCGCACCAGTATCCTTCTCACCAGGTGGAGGAGCTCCATTAACTCCAGATTTCATCATCCATCTTTCATATCCATCTTGAGTCTTTTTCCTATTGTTCATCTTCTCTTCTGCTTCCTCTAGAGTAAGCTGTTTATACTGTGCCACTTTGTTAAAGTTGTACCTATGTGAAATAATAAACACAGACATCGCTATTAAGTATAGGGACAAATCAATCACAGTATTAACTGACCATTATTGAAAGCTTTCTCCATACAGATGAACGAGAAAAGATAATGTGAGTCTTAGCCACCCGTGATTAATAAATGTGGGAAACAAACTGAAAACAAGTCATAACAGACATTAGATCACCACATACCAAGAACCAGCAGGAATTGCAGAAAATTCCTTTCCTTGCATCATCAGTAGGTAATAAATAGCTGACTGTGCACCTTCAAGCTGACCCTGGTACTGAGCCTGGCCCGTTTCATCCTCCAGGACCCATGGTTTGTTCTTGTTCTTCTCCTATTCGATGAACAGTGACACATCAACACATGAAATATACGGTAAAAAGCATAATATATCACACAAACTCTCAGATAATAACGTATCCTTGATGGTAGTGTCCCTCTTATAGCCACAATTAGTGCTCAATCACACAAAACAGGAGCAGAAGCTATCACAATATACAAGCGATGCAGCGAAATGCAATGCAATGCCATTATCAAATGCAACCAATTATATCAATTCTTATGAATCGAATCACCCTGGAGGCCTCGGTAGTCGGGCGATAATCCTTATACTTCTTCGAATCAGCACCATCCTTATCCTTATTACTCCTCCTCGGATCCGAAAGATCCTTTCGAAGACACCACTTATTCTCAGCGCTCTTCTTCTTCGAAAAATTCGGCAAGCCCGTCACGAATCTACCAATAAAATAGTTATTCTCGCTCGCTGTGCTTGCCCGAACATTGTACTCCTATAATCACAACAACAACACCATATCAACATTCATAAAAATCAAAAAACAAAAATAACAACAATCCTGCTGACGTAAGCATATGATTCGAGATAGGAGAGAGAGCAATTCTGCTGCTCTTGAATTCCAATAAAGTGACGTAAGCATAAGGATTCGATATACACAGAGAGAGAGAGACACGAACGCGAATGAGGCGAGTGACGAGGGCGCCGCAGTCGCGGCAGGTGAGCTTCTCCTCGGCCATGGACTTGCCGCAAGCGCAGCAGAGAGTCATGTGCTTACAGTTGCTGCCGTACAGATCGGAGGTGGCGCGGCAGCCGTCGCACGCCGGACGGAGGAACAAATCGGACGACGACATGTGTCCCCGATTGGAGATGATTCGTTTTTTTTTTCAGATTCAGATTATGAAATTTTGAAAATTCAGATTTGAGTTTTTTAGGTTTTAGATTTTGAAGATTTGGGTGTAGAAATGGTTTTGATCCCGCGCCGAGGGGCTATATATAATATGGCAAGTGCTGATGTGGCGGGACATCTTCTTGACCAACATCTAATTTTCCCCTTTAATTGTTTCGTTAATTAATTTTAGTAAGTGATGAATATACACAAATTGTGTGTTTTTTGTTTTCGATTGGATACACAATTGTGTGTTGGAAATAGTCATTCTTCTCTTGTGAATCTTAAAATTTTATTTGAATGATGGAATGAGTTATAAGCTAAGCTATATGGAAGTTTATCATCAACAATGAAAGGAGATGAGAGAAAGAATTGGAAAAGGTTGAGGTGAATAGAGATATTCGAGGAAATTAGTTTAAATAGTGCAAATTAATGTCAAAACACAAATAAAGCAGCTTCATTGTCGTTGTTAATGAGTAGCTAGTTGCGGCCTACGAATATTTTTGCACTCAATGTTCTCTTACAATCAAAGATAGGGACACCATGTAATACTATGTCTATATGCGTATACAGTTGACTACACTCTCAAAGATAGTGATAGTTATGTGTAGAGATTTAGATGAAAATTAGGAATTTAGATTTCCCACTGTCATTTGTTAATAATATAGTCGAGATTTCATTACCTTTTTATATGTCTTGTTTCGTAAATACATAATAAATTGAAACAATCATATACTGTATTGATAAATAATATGTAAAATTAATTCGAGTAAACCAGTCACTTATTCTAGTAGATCTTACTTTTACCTAAAACATTCACATCATATATAAGTATATAACACACAATCTAACCATAAAAAAGATTCTCTTCAAAGGAACAACCCTACTTATGGATTTAAGTGGTGTCCTGGAAACCCTTTATAAGTCCATATATATAGTTACACAGATTATGCTTCCTCTTTCATCATACAACTGATAAACAATCTCAACCAGGCTTTTATCTAGTGCAATCAGCCAATCAAGGGTGGGCAAAGAAAGAGAGAGATATCTTATTATCTCGGTGATCATACTTGATACTCGATGAGTACATAAGACACTAGTCTCACTTTTGTTTGCGCGATTGATTCACCTATTTTTTGGTACGCTAAGTTCAAAAAACATACTTTATTATACTCAGAAAGCCTAGAAACACCAGGCAAGAGGCTATATAGTAAGCTCAGGGACAGTCCGGTCATCCTAACCCTATGTCGTACAACGCACGTGAGGCGCACAAGCATGCATCACATGCAGGTCGTACCGATCAACCAAGTTAAATGACTATCGCCCCCCTCCCCCCTCTGACGAAGCCACAACACGCACAAGGGCAGTTCGGTCATCACAACCCAGTTCCGTACGACGCACGTGGTGGAGAACAACGTACATCACGTGTAGGCTGTACGGAATAGAGCGATCATTGACCAGCATACCCTTAGCCACTCTCATATAGGAATCAATCATTCCTAAACACCAAAATGGTAGAGGAGGGCTAGTCCCACATCGAGAATCACTTCGAGTTGTCAAAAATCATTTAACCATAAATAGATGGCACCCACTCCAAGGAAAAGGTAATCCTAATCATTTATACTGTTACTTTACCCCAACAGTTACGTCATTACTGACTTAAGCATCGGAGCGTCGAAGGCGGGCCATCCCCGTCTCGATCTCTTAGGCTAAAATTATTGTTTTGCAGGACAAGCAAGCGTTCCAGGTCTCAGATCGAAATGCTTGGGAGCGATCCTACATCCAATATCTTCCCATCTTCAAGACGTGATCCTTACGGATTTCACACAAAACAATAGGCGCCGTCTATAGGAAACGATATTTTTTTCACCACACTAAAAAACCTATCATGTTTTCTTTATGGCCTCTAACGAACAAGATGGCATGATCACCCCCGCAGGGGATCGCTTGCGAGCATTTGAGCCAATTGTCTCGTCAGGACCCCATAACGCAAATACATCCAGCGACGTTGAAGCGTTGTTCCAGACCGTTACATCTAACATCCCTACTGATACCAACATCACTCATGCCAAACTCTTGGCACAAATCGCCGAGCTTAGGGTGGAACGGGACGAGACCCAATGCACCAACGAGTGCCTCAGTGACATGGTAAAGACCATGCAGGCTCAACAGCTCGAACTCGGTCGTCGAAAGGAACGACGCAATATGATTCACATGAACGCTCAGCTGATCAATCCAATAATGCCTGGCCCTTTGCCCGCATTTGAGATACCTGCTCCCTAAGACGCGACGAGACAAATCCTCGCCCGACTGGCTGATTTGGAAAGCAAACTAAGGCAGAACCAAACCCTCATTACACTGTGTCTTACACACCATGTACAACCCCGTTCTCCCCTTCCATCACCAATGTGGGATGCCACCTGGGGGATAAGACATGGAAGGATGAACGGTACTCTGGCCGTGGAGACCCTAACACTCATCTCGACCGATTTCTTTCTTTCACAGCTGGTCACAGACATGATGACGCGACGCTATGTTACTTATTCCTTGAATCACTTATTGGTGAAAAGCTCAACTGGTTTTTTGAACTTGCCCCAGGATCCATATCATCATTCGAAGAGCTTACAAACACTTTTCTCAAATGATATCAATTGCAAACGCGTCACAACATTGTAAAGTCTCTTTTCTCTGTTGGGCAGGGAGGCTCCGAGAATTTGTCGTCTTACATCAACCATTTCAGGGAGGTCGTTCAGCTTTGTCGAAATTTGGACAAACAGACGGCTCAGACAGCTCAGACGGCGTTGGTGGAAGGTCTCTAACCTTTACTTTTCAAGCAAATGCTGATCCAAAAGGACCAAATCACATACGAAGCTACTCTTGATATGATGGTAGAAAAGGCTGAGGTCCACAACCGTGTTTGGGGCTAACGGAACGACCATATACCTCCCAATCGACGTGGCCACAAGGGAAAGCGATACCGCTCACACACACCTGAGCGAAAGCGACATCGTTCCCGCACACCAGAGCGGAAGCAAAGTCCATACAGGCAGCGTACTCCAGAACGTCATCGTTCCCCTATTTGAAACAGGCACTATGTTCCGGAAAGACAGCATTCTCCCACTCGGAACCCACAATGGCTACTCAAATCTCAAAAGCATCGTTCCCCCGATCGAACGGTTTACACCGTCACGAATGCCACCTATGCAGAGATTTTTTCCAATAATAAACACCTAATAGCTCAGCCTAAGCCTAAGCCTAAGCCCAAGATGCAAAAAGCCCCACTGAAGAACACTGGCAGTTGGTGCAAATATCACGAATCAGAGACCCATAACACGGAAGATTGCAACGTTTTGAAAAAAATCATATGAGAATTATTCGATAAAGGCGAGCTAAACCAGTATCGTGCTGATGGAGGCAAGCAAGTCGCATTCATCGAGGCTCGGAAACAAATTTCCACGATCTATGAAGGTAAGCGGCGGGCGGATGCCCCTTCTCGTGAAATGTTGTCCATTGCATCGGGTTTTGAACCTAAGGCTCAATGCCGTTCATGGGAGCCAATCACCTTTTCTGAGGCAGCTGAGCTAAGAGTTCCTCCCACGGATGCTCAATTTGTTATCGATGCCTTTGTAGACTGGTGTAAGGTAGGTCGCGTCTTAATCAACTCAGATTCGGGCGCTAACATGATTTTCCTTAGTGCATATGAGCATTCGAAATGACCTGGCCATTGCTTATCATAGGATAATGAATCCCTCATGAGTTTCTCGGGTGATGTCGTCTACCCTCTTGGTAACAATTACATGTGTCTAGGCCTGGGCGCCACGAGTTCTCCCTAAAGAGAAGTATTTACATATTTTATTGTGGTAGATTTACACTCCTCTTACAATGTCATTCTTGGTCGCCCGACCCTCAAAAAATTCCGAGCCATTACTGCCAGTCACATGCTATATATGCAATTTCCAATGGATTTTGGCACAGGTTCTGTACGTGGATACAACTTCGTGATGCGCCCGATCAACCCCCGAATCGGTCACATTATACGCCAAGAAATTATGAATGTGACAAACACACCCATCCCGAATATAAAAATGGAAGAGCCTGATGATCCAAGGGATGGTGTGAACGCCCTCAGACCCATTGCGACGGGGGACTTTATCACTGAAGTTGAAATCGATCCAGCTCACCTCGTACGCAAGGTTCGGATCGGTGCTACTCTAGTCGTAGAAATCAGGACGGACCTAATCAATCTCCTTCAGAAATACAACGCCGTCTTTGCGTGGTCTTACGTCAATATGCCCGGTATTTCTTCCGACCTAATTTCTCATTGATTGAGTATTACTCCACACAACAAGCCAGTCAAGCAAAAGCGTCGCGCATACAATGCTGAGTGTTACTCCACGATGAATGCTGAGGTGGAACGCCTCCTAAAGATGGGTTTCATACGGCCTGTCCACTACCCAAATGAATATCAAATGCGGTCATGGTTCCAAAAAACAACTGGAGTTGGCAAATGTGCGTTGACTACACAAATTTGAACAAGGCATGCTCTAAAGATAGCTTCCCGCTACCCAAGATAGACCTTGTGGACACAACAACAGGTTATGAACTCCTCTCAATGCTAGACGGGTACTCTGGTTACAACCAGATCTTCATGAACCTGGAAGATCAAGAAGCTATGACGTTCACCACTGACAAAGAGCTATACTACTATGTGGTCATGCCGTTCTGGCTCAAGAATGCAAGCTCAACTTACTAGCGTTTCATGACATACATCTTCTGTGACGTCAATGGCTCCGTTGTGGAAGTATACATAGACGATATCATAGTCAAAAGTCAAACGGCTAAAGGCCACGTCACCAACCTTCGCATAGTCTACCAAATTCTAATGGAACATAACGTCTGCCAAAATCCTGCAAATGCACATTCGGCATTACCGCCAGCAAAATTTAGGGGTATATAGTTAGCCAAAGGGGTATCAAGGCCAACCCTGAAAAGGTTAAAGCCATCATGGATATGAAAACTCCTGCGAACAAGAAGGAAATGCAAAGCCTTATAAGTAAGCTTGCCGCCCTCAACTGTTTCATCTCTCGTTTTTCTGACAAATGTAAACCGTTCTTCAAGGTCATACGCCTTGCCCACAACAAACACTCCATTAACTGGACGTCTGTCTGTGAAAACGCGTTCCAACAAATCAAGCTATACCTAGTTTCCATTCCCACACTCTCTAAACCGGTGCAGGGCAAAACAGTTTACTTATACCTGGCTATCTCTCTCACAGCCGTCAGCTCCGCCCTGGTGCGACGTGACGTTGATGCTGAGTTCCCTGTCTTTTTCATAGGCAAATGGCTCACAAGAGCAGAGAAACACTGCCCGACATTCGACAAATGGGCATTCGCCCTCGTCACAGCTGCTCGACGCTTAAGGCCCTATTTCCAAGCGCATAAAATCCAGGTACTCACAAACCTCCCCCTTAGACAAGTGCTCAAATCTTCGGACCACAACGACCATCTCAGTTAATGGTCCATCAACCTTAGTGAATTCGACGTCGAATAAAAACCCAGAACGGCCATTAAAGTCCAAGCTTTATTAGATTTCATAGCCGAGTACACCGAAGCGGAACCCGAGATAGAACAAACCAATCTTGTCACCGCGTTGCCCTCCACTATCACTCCAACGGACCAAACGGAGTTCATGTTGAGTACGCTCTACGATTCAACTTCAAAGCATCCAACAATGAAGCTGAATACAAAGCACTTATAGCCGGCCTTCAATTAGCACGTCTCTGAGACGCTTCAAACTTAAACATCTTCAGTGACTCTCAGCTTGTGGTCAGCCAAGTGAAAGGGGACTTTGAAGCTAAAGATGATTCCATGACCGCATACCTGGCAATGGAAAAGTACTACCTCTCCAAGTTCAAATTCTACAATATCACTCAAGTGCCAAGAAAACAAAACGCTAACGCAGATGCTCTGGTGCGTCTTGCAATGGCCAAAATAACACAAGGCTCGTTCTCACCCAAATTTGAAACGTTGTTTAAGCCAAGCATCCAGAGGAGCTTCCTCGAGATACTGCATGTTGAGCCTGCTGAACCAGACTGGCTAGATCCCATCTAAGCTTAGAAGGCAAATGGGATGCTGCCCGCAAGTAAAAAGGAAGCTAGAACGATCGTTGCTAGAGTTGTTAACTTCAGCATTCGCGGTGGTCACCTGTATAGGCAAGGACGCACCTGGCCCAACTTAAGATGCCTCCCCACAAAGGTAAGACGCTCCCTCCTAGAAGACGTACACAGTGGGCAGTGCAGCCACCACACTAGAGCCCGTTCTATTACTCGCAAGGCATTACGATATGGCTTCTAGTGTCCCACAATACACGCAGACGCATTGGAGATCACCAGTATGTGCAAGGCTTGCCAATTCCATGTTCATCAAACGCACTCATGAGCTATACCACTCTCCATCATCCTGTCTCCAATACCATTCACGCAATGGGGCCTAGATCTCATTGGCAAACTGCCAAAGACCAAAGGCCAATACCGTTACGTAATAGTCATCATCGATTATCACACTAAGTTCATCGAGGCTGAACCACTCATCAATATCACGATGGAGAAGGTCAAAAAATTTCTCTAGAGAACGATATTTTGCCGCTATGGTTCCCCGATTAACTTCATCACAGATAACAGCACACAATTAAACAATCCTGAAATCATTGCATTCTACAAGAAGCAGGGAACCAATATCCTCTTCTCCTCACCTGCTCACCCTCAATGCAATAGACAGGTCGAGGCGGTTAACAAAATCATCAAGGACGGTTTAAAATGAAAACTTCAAGCAATGCAGCGAGGTAGCCCCAACTTTGGATGATGGGCCAAGCTCCTTCCTAAGATCTTATGGTCAATTCGAACAACAGCCATAACAATTAAAGGTGAAACGCCTTACTCTCTAACCTTCGGCACGAAGGCGTTGCTCCCCCTGGAATTAACTTACCAAAGCCCAAGGGTGGAGGCGTTTGACCCCGAAAAAAACGAAGCCAGCTTACGCTTGGATAATGACTTGCTAGAAGAAAAAAAGGAACGCATCCCACTACCACAATGTGACCAACAAAGAGAAGGTGGCGCACTTGTACAACCAACGTGTTCGCGCTCGTCCACTTCAAGTAAGAGACTGGGTCCTTCCAAGTCGGAGACTGGGTCCTCAAGGCCATTCACGGAAATGTAAAAAGCCTAAGGCCAGTTTGGGAAGGGCCATACAAGATTGTAGACGTTGGTAGCCCAGGCACGTTCTACCTCAGTGAAAAGGTTGATACCTATTTATCTCACCCATAGAACATCGAGCACCTACGAAAATACTATCACTAGCGCGTTCTGTACCGCTACGCATAAGTTTTTTACTCTTTTTTTTTTCAAGTTTATTATGTTTTTTGTAAGTTACCACGTGACCACCTAGAACATGTACAACGCTTTATGCTAATGAAACACGATCACATTTGGTGCTTATATTGTGTTTGTCTATGACACACATGTTCTCTATTACTTATAACGCTAGGCTTCTTCATTTGAATAATAAGACAAGTCACCACATACATCCATTCAACACATAAAAGAAAAGTGCATAACAATCAACAAAACGGGAATGCTTACAACTGAAGCAAAGTAGCAGAACGATGAGTACCAAAAAAAATATGCAGACGTCATTTATCTTTTTCTAATTCGTCCTCAACGGCGTCACTGCCAGTGTCTTCGCCTTCCTCATCTTCCCCCTATGTTTCCCCACCATCGTCGTCTTCATTAAGCAGATGCAGTGTACCCACAGCCCGATCAGCCTGATACTATTTCGCATCAAAGTACTTGGATTTCTCCAATACCTTCATCATTCAGAGCACAGTTTGAAACTCGATCTGCGTGTACCTCTCGAACGCAAGGAAGGTTTCTACAGCCTTCTCCTCAATCTTGGTGCGTGAACCTTCATCTAGAACAGACGATCTCAATTGAGCACATTCTTCTTCCAACTTAGCACGATCTCCCTCATGTTGGCTTCGAAGAGCATCCAGCTCAAGTTGTAGGTTATTTAGCCTCCCCTACAAATCCTCGATCTTCTTCACATCCTCCAGATGTCGTTCCTTCTGCGTATCTAGATAGATGTGGGCAGCATCTAGGATTGACCACAACTCAACCACCATCTTCTCCAATTCAGCCTTGGACGCAGTAAGCTCTTCGACGCGACTCTCGAATTCTGCAATTTTCTTTTTATTCACATCCTCTGAGGCAACGCTCCTAAACAATGCATCTTGCATCCTCATCTTGGACTCAATCAACTTCTTCATCTCTACCTCGAGACGACTGATCTGTTTGCGAGCTTGGTCGAGGTTGTCTGGGCCGTCAACGCCCTCATCCATCAGAATTTGCTGGTGCATATCATGCACCAACCGCACGAAGCCACTGCCCCTTAGCCACTTCTGGCGTAACGACCTTCTTACTAAAAATGAGGAAACGATCAACCAGATCCTTCGATAAGTCCAGTGCCATTGAGTCAGATGCGTTTAGGTCAACAGTTGGAGAGGCAGACGACGCCGCAACGGTCTTCTCAGCCTAAGTCCCCCCGACGGGGGGCGGGAGAACGCGACTGGGAATAAGCACACGGTCGCGACGGATAGGGGTAGCTGCACGCTCTCCACCCGGAGACACATTACATGGGTGATCACTCAAGGGCGCGTCCTGCCTTGGGGGAGTATGCCCAGTGTCTGACTCTGACACTGGGCATACTTAAACCCACCACTGATCTAGAACCACTTCCAGAACGCGACACTGAGGATGTCAGCTTGGAATTAGATGACGAAGCAGATCTTTTATTCAACTGACGCGCCTCTGAAAGCCCCTCTGCTTTCTGTTTCTCCCCTGAACTATCTCTTTGTCAACCCGACGACGTCTAGGCTCGATGGGACCCTTAGAAGCGCCCACTGGAGGAATCACCACCTGACGAGCGTTCAACTCCTTGTGCTCAGGGTGGGGGACCTTTTCTTGGACAACGGAGGTCCATACCAATTTCCCACTTGCATCCGGAGCCAATTTTGCCGTTTTGGTTCCTTGCTGAAGAACCTGGTTCAACATCCCATCGAGCTTAGCTTTCATCATCACTCCCTCAGTATTAAATGCTCGTTTTCCTGCTCAAGGATGACACCAACAATCAATCACAACACAACGCAGTAACAAGAGAATAGCAAAAGCAAAGGGCCAACACAAAACAAACACACCCAATGTACACGTACTGGGGAGGAAAAAATGGTTGTTTTCGCTATAATGTCAGGATGCACCAGCGCCCAATAATTGCGGCAGGCTTCAGGACAGTCCCAATAGTATAGGACTTGCTCTAAACACAAACGCTCCTTCTCACACGGAGGAAAGTAGTACTCCACTACAAAAAAGAAAAAAACGAGTCAGTATAGCACGGCGCAATGAAGCAAGACGGCTAAGAGAAGTGCAAAAAAAAAACACAAGTAAATATTCAAAAGAACAACCTAACGGTTCAAACCCAGTCGGGATGCTTGAGCAGAAATTAACACCCTCACGATCACCAAACTCCCATTTCTCACCTACGAGGAACACTCTCTTACGCCATCCTCCAGCGGAAGACTGCACCTTCTGAAACCACCACCGTTTTCCTTTCTTCGGTGCCATGGTTACCGTTCCCAAGTCAAAATCTCGTTGCGCGTACACGGGTTTACAGAAATATCCAACTTCTGCAATAGTGGGGCAACCCATCTTGGAGAGTCTGAACACGTTATACCGACAGGTCAGGATCATCACAAAGATAGGCCTACATTGGCCCAAAGAAATTCCCCAATGGGAAAGTACAAACTGGAAAAACAGATGAAGAGGCAGATTCATCCCGTTCTTCAGGTGCCACTCATACGCGCACGTGAAACCTTCGGGGGGGAAGGGGTTGGTAAAGGTTTCACCTGGCCCCAACGGCCTCATTACTACGCTATCCTGATGCATACCTTACTTATCATAAAAACTCTTGCACTCCACCTCCTAGGATGATGCGACAAGCTCCTGGATAGGCATACCGTCCTAAAAAAACCTCAAGATGGCGCCTCCCTTCAGATTCCGCAACTTGTCTTCTGCGATCTGGAATGTTGACATTTTGGCCCCACTCTGCTGGCGTTGAGAGTCCTCCGACGCCTCAACCCCTCCTAGGCTAGAAGAAGCCATTTCTGACACTGCAGTCAATAAGAGGGGTCGAGCGTCAGGGGGAATAAAACTAAGAGGGTCAGGACTAAGCACGACGTGCCTAAACTCTATACTACCAAACGACGACGGAGAAGAAAGCGTCTGACTAATGCTGAACGACTCAGCAAAAACCCTAGTCTCTGATTCAACTTTGTGACGCTTACATAAATCTTAGGGCTCCTCCTCCTACCATTAACTATCCTATGCGTTTCATCGCTGGATATATATACAGGAGAGGACAGATTCATGGTCTCAACGCGAACGGCTTGACAAAGGGAAATACGTCAGAGACCACGTTGAGAACTACATAAACATGCCCGAAAAATCAAAACAAGATTGAAATTGCTAAAAGACAACCATGTGTACTGGAATTTCAAATTGCCCAACCACTACAATAAGAACACAAACCCATAAAACAAGTAAAACCCACTTTACAAAGAACAACACAAAAATGAAAACAAACAAAGGAAATCCACAACAAAGTAGAAAGAGTCTGGAAGCCTTACCAAAAGATTCCAAGGGTAGATTCGAAATCCTTCAAAACTCTTCTTCCCACAACTCTTGGACGAATGCAGCAAGAACCTTCTCTGATCAAATTTCTCTCGGAAACAACTTTTCAAGTAAAATAAAGAAACCCCAAGTGGGGTAAAACAAGGTCTTATATAGCAAGGGTTCTGAAAGCATAACTTCGTCTCAACCATCGATCCGTGTGACCAACTCACCACCGATGCATGCCACGTAAAAGGCAGCATTTCGAATTCAAAACCCAAATGTCTCGTTTCAATTGTCACACCATTATGACAGCCAAAACACGTGCTCTGAACCAAGACACTGCTCATTGAGCCCCGCGCTCGACGACACGTGTTAGGCATGCATCGACAACCAAAACGGTAATATACCACGGTAAGGGATGCTTCGCACCACCATGGTCGAACGAACCAATTCTTTAACCCCATATATAAGGTTGCAAAAAGACAGAAAAGTACCCGTCCAGGAAAATTCCTTAAAATGCAGTAGCTAGTAAGTCTCAACCAATCACGACGGGCGGCGTCAGTGGCTGATCACTCTTAACGTGATGCTCTATGATCGTGCACACCGCTACAGGTATTGGCTACCTGGGGACTTAAACTCTTCTCGAGCCCGAAAAAACCCTAACCGTTGCACATCAGGAGGCCCCTAACGACCGGAATGCGTGTGGGTCCATTTTACCATGCACGTCGTTCCACATAACAGACTCCCCAACGACTGATCCTTCTAAATGTCCCCTAACACGAAATGATTGACCTAGAACGCATTGGCTAACCGAGGACTTCACTCCCCTCGAGCCTGAAAAAGCGCTGGCTCAGCATAACTCCGATAAGACGCCTCTGGATGGCACAAACAGTGTTGACCCACGCAACACATCTATCACAATATACTCAACGAACTATCTCGTTGTACACATTTGGGCTACCCCTATTCCAAATACAAGTTCCCATCATACCCCGTTCATCCCTGAAAAATCTGTGACTTAGGGGCAGGCGTTGAACGCAAGCATCGTTGAGGATTAACCTTGGTCAGGAAGTTGGGGGACTCCAGTACGCCCAACTCCACCCCGAACGAGTCGGGTTGGAATGGAGCGACGTTAAGTAAAGATGTTTTCTAAAAAAATGCTTCTAGTCAACTCCCAAACCAAGGTTTACCCTTGACTCAGAGACTTGGGGGACTTGTTGGTACACGACGTGCTAAACCCAAAAAACATACTTTACTTAGCATGAAAATACTCAGGAAGCCTAGAAACACCAGGCAAGAGGCTATATACTGGCTCAAGGGTAGTCCGGTTATCCTAACTTTGTGCCGTACAATGCACGTGAGGTGCACCAGCACGCGTCACATGCAGGCCGTACCGATCAACCAGGTTAAATGACCAACGCACCCCCTCCCTCCTCTGACGAAGCCACAACACGCACAAGGGTAGTTCGGTCATCACAGCCTAGTTCCCTACGACGCACGTGGTGGAGAACAACGCACATCACGTGTAGGCTGTACGGAACGGAGCGATCATTGACCAGCATACCCCTTAGCCACTCTCATATAGGAATCAGTCATTCCTAAACACCAAAATGGTAGGAGGGCTAGTCCCACATCGAGAATTACTTCGAGCTGTCAAAAATCATCTAACCATAAATAGATGACACCTGCTCCAAGGAAAAGGTAATCCTAATCATTTATACTGTTACTTTACCCCAACAGTTACGTCATTATTGACTTAAGCATCAAAGCGACAAAGGCTGGTCATCCCGGTCTCGATTTCTTAGGCTAAAATTATTGTTTTGCAGGGCAAGCAAGCGTTACAGGTCTCAGATCGGGACACTTCGGAACGATCCTACATTCAATATCTTCCCTTCTTCGGAACGTGATCCTTACAGATTTCACCCAAAACACTACCTAAACCCACGATGCAATTTCCTATTGAGTCCAGCCCCGATTCCCTTATATGCGTGGGAGGTGAAAAATGTGAAGCGTAAATCTGACCTCTAAATCGTACTATATCAATAATATCATGTGTCATGTGTATGTTATGTTTGTGATGTATGCGAATCAGTTTCTTTTCTTTTCAACGACAAAGAACAAAAACTTAATACCACTGACAATGTATTTACGGCCAAAATGGCTACCGGAAACGGCAGACAACTCAGAGAGAGAGAGGAGCATCACTTTTGAAAGATGGATGGCCATCTACCCCTAAATCTCCCATAACTCATAATCAAGGGGGCCGATGGTCACAAGCCTCCAACTACCACACCCAATCAAAACAGTACCACATAACCACATTACGTAAAAAATAAAAAATGATCCCAAAGTAATAAAGAAATTAGATTGAAAACCTCGGTCGCTCTCGTCAGTCCTCACACTTCCTTGGCCTCCGTAAAAATCCAACACCTCACTATGTCTTCTTCTTCTTCCTCCCTCTCAATTTGGCACACGTCATCATCGTCTCCGCCATGGCTTCTCTGACGTCATTCATTCCAGTCGACCCGAGCCCTCTCACTTCCCCATACTGAACATCCCGTTCGGAGTGTTCAAGCCGGCTCGACCGGGCCTCGCGATCGGCGACTACGTGTTGGGCTTGTCGGAAATCACCGCCGCCGGTCTCTTCGACGGTCCGATCCTCCGCTGCTCCGATTGCTTTCATCAGGTCCGTTGGTTTCGGTTAATCTTGATTATAAGCTCATAAAATTTAGTTGAGTAATATCAGTGATTGATTGATTTGCTCTGGGTTGGGTGACGTCAGCCTAATTTGAACAAGTTCTTGGCCATGGGACGACCTGCTTGGAAAGAAGCACGTGCTACGATTCAGAAGCTACTCTCATGTATGCTTCTCACTAATCTCTTCGCTTTATTTATTTAATTTAATTTTTTAATTGAGTAAGTTGACGTGATTAAGTAGAGCCAACATTGCGTGACAATGAAAGTTTAAGGCAGAAATCACTGATTCCTATGGTATAAAAAAATGTATACACTCTTGTTTATTGAGAGCTTTGGTGTTTCGAAAATTGTTATGGTGTAGTTATATTGTGTGTGTTTGTGTGAATGAATGTGTAGAGCAATGTGGAAATGCTTGTTCCGATGGCGACAGGGGACTATACGGACTTCGTTTCGATGATGCACCATGCAAAGAACTGCGGGACCATGTTTCGTGGACCGCAGAATGCAATTCTGCCGAACTGGTATGAGTGGTGGATTCAAATTTTACAAAGGAGAAGATTTGATTGCTTACAGATTTGAGAAGTGATGTATTTGTGTTTGGACGAGCTTCCACCTTCCAATTGCGTATCATGGACGAGCTTCTTCGATTGTTATCTCTGGAACAGACATTACTCGGCCCAGGTCAAACTTGTATCCTTGTCTGCTGTCAGTACGTAGAGCTGTTAAGATTGCAGGGATTAACCGACAAGTGTGTCTGCATTAACCTGCTGATTTCATTAACTTTTACGCTTTATGCTTACACTTCTACTAAAGATTATGTTAACTGAACAATACGTAGGTGAATTTACCTTTTATTGTGTTTTATCTCAGAGGTCAAGGAGCTCCTACCGAAGGCTCTCCCCCATCTTTTGGTCCCTCCATGAAACTAGATTTTGAACTCGAAATGGGTAGCCTTCTGTTATTGCATGACTCTTTAATACTGTAGAACTCTATGTTTTAGGTATGTTTATCACTCGTTAGTTTTTTGCTTGAAGGCTGCTGTAGTTGGTCCTGGAAATGAATTAGGAAAGCCTGTAGATGTGAATGAGGCAGCAGATCATATTTTCGGACTTGTCTTGATGAATGACTGAGTGGTATGCTTGCTTTCATGTGCCTTTCAGTAATTATTTGTCATGTTCTGTACTTGGTTGTATCTGATAAGAGGCTTGTTTTCACAGCTAGAGATATCCAACATGGGAATATATTCCCCTTGGGCCTTTCCTTGGAAAGAGTTTTGGTAAGCACTGAAACTTTAACGGCCCATTCTCAAATTTCATTGATGATACTCTTTTATAGGAGCACAATGCTTAGTCAAATAATTGCAAGAGTTACTTAATCTACTTGAATTTGTAAATATTAGGCACGACAGTATCCCCTTGGATAGTGACTCTAGAAGCTCTGGAACCTTTTTCTTGTGATGCTCCCAAACAGGTGTTTCTCGTATCCACTTGTTTCATTTTTTAGCCACAATGTGATTGGGCGTTGAAGCTGTATTTTAATGGTTTTTAAATGTCTTGTGTGCAGGACCCCCATCCATTGCCCTATCTTGCTGAGAAGATCTCCAAAAATTACGACATAACATTGAAGGTATGTATCCCCCTACTTGTTTCTGTCAATTTTGCAAAGTTTGTAGTTTCTTTTTGCTCTGCAGTAATGAAAGCTGTGAAATGGCATCCTTTTAGCCATATGTTTATTCTATGCTATTACGTACCTTGTTGAGATGATTATCAAACTTCTTTTTGACTGCAAGGTTCAAATTAAACCAGCTGGAGAGAAAGACTCATGTGTGGTCACAAAGAGTAATTTCAATCACTTGTAAGGAGATCCTCTTAGTTGATACCTCTGTTCTGCAATAGTTTATTGTTATAAGTGTAGTACTTTATATGCATAAGAAAGCTTTGGTTAGTGCTACACTTCCAATGGGTATCATAAACAACAAGCGGTAGAGTCTGCTGAAGGAATTCTATTGTTTAATGGAATTCTTTGTTCAATACTTCTGATTATGTTGTGCTGTAGTCCATTTGTAATTATATGTTATGTTGTACTCCTTTTGTATTTATATGTTAATCACTGCAACTTATCTGCAGATATTGGACATTGAGTCAGCAGCTAGCACACCACACTATCAATGGTTGCTACTTAAGGCCTGGAGATCTTCTTGGAACTGGGACTATCAGCGGACCTGTATGGTTTCAGCTCATTTTCTTTTGTATATTTGTTACTTAATAGGACATTCAGCTAGATTATGAATTGAAGAGATGCCTGTTGCTCGAGTAAAGCTCATATATCACTTGTGCTTCCCGCCAGGAGCCTGATTCTTGTGGATGCTTGCTAGAGTTGGCATGGAATGGACAGAAGCAGCTATCACTAAATGGGGTGACACGCAACTTTCTAGAAAACGGAGATGAAGTCCTCATTACTGGTTTCAGCAAGGTACTCCATACATTTCCCCTCATCTACCCTCGTATCTCTAACGCATATTACCGTCTACTTTGCAGTCTTGACGGTCTAAAAGTGAAATAAAACGCTTATGAAGGTCTCTTGAGTTTTGACAATCTCTTCTGCATTTAACCACTTATGATATCAGTGCTTCGTTCGCAATCGTTTTGCGTTCTTCATTTCGTTTATCAGTTGATTTTCTGGCTAAGATTCAACTGTACCATCTAATCGCCGTGTTACTGCTGCAGGGAAATGGCTACAATGTCGGCTTTAGGACCTGCTCTGGAAAGATTGTTCCACCTCCATGAACGTTCTCTTCTCCTTTGGTCATCATCAAGTACATAACTTTCAAGGCCAAGCTCGATGTTAGATTTCATTAAAGCTCTTCCATTCAGTGAATAATGAAATTTCCTTCCTATTATTGAACTACATGTTCTTCACTGACGTTGTTCTGTATTCTACTTAATTACCTACCAAATTGAAACTTGACACTGATCTAAGGAAAGTACTTATTTCCAGGCCACAAAAAATGCTTTCAAAAGATTTCAAAATTGGTGCTTCTCAAATCAATTTATTTTAATCTATTAAAAAATTCTCTGTTTACGTTTTTTTGTTCAAATCTAAACGCTCTTTAATTTCCGGAAAATAGTCAGCAAACATTTTTCATTTTCTTGGTTTTGCATGTGGACCCCCTAACCGACGGTCATGATAAGCTCGCGCCACTCATGCCCGCCATTACGCGCCAACAGCGTTCGAGTCTCTTCTATCTACAGTTTTCCTCAATCTTTTTAAATTTTCACACTTTTTTTTTCTTCACTAAAACTCTCGCACACTATTTTTCAGCCAACAAAACTTATAAAAAATGAAACCTTCACGCCGTCGCAGCCTCAGCTTCTCCTCCACCAGCACCACCAGCACCGTCACCTACACTCTCCGCAATGAAATAGACCGACCTGCCCCCGCTACTTCCACTCAAATTTCAGTCCTGTCCTCTCCGGCCGCCGCCGCCGCCGCCGCCGTCAAAATCCAAGCGGCCTACCGTCGCCACCTGATCCGCAACCACTATAAAACAATCTCCGCCGTCCACTCCGACGCGGACGAGCTCCAGCACCTGATCCAACGGCAGGAGACCGTCGACGCCGTCAGATCATCGGACGGCGGCCGCGAGAAGCTGAGGATCAACGAGTCGCTCATGAGGCTGCTGCTCAAGCTGGACTCCGTGCCCGGGTGGGTGGACCCCACGGTGAGGGAGGCGAGGAGGAAGCTGAGCCGTCGGATCGTGGGGATGCAGGAGATCGTGGACGCGATTGTGGAGGAAGACGTGGAGGGATTCGATTGGTTGGATGGAAAGGACTATTGGAACGACGTCGTTGCGGAGATGGAGGAAGGAGTGTGTAGAGAGAGAGGAGGCGGTGAGGAAATGGTGAGCTTTTGTGCTCAGCATTTGGGGTTTCGTTGCTTACAGAGGTTTCTGAGACAGCCATGATCTGCTGCTGCGCTCTACTGCTTTTTACTATGTATACGCACATATAAATTTGTCAATAAGAGCCTATGTATACTAGTTTTACCAAATTGCCCATCGAAACCATTGGCTAGAGAAGTTAATTACATGATTATTTTCTGGCTTGGTATTTTGGAAAGTTCAAAACTTGGTATGGTGAGAAAGGCTTCTTTTTATTATAGTAGACATATATTTATTAATTTGATCACAAAAATAGGCTTTTGTGGTGATTCGCATATATAATCTCTTGTTTGAGAGTGATATTAGTCATAACATAATTGGAAAAAAAGTCGCAAACAATACTCTATGAGGTACATACAATTTTAGAACCTCGACTTCTGAAAGTTTGAGTTCCGTGTTAACTTGCATAATACTCGCAAACAATCGAAATAAGAGTGTTACATAAAGGCTGATACTTTCTACACGAAAGATTTACTAGTTTATAAGCTTCAAAGCACTACGGTAAATTTAGTTACAAGACCATGCTACTAAGTTCTCGTGCAGAATAGATAATAGAATTCACAAGGCAAGATTCAAAGATTTTTGCTATGAAATTTAGAATGAAATTAGAGCTTTACTCATCTAAGACCACGATAGGAGGCAGCTGCACTTGCAGCCATCGACGCAGAGACATGGGGCCAGGGTGGGCTGGGGTCTTTTGAATTTATGTGGAAAAAAATTATTATATTATTATATAATATAAATATTATAATTTATTCTAAATATATCGAAACTTTAATGACGTGTATGAGAGCATAACTAATTCAAATCTGACGATTTTGTAAGAATATTATTATATATTATTTCAAGTTCAAATATTAGGTCAATTAGAATTCAATCTCTTACCAGGTTTATGAGTTTATGGTCTTTTTTTTTTATAAAAGCTCTACCATTCATGAGATTAACATACAGTCAATTTTATTTAGTTTATTAGATATGGAGAGATACTTCAAAAGAAAAGAAAAACCTTCTTCTTCTACTCCAACATCAGATGAGCAACCACCTACGAAAATTCAAAAGAAGAATAATAACAATATGAAAAAGTCTCGTGCTGGAGATATTACAGAAAATTATTTATCGGATCCCGCTAAACGCCCGTCAATTTCAAGTTATCATCCTAACATTCAAGAAGAAGTTCGAAGATATTATCTACAACAAAGACCTTGTCGACCTAAAAATCATATTTTTCCTTTCACAGAATTTGAGAAAAAAAAAAAAGGTTTATTCGTTATTAGTTTATTGAATTTCTATATTGGTTAGAGTACAGTATTAAAGAGGATACTGCATTTTGTTTATGTTGTTATCTTTTCAAACTAGCTATTGGAGAACAAAGCAGCGGTGAAACTTTGTTGGTGGTGGTCATTGATTCAGTAATTGTAAGAAGAAGCAAACGCTAATATCACATTTTGGATGATCAAATATTACTCATAATCAGGCTGCGAGTAATTGTGATGCTTTATCAAATCAAAAATAACACATTGAGACTGTTTTGGCAAAACATACAAATCAAGATCAAATTGACTACTATAACCGAGACTATTTTTTAAGCTTTTCATTTAGACCCCCCCCCCCCCCCCAACCGAGAATTCTGACTCCATCCCTGCTTGCAGCGTGACATGCACTTCCTGCAGTCAGAGAGCTTTGGATTGCCACCACATCACACCTCTTGGTCATCCTTAAGCTACCTCCCCACAAGCATCGAGCCATGCATCGCAGAACCGACATGCAAGGCGGGCACCCGAACTTCATCTGATTCACGATGCATGTTCGGCATTCCCAGCCGTTTGGTGAAGGATTCACATTGCAGCCCTCTGGCGGAGGAGGACTCACATTGCAACGTCCGCGGCCGGTTGATGAACAAGCCAACGCTGCTGGGAACAGAATGAGCCACAGAAGAAGCAGCATTAGTGAGAGAGCAGCAAAAGTAGGCCTTTTCTCCATGGCGTTATTCTTGTAACTAGTCTCCGAAGAAATGTTTAGTCTTAGCTTGGTGATATATATTCTTGTTCCCTAGACCATGAACTTGTTTAGAGTACCTTCTGATCGAGATCAAATGGTCTACCATTCATCTCTACTAACTACTTTCATTTGGTGCAGAGTTGAATGCCTGTCTTCATTTGCACAGTCTTCAATCTCTTCGCTTCTATGTCATATTTGACTTATCTACATAATGTGCACCATTCCATCAGCGCATTCTGCTCAAATGAGGCCAACACGAAGTAATCTGCGGTTCGTCAGAGCAAACCTTCACACTTGTATATAACAGGTGCAAATTACAGATAGTATTTGATAAAGAACGAGATAGCTTCAAGTTTCCAAACTCATTCATTGAGACAAAATGTAGATTATTGATTACATACAGAGGAAATTTGATTCTTTATTTCACATTCATAAATGAGAGATACATATAGACTGGTCTATCAACTTGTTCCAAGAATGATTCAAACAAACTCATCAATACGAGATCCCAATGCCACATACAATCAACCTCTCTCTTCCAAAATTATACATAGAAAACCCTAATTGGTTGAGTGACCCAAATCTTCATGAGCATACTTACACATTCACCCTACTCTCCTTCACTTAGGATTGGAACTATGAGTGGTTTCATCTGTGCAATGTATACAATTGCCCACCTAGCAAGGTTGAATACAGCAAGTCAGTAAACGTACAAGGACAACTGAAGCAAATCCGAGATCACAAATTTTCCAACAAAAATATTAAAAAGATGAGGAAGCTTCCAATGGAAATACTTACATCATCCAGCAGCACACTACTGCAGTGATAACCAATGTAAGGTGAAGGCTGCACAAGAACAACATAACATTAGCTGCCAGCCATACGAAACATTCCCCCAAACAGCAAGAAAGTCTAATACTTTTCCAACCAATTTCAATGAAAGAAGATCTGAGATATAGGTATTAATTGTAGATGTTAATTGAGCTTCAAACCGAAGCAGAAAGTCTGATCATTCTACATTATGAGTAACAAAACAATCTTCCTCCAGAGTTTCAGGATTTGAAGTTCACGATATAACAAATACCACTAGTAACCCATTTAAACTCAAGCAAAGCTCTTTAATGTATCATTGAGACAGTATCTTATCACTTCCAGATGTACCGAGTATCTTAATAAAACCTGATATCAGTTATCCTCCTGAACACAATCCTGATAGCTTTCCTATTTCAGAAGTCTCATAAAACCACGGCAATATTAATATTAAGGTTATTAAACTCTATGAATTGAACAAGGTTTCACTTTCCTATGCTACACAATGAATAGAACTACTTGAAATCCATCAGAGTAAAATGCGCTATGAAACCGAATTTTCTCTCCATTCTTCAAAAGCAGGATTGCTCACCCAAAATTGGGTTTGCTTGCATAACCAACACGCAGATTATAACATCTTCAAGATTTTCTGATCAGTTCAATAAGCTTTAATACTGTACATGCGAAAACCAAAGTACCATCCAAAGTTCCTAACTCACTTCTCAACAGTCATCATAAAAACTCAACAAAAATATAGCAAAACAGATTAAAAAGTTAAGATCTTTGGATTCACATGGTGATGCTCTATAACAATGAACAACCAGAACGAAGATTACAAACAAGTAGAGAGCAAAGAAAAACATACAGATTAGTAGAAGGGGCCCTGCTGCAGCAGATTCTGACCATAAGCGAAGCAATTACGCCCACCATTGCAAAGATTAGAGTCGTAACAAAAAAACCCATTATGTATTTGACAGATTCAAACCTCTTTATGCAAATCAAATCCAAAACAAAGTGTCATCAGATCTACAGTTTTTCAGATAATATCGTATAAATCACAAACAGAAACGAAATTCGAACAGAGATGAATGAGCTGAGATTGTATTACTGGGTCACTGAGAAAGTATCAAACTTAGAGAATGAGAGGTACAAATCGAAAATAGGAGAGAAAGAAAGAGAGTACCTCGATCGATTTGGTTTATCTTTGTCTCTGTGACTTTGGTTTTTGCTACGATGTGAAGTTTTCTTGGGGAGTTTTATTCTGAAAAAACGTAAATCAAATTTGGGCCGATTACAGAAACTAGCCCATGGGCTTATGGCCTGCTATTTGCCTCCATTTTATTGGGCCGTACCTATAGAAGGGCCCATATATAATAGTCGAAGCATTTGGAAAGGTAAAATTAACAAAATAAACAAATAGAGGCATTTTTATGATCGTTGATTTTGACTAGATGGATTGAATTGAAACTACAACGAAACCGGCTGTAATATTAACTACGTTTATATCAGTTTTTGTGAGAAAAACAATTTCATTTTCCGCATCAGTAGTTTTATAGAATTGTATAGTATAGCACGATTTGTCTCTTAGAAAATAATAGAGGTTATTCTCATCAGTTATAATTTTATAGAATTCTTTCCTACTAGCTTAAATAAGGTTGTAATATTATCATCAACCAACTAACTTTAAGAGGACTCTAAGATATTCTTTCTGATCCACCAAATATTACATAATCTGTCATATTTTCTTTTCTTTTTTACCTTTCCATATATGTGGTCCAAACTTTCCCTATTCAAATCTATTCTATTTAATTTTCGAGTATTGAAGCCGAGTTTCAGAGAGAGAGAGAGAGGCTTTGAGTGGAGATTCAAACGTTGCACTGAAGCTTTGAGACTGTGATAGACACAGATTCAAACAACGATTTTCTTTCTGGATATACAATGGGAACATCAATAAATGATTTTCTTCTCGATTCAAACAATGGAGCTATGTTCGATCTCTCTTCTCTCTCTTTATTTCGGATTTTTGATATGGTTTATGTTTTTATCTATGAATTTTAATTTTGTGATGATGATATAGTGCTTAATTCCTTGTTTTCGTTATGTTACGTTGTTTCTGTGCGTGGAGATGTATGCGTTTTGTTGTGTATTTCTATAATTTTACAGATTTTGGTATCAACTGATAGTCGGTTTACTCTAAACTGATACTCAGTTGACGGTTGCTTTGTTTATATTCTGGGAAGAAACTGAATATGAGTGACTCTCAATGGAGTATCAGTTGACCCTCAACTGAGTATCAGTTGACCCCCAACGGATACTCAGTTGAAGTTGATGTATTTAGGTTCTACGATGAACTGATACTTAGTTCAATGTTTCTTTGTTTTAGACCATTTTGAATTATTTTGTGTTTCAATACTAACTTTTTTTGTTATTTATTTTTGTGCAGTTGTTGTTAAGTTCCTGTATTCAGAGAAAGGAATCGTTTTATCTTGTAATGAGCACATGAGTTATGCCATTCTTTTCAAGTACATTTGTCAGAGGTTTGAGTTCTGTGAAAGTGATGTAATCAAAATTGATTACTCACTTCCTGGATGCAGCGGTTGCTCTCTGAACAGTGAGAATGATGTGAAGATGTTGTTGACCTGTGCAACTTTGTATAAGGTGAATTTTGTTGATATCAATGTGTCTAAGAATGGTGGAAGCACAAGCAAGAGATTTTCGGTCGATGATGATGAGACTTCTAGTGTAATTGATGAAAATGATTACCTCACCAAGGCATATAGGAATAAACCCAACAAGAATTACTTATCGAAGGAGTGGGAAACTTACATCCATTCCAAAGGGCAAAAATTACGAGGAGGTGCTGATGAGTTTAGAGAAAAGCTTACCAAGTATTATATTCAACTTGGTATCGAATTTGTCTATTAAGGAGTGATTGGTACAGGATCGTGGCGGTGTGCTCAAATGTTGGTATAGAGCATTGTGATTGGCATGCTGCAGGGTATTCCAATTCCCCCAATGGCTATTTTTTTGTTGATGACATGAAAAAATCGCATACTTGTCAAGGTGTTATGAGGAAGGAGACACATCCTTTTCTTGGCTCGAAGATTGTTAAGACTTGCATCTTGGAGGACATGACGTACAACATGGAAATGAAGCCGAGGGATATCATCAACAAGTTGAAGACAACATATGGTAAGTATATCTTACAAGATTGCTTGGCCAGCAAAGAAAAAAGCCAAGTAAATGATTTATGGATCCGAGAGCGAATCTTTTAACAAATTAAGTTGGTATAAAGAATCTGTTTTAGAGAGTAACCTTGGCTCAACATTTGTTTTGGATGTGGATCCAGAAACTAATCAATTTCGAAGGCTTTTTGTTGCATATGTCGGGTGTGTTAAAGGTTTTGAATACTATTTACCCTTGTTGTATGTTGATGGTACATTTGGGAAGAGCTTATACAAAGAGCAGATCCTTGCTGCAACTGGTAGGACAACAAACACACATAAATTTTTCTTTTTGCATATTTGAGCCTCAACTGATATGAGTTTTCTTTTTGTTGAAATGAATATGCAGACTTAGTAGTCTCAGATGATACTCAGTTGACACTTAATTGATACTCAGTTGACACTTAACTGATACTCAGTTGACCCTAAAATAAGTGTTAGGTGAAGGCTGTTGTGTTGTGTTTTTGTTGAACATAATGTGTTTTAGCCTCAACGGATACTCAATCGACCCTCAACTGATACACAGTTGACCCTCAACTGAGTGTCAGCTGAGCATTATCTGCTGATGAATAGACTAACTGAACTTTTTGTATGTTTATGTTTTGTGTTTAATGTGTGTAGGCTTCTTTTCTTTAGTAATCTGTGTATGTGATTCTAGACAGAAGATAACTAGTTGTATTTCTTTCAACACTTGAAGAGTTTGCTCGAACCAGAGAGATAACATATATCAGCGACCGTGGAGTTGGACTTTTGAGCACTTTTAATAAAGTGTTTCCTGGTAATCATCACATTTTCTGCTACAAGCACTTGGTACAAAATCTGATGGGCAAGTTCCAGTATAAAACTGCTAATCACAAAACTTTAGTGAGAGACAGATTTTTTTTGGTTGGCATATTCATGTTTTGACAATGAATACCGCTTTCATTTAAGAGAGCTGAAAGAAGTTGGTGGGGATTCTACTATAACTGATTTTCTGAAAGACTTGCCTCTTGAATGTTGGTGTAGTACTTTTTTTTTCGGGGATCTCGTTATGGAGTTATGGAAAACAATATTGCTGAATCTTTTAATTCCTGGATTTCAGTGAGCCTAAGATACCTGTGTACGCCATGCTGGACCAGACTAAAATCAAGATAATGGAGCTAATGGCTAAGAGAAGAGATGAAGCTTTGCAATGGACATCACAACTCACTCCTGTAATGGAACAACGTTTGAAGGAGAATATGGATGTAGCTTTGAAATACTATGTCTACTACTCACATACAAATGTGTATGAGCTGAGATCAAAGTACTCATATGTCGTTGACCTTGGTTCTTGCTCTTGTTCTTGCCAGAAGTGGGAGGTTGAATGCTTCCCATGTGCATATAGTCTTGCTGCTATGCATGCTTCTAAGGCTAACATCTCTGATTTTATGGACAAGCATTTTCATGTCGACTATTACTTGAAGTGCTATGAGTTTCCTATCAATCCAGTAGGCAATGCATACATGGTTGTTGTGGAGTCTTTGAATGATTTCTTAATACTTCCTCCCAATGTAAATAGAGCACCGGGCAGGCCAAAGAACAAGAGGATCAAGTCTGCAGGAGAGATTGAGAAGAAGTTGATTCGATGTAGTCGATGTCTGAAAATGGGGCATCATAACAGGTCAACTTGTAATGAGCCTATGACTTCAGAATCTGTTGAGTAGAAGAATTCTTGTTTTTTATATAGTGCAGTGAATCTAAAATAAGTGTCAGTTGACATCAACTGAGTATAAGAAGAAGAGAGCATCAGGCAGGCCAAAGAACAAGAGGATCAAGTCTGCAGGAGAGATTGAGAAGAAGTTGATTCAATGTAGTCGGTGTCTGAAAATAGGGCATCATAACAAGTCAACTTCTAATGAGCCTGTGACTTCAGGTTCTGATGAGTAGAAGAATTCTTGTTTTTTATATAGTGCAGTGAATCTAAAATAAGTGTCAGTTGACATCAACTGAGTATAAGTTGAATATTTTCATAACTTTGATATTTCTTTGCAGATGAAGAGATGCCAAAAGGGGCTTCGTACTTCCTAAACAGATCTTGCATTTTCAATTGGAATTTGGGTATTCACCATGTACGAGTATCTCCGCAAAGCATCCATTGCTTAATTGTTAAGTAACTGTGTTAATTATGTGTTGAATCTGTGTTTTTTTAAGGAACAGTTTTGAATCTGAACGTCAACTGAGTCTCAGTTGGCGATCAACTGAGTATCAGTTGAACCAAATTATCATCCACAAAACGGAAAGGTTTTGAATCTAAACGTCAACTGAGTCTCAGTTGGCCATTAACTGAGTGTCAGTTGAACCAAATTATCATTCACAAAAAAAACGAAACGGTTTTGAATCTGAACGTCAACTGAGAGCATCAACTGAGTGTCAGTTGGCCATCAACTGAGTGTCAGTTGAACCAAATTATCATCCACAAAACACAACCAGATCTTAAACATGAAAGTTTGACGTTCATAAGTTCAACATTAACACTTAAACATAGTCATAGACATAAACACAGTCATACCTTAAACAGAAATTTATATAAACACATAAAAATAACCTAGAAACAGCAACATATCATAAACAACCTAAAGCGCTTCTTCTCCATGTACTTATTTGATTTTGAGCACAATATCAGTAATGTCTTCGATCTTCTGATCCATATTCTGTATCCTCTCCATCACTTCATCAATCTCCGCACGATCATAGTCAATGTTATCAACCTTCCTAGACATCCGATCAACTTTCCAACCAAGATTACGGATCTCTTGCAAGCACATCTTGAAATTTACCTCCAGAATACCCTTGATGTGTTGAAACTGTTCCTCCATCGTCGGTGGCCGTGGCGGTGATAGTGGCTCTTCCTTTGGGGCAGAGGAGGTTGAAGCGCTCTTGCGTTTGGCCATTGTTTTTCTGAGGAGGCTGGGAGATAAGATTTGTGTTTAGGGTTAGGGTTTTCAGAGGCAAGAGCAAGTGAGAACTGCTGTGCCGGGATAGATTGCTTTGCTTTTTATAGAGAGAAATGGGTAGACAGAAAGACTCCTCCATAATACGCGTGAGAGCGCGTCAATGTCCAATGGTTCATTTTTGAAGAAAAAAATTGAACCATTTTTATAACGCAGTTGTGTATTAGTCTTATTTTTGAACTCCCCTCAACTGAACTCAGTTGAACCATTTTTTAGAAAAGAGATTTGCTTTATGTATGTTTACACTGTCGTCAACTGAGTGTAAGTTGAGCCTTAACTGAGTATCAGTTGACCCTCAACTTAGACTCAGTTGACTCTCAGCTGGTATTCAGTTGAACTGTATTTTTATGCATTCATACCTAACCATATTCCATTTCATATGTTCACACATCATTCTAGTTAAATCTATATTGTCAAGTACAATTCAAAGTGATAATCTAGTTAAAATTTAAACTTTTAATTAGAATTCTGTACAATTCAAAGTGATAATCTAAGGTCAGACTGCTTTTAATCCAAATTAGAGTGCTTTTCATTTGAGGCATGCTGCAAGCAAATCTGCATTCGATTCTCTTGTGCCCATCAAATATCTAACTATCTTAACCTTCATGTTGTCAGCTTCATCTTTAATAGATTCTCCTCTGGATGCAAGCGCCTCGATAAAATGCAAAACTCATGCCCCACAATCTAACCTGCAAATTCATTCATTTTTCAGTCATTTTGATTTCATTAATTTTTGTTATAAGGATCTTTTTACTAATCAGGAACAGAACATTAAGAGCCTTGTACTTCTGATCCTTAATTTTGCTCAATGCAATTGAGAAATTCACCAAAATTGTATTTATCAAGTCGAACTTTATTGCTGATGATGAATTCCCTTGATCTTCTCTCCATGTCCGTTATTAGACGCTTTTCAAAAACAATCTCCCATTCATTGTCAACCCCAACACCTACCTCTATGGTGTTCTCCACATCTTGGCTGTCCTTTTCTTTGAACATTACTGAATTATGGACCTCTTCAAAGAATATGTTAAGGTGTTTTTTCTGTTCAATCAAGGTGAATAGAAATATAAGTTCAAAAACTTTTATTTTGATGTAAAACTGATACTCAGTCAAATCTCAACTGACACTCAGTTGAACCTCAACTGATACTCAGTTGATGTAAAACTTAAATTCAGTTTGTGTAAAATAGAAACTTGGGAAAGAATAAAAAACTTACTATGAAATCCACATTCTTTCGGTACTTGTGGTTAGGTTTGTACTTTGTTATGGGATGTTTGTGGGAGTTGAAATGTCTGATGTGCATCCGGTTGTTGTCAATCACTAACACGGAGTAGTGCTTATCTTGAGAATGGTTAACTGGGATGAAGATGAGATCATAAGCAAATGCTTCTAGAAGCTTCATGTTGAATTGAAGATAGATGGTATTCGTTTTCCCTTTGAAATTTGAGTCAGAAGTACCCTTCCCCATCTTTTTGAACTGTTGCACCTCCTTTTCATGGTCAACAATGAGACCCTGTAAAAGAGCCAGAAACCATATTTTGTTACTAATGAACAATAAAAGTGAAGAGCTTTTTAATCGATGTTGTTTTGTTACTTACTGTGCAGTAGATGCTAAGTATTGGGAATTGGAAGTTGAAATCCTTTTCTATCTTCTCTTTGTAAGCATCCATTATCTGCGATAACAAGACACATTCAAATTTCAACAACAAGAACAAGAACAAGATCAACAACAACAATAACAATCACAAAGAAACACACAGCAACTTCTATGGTATCCTCATTGATAAACTCTATGAGATCCTGAACACTGACAGTGAGTCCACTATTTAAATACGAACACCAGTATGTGAAGCTGCAGAAACACAAAACATATTTTAGTACTTTACAATGACTGATACTCAGTTGATACTAAAATGACAATGGTTTTACCCTTAACTAACACTCATTTGAACCTCAGCTAATAGTCAGTTGACCCTCAACTAAGACTCAGTTGTGATAAAAAATCATCAATATCAGAACAAAACAAGAGCTTCAACTGAGTATAAGTTGACCCTCAACTGAGTATCAGTTGACCCTCAACTAAGACTCAGTTAAGATCAAAAATCATCTATACCACAACAAAACAAGAGCCTCAACTGAGTATCAGAGGTAATCAACTTACTATGTGGTTATGTCTTTGTTTGTATCAAAGAAATCCTTGATTTTCTGTTGCTCTTCTTGATTCAGGAGTTTCCATGTGTTTGTTTTCTGATTGATTTTATCAAATAAGCACATATTCTTAAGAAACTTCACCTCCTTGTTCTCTTTCACGGGTGGCTCTCTCTTTTTCTTCCCTTGTCTCATCTTCGCTTCCTCGGGAGTGTCATAGCAGTAGTTTTCAGTGTCTTTGATTTTTTTTTGTTAATCCTTTTGTACTACTTAACACCCCTTTCTATTGAACTAAGTTCATCAGATTTAGGGACAATCGGAGTACCTTTATACTCTGTTGTCGGTGACTGGCCAACATTTTTATTACTCTCATTTTCCAGCCCAGGGATATTTTCCACTACTTCATCCCTTTCAGTCACTGTCTTCTCTTCTTCGTTGTCCTTCTCAGCCACTGTATTATCAACAGGTTCTTCCTGGCTGCTATACATTGGCGCCACTATTTCGGTCACCATCTCCTCTTCTACATTATTTTTTTCAGCCTCTGTCTTCTCAACCTTTCCTTCTTGGCTGATATTCATTGGTGCCACTGTTTCGGTCACCGCCTCCTCTTCTACATTCTTCTGTTCAGTGACAGTCTTATCAACTTGTTCCTGTTGGCTAATGTTCACTTGTGCTTGACAAGCATCTTTTGTTTGTGTTTGGTCCCCTGTCCTTGTAGTCACAAGTCTTAGCTTCCTCTTGAGTGCCGTCACTTGATTCTTGAGTGACCTATTTTGTTTTTTATTTTGGTCCAATTTATTTGCCATTATCAAGATTTGATCATCGGCCTTGTCCAGCTTGTTTCATAGTTATGTTGAATGAAGTAGAAGACTTTTTGAAATACTGAGCATATTCTCATACTTCTCTTTCATCTTCTCTTGATCATCATTCTTGCTCAACTGATCAATCAGTGTGTGAAGCTTCATAGTGAACTCAGAGGTCAAGTTTTTCACTTCTTGACTTGCTTGTGGGATCTGAAATGAGGAAGGGAACAATATAAGTATAAACTCTAAAATAGATCAAAAAGAACTAAAGAGTAATCTCATTTCATCCTCAACTCACACTCAACTGGGTGTCAGTTGACCCTCAACTAAGTATGATTTTAGTTTCTGCTGTGACACAAATTATTGATAGAACATCTTGTTAGTATCAGAAACTTACCCATAGGTTGAATGAAGGTTCATGTTGTCCAGTCATATCCTCATCCTCATCTTCGGACAAGTTAATGACATCATAGTCCGATAATCGGCTCTTCTAGATCATTTCTTCTACAACTTTTGGGTTTCTGGCCACCTCTCTCCAATTGAAGATCTCTTTGATACTCCATTGGAGGAATCTTGGTTTTTTGTGTTCTTTTCCAGTGATCATGCTCTTGATAAAAGTGTTCTTCAAGAACCAGTACTACAAACAAAAATAACATTGAACCAGTGTTATTAACTCAATACACAATGTCAAGTAATTACAAGAGTAAACAAAACAGTTGTGTAGAACTTACATAGAAAAGAAGCAGACATCCTTGATATGTTGTTGGTTCTCCTTTTTTCTTCATCTTGAGGCCAGAATACAAGTAGTTTAGAGTTGATTTACACCAATTGTAGTTGTTCACTCTTTCAAGGTCTTCACATATTTCCGCGGCACTAAAACTTATTCTTTTAGATGATTTTGGGAAGAAGAAAGTCACACAGAGTTCCATAAGTAGGAGTGAAGCTAACTTTTTAGGATTAGCCCTTTTTTTTCTTTCCAACTCTTCATTCAGAGGTTCATCTATATCCTTTTTTTCCAAGCTCTCTCTCTTGCCAATCTTCTTCAAAATTGACGACTTCAATTGCTTGTCTTTTTCAAGCTTTGCATCAAAGACAACCCCTTCAATTGGCAAACCTAGAAGTTCTTCCAAAAAGTCTTCAGTCATTTTCATCTCCTTATCACCAAAGATGAACTGCTTGCCTTCATTGTTCTAGTGATTCAGAATAATCTCTAAATCCACTTCATTCTTAATGAGTTACTCTAATATTACAATCCTATCTTGAAAGGGCTACAAAATAGGCCAGAAAATGGTTTTTTGAAGATGATCCCATGTCTCATTTGGTATGTTCTTCACTTCAAGCAGCTTATAGAAAGACGTGAGACTACATCTCTGTTGTAAGTATCGAATAGTATGTTCATTGTCTTAGGATGCTTTTATTTCCAGCTGTTTCTTTTCAACTTTCTGCTTCTTTATCTGTGATCCCTTCTTGTCTTTCTTCAATGCGGAGATCATTGCCTTGTCATCCTTTGCTCTCTTCCTTTTATTGTTCTCTCTCAATACTAAAGCTCTTATTGTTGCCTTATTTGTTCTGCAGCTTTGTACATCAAATGACGTTGATGATGATGACATATTAGGCATCAATAGAAAACAAACTCAGTGTTAGTTTAGATAAAAAATCATCAATTCTAGAATAAACAAGAGCGTAAACTGAGTATCAGTTGATGTTAAACTGAGTATAAGTTGAGTCTCAACTGAGTGTAAGTTGAGATAGAAAATTCATTAAGGAGGATACCAAAACAAAACAAAATAATAGCCTCAACTGAGTATCAGTTGACTCTCCACTGAGACTTAGTTGAGATCAAAAATTCATTAATACCAAAACAAAACAATAGCCTCAACTAAGACTCAGTTGAGATGGAAACTCAATTATCCAATACCAAAACAAAACGAAACAAGAGCCTCAACTGAGTATTAGTTGACCCTCAACTAAGACTCAGTTGAGACCGAAAATCATCAATACCAAAATAAAACAAAACAAGAGCATCAACTGAGTATCAGTTGACCCTAAACTAAGACTCAGTTGAGATCGAAAATTCATTAAGGAGGATACCAAAACAAAACAAAACAATAGCCTCAACTGAGTATAAGTCGAGCATCAACTGAGTATCAATTGACCCTCAACTGAGACTCAGTTGAGATCGAAAATTCATTAAGGAGGATACCAAAACAAAACAAAATAATAGCCTCAACTGAGTATCAATTGACTCTCCACTGAGACTTAGTTGAGATCGAAAATTCATTAATACCAAAACAAAACAAAAAAAATAGCCTCAACTAAGACTCAGTTGAGATTGAAAATCATCAATACCAAAATAAAACAAAACAAGAGCCTCAACTGAGTATCAGTTGACCCTTAATTAACTAAGACTCAGTTGAGATCGAAAATCATCAATACCAAAACAAAATAAGAGCCTCAACTTACTTCGAAATATTTATGTAAAAACTGTTCGATCAATTTGGATTCTCGTTTTAAGTCGAAGATGAATCGGTTGGGGAATGTTCTTGAGCTACTATTGCAAGTTTAGCGGCGGCGAGCGAGAGGGATTGAGTGTGTCTGAGAAATAGTGAGAGAGAATGTGTGTCAGAGAGAGGGAAGTTAGTGAGTCTGAATACGAACGAGGGCATGCTAGTGATTTTATTTAATAAGTGGGCTGATGAAAATTTTGAATCTTTTATTGGAGTGATGGAAATTTTGAATCTTTTTCTTGAATTTTAAGAAAAAGCTCCAAAATAATAATTTGGACAAGGACATATGCCCTTCTTCAATTTCATGCTACAAAATAAACAGAAAACAATGTTGACTTGTAAGCTAGTGTTTGATTGTGACGGTGCCTAGTTTTGGACTTTTGGCCTTTCAAGCATAAGGCATCAAAACAATTGCAAGTGATCCGTGATCCTCTAACAAAACGTTCCTCTTTATTAAAGTTGAGTACACCTCAGTTGTAGTAATCAATTTTAAACATAGATAATCTATCTACAACTAACTAGGCTTAGAAAATTATTGACATTAAGATATTGACCAACATTCTTTATGAACTCAACGAAGGCCATGTACTCCCTATACGCCATGACGTCCGCCTGGCACCGCCCCATCAGTGCTGGAAAAAACAGCCACATCCCGGTGGCTGCCACGAACGTCATGGCCAACGGCCCCGAAACGGCGGCCGGCAGCTGCCACTTACTGCCCCTAAACGCCTTCTTAACACTAATCTCAATAGCCACACACACCCCGTGAAGGAGGAAGAAGTACGTGAGCTCCCACGTGGGCTTGGTCCGACCAATGTAGTAGAACACAAACTCGTGCATGATCGCCGACACTAGAAAGGTTGCGAGCACAGCTGGCAGCGGGGCCCACTCTCTCCTGATCCAACGGCCGGAAATCTTGATGACCGGTTCGTACACCGTCGGGTGGAGGATCCTAGTGACCATAATGTTCCACCTCCTCCCCCAGAAGTCCTGGAGGGAGGTGGCCAAGTAGGGCTCATCAAACTGCGGCTCGAAATCGACGTTCAAGCAGACTCTAGCCGCAGCGGCTATAAAAGCCAGGATGAGCTCTAAGCCTGTGTAAACATAGATGGCGAACAAAAAGAAGTAGACTCTTGGGTGGATGGACTCTTTGTTGAGAAACGCCGGTAGAATTGTGGCAAAGATGAGAGCTTTAGTGGCGTAGTTGAGAGCCGACTTCTGACCTTTCACAAAGTTTTCGCCCTTTTCCGGCAAACCTGTCCGGAACTTGATCGGAAGACAAGCCAAGGGGATGAAATGATGAAGTGGCGTGTCGGAGGCAGCTAATGGGCCTTGGCCAAATGCAAAGAGGAGGAGCTTGAAATTTGCGAGCCAAGCAAGGAAGAAGGATGAGGGCCCACCGAGGATGATGGTGGTGAGATTGAGAGGGAGGTAGAAGAAGAAAAGGACTACCGGAAGTACTAGGAGAAGTCTGGTCTTTCCCGGAGAAGTTAGGTTTCCGATGCTGTGACAAAAGGTAAGGGATGCAACCACTAAGGTCCATACCATAACGAAGTTGGGGATTTCTCCTTCCATTGTTGTATGTCTCTTGAGTGAGAGTTTGTTTCAGAGAGAAGTGGTGTACGGAATTATATATATATATATATTGATTGGTAAAGTTTGCTGGCTAGATTCCATGAATTGATATCTGATGGTTCTTGCTTTTGTTTTTTTACCTTTACTTTTCATCTCTGTAGTCGCCTGGTATGACTCTTTGGTCGGGAGAACTTGACTAATTAACCAAAGATGGCATGGAACCAATTATGGGCAAGCACTAACTAAATAAATGGTTTTAAATTTTTAATTAAGGAGAACGTTCGATCTTGATGGCTTGCTTTAGTTTGGCAACTGATGTTTTAACTTTTGAGTAGTACTACTGGAGTTGCATTGATAGATAAATGAATCTGGCCTTCTAGCAATAAGGGTACTAAAATAAGTGTTTGACGAAGTATTTGGTTAATTCTTATTTCCACAAGAGTAGTGAATAAGGCCCTGCATGGGTTGAGTTTTGGGGATAAAATTTGTTTATTGTCAACTATTTTGAAAGAAAGAGTATTTTGTAAAATAACAAAAACTGTTTATTTTAAATTTTTGGTTCAAAAGTCATACTTAAAAAATACAAATGAAGAGTTACTTATTTTAAACTATGTTTTTTTAAATTTGAATATTTTCTAACTCAATCTCAAATTATAGACTCCAAAGGCAAAAAGGCATATCTAAGCAAAGCACCAAAAATGGAATATGTTTCAATTTGTTAGTTACGGTCTACTTCAATCTCAATCTTTAATCTCATCATTTTGATTCATTGGCCCACGATTACTCGGTCTTTCAATTCGAAACTACCCGTAAACAAAACTGTGAAAGAGACAATATTATTCGAAGAAGAAAAATTCGAATGGAGTTGGTTAAAGAGCATGTGTGGTTGTTCATCAGCTTCTGTGCTATTCTAGATCCTCCTATTCAATTGCATTTACCCTTCGCCCATAGTGTATGGTTAGATACAAACATTGCATTATTCTAATACCATGTTCTCGACTGGTAATAATCGATGACCTAGCTGCCAGTCCAGCCCTCCAGCCACCCAAGAGTGCCGGTCAAATTGACTCTTTCAACTTTCAAACGCACGCTCTCTTCCTTCTTTGCATATAAAAAAAGACTGATCACTTTACAACATCTCTGCATTAGTTTGGGATGATTCTCAAATGTATATGGTTCAAGCTGAACCTGATAAATTTAACACACAAAAAGCAGAGTAGACTCTTGTTTTTTTTCCCATGCGGCTTTCACCTTTTATGTGTTAAATTAACGAGGTTCAAGCTGAACCTGTTCGTGTGAGCCGTACCCATTAGTTTGTTAATTAGGTCATCGTATATATGATAGACGGCAAGAGTAGGTAGGCTGGGACTTCGTAGCATTTAAGTTTACAGCATAATCACATGTACACTTGTACAGATGTACTCAAAGTTAGAGAAGACAGCCTTCGAAGTAGTTATATTCTCTTGAATGAAAAGCTTCCTAGACCTCCCAAGTTGACTTGGTGATCTATCTGACCGGGCCAAACTGGAGAGAGAACGTAATGTAGAGGTCATTTGATTTGAAAATTTTGCAAAACAAACCATCAATGTCATATAGTGATGTGTAGGCGAGCCAGCTCAAATGCTCAATGTCAAAACTACAGTAATATGCCATACAATTATGTTGCTTTGTAAGTGAGCTCAAGCATGTTTAGAGAAGCAATCGGTAGCCTCCATATTTGGGAGAGTTTTGTATTCCTAGTAGAATTAGTAATACTTTGTGTTTTGATCAGTTAAGTACTGAATGCTCCATACGGCTTCTTCTAACTTTTTCTCTTTTCATCAAAGAAAAAAAATGTTGCTCTGTAACTATGTGCATCAGTGTATGTTACATCTGCGCTAGAGAGCTTACAAGAATCTTTTCAAAGTATATTAAGCTACAATGTTGGAGATTTCTTCACGTTAGAGATGAGAGCACGACTCACATTCTTCACAAAGGCTCCTACGGCAGCGTACTCCTCGAACGCCCTCACATCCGTCTTGAACCGGAGCATCGGCGGCAGGAAGAGCCAGAACACGGTGGACGTGACAAAGGCCACCGTCAACGGCCCGGATATCAGCCTAGGCAACTGGAACGACGACCATCGCGAAGAAGAAACTAATAACTTCTTGACGACAATCTCAACCACCAAACACAGCCCGTGGAGCAGAAAGAACCAAGTAACTTCCCAACTTGGGGGACTCACGCGCCCCAAGTAGTAGAATATGAGCTCGTGCATCACCGCCGACACGAAAAATGTCCCCATGACGGCCGGGAGTTGGGCCCACTTGCGCCCCACGACCCGCGTGGCCGCCGCGTGGACTGGCTCGTATACGGAAGGGCGGAGAATGCTGGTGACCATGAGGTTCCACCTCCGGCCCCAAAAATCTTGGAGCGAAGATGCCAGATATGGCTCGTCGAACTGTGGCTCGAGCTCGAGACCCATAGTAGCTCGAGCCACGGTTGCGGCCACGGCCAAAATGATTTCCAACATAAAATATATGTGGAAGCAATACATGGCCCATATAAGCTTAGGATGAATATATTCACTATAGTCATATAGTCTGAACAACAATCCCAAGAGTAAAACTTTGGCTGCATAATTAAACGGGGACTTCTGGCCCTGGTTGGTCTTCTTCTCCGGAACACTGTTCTGTTGGATCTTGATAGGTAGACAAGAGATGGCAGTGAAACGAGCTAGAGAGATTGAAGGATCGTCGGAAGATAGAGGGCCTTTTCCGAAAGCGAAAAGCAAGAGCTTGAAGTTTGCAAGCCAAGAGATGAAGAAAGAAGTGGTGCCTCCAAGATGTATGGAAGACAAGTGAAGAGGGAGGTATAAGAAGAGGGACACAACTGGAAGTATGCACAAGAGTCTTGGCAATCCTTTGGGAACAAACTTAGGTAGTGCATAGCAGTAGCATAGAGATAAGAAAACTGAAAGCCATACCTTGATGAAGGTTCCCATCTCACCAAACTCCACTTCCATTTTTCTCACCAGACGAATTACATCAAAACATGGCCTGAGATCAAAATGGTAGTTGTTGATATTGGACTAGAGAAAGCAGAGGAGATAATAGCTTCAAATGGGAGAATTTCTGTAAGAGTGGTGAAGCTAAAACATGGCACGTATGGCTATTAATAAACAATGCCGGCCGAATTGTCCAGACCTACACGAAATCGACCACGCAATTTGACTTGCGTGTGAATCAGAAATTTTCATGCACCAAATAACAACGAAAATATCAGCGGAGACCAACAGAATGGAATCAAATTTACGAGCATATACTTACTAACCAATAAAATCATCACCATTCGAAAACGACTTCGTGCCTTTGACAGTGTTCTTGACCACCGCCGAAGCTGAGGTACAGAAATTCCTCTGAAACAAATGAAGTAACTATGAAAATCAATCAACCACCTCATATGGCCTGCCTAACTTTGGATCCACTAATTCTGGATCAATCCCCCTCTAAAAGGACTATTACATTAAAAAAGACTTTAAAGTGCAATCAACTACTGACCTAAAGAAAATAAAATTGAGAGAGATAGTGCGATCCTTCAGACTGCCAGATCAGCAACAAAGTACTTTGTATTACAATATAGTAAATCCACTACTCAAAAATCAGATGTGTTGCCATCGAGATTCAGATGTGTTGCCAGTCGGGCATTGTCTGCCGCAATAAAGTTAAAAGCTGTATAAGCGTTTAAAACAAATGGCTTACTTACTAAACCCCTATCAGATACTACACGAACTCATAATGTAAAGAGTGTCCTCTCCTCTCTCTCTCTCTCTCTCTCTCTCATCCTACTGTTGCTGCTCGTATAGCTGCATATAAGCCTCGGAAAGGGCAACCATTTGAGGAAGTGTTTCTGAGACATGGAGATCCTGCATTTCATACCTGATAACATTGCAAGATGTTAGACCATAGGTTCATACATCTGCAATTTCTAATCTATGCTTTTAATCAATGAAAGTAAATGGAAGATATCGTTACCATAGTTCTTCGGATTTCCGCTGTACAAATACTCTGTAGGACCCTTCACCCGGTTTACCATCATGAACAATATTGCCAATCAAATCATACTTTGAACGCAATTTCTCATTTTCTTTGGGGGTTGGCAAAGGAATGTAATCTCTCAATTCCAGGTTCTTCACAGGAAAGTTGACTGCAAAATGTTTTCCATGATCAAACAAAGATTAATGTAACATTACAAGCATCAAACATTGTTCAAAATACATTATAGTCCCATGTGTATAATCTCACCTAGAGTAGGATTCTTCTCCATAAAAAAGTTGTTCTTTGTAAACCGACGCATGTGGAGAATAAGGTACCGTGGTAATCTGGTAACCCGATACTTCATCCTTGAAAGGTGAGGTCTGACTACCTCAGTAATAGTCTCACCATCAAACTTCTTCAAAATGTTGAACAGCGGGACCTGGATATACAGACAGTTCGCAGTCCATTATTATTGCATATAAAAACATCTTAAAAATAGAAGTCAAATATTTCACTTCATCACAGCAAATATTTTGCATCAAACTCAATGCTTGATTTCATATTCAACAAAACTTTTTGTTTCTGTGACAATTAAAAGTAACTATGTGGTTGAAGAGGAGAAGAAAGCAAGCCCAATAACATCCATTTACTTTAACTCCAAAAAGATGCAAGCTACTTCTAATACAACAATCATTATCCATTCTGAAACGACAAATGTGCACTCCTCATCATAATGGCCTCATTAGAAAAGCCAGAATCTATATCACGAACTTTGATGTAAAATTGTAAACGAATATAGTTCTATCAGATTATCCAGTCCATGAGTAGAAAGGGTAAACATTTAAAGTTATCTATGTTAATCAAGCAACTTACGGATTCAACTTAGAATGGCAACTCCCTTCCATGACACCAAACCAGAAAGAAAAAAAAACAAAACAAAAAAAAGAGTAATGCAGATGGAAATTGTAGATATACTGCACTCCAAGTCTACAGTGTACTCGGGACTTTTTTTCGTTCTATCACTATAATGAAGATTGTATTTAATTACCATGAGCATCAGAAGCATATTATAAGTTTATAAGATACGCTTACCTGTGGTATGATGTTTTTCTCCATCACATCTTTAAACAGCGGTGGAGGGGGCAGATCCAACCCGAGCATTAAGAAAGGCATTCTGTAAGTTTCTGTAACAATGCCCTTGTATTCAGTTCCACCATCAGTATTCTTGTGAGTGTCCTTTACAACCTCTAGTTCTCCCTACAAGCACATAATATTTGGATATCAAACTCCACAAGTTAAGTTTGACAACAACAACGCAATAGATAGAGAAAAAAAAACACAATAAAAAAGAAACCTGAAAGCACTCATAAATGATGCTCGTATTGTTCTTAGTTTTAAGATCACCGTGAAGTGTATTGAGCATCCATGACATGAACTCAACAGGGTCAGACTGCGCTCCTATTCGAAATCTTTTCTTACTGGCTTTCATAACTGCCTGCAGGAACTCATGTGGGCTCACCTGTAAACATGAAAGATTAAAACATATGGCTTGCATGTGTTTTAACAGCATTAACTAGGGACTTGAATATGGAGTTGACAAGGTCGCACCTGTCCTTTAAAATTACGTGCATGCCATATTTTTCTTGTAAGCTCTCCAAATCGATGGACAAGCGGAGACTTGCAATTTTGATAGTTTTTTGGGATAAGAAAGAAGTTTCTCAGGGGTGTAACTCTCATCAGAGATTGAATCGTGACATTGACAAAATCAGTCTCCTTTATGTTATTTAGCCCCACCTGCAAGTAATATCAACAAAGTAAGCAAGACATGCTAATTAGAACCAATAATTATCCCTTTAAGATGCAAGTTGTTGCAAAATGACGGGTTTAACAGATTCCCCACTCAAGAAAATTCAGTTTTAACATGGATTCTCTCACACACAAAAAGATAGAAAATAATAGACATAACAAATGTCAGATTACTGCACCTTACCTAATACTATATATACACACAAAAAGATAGAAAATAATAGACATAACAAATATGTCAGATTACTGCACCTTACCTAATACTATATAACGTGAACCTGAATCATTCTGCCTGGTGTCTTTTTTCTCCTTAGCATATGCTATCAAAACTGTGTAACAACTCTATCATAACCTTAATTGGTAGCTAAACCTCTTCACAAAGTCACCATTTCTAATTGCTTATTTGACATAATTACTTGCATTCTTTCCCAAGTAAGTGACATGTAACTTACTAGACTCTCTGGTATTGAATAAAGCAATTACGAATTTAACCAAACTTATATGAATTGACAACAATAACAACAGGCAACTAAGTTGGTACTTGCGCTAGTAAGAACCATACCATTCCAGGGAGGTAATCAGAGCCATCAAGTGCTCTTGACCACTGCTTGTTTTTGTCGATTTCCTCAACCTGCTTCTCAGTAAACCTATACATAAGAACCAAACAAATTAAATATTATTTGCCTACCATTTGCACTTAAAAGTTAAAAGAGATACCAAAGTTAGACTAAGGAATCAAAAGTTGCAAATGATAAGAAAGCCATGGTCACTCTAGCTTATACTACCAACTACTGAGAAAATAATTAAGAATAGTTGTCAATTACAATTTATTAAGTATCTTTAGTGCACTCACATGACTAATAAGCATCACTATTCAAGGTTATGGACTTACGATGCACGTTTGCACACTTCCCTGAGATATGAGATAACGTGAAAGAAAGGACAATATGCAAGTAAAAGAGAAGATGTACAGACGATACGCTAAAAGAAAGCAAACCTAGGATTCAAAACATGTCGAATGTCATCCAACGACGGGTCGCTAATTTCATATCCATCGGGGAGACAATAAACCCTCTCAGTCCGAAGATTGATATACACATGGTGTCCTGCTTCAAGGCTATGAGTATATGCGTGAGACTTCCTTCCTCTTCCCTGGTAATACTTCCCACACACCAAGCACGCATACACATTCAAATTCGAAAGCGACAACGAGCAGAACTTCTCAAAATCAAAATCCAAAACCTACACACCAAAAGCAAAAGCCAACAAATCAACACCAATGCCAATATAACCGAGCTAAAATAACAGCTAAATAAGCTTTGCAGGCTTAATATACCTGTCGATTAACAGCATCTAGATACGGACAATCCCTCCTAACTTCAATTTCGCGGCTCCTCCGTTGATACAGCCCTTGTTCATCATCATCATCCTCGTCTTCTTCTTCTTCAACTCGCACCTCGTTTCCGTTGACCTTCTGTAGCTCACCGCCATTAAAGGTTAACCTCCTCTCCTCCTCATCCTCATCGCCGTAATTAAAACCAGGAAGAAGAGACGAACGCTTCGATTCTTCGTCTTCCTCACTCACTTTCTGCCTCTTCAAATCTCCATCATTCTCTATACTACCAATTTCATCACGCTCTCTCTTCGAACTCATCGTTTTTGCCTCCAATCCAAAATCTCACTGTTCAAAACTTAAACAGTCAGCTGCTCATATACAAAAATAAAATCAATTCCGTGTGAAATTTCAACAGTTTAAAGCTTCGAAACCCTAGAAAAACGCAGAGCTAAGCAATCAATAAAAACACAAAGAGCAGCTCTAGAGCATTAGAGCTCGAAACGACGATAATAAACGCAACAATAACAGAGATGAAAACGCTAAACGGCGTCGTTTTCCGATTCTGAGAGAGAGAGAGAGAGAGAGGCTGAGTTTGGTTAACGGAGAACACGCGGGAAAGAGTGTGAGAGAGAAAAGAGCCGGAGCAAAATCGGCGACGGAATTTAAAGACGGTGTAGTACGTTTATACGTACAGCTTGAGCCGTGTAGCTTGATTTGAAATTTTTTGAAAATTTAGAGATGAAAATCTGGGTTAGAGAAGAAGGAAGAAGAGAGTGCCTGAATCTCAGTGTGTCGTTGTTATTGCAGTTTTTGCTGGACAAATGTGCGAGTGAGAAGAAGGCACAGCATATATGAATGAATAGCTTTAAACTTGGGCCAATGCTATAAAAGCCCAATAAGCCAATAACTAGCTTACTACTTTGTGGTGACAGCCCATCGTTACCTATTTTGAACCTTTGGATATAATTAATACGTCGTGCAAAGAGTATAATAGTGGTGAACCGAGTCATGTTTTGGTGCTCAGTGAACTTTGTAGTCAGTTATGGTTAATTGTCGTTTAATCAGAAGACAGTTTAATATCATTCGTTGGATACAGATCTAACGGTAATTAATCACCATTGACCACGATTTTATTGACCACCAGAACATGGTGGGTGGTGAACCTAGTTTAATTTTGAATTGAATCAATTGTAGATTGATTGTTCAGATTTTATGGACGGTTGATCGTTCTTTGATTTTCTTTTAAAATTGTCTTGGTTCATGATGAACTTGATTCATCGAGAAGTGGACTTAAATATAAATCATTTGTTGCCAATACCATTAAGGTTTTCTAGAATCGACATGTATACTTCGTCTTCAAATAATTGTACTTGCACACTTAATGATAACAAGCATAAAATTTGAAGGAAACAAACATAATATCATACATCTTTCAACTTAGTTGCCTCTTTAAGAATACTGAAAAATGTTCAAGCCAATTGGTAAAGCATCACATAAACGATAATCCACCAAAGAGAAAGAGTGTGTTCTATATAATCTAACAAACAAGCAAAGCTCAATCTTAAATCTTATTGACCAAATACATGGCTACCAAAGCAAAACCCTTTTTCTTTTCTACTTTTCCATTCCCCCTCTTTGTTCAAAGTATCCTCCTCCCCTCATTGTTTAAGTCAATTTTTTGTGTTGAACTGAATTGAATATCGAAGGTGCAATTGATCTCCAAGTAACGCGTACTGTCGTCATCAACAAACTGAAACACATTGAAAATAACACAGTAACTCAATAAAATTACACCAAAAGCAAACTGTATTATGAAGTTCATGATGCATAGTGGCCTAAAAACCTTAGATTTGACCATGCATTGGTATATATTCATATGTGATCAAGAGTTCAGAGAAGCAGTAACTCAAAGGGCTGATATCCATATCAAAACAATGAAGAAACAAGAATGCATTAGTACTACTTTCCTTTATCAAACAGAAATTAATGGACTTTTTCCTCCTAAATATGAGAGATTGAGTGGAGTCCATATGTTTAAGCAGATGACAGAAACTTAACAGTAGTCTCATGAATTGTGATCCTTCTGTTGCGTAATAATCTAACAAAATACTACGACTAGATGCATAAGTATGCCGAATCTGCCAGTTTTATTTTCCATATACCCCACATGGTAATCAGTAGTATGAAAGATAACCTTGCTTTTAGCTGAATAAGTTCCCCTCGCAAATATACCAGATGGGGTTGTGTCCTTAGGAAAAACATGTATATAAGGCTCTGGTTGTGGACTAAGGGTTCCGAGCATCTCTTCCGTGCTATCAACTGCAACAAAGATCCGTGAGAAGCAAAACATCTAGTCCAGCAGCTCATATAATGCTTATTTACCCAATTGCATAAATAATAGGAGAGAAAAAGCAAGAATTACCCTTCATAGCAGTTTTCCAGATTGTGTTAGTGTATTTGAGACCCGACACAATGTTGTTGCTGACCTGAAATGTGAATTCTAGGCTGTATTTGCTACCTTCTTTCAAAGTGAACCACAAGCCCTTGGGATTTCCGCTCTCCGAAACAGGGAGAACTATATCAGGTCTATCATGGGATTTAATTGCAAGACTCAAAATCTTAACCTCTGGTTCTAGAGATTCTGTTCGAACACAAACATAAACTTTCTCCATCAAAACACAAAAAAGTTGCATTTATTTCTAGCTGAATGCAGCCACATACGTATCTGAGGCAACATTGCGGAACAAAAGGCATCACTACAAACATTTAACTCTTCTAGACGTCAAAGATCCACATATAAACAGCTAATGCATAAAGCAAACAGCAAGTAACAAACTTCCTTCCAACACAAAATACCTATCATAAGTGACAATGACAAACATGGAAAACAAACTATTCAGAGCCTATAACAAGATTGAATACTGATCCTAGATTGTTTTTAACCGAATTTGAGATAATACAAGACAATGCATTATCTTTTGCAAATTAGACCATTTTCTGGTCCAATTTTTTTAACTAGCAAAACTCAAAATGTTCTTGGGCTAGTTCTGATATGATTACCTCCAATAGCATTGACATCAACGCTGCCAAGAAGCTGTTCCCTCCACTTCCTTAAGCTCTCATCATCCTAAAAACCACCTCAAAATCCAACCACCACAAAAACAAAAACTGCATTACACATTTTAACACAAACCCATCAAAAACAAAAACCCAGTTCAAGAAATGTAACAAAACAAACACAAACCGCATCTTTCTCAATCTGTTCTTTGAGAGTGAACTGAGGGCCCAGCTCAATCTTCTTGGCAACTTCATCATCATCGTCCTCTTCTTCTGTCATACAGTGAACCTTCACTAGGCGCTCTGACCATTCCACCAGCAGATGGCTCAGCCTTGTTTTGCTTAGCAACCTCACCAGTTCCACTCTCATTGTCTTTGCCATCCAAACCCATGTTTCCAACGGCCAATGACATCAACAACAACAGCCCATCAGCACCAAACCACTACAAAACTTGAACCAAAAAATGACCCAAGAACAAAACTTTGAGCCACACTCAATTAAAGCCAAGAAGAAGAAGAAGCCAAAGAACACAAAACAGAAACAAACTTTGGAAGTTGTGTGATTAAAACAACAAAAATGAGAGAGACCCAGAAAACAAAATAAGGTAAGATAAAATTTTAGTGTGGCAAAAGAAAGGAAGGGACTTTTTTGGGGGGTCAAAGAAAGAAAAGCAAGAATTACACAAACAAAAAATATGAAGCAGAGGAAATGGTCGTGTGGTGATTTGAAGTAGGGGTCATCATTTGGCCCGTGGGCCTCGTGGGCCGGTGGAGGCCCGCAAGCCCGTGGGCTAAAAGCCCGGCCCGGCCCGCAAAAAAACCCGCAAAAGCCCGCCAAGGTGGTTGGTGGGCCGACCATGGTTTAGAGATCTAAAGCCCGGCCCGGCCCGCGGGCCCGGCCCGCCAAAAGCCCGTCAAGGCCCGTTAGGCCCGGCCCGTTAAAGCCCGTTAGGCCCGGCCCGTCAAAGCCCGCACACATATTGACATATATCATTAAATCATTTAATGAATTTTAATCATTATACAATTTATACCTAGTTAATGTTTACCTACACACATATTGACATATATATATATATATATAAAATATAGTGACTAGTAGTCTAATAGACTAATACTATATAGATATATATTTTACATTTGTGTATATATGTTAATATATTACATATACATGGATAGATTGAATATTTGAATTCCATATATAATTAAATTTGTGTATCTATTTTACTATTAAGTCATTATTTAAAGTTTAGCATAAGTTAGGGTTTAGGTTTAGGGTAAATTAGGGTTTAGGAGATTAAGATTTATGGTAAGTTAAGGTTTAGGAATTTGAGGTTTATGGTAAGTTAAGGTTCCGGTTCTAGGATTTTATTATAATTTTTTTAGGGTTTAGGGTTTGGGGTTTAGGTTTTAGGGTTTAGGGTTAAGGGTTTGGGTCCAAAATTTATAAAAATTAGGGACGGCCTACTTAGAATATTATGAACAACCAATCCGACAGTCAATTTTTTATATATATAAGATAGTAGTACGTATATCATTATACCTACACTTATATATATAATATAGTGACTAGTACTATATATATATTTTTTATATTTGTGTATGTCTATATTAATATATTACATATACATATATTGATCAAATATTGGAATTCCATATATAGTTATATTTGTGTATCTATTTTACTATTAAATCATTGTTTAGAGTTTAGGATAATTAAGTTAGGGTTTAGGTTTAAGGTAAGTTAGGGTTTAGGGGATTGAGATTTATGGTAAGTTAAGGTTTAGGAATTTTGAAGTTTAGAGTAAGTTAGATTTTAGGTTTTAGGAATTTTGAGGTTTAGAGTAAGTTAGGGTTTAGGGATTAGGGTTTAGGGGTTAGGGGTTAGGGGTTAGGGTTTAGGGTTTAGGGTTTAGGGTTAGGGTTTCATTGTAATTTTTTTATCGATTTACACAGTAAAACAGTAAATATAATAGATGGTTCAGATTAGATATTGTAATTTTTCAATGGTGAGAGTTTAATTGAGAGTGTGTGAAATGACATCAATACCCTTCTCTTATATATTGCTTATTTTTCCATGGAGAAACTAGATAAATTAAATTTTTATATCAATTTTTTTGACACTATGAGATAGATATGTAATTTACAAGAATGTGTGTTAAAATTTTGATCTTAAAAAATTCCTTTAGGGATGGGTAATTTATGTTTTAGTTGTAAGGGTACTACGGTCACATTTAGCGAAACTCATAGATGTAGGTCTAAATCAAGTCCAAAATTTATAAATTTTTAACGGCATGCTTAGAATATTATGAACAACCAATCTGACAGTCAGTTTTGTAAAATGATGATACATGATCGATTACGTTTCACAAAGGACTTTCAACCCATATAACCAAAGAATAAAGGTAAGAACATTAGTGAGCATGTAGAGAATTCAAGCAATATAAGAATTAAAAATGTTTTAACAATAAAGAAGGCCATATATAATAGTTCACCTTGTAATAAAAGACACCGTACGTAAAAATTAGCATAATCGAAGTACGTTTGGATCCCAGTCAATACAATTAAACAAAATTTGTGAAAACACTAAAATACACTCATCTTATTTTCCTTATTTTCCTATGGGGGGAGTAGATAAATCAATTTTTTATGTCATTTTTTTTGATACTATGAGATAGATATGTATTCCATAAGAGTATGTGTCCAAAATTTGATGTTAAAAAATTATTTTCGGGAGGGGTAATTTCCGTTTTAGTTGTAAGAGTACTATGGTCACATTTGGCGAAATACATGGATCGATGTCTAAATCAAGTCCAAAATTTATAAAATTTTAAAGGCATGGTTATAATATTCTAACCAATCAATCTAACGGTCAATTTTATAAAATAATTAAACATGTCCGATTAAGTTTCACAAAAGTATTTCATTCCATATAACAAATGAACAAACGTAAGAACATTAATATACATATGGAGAATTCAAGCAATATAAGAATTAAATATGTTTTAATAATAAACGAGGACATGTAGAAAACTCCATCTTATAGTGATAAACATCGTACGTAAAATTTAGACTCGTCGGAGTACGTTTAAACCCCGGTGCATGGATGAAGGTTACGTTTATTTTGAAATGTCTTATTTTTTTAATAATTAAAGCCCGATAGGCCCGGCCCGCAAAAGCCCGCAAAGGCCCGGCCCGCAAAAGCCCGCAAAAGCCCGCAAAGCCCGCTTGAATGGGCCGGGCTCGGATCCTTATATAAAAGATAAAGCCCGGCCCGGCCCGGCCCGCATATATTAAAATGTTGTTGAGGCCCGGCCCGGCCCGGCCCGTGCCGGCTATACATGGGCCGGGCCGGGCCGGGCCGGGCTTTTGCCGACCCCTAATTTGAAGAAGGCAAAAAAATAGAGAGGGTGAGAAAATGGTGGAGAGATCGTGAGGAGCACTATTGAAGCACTAGCTTCCACGAAGGCCAAGATTCGAGGGATTAGGAGAGGAGGAGGAGGGAAGGGTTTTCAAGTTTTTGAACATAGTATTAGTAGGCAAAAAGTGAATGCACATGATGAGAGAAGAGGACAGGTATTCTATTCTTATACCCTAAAAAAGATTGGGTGGACCAATGATAGGTTTGACCCCTTCTTTTTCTTCTTATTTGGGTTTTTTTGGTTCACTTGCACCTAAAATTGGGACTACCCATTTTATTTTTGAAGAGACTACCAACTCTTTTTATCCGTTTATGATTTGGTTCGGTAATAGTTCATTTCGTAACTTATGTATTGAAAATGGTTCATTTCGAACGTTGTAGGGAGTTCATCGGAGATGCTCTCTCATGTTGAGTCTTATTTTGGTGGTTAGTGAGTTATGTGATCAATTGTAATCAATTATCGTTAAATCTGTATTCAACAATAGGTATTTAAAAAATAGTCAGAATATAATTTAATATCATTTGTTGAATGTAGATCTAACGATAATTAACCATTAATTACGAACTCACTGACCACCAAAACATGGCTACTCTCATGTTAGTGTTAAGTAAAGCCAATGTGCTATGTAAAATTCATGCATGACATAACCTTTTATTACATGACAAAACATGTAATGCATTTTCCAATTTTATTTAAGGTGGGTCGCGCTTAATGATCTAAACAACCGAACAACTGAAACTAACAACTAATGAGCCAAAATGTCCATGACTCAAAAGGAATGATGGAACTATGATTGCACCCTATTATGTGAAGTTGGTCAATTGTAGGAAATAGAAGGAGCATCGGAGACCTGAGCTTAGTTCTGTTTTCTTGGATGGCCTGGTGCTCAAAGTCTCAAATGCTCAGACAATCTGACAGCGTGCGTGATAGGAAAGATGACAAACTCTATGAAATAGAGTTGATTCTTACTCTTGTTGATTCTCACAGAAGAGAATAGCCAAGAATTAAGAGAACTATGCCTTGTTGATTCCTAAGGAATACCAAGTTGATAGAAGAGAAAGTTTCTCTGTTTATTTTAATCTCCCAAAAAACTACATACCAAAAGCTATACCATAGCTTTTAAACAGAAATCTAAATCAGTTACAGAAGCTTTAAAGCTTCCAGTAAACCACAACTTATTTAGAGGAAAATAAAAGACTCAGCTAATTAAGACAAAACATAAAATGCATTTAACATATCAGTTACGACCCTTGCTCTTTCGACCATCCAGACGAAAGAGATAGTTGTCTGCAATGCAGGCTGCATCATCCTCCCCAGGGTGCGAAAAATTCACCCTCGAATTGACTTCTTCTTCCTCACTATTGTCACCACGGTAAGGTGATAGATGCTTAACATTGAACACATCAGCAGTACGGATGTGACTGGGAAGCTTCAAACGATATGCATTCGGATTTATCTTCTCTATAACTTGCACAGGTCCAACCTTTCTGGCAGCCAACTTGTTGTACTCCCCAACTGAAAACCGATCTTTTGTCAACACTGCCCATACAAAATCACCAACCTCAAATTCCACATGTCGCCGTTTCAAATCAGCTGCTTGCTTATACTTTGTATTGGCGTCCTCAAGTCGCTGCCTTGTTGTGGTATGGATTTGTTGGAGGTTAGCCACAAAATCTTCAGCCTTCACATGAGCATGCTGCAGGTTCGGAGTAGGAGCAAGGTCTAGAGGCGACCTTGGGTTATAGCCATAAGTGATGAAGAATGGGCTGAATCCAGTGCTCCGGTTGACAGAATGGTTGAAAGCAAATTCAGCCTGACTTAACTTCTGATCCCAAGACTTGAGATTGTCTCCTACCAAACTCTGCAGCAGATTACCAAGCGACCGGTTGACAACTTCAGTTTGTCCATCGGTTTGAGGGTGATAGGCACTGCTGTAATTAAGTCTTGTGTTGACAAGCTTCCACAAGCACCGCCAAAAATGACTAAGAAACTTAGTGTCTCTGTCAGAAACAATGGATTTTGGCAATCCATGAAGTCGATATACCTCTTGAAAGAAAAGTAGTGCCACATTAACAGCGTCTGTGGTCTTCTTGCATGGAATAAAGTGTGCCATTTTTGAAAACCGATCAACCACCACACAAATGGAGTCCTTACCTCGCTGAGTGCGAGGAAGTCCCAACACAAAATCCATGCTGACATGCTCCCAGGGTCGTTCAGGAACTGGTAATGGCATGTACAAGCCAGCATTAGTTGCTACACCTTTGGATAACTGACACACCCTACAACCTTCAACAAATTTAGTGACTTCACGTCGTAGGGTTGGCCAATAATATGAATTCATCACCAGCTGCAATGTCTTATCTCTCCCCATATGACCTTCATTGTGCAACTCACTAATGATCTTCAAACGCAAACTAGACATTGGAATGCACAATCGATTTTCTTTGAATAAAAAGCCATCATGAAGGATAAAGTCAGATCGTAGTTTTGATTCCACATCCTTCAATATAGGTCCAAAATAGGAATCTGTAGATAATAAGTCACGCAATGAATCAAACCCAAGCACCTGAGTATTCATGGTGGTGAGAAAATTCGCTCGCCTACTAAGAGCATCCGCCACTTTATTCAAGGCACCAGATTTGTGCATAATCATAAATGTAAACTGCTGCAAATATGATGCCCATTTAGCATGCCTAGCAGAGAGCTTATCTTGTGCATGGAGATGTTTTAAGGCCTCATGATCCGAATATAAGATAAACTCATTATGAGCTAAATAAGAACGCCAATGCTTGAGGGCTTGAACAACAGCATAAAACTCCACATCATATGTGCTATAGTTCACCTTGGAGCCATTTAGCTTTTCACTGTAAAAAGCTACTGGTCGCCCCTCCTGGCTTAAAACAGCCCCAATGCCGACTTTGGATGCATCACAATGCAATTCAAATGGTTTGTTAAAGTCCGGCAATGTCAAAACAGGGGCAGTAACAAGCTTCTCCTTGATGGCTTGAAAAGCTACAGTGGCCCCCTCAGTCCAACTGAATTTCCCACTCTTCATACAATCGGTTATAGGCGCCATAATAGAACTGAAGTTTTGTATAAAGCGTCTATAGAAAGATACTAACCCATGAAAACTTCTGACTTCTTGTAGACTTCTCGGCATCGGCCAACTCTTGATTGCTTCCACTTTGGACTGGTCTACAAAAATCCCATCTTTTGACACCACATAGCCAAGGAACAACACCTTGTCAGTCATAAAAGAACACTTCTTCACTGCTGCATAAAACTTCTCTTTTCTCAAGACTTCTAGGACTTCTCTTAGATGTTGTAGGTGCAATTCAATGTTAGGGCTGTAAATAAGGATGTCATCAAAGTAAACCACCACACACTTTCCAATAAACCGTCGAAGCAACTCATTCATCGCCCGCATAAAAGTACTAGGAGTATTAGAGAGGCCAAAAGGCATGACCAACCATTCGTATAAGCCGTCACGAGTTTTAAAGGCTGTTTTCCACTCGTCCCCATCTTTGATCCGAATTTGGTGATACCCACTTTTAAGGTCTAACTTGCTGAAAATAGTAGCACCTGACAATTGATCTAGCAAGTCATCCAAACGAGGAATGGGAAAACGGTAACGTACCGTGATTTTATTAATGGCTCTGCTGTCTATACACATGCGCCATGTCCTATCTTTTTTTGGCGTAATTACGGCCGGAACTGAACAAGGACTCATGCTTTCCCTGATGTATCATCTTGCCAATAACTCCTCTACTTGTCGTCTCAGTTCTTCATGTTCTTTGGGGCTCATCCGATAATGCGCCTTATTTGGTAAGGCTGCTCCAGGGACCAAATCAATTCTGTGTTGGATGTTACGAGAAGGTGGCAGTCCTGCCGGCATTTCTTCAGGAAAGACATCTTGAAACTCCTCTAGTAAAGCTTGTACAGGGACAGGGACAGGAGACAAATCACTGGATTTCTCTTTACCAACCAACAAGTAGACCACCCCGGTTTCATGAATTTCTCCCACGAATTTCTTCATTGATAATAAAATCATCGAAGACTTTCCATGGGTTGGCTTTGGGACTTGTTCCCGAGTTGGAAGGAGATTGATTTTAGTATTATTGAACATGAAGCTGTATGTGTTCTTCCGTCCATCATGTGTCACATGTCTATCATACTCCCATGGTCGTCCCAAAAGAATATGGCAAGCATCCATCGGCACGACATCACACCACACCTTATCTTTGTAGCTTGTACCAATAGAGAAAGGAACAAGAGCCCTCTTTGAAACTTTCACATCATTAGCCTTCTGCAGCCATGAAAGTTTATATGGATGAGGGTGTTGTTGTGTCTCCAAGCATAGCTTGGTAACTGCTTCCTCAGAGATAACATTTTCGCAGCTGCCTGGGTCTATTACCAACCTACACACCTTTCCACCGATTGTACAAGTGGACTGAAAAATATTATTGCGAAGCCACCCATCACTACCTTCTACTTCTCGTGAGGTAAAACATGCCCTTTGTACAACAAGCAACGACCCTCCATCACCCTTCACAAACTTCTCATAAACATCATCATCCCCACCATAGTCATCATAAATAGGAGCCTATGCGAAATCAGTATACTCTTGTAGTGAATTTTCTTCATTCTCAATGAACAAGCCGTTACCAGCCCTTCCTTCTTTCTTGCAATCAGCCATCCGGTGTCCAGACTCACCACATTTGAAACAGCGAGTTCCAGTACGTCCAACCCCCACATCTTGTATTTTGGCTGGAGGTTCGCTCATGTGTGGTTTCACATTCTGAACTTGAGAAGCTGGTGTGCGACTAGGGGCTGAGTTGCTGACAGCACCTCGATTACTTGGACTGCTAGGGGACCAGGTCCCACCTCTGCCTGTTTTTCGAGCGATTTGCTTTTCCAACTGTAGGGCTCGTTGTTGTGCTTCTGCCACAGTAAATGGATCTAGCAAATTTAATGTATCTTGAAACTCGGTACGGAGACCTCCAATATAACTTGACACCAGCTGCTCATCCGTTTCCCCAAGGTCGCAACGAGCTATCAAATGATAGAATTCGGTGGTATACTCCGTCACTGTTCGGTTTCCTTGCTTCAGATTTTGCAGCTGCTGATAGATCAACCTAGAGTAGTTGGGTGGTAGGAAAGAGCTGCGCATGTGCTTCTTCATTTTCTCCCACACTGTGATCTTATTTTTGCCTTGTCGCGAACGAGTTGCTTTCAATTGTCGCCACCAAGCTGAGGCACGCCCACGAAATCTGGTAGCTACCAGTGACACTATTCTGTCTGCAGGAACCTCCTTGAACTCCAAAACCTCCTCCACAGAATTTAGCCAATCCACGAATTCCTCAGGCTGAAGACTGCCGTGGAATTCAGGAATGTCAATCCTCATGCCCGTCTCCCATCGCCTTGTATCAACATTCTGAACCAGCCTCCGCTCTCCTCTCTCACCTTCTTCACTGAAAGGATTGATTTCGTCATCAAATTCATCTTCATCATGTTGTTGCTGAACAACTAAGGCCTCCACCTGTTGGGTGAGGCGCTCAACTTGTTGAGCCAAACGCTCAACCTCTTCATCGTTGCCACGTCCCTGAGTCGCTCTTCCACGTCCCCTCCTTGGAGGCATAATGGCCTGAGCTCTGGTACCAACTGACAGCGTGCGTGATAGGAAAGATGACAAACTCTATGAAATAGAGTTGATTCTTACTCTTGTTGATTCTCACAGAAGAGAATAGCCAAGAATTAAGAGAACTATGCCTTGTTGATTCCTAAGGAATACCAAGTTGATAGAAGAGAAAGTTTCTCTGTTTATTTTAATCTCCCAAAAAACTACATACCAAAAGCTATACCATAGCTTTTAAACAGAAATCTAAATCAGTTACAGAAGCTTTAAAGCTTCCAGTAAACCACAACTTATTTAGAGGAAAATAAAAGACTCAGCTAATTAAGACAAAACATAAAATGCATTTAACATATCAGTTACGACCCTTGCTCTTTCGACCATCCAGACGAAAGAGATAGTTGTCTGCAATGCAGGCTGCATCACAATCATTCATGGCGGTTATGATTCATAAAGCCACAAAAATGACGGATATCTGCTCAACATAAAGTCATACTGGGAGTTCATAGCTTCACTCCATACCTGGATGGCTGGATAACACAGCTAAGATGATGGTGAAAGTCATAGGCAAGGAGACCATAAATGGTTCCTCATCATAGTGAAAAAAAAAAAACCAGGACTTCAATGCAAGGTCAGATTGATGATGACACGATATAAATCGAACAGCTTCATATAATTTAAGATTGTAAATGCACAGTATGGTCCTTGACATCCACAGATCACTAGAACCAGGGCAGCAGAATGAATGCTAGGATGGGACTGCAAAGATTGCACAATAAAATTCTAGGCTGATCCATCATGGGTTGGTTAATTGCCTAGCAATTCAAACACATTTAGGACTTCCAGATACAAATATAGTGCCCAAAACTAAGTGTATGTTGGGTGTGATCTACAACCTCAAAGACAAAATTGTTAGTCGCTTCCCCATTTTCTGATAACACTCTCTTTGGCAGAGACACGGCTGTATGCTTCTTTCTTTGAGAAGTTACCATCATCTGGTGCCGTCTTCCTTAGGACTTTGTAAGTAACGAAAGAGAAAGCATCTCTTGTCCCTCGTAAGGCATACAGCAACGGATTGAAGACAATAGCGAGCATCAGTTCTCCTTTCATGACAAGAAGATACTATGAAGACAAAAAAAAAAAAAAAGTATGAGAGGGGGTGCACTATGCAGGAGTCTAACAAGTTACAAGCTCATAGTACTGGATTGAAGTTAGCAATGGAACCAAAAAGAAATGCATACCATCACAAAAATGCCCAACAAAGCAAGACTTGCTTGTTGTGCTTCTGGCCAGAACTCATCATCACTGTTCCACCCAAAGCGTCGACCCCATCCACCAAACCAACCACCTCCACCACCGGGACTGCCTCCACCAACCTCCTCTCTTTTCTTGATTTCTTTGTCCCATTTCTCGAACTCGTCTTTCTTTCCACCCAGCGCACCTTCTAATGCCTTCCTAGCTTGGTCCTGTAACCAAAAACATATCAAACTCAAATTCAAACATGACAAAAGAAACCTCCGAATTAAACTATAACATGGCATTCAGATCAAAATGAAATGAAGAAGCAAAAGGCTAGCCTACTACTCTCTCAATAACCCGGGGATGAACCTGTGTCGCATTGTGTCCTTATCAGTTGCCCTATACCAAGATTGTGTTATATCTTATATGACAACCAACACTAATCACACTCGTCCAATCCTACATTATCAGGCACAATTCAAGTTGTCTACTAAAATGTATGATATAGTCGAAAAAACTTCGATTCGACCACACTGAGAAACACAATCCATACATAACAAAACATCAGTACGAGTTATCCAAATATTCCTCTACGTAAAATTAACGACTTAATTCCCTCAGTTTTCAGCAAGTACTATCAAATTGTGATCTACAGTTCTCCGAGATTCTCACACATTCAATCATAAACTTTCACTCCAAAATTCAAAAGCTGAAGAGAGTCATAAGTTCAAAATCCTTATTCAATGAACAACATAAATAGTAAATACTACTGAAAATTGAAAAATGACGAAACTGAGTAGCTACCTCTCTGCGATTCCCAGAGAAAAGGCAAGTGAATCTGCCGTGGCAGTTGAGCTCGTGGAGCAGAGAAGTCCATTGTTGAGCTGCATCGTTTTCGCGGGAGCGAGTTGTTGTTGTTGTTGGGAGGTGGCGAGTCGAGTGAAATGAGGTTGGGGACGGCGAGGTTAGGTTAACGACCAGCGCCATGGTTGTGTTTCACATATCACACTCTCCGCTGCAAAAGCTAAAGTGGATGCGAATCGGGTTGTCCGGGTTGGCTCTAACCCGCTAGACCCACCCAAACAGAATTTGGGTTGCCATTTTAAGGTGCTGGGCTGGTTTTCACACTCTAATATTGAACGAAAGTAAAACCATTTTTTGGAATTCAAATTTGAAATTTCAATGTCTTATATACAAAATTTTGATTCAAATGGGGATTGAAATTCAAATTTCTATCTAATGGTTGGACCATTTTTGAATAAGTAATTAAGTATGCACCAGTAAAGAACAAAACGAAAATCTTTATATATAATTCTAACCACAAAATATATATTGAAATGTGTTTTGTTTGTAAACCTGTTTACATCCCTTGACAACTATAAAACTAAAAATGTATGCATTCTATCCAATTCAAAACAACTCCTATGATTTGCATACAAAAAAACAATAGCGTCATTCTCATATAAATCATTTTTTCTTTTAATAATGTTCGTTTTAAAAAAAATATATATTTGTTTTCATACATATGAATCATGGATTTTAGTACAATTTTGTCATAAATGAAAACCTATTTTGTCACTTTTTAAATTTCCTCCAGTACTTCAATCACAATTTCACATGGATTGTTCGTATCATTAAATCTACTTATTTCATTGTCTTCTACATTCGTAGCGATTTCAACTACAATCATGAATCATAACCTCATCTCAATTACTTGAAAAGGAAACTCTCACGCAAATACTATATGCTTATAGTCACATAGAAAGAATGAGTTGTAAGTTGTAACTTTGACATAGTGTTTGTATGCATTTGTATTCATCAGCAGCACTAAAGTCGTGGCATCCATATTTTGTAGTAAGTTATAGGCAATGGCATTCTACTTAGGCAAAAATGCTCAAATTGTCACTCATATTTGATGAATAAGATATTTTAGTCACTAAAGTCTCAAGTTTGATAAAAGAGACGCTTTGGTTACTCAACTTTTAAAAATATAACTTTAATCACTCTCCAACCCCCATAAAATTGATTGATCAGAGTTCTATTTTTCAAAAATTAAGTGATCAAAATATCCAGTTAGCCAAACTTGAGTGACCAAAATTATAGTTTCAAAACTTAAGTGACTAACGTGTTTTATTCATTAAACATGAGTGACCATTTTAAGTTTTTTGTTTTCTTCTTAATAAAGTTACGTGTGAATTTATTTAAAATTAATATTTTTTTTGAAGTTATTTGTACTTATTAGAATTGTAAACTATTTTTTTAAAATAATAATTATAAATTGTGTTTCTACCATAATCCAGGCAGACACTGAGGAAACACTAAACGAGGGAATGTGGATGGCTTTAGTCCCTTGTTTTGTCGAACCCCGATAATCTTTATACTTGCTCTTGGTAGTACTTTCTACTCATTCTTCGATGTGGGACTCAGTCCCTTTTTATTCTAAATATCCTGACGTGGCTGTGTCTTGGTGTTAAGTGTGTATGAAACGCTGGTTCACAGTGCTATACTAACAAATTGCTTTGTTAGTTCCAATATTTGTGCTTATATGCCTATAATATATCAACTTTTTCTCCGGATGGTTTTTTTTTCTCTCATATTGGACATGTTATTTAGAGATTAGGGGAGGATCCAGCCCAATGGTAAGATGGGCTGCAACCCACCCAAAATTTTGGGCCAAAAAAAGAAGAAGAGAGAACAGGACGAAAAGAGTGGACAACCCACATCTCACCCACATTAACTCTCTCATTTCTCTCGCATGTATTGACTCTATATCGATCTGAATCATTTGACGTCTTCTGCTTTTTGCCTCTCGATCTCTCATTGTAGCCGCACGGCCCGCACCGATCAACCCAGAACCCACCGGCCACCGCGGCTCCGCCTAAGTTCCTTCTCCTCTGCCTGAGTTCTTCCTCCGCAAGGTATGAAATTTGAAAAACTCTATTAATCTATTTTTTCATTTTTGTGATTGAATTGAGAACTTACAATAATGGAATCAATCATGACTTTCTGTTGAGTTGGGAACTTGCAATTGTGATTGTATGAACTATGAAAATCAAAATCATAGGAATTAGGAAGCTAGGGGATAAAAAGTTTTTAAGTCAGTTTGGTTACTTTGGTTACTGTCTTTTTAAAATTTCCTAATTAAATGTACAAAATATTATATAGGTTTGACACATTGAGTATAATGGCGGATCATCATAAACCCAAACGTTACAAAAATATTTTTTCATGGTTTACAATAAATAATTCGTCAAGTGAAAGGAATGATAGTGATCGAGATTAGGAGTGGGAGTGAGCGTGGGAGTGAGAGTATACCTGTGACAGAAGATTCAGTTAATGACATCCCTAATTTTGTGAATGATGATCATGTTGATCATTTGCCATCTATTCCATCAAAAGAATGTCATTTTGATTTGAGTTGCCTTGAATGTGATTTGGGACTGAGAATACCAATTTGTTCATATCCTTTGAACGATCGTGAAAATATTCGAAGAGCATGTGTGGTTATAGGACCGTTTCAACCTGAGTTGAGTGTATATCAGGTCTCTACCGAAAGTAAGAGTCAAGGTCGGAGATTCAACTTTAAATAGTTTAATATTGGCAATGGCTTGAGTATTCTTCTATAACAGACGCAATGTATTGCTTTCCTTGATTTCTCTTTGATTCTTATCCATCTAATCATCCTGTATTCATTGAGAAAGAAGCCCGAGGTTGGAAGAATATGATGTCTAAGCAATCTATTGTTCTCAAGCTTACCAGGACGGATATTAACAGCGTGCATAATACTTCCATGCTCAAATAGGAAAACCTAAGGAACCCATTTGTACATATTGAAAGAGTGATTAGTGCCTAATCAGCACAGAAAATTGCGGATAACCGACTTCGACTTCTTACCACCATAGAGGCACTAAGGTTGTTAGCAAGACAAAGATGTGCTTTTAGAGGTCATGATAAACCATTTGACTTGTTAAATGAGGGTAACTTTGATGCAGTTACAAATTTATTTTCAAGAGTAAATGTGGATGTCAAGAAGGTTATCAAGTAGAATGCTCCCGGGAATGCCAAGTATATTTTTCCAATAATCCAAAAGCAGATCTTAAATATTCTTGGCAACAAAGTCATAACCAAAATCCGTGAAGAATTGGGAAATGCAAAGTATTGCATTCTTGTTGATGAGTCGGTTGATTCTTCTAAAAGGGAAAAAATGGTTCTCATTATTCGGTATGTTAATCGTGATAGATTTCTCATTGAAAGGTTCTTCAAAATTGTTAGTCTCTCATATACTTGTTCTCTAACTTTGAAAAATCAGATTTCCATAGTCCTTGCTCAGTATGATATTCCAATGAAAAATTTGCGAGGTCAAAGATATGATGGTGCTAGCAACATAAGGGGTGAGTTTCAAGGTCTCCAAACATTATTTTTAAAAGAATGTCCATATGCTTATTATGTGCATTGCTTTGCTCATCATTTACAGCTGACATTGAATGTTATTGCTATGCGATTTAATGATATTCGAGAGTTTTTTTCTAAACTCAATTTGGTAGTGACTTTTGTGGATTCTTCTGCAAAACGATATTCAATGCTAAAATCTATCAGAGAAGAAGAAATTGCAGAGTTAGTATATGCTGGTACACTTGAAACAGATGCAGGAGTTAATCAAATTAGCGGTTTGCAACGAGCATGAGTTACTCGTCGGGGTTCACACCGTCGCTCTATATCAAGTTTGATAAAGCTGTTTAGAGCTACCCGAATGACTATTGCAGATTTGAAAGCAAATAAGCTGTCAAATGTGAAAGGCCAAGTAAGCAATGTTGGTAAAAATTTGAAGGACTTTGATTTTGTGTTTAATTTATTGTTGATGCATGATGTCATGATTACTAAGTTTATTTGTCGAGTATTGCAACAGAAAACCATAGGCATCTTAAATGCTTGGAGCTTTCTCAGTTTAACAAAATCTAAACTCCAGGCGATGAGAGAGAATGGTTGGGATCAATTGATTACAAAGGTAATATTATTTTGTGAAGAGCATGATATTGTTATGCCAGATATGTGTGCTGCTTACACGGAAGGTACAACCCTGAGAACGTGCAAACAAAGAAATTTATTACAAATGAGCATTATTATCGAGTTAGTGTTCTAAATACTGTGATATACTTTCAATTAGCAGAGTTGGATATTAGATTTACAGAGATTTCATTGGAGCTCCTTGTTCTTAGTGCAACATTTGATTATCGTGATAATTTACGATCTTTTAAAGTTGAAGATGTATGTTTTCTTATATATAATAATATAGGAATGAATATGAGCCTCCCAATGAGTTACAAACCTAAAAAAAAAAATTGCGCTACACAGTAAATTACAGTCTACTCAACTTTTAAATCCTAGATCCGCCCTCCATAAAGATTGTGCATAATTTTGCATATTCAATGTGTATGCACACTAATTAACTAACTCGGATGTAAGTATTATCACTAGATTAATGCCTCATCCTTTTGTAATATTTCAAACGAACTGATATGTTTGTAATGGTTCCATAGCTTTAACGTGCTATTGCCTCTAGCTTTAGTCACTTGTGTTCTACGCACTCTCGAGTACAGTGTAAGATAGCTAGTCCTGACTTTAAATGTCGTTAAACATGCCTCTAATGCAACGATGTGCATCGTCCTATTTAGTAATATGCTAAACTTGGTAGCAAGATTAAAAGAGAGGTAGGTGGCAACTAATGTGAAACATGACAAGTCTCCTCCTTCACATTAATTACTTACTAGCCTTCCTGCACGCGTATATACGCGTGCGAAAGGCGTCGCGCTCGCGCGTGCGACTTTTCGGTGGCATACTTAAAAGTATGCAATTATATCGTCTTCACTTAATTGTCCAAGTTCATTGCTCACGACAGATACTATCGTGCACTCTTCAATTAACCATTAAACAACCCAAAAGAAATATGTACCCAAATGAAACAAAATTGTCAATGTCAAAGTTCTCAAAGAATTGATTCTGAATTTAAAACATGAAAGAATTGATCATAACAAAAATGAATAGAGATTGGAACATATTAAGAAATAGAAGTTCAGGGATTGGGATTGGGATTGGGATTGGAACTCTCACTTATTTTTCCAAAGTGGAGTGAGGACCTTTTGCATTAGAGGTGAAGTTATCGTTGCCGGATAAGGAGGAATAGTCGAAGACGATGTCGTTGAGGAGGTCGAAGTCGATTTCGTAGATGTGTTTGCTCGAAAAGAGGAAAACGAAACGATGAAAATAGACTGAGTAAGAGAAAACACTTAAAACATATGCAGTGACCCAAGAGGAGAGATATAACTGCAATTGGATGGAGAGAAGGTTAACTACCGATATGATTGAGAGTTTTGCGGTTACCAGAATCATCAATGCTCTCTCCTCCAAATAGACTCCAATCGCCGTTTTCCTTTGATAAAAAATCCCTACATCTCCAGCCCCATCTTCTCCGCCACGACCCAAATAACAAAAACAAAAAACAAAAAAATAGGGATATCGTCAAGTACCTTTCTAGCGAAAGAGCCCAGAGGTTTGATGGAGACATTTGGTGATTGATAATGGGAGACCGGTCGGTTTTTACAAATATAAAGGTGTGGAAGAAGGATAACTGCAAATCATCAGTTTCTCTTCTTCGGGGTAAACGACCAGTCTCCTTCCGCATACACTGCTCGCAATTATGCCGATTTACACATTCATCCCTCCTTGGTATTTTCCGTTTTTCGTGGAGTTATAAAAAGATAAGGACATTTTTAGGCATTTAGAATGTTCTACCATGATAACCGCCGTAAGAATGGTTGTCTTAATTAATAGAGTCCACAGTTTAACCGACGACTCCCATTTCATGTGTCGATCGGAGAGGAAGTAGGAGGCTGGGAGGCCAACTACAGTCGAGCAATTTTCAAATAAATTGAGAGGTTAACTGCAATTCCATCTTTCTATCCCAATATCTTCAATTTGCTGCTTTAAAGACAGTTTAGTAGTACTAAGCGATCAAGAGATGCCGCTCTTCCTTAAGCACATGATTTTGCTTTAGACAATTTCATATGCACCCCTAAACCATATCATTTTGCTGAAACTGAAAAGTGATACATTCTTGTACCTTTAAAAAGAACGTCTTATAGGTCTAGCTGTTCATACATACCAACGACATGAGAAACAACAATCACCGCAGTAGCCCCAACTAAATGAAAAGAGATAAAACCATACGTGTGCAAGCGAGTCAAAGTCTCAAAGGTACATTTCTGGATATATCTATACATTTCAGTTCTGCGCGCTAGCAAATGAAAGGATATAGCTATACATTTCATTTCTGCTTTCTGGATATAGCTATACATTTCATTTCTGCTGTTTCATTTCTGCTAGCAAATGAAACAGCAGCATTCCTCAACGGTATATAAAACAGAGCAATCCAAGTCTCCTTAGCCTACCAATCACAACATAAAGGATTGAAAAGGGATCGAATCCAATAATGTATTTCTTCACTGTTCCAACATATCCAACTTCCTTTTAAGTAAAACTATATCAAACACAAAGTCTTAAGCTTTGTGGTGACTTACGAAACCCTTCAAACTATAAACTCCAGACACTAATTCAAAACAGGACACAATCTTCTATTTGCAGTCCACATAATCAAAATCAAAAACAAAACCCATGAACAATATGACCAAAAAGACTCTACCTTTGTAGCTTTGATCTCATCCTCGAGCTCATGAAATCAGTTATTCAATCTCCCAAACTTGTTGATGTTCTGCTGGTCTTCCCAAGTCACCTTCGTTTCAGATCCTCCACCCTTTGAAAAAAAGGAAGAAAAACACATAAAAAATTAAACTATAAACATTTGGAGGTAGAAGGTAAAAATTTCAACCTTTAGATTCTCAGGAGTTAAAACAATTGTGTCACTTGGTGGGTAGTGATTGACATTGCTGCCATTATCAATAAGAAATGCATTCATAAGTAAGATTCTTACTTCATCAATGTGATGATGTGAATAAAAACAATGTTTACCTGAAACCCATGTGTTCCTTGTTTGAAAAAAGCTTCACCATCTTGGGACCGCGGCAACCCCGAAATTAAAAATCAGAAAGGATATAGCTATACATTTCATTGTCTTCCCTCGATCTGGCGAAATTGGAACTTTTGCGGTAGAGGTGAATGAAGACGAAGAAGAAAACAATGTGCTTGTAAAGAGCCATTCGAGAAGCACGACACAGAGACCCTAGCTTTATAACAAAAGGGGAGAGCAGATTTCTTCGATAACAATGGCAAAGCAGTTGGAGGAGATAGGAATACATATTAGTTTCAATTTTTTGCGTCAAACTGCTATGAGTGAGAGATAAGAGGGTTTCTGTCAACTTGATTACGATTTTGTCCTGCTTTTATTAAATTTTTTTTCTAGTAGAGATACTATTAATAGAAGGGCAATTAAGGAGTTTTGAAAGTTCTATCATTCCAACCGCTCCAAGCCCTCCTCCCTTAATTAATAGAGATAGAGATACTTCTTCCCCGATGAAGTGACAAAGTGCTCTAAAGTAGTAGCTCAACGATCTACACCAATTCATAGCCAGGTTCTAAACAAAAACAATTCATGTTTTCTGACCAAATTCGCTAAAAAGGAGACATCCAAATTGCGTACGTGATTCCACTGTAAATATAATAATATTCACTTATTTTGAATTTAGATCTTTTATTTTTTATCTTTATTTTTTGAAATGGTTACCACGATATAAAGTATAGTCCGTCGACAATCTGATTAAATGGGTCACTAAATCTTTCAAAGGAGGAAACAAATTATTTTAATTATTTTTCAAATCTCAACATGACGAAGAAATTATCAAAACTCAAATTATCAGAGGCCATCAAATATATGAGCGTACGTATGTAAACCGATACCAGCAATGTATTTTATTTTTAATAAATATGAACCTCGATATCTTTCCATTTATGAAAACCAACAGTCCGAAATATCTTCGAAATTCAAATAATCATTTTCTGTAATTATAATTATATCAATAATTTCACAATACATCTATTTATAAGAAAATGCATAAAAGAAAGGTGTCAGATACTCACTGCTCCTCCTACGCGTACCAGATCAGATCAAAAATTCATTTTACAGATAAGGCTATATGAACTTTAGCCCATTTCTGAGAGTAAGGATAAAACTAACTGGACAAAACCGTCATTTCCACTTTTTATAAAGAGATAGATAGAAGGTTTTTCTTGTTGAGAGAGAGAGAGAGAGAGACTAGAGAGAGACAGAGAGGAAGGAAGGAAGAGAGAGATAGAGACAGAGAAGACAGAGAAAGAGAGAGAGCAGAAGGTGACTACTGTGTGTGAGAAGAGAGAGAGAGAAGAGAGCGATTACGGTTTCCGTTTGTTTTTTTCGGTTTATTCTGTTTAAATTTTATATGTGACTCTCTTTTACGATGGTGTCGGACCAAGAAATAGCCCAAGGGGTCGAGACTTTACTCCGTCAATCAGGCCCTAACGACGTCACCTCCGTAAACGGCGTCGTTCAGCAGCTCGAGGCCAAGCTAGGTCTCGACCTCTCCCACAAGGCCGCCTTCATTCGCGACCAGATCAACTATCTCCTCCGCGGTGTCCCTTATTCCCAACCCCAACCACCACTACCCCCTCAGCAGCACAAAGACCATTTTGCCCTCCAGCACAATCTCAACAACCCTTACCACCACCACCCTCGTCAATTCCCTCAATTCCTTCAGCAGCAGCAATTTCCTTCCCATTTTGCCCTCCACCAACAACAACAACGGCCTCGCCTTCCTCCGCCGCCGCCGGAGGCCTATAGCTTCCAGGCGCAGCCGTCTCCGCCGCCGCAGCAGCTCCGGAACCCGGTGGTTGCTCCGCCGCCGCCGCAGCAGCAGCGCTCCGCCGCGGCGGCTCCGAAGTTTGAGGTCTTTTCCGGCCAGGATGCTTCAGCTGTCGCCGCTTCCCCTGAAACCCCCAAAGAGAGGTTTGCCCCCTTTTTTAATTTTAATTTTAGGGTTTCAATTTGTTAAAAATAAAAATTACAGTTGATAATCACCGAGATTAATTGATTTTCGCAGTTTTAAAATTGTTACTTGATTTTACTGATTTTACTGCTTTCATGTTTGGTATTGGGGTTTGTTGTTAATTAATTCTAGTATCTCTGTCTGTTTTTTGAAACATTTAAGACCCCTCAATAATCTGTAGTGCAATTTTTCTAAGCATTATTTGCACAAGTAGTCAAGTATTGATATGGAGGCTGTGTTGGGTAGCATCATTTCGCCGATTTATTTCATGTTGCAATTTGGTAATGTGGACAGATGACTAACCGTGTATGTGTCTCGCACGAATTTGCAGTGCACCGGCTGGAACCAAAAGACGGGGTGGTGCAGGAGGTCTCAATAAGGTTTGTGGTGTGTCACCTGAGCTACAGGTTGTTGTTGGTGAACCGGCCTTGCCGAGGACTGAGGTGTGTTACCTTCAAATCCACCTTGGTTATCTATTTAGATTTGTCCGTTGAGGGTTTTTATAACAATGCTTGTTTGTCTTTATTTTTATGTACATCTTGCAGATTGTGAAGCAGCTTTGGGCATACATAAGGAAACACAACCTTCAAGATCCGAGTAACAAGAGAAAGATTATTTGTGATGATGCATTGCGTGTGGTGTTTGAGACCGATTGTACTGATATGTTCAAGATGAATAAGTTGCTGTCAAAGCATATTATAACCCTTGGACCTAAAAGTATGCAAACTTTTTTGAAATCTGTAACATGTTTTATCTGTTGATGTCTTTGATTTTGTTAATGATCTCTCCTTTGTAAATGCAGAAGATCCTCCTCCAGCTAAACGAGTGAAGGTAGATGTCGAGTCCGCCGCAACTGACTCTGAAACTACCCAATCTGGTTCCTCAACGGTTACAATATCTGAAGCACTAGCCAAGTTTCTCGGTATGGAAGGAAGGGAGATGCTCAAATCGGAGGCAATAAGACTTGTTTGGGAATATGTTAAGGCTAACAATTTGGAGGTGGCAATAGATTTTTCTCTCATTGGTCAAGGATAACTTGCTCAGTTATTTAAGTTTCCTCTCCTTCCTAGACATCCTGAAATGAGACTGATTGTGGTTTTGATTTATATTTGCAGGATCCTGTAAATTCTATGGTGGTTATATGTGATCCAAAGCTCCATGAGCTTCTTGGATGCGAAAGCATATCTGCTCTGGGGGTTCACGAGATGTTAGACCACTATCATTTCGTCAAACAATCATGATTTGTCGTAGTCTTGACCAGTAAGTATAAGTTCCATTTGGTTAATCCCCTTGTTATTTTGTTTTAACTTAAAACTCATGATTTTCCCCCAAGTGTTCGCTCTTCTTATGCCTGATCAGTGCCTAACAAATGATATAAACTTTTATTTATTCTCTTGCAGGGGCATGGAACATTTGCCATCTGGTCTCTTATGAGGGGTAGAGAAGATAGGGCAGAACCTCTTTTTTAGGGTGCACTGACATGGTTAGGTGATATGCTGTTTACATGTATTGGCTGATTATATTTAGAATCCTATGTATTCTGGTCATGGCAACAGGTTTCTTGATTTATAGGCATTGCCCTTTGTTTTAGCTTTTGTGTAGTCGTCCTCTCCTTCGCCTAACCTCTTAAACTGTGACAGAATGATACATGCTCTGTACAGCCGGAAGGACTGTAGATTGTAATATGTTTGTTGGCCGCAAGTGTTAGTTTCTTAAGTTGTAACTGCGACTGGTGTATCATCTTGTTCCATGGCAGAAAACACAGTTTTTAACTGCGATTTGTTTCATTTGTTTTATCGAATAGTAAATATATTTCCAGACAATTATCAAGTATTGAGGTTCTTGTTCTTGAAAGTTCATTGTTACTGGCCAAGTGTAAGATCATCTGTGCCTTAAAATTTCGATCAAAAAAAAAATCTGTCTTAAATTGTGATATGTGAAGTAGGCATGTACTCCTTTCCACCATGGCTGTCCATGCTGCTTTGGGGGGTCACAAACAAGTGCAACCCATACCGCATCATGGCCGGGGCGAAATTGTTTTTCAATTTCAGTTTTATAGTGCTTGTGGAATGATGGTACGTTCATCCCATGTTTATAGACTTGGAAAACCAAGCACATTGTATAAGATCTATAACTCCATATCAGATCCATCCTAGCTTTCATTACATAAATTTAGTAGGTACATGGAGTATCTGCTGCACCTTCTTTTTTTTCCTATGGAGATTACATGGTTATCTTCAAATGCATTCTATGTCTAGAGACTAATCTGTGCTAGAAGATGAAGACTTAATGCGAGATGAGTATGAACGAGATTATAAATGCAGCAGTGACCAAGAGATACAGGATACATAATACAACTTTGCTTTCTCCACCCTTGAATATTGCACTGGAACTCTTCTCCATTACAGCACTCATAAGTCTCATTACTCTCTGTAAAAGTGGCCGGAAATAAGAAGGGTAATTGCGAAATGTTGAACTGGAAAACAAGTAACTTTCAATCTAGTTTACCATTCTGAAGGGAATGTGGAGCAGTGGTTCCATCAACATCTCTATATTTCTGAGGAGCAAAAGATATCAGTTCAAATTAATCCACCTAGCTTAGATTGTATAATGAGTTTGATGCAGAGCCATAGTAGAACCAAGACAAGACTCACTTTATAACCACCTTTCCCTAGTAGAGCTGACATATGTGGAAGCTGAAGCCCTTCCCCAGAGGCACATGTTTTTTGTTCCACTCTGCATGCATATCAGTAGCCAAACATAGTAAGAAAGTTGATGACTGATTTGATGAACTTGAAGAAGAAGTAATGTACCTAAGTTAAAAACCTAATTACATATCCCTCTTTTCTAAAAACACAAACTTTTGTTCTCGTCCAAACAACTCTCCCTCTCTCTCTCACCACTCACCAGAGACCTTAGCTTCGCCGGCGATCCCTCCCTTGACCCCAACTTCGTGTTCGCCGAACTCGCACTCGGCCTTGAGAGAGATTGGTTCGACGCCGTCTACTCCACCTCTTTCTCTGTGGTCTTTCCTCGACGACGGAGCTAAGGTCGACGCTTCTCCCTCTTCTCAGATTTGGTGTGACCCGTGCTGTTCCTTTGACCTCAGTTCCTCCTCCAATGCGATTTCATTTTGTCTTAATTTCAAGTGGATAAAGTTGAATTTGAATTTTCGATGTAGTGTTTGGGACTGTTTTCAAACCGAAGTTTATGTAAGATGATGAATATGAAGTAATCATAGGTGATTTACACTACCTTGATTTGGTGAACATATATTGTGATCAACTCTTTGGATATTGCAGTCTTGTTAATATGTCATTGGTTGCAACTTGTGCTTCTTTCTTTCTGATTAATATTTTATAATGCAGACCAGAGATGTATACAGGACGGTAACCATTGGATTTGGATGACACGACATGTTGTAATCTTATTATTCTATCTGTTTCATCTGACATGAGCTTACTTTATTTTCAGTACAATAGTGCATCGGAGTTGGTTGACTATAAACTTTCTCTAATGTGTTGTTATGAAAAAAGAATTAATATTTACTGGTATTTATCCGACATCTTTCTTGATTGACCTCAGCTTACTTTCTTATCATAGTTTTCATCTTTGTCCTCGAATACGGTATGAATAAGGTATAAAGAATAGACCAAAAAATTGTTAGGGCTGTGAAAATTATATTTTTAATATGTAACTATATTGATCATTATTAACTATAATAAGGATAACACAGAAGTTACCAACTTGTGTCACGCGTTTGTTTCCTTCTTGTTTGGCACATTCTCTATACCTCAAACGCTAATGTTTAATTTAATAATGGATGTGATACTGTGACTTGTTTGATATATGTATTAGACAAGCACTGACAAACAGAGGACTAATTCCATTTTTATCTTTTGTCACAGTTTGAATTACTGGGGAACAATCCTCAGCAAATTCATGCTTCCCAAATTTTGAATGACTTGTGTATGGCATTCGTCACCTCTCTTTTTGTCATCAAGCTACACATGAATAATGCATCAAGTGCTTCTCGTTTCTGTTCCAGTTTTGTGAAGAATTAACTGTGGCTCATTTGTGCTGGATTTTACCTGCATGTTTAATATGACAGTCGTAAATACTGGTGGTATGATGCCCATACGACAGCAACATGGTTTGCAAAGTGCATTCGGTAATACGGCGCAAAATGCTCAAAAATTGTTGTCTTATATGGTAGCACTACAGGGCACTCCCGTATAATCATCTTTGATGCACTTCAGTTTGAGTTTATTTTTTTGTTACTTTGATAATTGATGCCCATTGAGGGAATAATTTTCTACCTTTTTTTGAGTTTATTTGCCTGCCCATATTCTATTTTTCTTTGATTGTGTTAGTATTTGTGGTTGTTTGTCGATCTTTGACTTGGTATCGTGAGTCATGATTTTGGTCTTGTTTAGTGTTAGGTGTTCTCACTGTTGAATTTGTGGTGATGTTGTAGGATGTTATCTATTATATAGCTATGGATTACTGAAAAGCGTATATCATCGGCTTCATCGACATTATAACTGTGACCTCTACAACTCGAACGAGCCAACACACCTAGTTTTTGTGAATATTTGTCAAGAAGATGGCTTGATGATGTTATTGGGCAACTTTTTTTGTGTAATGATATTGATGTAGTTCATGTCAATTTTGGATATGGAATGGATATTACATAATCAGTGTGCTTTTGATATTGAATGATCAGTTGATTATAGTGATACGAATGTAGTGCGATCAACACAGTACGAATATACCATAAGAATATTCTATTAATTAATAATATTAATCAAATGAATTTTAAAAATATGGGGTTTGTAAATTTACCATTTTTCTTATCCCAACATTTAAGTAAATGTGAGAAGGTTGGTAGTTAGGTCAAAGTGATTAGGAGACCAACATTTGTAAGAAGTGTTGGGGGTTAACACACTCAATGTTTGTTCCCAACATTCTATTATAAATGTTGGCAAGGGGGGTTTATTACACCTTGAAAGTTTACATACCCTATAAATGTTGGCAATGTGTCGGCAATGAGATTTGTTACATATAAATGTAGGCAATTGGTCATTTCCCAATATTTAGCTAATGTAAGGATAGGCTAAATTTCTGGTAGTGCCAGGACTTGCTGCAAAAATAGAAAGAAAAAACTATGAAGATTTCTAGTGTTCTACAAGAGATTGTTTAGGTTTAAGACTTTAAGTCTACCTTCTTCCCTTTAAGGGGTTTGATGATGGGGGATAGATTGCTACCACATTGGCATTCATCTCCTATTATCTCAGACAATCCAAAGGACATCTTTGTTCTTGATTGCTTCATTGAGTTTCATTACTGTTTCTAGAGCTCGCTGATCCTGCTCATCTCCTCCGCCACCTTCAACTTTCGGTGAGTTTTTAGCACACATTATCGGCATGATCAACAACGCTCTTTGCCTTGTTTGAATCACAGCAAGTTGGCCTGAAATTGGTGGATGAAAATTTCCAAAGGCATTGTCATCTGTAGTAATCTTTAAGTTATATGGATGGTATTGGTATGTTTAATATGTGAGATTTGCCTAGTAGTGCTGTGTGTTATGGCATTGGTATTGAATCTACTGGGGACTGGGAAAGAGACTAAAGCCATGATCAATGAATTGAAGTTGTGAAGTTGTATGACCTCAGAGCCATAACACGTACACTAGTCCAAAGCCAATGCTAGCAAATATATATGTAAAAGATACTTAGCTAAGTAGTTGTGTAGAGCAAAGGAATGAATGAAGCAACCTCTAGTAGCAACTACTACTCAGCAAGCCAAGTATCTTTCTTTAATACTTGACTAGCTCAATTATACCTAGAGTAAACAATCTGTCATGCATGTGATTAGACTGTTATTCCTATATTATTGTACGTAAGTAAGTACTACTTAATAGTACATTTTTAATATCGATTATATTGTAAATTATCGAGTGTGTCGTAATCTGTTCGTCAATTTATCTAATTATTAAAGTGATCGAGTCACATGATCAATTCACATAGGACTCAACAAGAGTGGATTCCAAGATGAGAAAAGGTTAGGATTTATGTGTGTATTATCGGATTGATCGCTAATATATAAAATAAAAAATAAAACTTTTAAAAAAATAATAAATAAAAAAACACTCAAAATTTAGAACCTAAGCCCATATGTAGCAGGATATCGGAAAATCGAAACGGGTCTAAACTGATATTTAAATTTGGGCCATTACACAAGCCCAATAACAACTACAATGACGAAAATTGCGTCGTAGTTGTTAGTCTGGGACGGCAGAATAGATAGTAAACACAAGGAAGAAGAAGAAAGACTCCGAAACGATCAGAAACACTGTCGTTTTAATCTCTCTCTCTTCTCCGAGCTCCACAACAATGGCGGCAGATCTGGTTTTAGACACGGCGATCAGAGACTGGGTTCTGATCCCTCTCTCGGTGGTTATGGTCCTCATCGGAGTCCTCCGTTACTTCGTATCTAAGCTCATGCGATCCAACCAAGTCCCCGACGCCAAAATCGTCAAAGAAGGGTCTCTCTTTTCAACCCTAACCCTAATTTAATACTTGCTTATACATAGCTTCATGCTTATACAGAAGTATCTGAGTTTGCGAAGCTTAAAATTTCAGGCAATTGGTTATTAGAGCTCGGAATCTACGTGCTTCAGCTAATTTCATACCTCCGAAGTCGTTTCGTGCTCGCCGGGCTCACTTCTGCAACGAGGTTTTCTTAAATTTCTTAAATTGCTCACTTTACGTTAAATATGTTCATCTGCAAATCGTAAACTGATAAGAATTTGTATTTATCTTAATTTGTTGTAGAGTTTAGTTTTGAAACTATATTAGTGAAGTTGGATACTGTGAACTTTAAGCTCTGGTTCTGTTTATCGAAATTTTTGGACAAGGTTTAGTTGATGATTTATTCAAACATGTGTCACCAATGTTATTAGTTTGAGAAATCAAAGTATCTTTGAGTTTGCTGTTACGTATAATTGAGTCGAATTTGGTGTAATGTGTTTGCCAGGAAAATGGTTTGCTATTTGTTCCAAAGGGTCAGGCGGCGAATCCACAAGCTCAGATGTTTTCTGATCCCAACATGGCGATGGATATGATGAAGAAAAATTTGTCTATGATCATTCCTCAGGTATTGTAAATTGTATGATCTGTTATTGTGATTTGGTTTGTTTGGTTCATACGTCAGGCACTGTGACTGATAGCTAAATGAATTGATGTCTTGTTGTTGGACAGACTCTTACTTTTGCGTGGGTCAACTTTTTCTTCTCTGGATTTGTAGCAGGTTAGAGCCTATGCCTTTAAGCCAATTTCTTGATTCCTTTGATGTGTCACTATTTTATTTGAGAGTTAAGTAAATATATAACAATGTGGTGCAGACACTTTACTTCACTCTGCTCATTTGGGGCGGAAAATTTCTCTGTAGAATATTTTTCTCAATACTAATCATATTGTGGTTTTAAAGTTCTGAGTTTCCTTTTTGCTTTTACACAGCCAAAATACCATTTCCTCTTACCCAGAGGTTTAGGTCGATGTTACAGAATGGGATTGACTTGAGCACCGTTGATGTCAGCTATGTCAGTAGTCGATCATGGTACTTATTGATGTCTTCATCTTCTCAGTATTCAGTTACCTCCGTCTTAATTAGTCTTTCACCTTTTGTGTGTTCTCTTAGCTGATTGTCAAATATTTGTGTCTCAGGTACTTTCTCAATCTTTTTGGATTAAGAGGCTTGTTCAGTCTCATTCTAGGAGAAGAAAATGGTCAGTACACTGACTGATTACTACATCTTTCATCCTTTGTAAATGCATCTTATGCCTGTATAACACTCATATTTAATGTGGCTGATGTACTAACATAAGCTTTTCTTATGCAGCCATGGATGATACTCAGAAAATGATGCAAATGAGTGGGTTCGGCATGGATCCATCAAAGGTATGAGCTTAAGCGATTTTATTGTTTCAAGGTTTGAGTCAGCGTATATCTGATTCTATCAGGACTCCTATTCGTATACTAATTGATTCTACTGCGGTACTGCCTCTTCCTTTTCTTTCTGTTTGTCAGAGTTTGGGTGCCGAGAAGGATAGTCTTGATATAATCCAGCATGATTGGGCCTTACCAAAATTTGAGCATCGTGCTGAGGCTGTATTGAGGAAACTTGTCAGGTGAAGAATGTAATCGCACCTTAGGCTTCCATACTCCAGTTGTTAGCTTCTTCCATGCTGCCTCTTACTTGAGCTATGAAACATACAGTCTAGTTTGTAGGAGCGTACTGTCGAATCTATTCTGATTATTCACCACACATTGCTGGCTGTAGCATGTAATCACTTGTATGTTTTCTAAATTTTTTGAGATTCTAATTTGTTTTATTGTGTTTAAAGATGAAGCTTTATACAGCTATCAAACCCCCTTGGCTTCTTTCAATACGTCAAAACAAAAGCTTTTGCTTTAAGTTGAAGTAATTTAAACTTGAAATGGACTTAAGAGGATATGCACCAATGTAGCACCTTCGATTGGTTTTGCACCTCCTATTTGAGGTGCAGTTCCTGATGTTTCTGCATCGATATTAAAAATAACCTCTTATTATTATTCAACAATTTTACATATTTCTTTTTTTTATTTATTCGTAAGTCTTTCCACTAATAACAATATGATAATTTTAACGTATAAGTAATTAGTTCAGATTTAAGATAAAAAATTTGGCAATTTTTTTTGAATTGGTATTTGCATTTTGTGAATATTTTTGCATTGTATATTATTATATTAAATATACAATCTCAAAGAATCCAACCAAAGCTTCACCTCTCTCTCTCTCTCTCATCCTCGCCGTGTTTTGTTTCTCTTCACATCTAACCTTAACAATTCCAATTTTCACACAACTCGGTCGAGTTTAGATTTTTTTTATTTAATTAAGTTTGGGAACATGCATAAATTATTGAGATTAGGAGATTGGGATGGGTCGGCTGAAGTTGGGTTCGGTCAGGTCAGGCGAGATTGGGCAAACGGAGGGAGAGAACTGGAGCTAGTGATCGGGGTGAGAGATTGGAGTGGGAAATTTTGATGTGTGGCAGTGGGCTCTGTCAAATACTCATCCTCTCAGAGCACCTGCACCGGTGCTGCTTTTCAGCACGAGCAAGGCGTGGGGGCCGCCAAAGTCGTCGGCTACCGCTCGACACGAGCAGCTACACAAGCAAGAATTGCTTGAGCGAGAGCACGAGCACGGGTGGGGCCACGGAGTGGGTGAGACGCGGAGAGGCGGGGTCGACCGGCGAGCAGCACGAGCTCGGCGTGCAGCGGTGCGTGCTGTCGTCGACGACTGCTCGTTGACGAGCTCGAAAGCTGCTGCTCGAGCAGCCACCGGTGCAGGTGCTCTCATACGAGCAATTGTTGCTCGTCTAGTTGTTCGAGCAACAAGCAATCACCTGGGCTAAAATTCACCGATACATCGTCGCCTACTCTTGCTTGTGCTACTTTTGGCCTGGGCTGGCCACCTGCTCGTCCTATTTAGACGCCGTTGCAGATGCTCTAATGTCTTCACTATCGTTGATAAAATGATGGTTTGATTGAGTCGATGGCACATAATTCTATGGTGAGCCATAAAATGTGAAATTAGAGGTTTGGTTTTTGGTAACAAATTCACCATAGCGGTATTCTCAAGTCTCAATTGAATTTATATAAATACATGAGAATTTCTCCTTTGAGGGTCCTAATAATGAGGACTTGATGAGTACATTTTAATTAATTTTTGTAAGAGTCACTTTTAATAACATTTGTACAAAATTAACCGTTAGATGTTTGGATATTGATGAATATATCATTTCTACAAATTTTCATCTAAATTGAAAATAATCAAGGTATAGAATAAGATTAAATCAATTGACGAATTAAAATTGTCAAACATACTCCGTTCATGTTCATAAGTGATAAATCTTGATTATGAATAACTTAACGATTTTTAATTTTGATAAAATTTTACATAAGTAATTTACTCATCAATATCTAACCAATAATAAATTTGTCAAAATATATATAAATTTTTTTTGATTTTAATAAGAATCTACGCACTAAATCTTACAAGGGTCTCAATAAATAAGTTCCCGTAACAACATATACCATTATACAATTACACAATGTTCCAAATTGCATTATCGTCCAAAATTCGAGTTAATCTGTAGACTAGTTTTGTGCGTGTAGGACTAGAGATCCACAAGATTCTCTGGGAGGACATGAGAAGATTTCGTAATGACGGACATACCCTCGCTTGGACTAACAGACACTAACAAAACAATGGGGGTAGTGTGGGCAATGCAGTAGGTCCGTACACCATGATCAGAGGCGATGAGTGTGAACCAGCAAGGCATATCAGACGTGGGGTGCTTCCCCAAGTGGGTCCCGATTTCACGTGGAAAAGCATGAAACAACGTGGCCCAATGGGCTCACTGACCCTTTTTGGGGGTGGGGGCGGCTCCTAAAGCCTTAACGCAATGGGCTGCAAAAAGACGGCCAACACGGCAGCGTTTTTTGATTTTATTTAAGGTGGGGCCCACGGAGTGGAAGGGATCACCGATGAAAAGATCGTAGGCAGAGGTTGCCTCATATTATCTCAGTTCAGTACACACCGTTGATATCATCTCAGTCCGGTGATGTGGGTCCCATCAGGCACACCGTCCATTTGATAAGTTGTTTTCTTTTGTTTTGGGGTCACGTCCATTGTGATGAGTGAAATCCAAATTTCATCTGGACTTTTAGCTTTGGTTCAGGTGAAGAGTGATCATGATGAGAACCATACCATGAACAACGATGAAACATTTTGACTACAACAGTGAAAAGCTGCCTCCCTCCTTTTAACCCTTCACAAACAATGTCATTAAGCTTGTACCCTCTCCTTCTCATTGTGCACTAATTTCGGAGATTCTTATGTTAATAGTACTAATTGACACAAAGTTATATTAGAGTCAAAAACAAAAGGAGGCAGAAGAACATGTATGCATGATGGTAGCCACCCACCTAAAAGCCCTAGTACTGCAACAAAACACTGGAAAACCTACTCAAAAGAAAAGATATGAGATGCTGATATGAGCAAGAAGAAAATGGCCTCCACCATTTGGCGTTTCATTCATTCATTCATTGCCTACTACATTACAATAGCCATTTTTATCAAGAAAGCAAGGACCGATCCCCATCTAAATAAAAACTACTTTCGATTCTTTAATAGAAATAAGAAACCATAATACATTTACAACTAGACAAGCTAATGTCCTTTTAATCCTGTATGTCAGTGACATGAGGTGTCAAATTGCAAATTGCAAAAAGATTCTTCTTCAAGTGCTCAATTACACTCTAGCTCCCATTTTTTCCTACTAATTTTATTAGACTGAGGCTCTCACACAGCTATATAAAGCTCTCATATTCATCACTCTTTCACTCACTAAAAACTAAGCAGCTTACATTCCTCCCTAGCTAGAAGCATATCACCTTCAAGCTCGTATCTCACTACCCTATTCTCAAGACATGGCCAGTGTTGAGGTAGCTAGTTAGCATGAGCTATATTTCATGGTATTTTTATTTTGAGTATTTGAGTTCATGATTCATTTCAAAACTTAACTTGTGATCTAAGCATCACATGATCTTATTAATTTGCAGCTGTCATTCGATACTTAAAAGCGGTTCTTGATTTTTTGTTAACAAAAAAACATACGTTGTACGTACTACTTTTGCATCTGTAAATATACCACTGATTTTCTGACAAACTATATTTGATGTTGATGAAGGTTGCACCACCGGTAACATTTTTAGAGAATGAGACGAAGCCAGTTGAGGTGACCAAGGCCGAAGAGCCGGTGGCTGCACCACCAGCCCCGGAGGCTGAAACCACCCAAGAGCCAAATGAAACAGCACCACCAGCAGAAGCAGCATTAGAAGAAGAGCAGGTACTAGAAGTACTAGAAGCAAAAGCTCCGGTTGCACCAGTTGAAGTCGAGACCAAGGAGGTGGCAATAGAAGAAGTTAAAGCCGAAGAAGCCGAGGAGGTAACAACAGAAACAGTAGCAGCAGAGGAAGCAGTGGAAGAAGAAGAAGAGGTTAAAGCTGAAGAGGCAGCTGTAGCTGTTGCTGGTGTTGCAGAGGAGACAACACCTGAAACTGCCGAGGAGGAAGTAGAGAAACCAGTTGATGATGCACCAAAAGAGGCTGATGCTGAGGTTGTTACCACAGAAGAATTCGAAGTTCCAGTTGTGAAAAATGAGGAATAGAAGATTTATAGTAGGATCTACTGAGTTTGTTGTGGCCGACCTCTAGTGAAAGTTGGTCAGCTTTTTGGTCACGTATTTGTTTTATGTTTCAACTATCATTATGTTTTTAAGGTAAGGTAAGGAGAGGGTTTAAATTAAACTAGAGTACCAATGGAGGTTGGCATTTGGTATCTAAGGCTTTAAATTTAAGGTAGACATTATGATATATCTAGTGGAGGATGATGCATATATGGTACGGTGTTGTGTACTAGCCGATCGAGAGTGAGAGGGTCGATCTATATATTGATCAAGTTATTGTGTGATGAGTTGTGGTTTCTGTCCGTAATGTGATATAATAACATTGGTTTTTATATATATCTTCTTGTAGTTTTTCTTTTAAAAGTAGAACGAATTGTTTTTCATATATATCAGTCATGGCATAGTCAATCCAAACTGGCCACCAACATTCTGATCGCCTCGTCTGTTTGTTTTGCTTTATACAGACTCTTTGTTCAAGACAAATCGCCGGTAATTAGTTAAATAGCTATGGTTCTCATGCTAAGTATGATTCCCTATGATCATGTATAATCACGAGTCCTAGTTATAATTTCTAACCATTTCCGTCAACTAACTTTGAATCGAATACAGCTATGGTGCCTATCATAACATTCAATACTAAAAGAAGCAAAGCTATACGCGTTAATTAAGGTGTGTTGATAGGTTATTAACAACTAACAAATAATTAAGATAGCTAGATCATTATTACTTGGAAGCAGACAGGCATTCGTTATAATGTCGATCTATATATACTAGGTCATGACCATCGACTACTCCATCAAATCTTGTGTAGAGTATATATTGTGAACACATCGATCAATATATACACAAAAGAAATTGAAACATTGAGAAATTAAGAGACAATGGCCGAGAGTAAGAGACATTTTCTGCATGCATGCATGTCGTTGCTGCTAATGTTTGGTTTCGTTGCATATTGCTCGGCAACTAAGAAAAATATTGCATCCCCTGATTCATGTAAAAGGGGCAATCTAATAGACGACTGCTGGCGTTGTGATCCCGACTGGCTCAACAACCGCAAGCGACTCGCAGACTGCGCCGTCGGTTTCGGCAAAAACGCCACCGGCGGCCGCGACGGAGAAATATACCTTGTCACTGACCCGAGTGACGACGATGCTGTTAACCCTAAAGAGGGCACTCTTCGTTACGCTGTCATACGGGACGAGCCTCTGTGGATTGTGTTCGAGAAAGACATGGTGATCAAATTGAGTCAGGAGCTGATCATGAATAGCTTCAAGACCATCGACGGCCGCGGAGCCAATGTTCAAATCGCTGGTGGAGCATGCATAACAATACAAGGCATCACGAACGTGATTATTCACGGCGTGCACATCCACGACTGTAAACCTACGGGGGATGCCATGGTGAGGAGCACACCGTCTCACTTTGGACATAGAGGAATCGCCGACGGCGATGCCATCTCCGTTTTTGAGTCTAGACACATATGGATCGATCACAACTCCTTCTCCAACTGCGCCGACGGCCTTATAGACGTTGTCGAGGCCTCGACGGCAGTCACCATCTCTAACAACTTGTTCTTTAACCACGACAAGGTGATGTTGCTAGGGCACAACGATGCTTATACTCAAGACAAGGTGATGCAAGTGACCGTTGCTTACAATCGATTCGGGGAAGGACTTACACAAAGAATGCCGTTTTGTAGACACGGTTTTTTCCATGTGGTGAACAATCACTACCCTAACGGGTGGGGGAGTTATGCCATTGGCGGAGGTGCAAACCCTACAATCAACAGCCAAGGCAACATTTTCTATGCTGATCAAGCAAAGTACCCCTATACAAATCAGGTCACGCATAGAGAAACGGCTAGTGAATCGGAATGGAAGAAATGGAATTGGAGGTCCAACGGAGATGTTTTCTTGAATGGTGCCTTCTTCGTTCCGTCTGGAGATGTTTTGTCCACGACCTATGCTAGGGCCTCGAGCGCCTTGGCTAGGCCTGCTCTCATGGTTGAGGCCATGACAGCTGATGCTGGTGTACTTACTACGTGTAAGCTTAAATAGGGCATCGTAGCTCGTATAACCATTACAACTTAAGCTATATAATGACATGTACATGGAGTGTAATAAAACCCTTAAAAATGACTTACAACCGTGTCTGTTTGTCTATTTTATTTTATGGGACAAAAATTACTTCGATTCAAATCTAATTTTTTATGTGTCGAATATATTACATGAATTACATGATAATGTATGTGTTTACGCTACAAAATATTCTTCTTCGATTACAGGGAGTAATATAATTTGGCCAACTTAAGCTTTTTTACTTCGATTTTAAATATGATAGACTAAACAGATGATCGTTAAGATCTATCTCATAAACTCCACACATCTTAAAAGCCATTTTTAAGAAGAAAACGTATTACAAGTGTGCGGGACACTTGTAAATTTCAACCGTGTTCGGCTTAAATGAATAGAGTATAAGAAAAACTAACGATAAATTACTCCTTTGCACATTTAGATTCCACAACATTGTAGAATCACTCGGGTAAGTTACTCCAAAATGTTAATTTACAGTTTTCTTATTTCCTAATCTAAGAAAACTACCACACATTTCAATTTAGAGTGAAGAACAAATTTGATGAGATGGATAAATGGGAGTCAATGTAGAACTAAATGGACTGAAATGCCAGCGTCTAGTGGACTCATCATCCATCACAAAGCCCAATAACTCAGGACCAAAGCCCAATACAAAAGGTCAGTTTGAGCTACTGGCGCTACCCATCTCAGAAGAAACAGAGAGCTCTGCGCTCGCTACGGGAGAGTGAGGTCGTCGTCGAACAAGAGCACAGAGACCAAGATGAACACAGACATCACAGCTTCGACGAAACCAGAGTACCCAGTTTTAGATCGGAACCCTCCTTTCACCAGAGTCGTCGGCAATTTCAGCACCCTCGACTATTTCCGCTTCGCCACCATCACCGGCGTCTCCGTCACCGTCGGCTACCTGTCCGGTAACATCTCCTTTCTCTCTCTCTCTCTCTCCAAGTAAAACAGTAACAATTTCTTTAACCAACTAACTGGTGGTGATTAATTATTTACAGGGATTAAACCTGGGATTAGAGGACCGTCTATGGTGACCGGAGGTCTGATTGGAGTCATGGGTGGTTTCATGTACGCTTATCAGAACTCGGCGGGTCGGATTATGGGCTTTTTCCCCAATGAAAACGAGGTAGCCCATTACAAGAAATGAACAAAAATCCAAGCTTTGTTTTAGGGGTTGTAATAATCTGTTTGTTTTTAACTCTATTTTGCTGAAATAGGGCTTCAATTAAACAATGCTGGATGTGTGTTTTGAGCTGTTGAGATATTAATGAATTCCGAAATAAGATGAGTTTTTTTTCGTAATGTGAGAGTCAGTCTTGGAGTGTTTTGTGTTCGAAGCAAGTACATTTCGTACCGTTGTGCTTTGTTATGTTTCGGATATTCTGTCTGGCTTGTTTCGTGTGCTTTTCTGATCTCATTTGCTTCTCATCTCTCCATATTAGTGTGTATCAAGTTTTAAGTGCTTGATTGTTTACATCTTCTGTTAGCTTTGAATTGGCGATCATGGGCGTTGTAGTAAGAACGAAAATAATCAGAGCATTGCTCTTTCTTTAGTCATAGATGTAACATGTTTAGAAGTTTAAACTTGGGAGACTTGTGGTAAAGAAGAAGTGTGGTACAATTCACTTTGAATTGAATATTTAAATTTAAGAGCATTGTAGTAAAACTTCTGCTTCATGCTATTCTTTTGGGGTTGGATTTGTGGACATAAGTTCCAACAAGGAAAATCCACATTTAGTGTAGATCAGCCACACCTTGACATTGCTGCTGAAATATAAGGTGTTAATTAGCGGTACTTGTGAGCCTATATCTATTCTTCCCGATATGTGACTAGAAAGGGTGGATAAGGGACTGAGGGGAGTACATTAGAAGAAGATTAGAGCATGGAGCAAGGCATGGATAGGTAAAACATGCAAGGTGGGATTATGAATACATGACTAATCCTTCCCTATATAGGATTGCTGACTGATGAATTTCCGATTGTTTGAGAGGGACTTTGGTTCAAAGATTGAATAGTTGGACGTATGTATGCAACATTGCAACTTGCGGATTGTTCTACTTGATTATGGCGGTTTATTTGGGAGCACGATGATATTACCAGCTTGTAAGTGAAGTTTTAAGGTTTATGAGAACGATTTAGGTTTCGAGGCAAGTAACTGCTATCATCACTGTGAATGTCATTTTCCGGTTTGTGATGAGAGTAGTATAGTCTGATTGTCATTTTCTCTGTGATAAGATGCATATCAAACTGGGAGTTGGTGTTGTGAATTGTGATGCAGCGTTATTGAATTGTGATTTGTCTTGGTCCCGTCCCTGTATATAGCTTCATTCAAGTCCATAGGGGCAGGCACACCAATGGAGAGAGAGAGAGAGAGAGAGAGAGAGAGAGGCATTTTTCATTTTTGTGTCTTGATCCTTTCCCTGCATGTAGCTTCACTCATTCGGGTCTTGATCAGTCCTAACTCCCAAGTCAGTGAGCTGCCTATAAGGGTCAAATGTTGATCCCTATGTGGGTTGCTCACTTTGTTCTAGTAGGTCATAGATGGATGATTGTTCATATGAAATACGTCATCTCATCCTACCATGAATGGTTGGCTCTTTCAATTCTTAAGCTTTTGACCTTTGCTTTTGGCACAAAGCCACAAAGTAAAGATGATAATCCCAACCCACTAATTCATTCATGCTCACGAAAGGTATTGAAAGATGAAAAAGAAAGATATGCGTTTTGTAGCTTTGAAATTCTCATTAGATGGTTCTTGACTCCCTCCTTAAAGAGACGAGGACAAATCTCAATTGTGGTTAGATGGAAATAATATATACTTCCTCGTTTTTTCTTATTATTATAAAGCTAGTTGTTGATGACCGAGTGACAGACAAAAACCGAAGCATTTCTTTTCTATCCGATCTTAATAGAATTAGTCGCCAAAGTAGCGAGGCCGGCTTGGTATATTTGTATTATTATATCATTGTAATGACGTAGTAAATGACTCTTCATCTCTTGTACATGTGACGTTTGATCAAATGTCAAATGCGTTTTATTATATGATGCAATCATATTGTGGTTGTTTTAACAAATAAATATACTGTACGTATACGTTTATATAGGTATGGTAGGGATGGATGTAGTATGGTATACATGGTGATCATAATTTGATTGATTCTCTTAAAAAGTAAAAGTATTGTGTGCGACACATCACACATGCGCATGGAGCTTCTTGGAAGCAGCATAGATGACGCTAGATCATGATTATGTTGGCATTCCGGGATAGTGAGGATAGGATAACCCTATCTAAAGCTACTCACTTTGATTTATCTTTCAAGGCTTAGCTAAAGGCTAAAGCTACGCAGAATGACCTTACTGCATATGAAAATGAGTATTTTGATGACCTCGTCAATGTTTTGTTATAATTGTTTGGTCGCAGAATTTTCAGGTCTTGAGAAGTTTCAAACTGTCTCTTTTCTCTTGCGTGTATATGATAGGCGTGCCATTACCGTGGGCCATAACATTGAACGTTGAGCGTCGGTATTGGACTTCTAAGAAGCAATCAAGACAATTTAATTGAACTCTCTCAATTAATCTAAGATTTAGTGATCAATCAAGATTTTCTTTCCTCTCAAAGAAAGATTTCTCGCGAGCCGCAGGTGTCTGTCAAATAATGAAAAATCTTAAAAATAAAGAATGTTTATTTTGGCCCAAACAGTAATTCTAAACAAAAGAAATGGAATGTTGTCAACAATTAGCTTAGTTGAGTCATTTGTCGAGTTAATTTGCTTGTAGAATGATATGATATGTATATCGTCTATAAATTCAGCTTTATATATTATGACCCGAACTGAAATTACGCGTTTATCGAATTATATTAAGTTTTATCACGGATTAGTCGCGTTATCGAGGTTGTTAACGACTTTTTCATCGGGTGAGAATTTGATTTAACTTTCTTCACGAAAGTTGTAGAGTATTTAATTTCAAGCTTGTAGAAATTTTCGGGAATTTTTTCGGATAAGCGAGGTATTTCTTATGCTTATCGGAAGTTCACGCGAGATATTATGAAAAAAGAAATTATTTTAGTCGGTTAAAACTCGACCGTTTGATGCGATAAGATTGATTTTTGGTCATCGATCTGTTGAGGAGCTTAGGGGTATAAATACGTAATTTTTGAATTTTATTTTTCAGAAAATCAGAAAAGAAAAAAAAAGGACTAGAAATTCGCAATGGGTTCAACCCGTTTTACCCCTCGCCGACCCGAATTCCTTAACCCGTTTAGTTTGTCGTTTTCCGTCTATCTCTAACGAAGGAAAAGGTAGAAAAATGATGTCTGACGCTTCCTTGTTGTTGTGTTGTGAGATTTTTTGGAAAATTTGCAGGTTTAAGCATAAGCCGATTCGGATTTTACATTGTTGGATCGCCGCCGTCAGTGACGTATGTTTGGGGTCGAGGGTGGGGGAATTTTGAAGCTCTCCCCCTCATGAGTCGATCTGAGTGGTTAGAAAGGTTCGATGAAGCTCCACGACGGAGCATCGACGAGTCGATTTTTTCGGTCATATAAAGGCGAGTTGAGGCGCGCAGGTCTAGGGGATAGGTTGGGTTCGAGGAGATGAGCGTTTTGAGGGGTCAATCGCTGTCGTTTGTGGCGGTTGCTGGAAAGTGGAATTCTGGTATGTTTCGGCTAATTCTGGCCAAGCGACGTCGAATTGGACCTTGGTCTAGTTATGAAAGTGGAAAGGCTTGCCGTGAGCTTTCCAACGAGTGGTCAACTTCCCCCATCGAAGAACTTTCATCGAAGGTGCATGCAACCCATGCAGTTGGAATCAGTGTGTAGGAATCATCGACGAGACTCTCGGGGTTATTTTTAGGACCGATTTCCATAGTTTTAAGCATAATATGATATCGTATGATTCATATTTACAAGACATCGAGATTATGACCTTAGCAGCAAAGGAAATTTCGTTGGACCCCAGCAGTAGTCGCAGATTTGTGAGTGGACTTTTATTTTCACAGTTGATAGCAAGTTCATACTTTTACGCATTACGGTATATTTCCAGAGCATTTATTTAGAGGTTTACTTTGTGATGTTTTTATTTGGATGCATCGATGCTATAGCTATTCGGCTGATCACCGGATAGCCGGTCAAACCGGGTTATGACAAACACTCTACTCGACCTAGATTGTCTCAGGTTAGGACAAACACCCTAGACAATCCCTTCACCTTACTTTTCATACATATAGTGGTTCCAGGTTAGAACAAACACCCTGAACGACTACCTCCATTGTATTTCAGTTTATTATATTTGAACTTGCTTTATTTTACAAAAATTAGCGGAAATGCATGTTAGTACAGTTTTATCGATTTACGTAGCTTACGATATTTTTGTCCTCTCACTCTAACGTTTTATATTTTTAAATGTCTTTCCCTTGGCCTTTCGATTTTCGTTGCCCATGTTGCATTATAAATCATGAGTTTGCGTGGTGTCATTGAAGACTCTGAGTCCACCTGTCAGCTTTTCATTCAGTAGGTTCCAGTCCACTGTCAGACTTATTTATATGTATCATATGTTTATAGAAGTCGCTTTGAATTCCAGTTCTATTATATTATTTTTAGTTTCTCGAGTAGCAGTCGAGTTATTTTTCTTTGTATTCAGAACCTGCATATTGTAAATATGTTTTAAATTCCTGGTTCTTGTATATGTTATTTATTAAGAAATCCGGATGGACAATCGATGATCCCCGGTTTGTTTGTGGGAATTTGGTTTAGAAGTATTCTTTTCTTACAGGTTTTTGGGTTGTCCATTTTTCAAGGGGAATTATGTCAAAATTTTCGTAGAATTTCTCAGAATTAATTAATAGTTAAAATTTAATTATAGTGTATTAGCTAAACTATCTATTTTACTAGTTAAACTAGAGTTAAGACCTTCCAATATATCTTGACTCCTATGAATTTCTTGCAAAAAAAAATGTCCTTGTCAAAAATAAGAAAATGAAATAACGAGTTCCAGGTTTTTGGGTTATCCATTTTTCAAGGGGAATTATGTCAAAATTTTCGTAGAATTTCTCAGAATTAATTAATAGTTAAAATTTAATTATAGTGTATTAGCTAAACTATCTATTTTACTAGTTAAACTAGAGTTAAAACCTTCCAATATATCTTGACTCCTATGAATTTCTTGCAAAAAAAAATGTCCTTGTCAAAAATAAGAAAATGAAATAACGAGCCATCCATGCATGTGTTAAAGACTTAAAGGTAAAGAAAGTAATTAACCAAGGCCATGCTATACTTTTTTCTCTTTTTTTCAAAGAAAAGCACCCAGCCAAAACGTACAAGAATCTCCTTTAGTTTTCTCAAGACTATCCATCCAATCATCACTTGCATCGTAAATCATCAACAGATCGATATATATCTCCATCAGTTCCGATTGAAATCTCCGTACGTTGCTATCCGTCCTTTTAACCTTTTATATATGCTAAGCTTAAACTAGACTGTTCTGTTCAACCTATATAATGTGTGCTAAGAGCAAGTGCACCGGGGCGGATTTCGCCGGCAACTGCTCGAGCACGAGGGAGGGGCCCGCCGGCAAGTGCTCGGAGGTCGAAAATGAGGGGCGCACCGGGGCGAAGCTGCTCGAGCAGATCGGAGGGGAGGAGAGCTCGAGCTCGAGCTCGAGCAGAAAGAGAGCGAGCTGCTGCTCGCGCAGCTGGCGGACCCCACTTCACGTGGGTGACGTCAGCTGACGCAATTTTTTTTTTTTTTTTTAACTTAAGGTAAAAGGTGAAAAAAGAAACTTACCAACCAATCAGTACGTGCCACGTGGCACGGGAGAAACAAAAAAAAAAGTAACGGGCCAGTTGATCTGGTCCGTAGATTTCGAATTCAAAAGTTGATCGAACGGCTCAGATTCAACCAGAAAAATCAGAACGGATATAAACGGTAATACCCAAAATATTTACAAAAAAATTGCAAAAAAATCCCAAAAAATTGCAAAAAAATCCCAAAAAATTGCATATCACCCCCTACTATTTTCCTATAAATACTACACAATTTTTTTCACAACTCACTTCTCATTTGTGCACTACAAATTTCACATCTCCATCCATCTCTTCTCCATCTCTACTTTCATTTTTGTGAGCATTTTTTTGAAATGGCCCATTGGCTTCGTTCCGAAGATTTGCAAATGTGCATCTCTTTCGCACGTCATAGTATCGATGAAGTCAACGGCAACAAACAAAGGAAAGATAAATTGTGGGAGAAAATTCACGCCGATTACATGGAAAATTGGGTGCCATCGGAAGGAGAAACACCTCGAGAGGAGCCTAGGTCTCAAATTGCGCTTGCGTCGCACTACAATAAATTCAAGATACTATTGCAGAAATGGGGTCAATGTTTGCGAGACGCACGTAAGCGTAGAGCTAGCGGCACTTCTCACATGGATGAGGTAACTACTTATAATCTAATTTTTATTTAATTTCATTTTTATTTAATTTCTCTCATAATCTCATTTTTATTTAATTTCTCTCATAATCTCATTTTTATTTTACCTATTTAATTTCATTTTTATTTCATTTCATTTTTATTTCATTTGTACTATGTAATTAATTAATTTAGTAAATTTGAATTAACTTTTTGTATGTCAATTTAATTTAATTAATTTACTGTATTTTTTTAGATTAAACAAGCTCAAGCATACTACTATGCCGCTAAGAAACGACCGTTCACCCACTTTGAATGTTATGAAGTTCTTAAGGACCATCCAAGTTACTGCGATGTTGAACCGAGCACTCCGTCTCCGTTTGTTGGCTCATATGAAGATACTCCCTCCGTTACCGGATCATCTCCAATCGTAAATTTGGGTGATGAAGGAGACTTGAATGAAGCATCACCCGCCTACGTTGGCACCGGTTCGTCGAGTCCGGTAAGACCAATGGGATGCAAGGCGGCAAAGGAATCAAGGCGTCATAAGAAACAAGGTAAGACTCCTATTGATCAACGCACTGAGGTTTTGCAAACTATGGCAAGTGATCAAGCAGCGTGGCATTCCACGAGAAAGATACAAAATGAAAGTCAGCTCAATTATTACGCCAAGTATATAGAACTTCAAGAACGAAAAGAAGCAAGGGCGGAAACTGAGCTCCAAATAAAGAAACATGAGGAAGAAGCAAGGATCATGACCATGAACTTGGAGGCTATGACCCCGATCTCCAAAAGGTACTTTACCAAGAGGAAACTAGCTATCCTTAAGGAATCAGAAGATAAGGATGGCGAAGCTTCCGATGATACATTTGCGGATTGTTATCAACCACGCGTACTCTTTCCACAGTAATTATAGCGCCCTATTGTATTAAGAATAAATGTTGTTTATGTTTTCATTATCGTTCCATTATGTTTTCATTATGTTTTCATTATCTTTCCATTATGTATTTGAATTTTCGAGAAATAAAATTGCATGTGCTTTATGAAATAACTTGTCTGCGTAGAGGCAAAATCTAACATTTAAAATTCAAACACATCATATTTATTACACAATTTCAACTATCGAAACACACTTACTGAATTGAAAGCACATTTATGAAAATTAAGCACACATAGTAAAAATTTAAACACAATTAATTATAGTCTTTCTCCAGTCTCAAGCATCCAGTTGTGCTTCACCAGGTCCTTCTGAAGTTCGTTATGGATATAAGCAGATTGGAGATCGGCAACACGATCATGAAACCGTGACATATTATCCCCATCTCTACTCATTGGCTGAAAAGGAATTCGATTCCCATCCTCATCAACAGGCCCATCATAAACTTGGAAAGCTCGTACTGGGTTTTGCATATCTTCTTCTGCATTCTCTTCAAACTCTTCATCTACGAACTCACTCTCAACTATCATGTTATGCAATATGATGCAGGCTAACATGATAGTTTTGATCACCGATTTCTTGTGCAATGTACAACTATGACGGATAATTGCCCATCGGGATTGCAGGATGCCAAAGCATCTTTCCACATCTTTCCGGTATGACTCCTGTTTCTTTGCAAACAACTTATCTGGCGGTGTTTGGGGGTTAGAAATTGTTTTCACAAATGTAGAGTACCTTGGGTATATTCCGTCTGCAAGAAAATAAGCGTTGGAATACCGCTCTTCATTCACTTCATATACGGCGGTTGGGCTTCTTCCGGCAAGGAGTTCGTCAAACACATCTGATTGGTGGAGCACATTAATGTCGTTTTGAGCGCCTGGAACCCCGAAGAAACTGTGCCATATCCATGTATCATACGAGGCCACTGCCTCTAAGATAATGGTGGGACGACCCTTTCGCCCTGAGTACGCCCCTTGATGAGCTGTTGGACAATTCTTCCATTCCCAGTGCATGCAGTCGATGCTTCCAATCATACCTGGAAAACCTCGTTGTTGGCCCTTAGCTAGAAGCCGTATGAGGTCACGTTCTGTTGGAGGGCGGAGGTAACGTTGACCGTAAAGGAGAACCACTTGTCGGCAAAACTCCTTCGTACATTCTAGTGTAGTGGATTCACCCATCCTTGTGATTTCAGCACACTGATCTGCGGCTGCGCCGTAAGCCAGCATTCGCAGCGCAGCGGTCATCTTTTGTTGGGGGAGGAGGCCTAGCAATCCAGTGGCATCCGGTCTCTGATGCCAATATTCGTCGAAATTGCAGAGACCCGTCATGAGAGTGTTGAATAAGTCTCTGCTCATTCGGTACCTTCGCCGAAATTCTTGCACGTTGAAGATCGGGCGTTCGATGAAGTAATCTTGCAGGAGATTATCTCCCCTGGACGCCCTCAATCTTTGTCGATTTGCTTTACGACCCCGACGTGATCCACCACCATGCGGTTCATCATCAAGTTGTGCCACCTCCACGGCCACGAGATCCACGAAAGATTGCTCTATCTCGTCATCCTCCTCGTTTTGTAGTTGCCTCATTCGAAAAAAGTTGTCGAAGCTAAAAGGATTCATCGAAATTTGATGATTCAAGGATTGGAAATTGTGGTGATTGGTGTGATAGGAATGAGAGAGATGATAATTTTATACCAAAAGCTCACCGACACCGACAATCGGCTTCAATTATTTCGTTATCCGGAGATGACACGTGTCGCAATCTCATTCGTCGGAAATCTCACCGACAATCGGCCTCAATTATTTCGTCGATATTGTTATCCGGAGATGACACGTGTCGCAATCTCATTCGTCGGAAATCTCACCGACAATCGGCCCCAATTATTTCGCACATATCGTTATCCGGAGATGACACGTGTCGCAATCTCAGTGGTCTGAAATCTCACCGGCAATCCGGTTCAATTATTTTGTCGAAATCGTAATTACGTGATAACACGTGTCACGCCCTCATTCGCTCAGCGAATAGTAACTGCTAGAGCAGTTGGTGAACTGGTGCGTGCAGTTTTGGAACTGCTTGAGCAGTTCTGGGATTGGCAACTGCCAGAGCAGTTTCCGGCAACTGCTTGAGCAGTTGATGGAAAATGGGTGCGGATGCTCTAAGATGATACTACCGGCAGTACGTCGTGTTATTTTCATGCATGCAATCGATCACCGAGAGACTTTGAGATACTTGAAGTAGAATATGTGTCCATATGACCTTGAACAAGATTACACTATAATCGAAAACTTTGCGATAATCGTAATTATTTGTTAATTGATCGCGTCGTTAATAACTTTTTTATTGGGTGAGAATTTGACGTGACATTCTTCACGGTATTTGTAGAGTATTTTATTTCAAGTTCGTGAAAATTTTCGGCAAATTTTTCTGTTATGCGAGCTATTTATTATGTTTTTCGGTAAGTATCGCGATGTTTATTGGAAGTTATCGTATTGGAATATCGAAAAGAAACTCATTTTTTGTCGGTTAATTTTTGACTGTACGATTGTGATAAAGTCGAATAATAGCAGATGATCGTTCGAAGAGTTTCCCCCTATAAATAGCGAGTTTCTGAAAATAGTTGAACTACCTGATTTAGAAAGTCAGAAACTGTACCGTTGACCCGACCCGCATTCGACCCGAATCATGACTCGCCGAAAAATTGGCCGTCCGACCACCATTTTCAATGATTAAGGTATGAAAATTCATCCTCTCAATGTTGTGATTATGTTTATGGGAAGAGTTTGAGGATTTGAGGAGGTTTGAAGGTGGTTTGGAACCAGGTTGTTTAACCCGAGGGGTGTCACCAACGACGACGACGCTTTGACGAATATTGGTGATGGTGGAAGGGGGTTTTTGTCGTATGGACCATGGGGAGTCAATTAGGACATGTTTCGAGGGTTACGGTGGAGCGTAGTCAGCGTTTCGACATCGGAAAGAAATTTGTCGGAGATGTTTTCCGTTGGCTTTCGGCCTCAATTCTGGCCAAACACGCCAAAATTGGAAGAAGTCATAGTTATGAAAATGAATGTGTTTGAGGAGATCTAGAGTTTGGTGGGTCGAACGCTCTAATCGGAGCAAGTTCGACCGGGGGGCATGTAGCTCACGCGCGGCCGCCCACGGCGGAGTTCCGGCAAGGGTATTTTTCGATTTTGTCGATGGGATTTTTGGGATCGTTTTTAAGCTGATTTTGTATTGTTTTGCTTATATTGATGTCGTATACACTATATTTTCAGGACATTGTGACTGTGACCCCAGTGAGGGTGATACATCCGGATCAAACCAGTAACCACAGGCAGTGAGTGGACGTTTATTTATTTTCATAGTTGCTACGAGTTCATATTTACGCAGATTTAAAGTCTCCTGTATTTTATTACAGTCGAGTTTGAAGGTATGTTTGTGATGATTTTATTTTGAGCATCGATACTTTGACTAGTCGGGTCAGACGAGATTATGACAAACGCCCTGTCGACCAAGATTGTCTCGGAATAGGACAAACCCCCTAGACGATCCCATCACTTTTTATTTACAGTATTGGAGACGCTCTGGGTTTGGACAAACATCTTGAGTGCCCACCTCCATATTTTATTTCAGTTTATTATATTTGAACTCGTCTTATTTTTACAGAAATTAGCAAAAAAATATGTTATTACAAATTTATTGTTTGATGTAGTTTACGTTATTTTTGTCCACTCACTTTAACGTTTTATATTTTAAATGTCTTTTCCTAGGCTTTTCGGTTTCCATCGCCTAGGCTGCAGTATAAATCCTGAGTTTACGTGGTGTCGTCGAAGGCTTTGAGTTCACCAATCAACTCCTCATTCAATATGTTCATGTCTACTGTCAGATCTGTTTATATATATATATCTTATGTTCATAGAAGTTTCTTTGAATTTCAGTTGTTTATGTTAATTTCAGTTACTCGAATAGTAGTCTAGCATGTTCTTTTTGTATTCAGAATCAGCATGTTTTAATTATGTTTTTAATTTTTGAGTTGAATTCTTGGTTCTTGTCTATGTTATTTGTTGAGAAATCCGGATGGACAATCGGTAGTCCACGGTTTATTTGTGAAAATTTAGTTTAGAAGTGTTCTCTTCTTGTAGATTTTTGAGTTGTTCAATTTTTAAAAAGAATTATGTCAAAATTTTCGTACAAATTTTCAAAATTTAATTAATCATTAAAATTTAATTTTAATTTACTAGTTAAACTATCTAATTTACTAAGCATTTGGGATCCTTCCACGATCGATCGAGTAGCCAGGACAAATTAAAAGAGAGATCGATGGAAAGAGCTACAAGACGCGTTGTAGGCACGTATGCTAATAATGCACATGCAACTACGACATGGAGATGCATGCCATTATATATAAACAAGCAACCCATCTTTTACGTGCCGTTTAGTCGCTAGCTGGTTCCCCTTTCATCTTAATACCTAGTGTTTCAGAAAGTGTAAAAACGCAGAGTGCAATGGTTATTTGTATTAGGGGTGAAATTTGAGCGGTTTGATTCGGTTTTTGATAAATATCAAGATTAAATTGTAATATTTTTTATTTTTAGTTTGTTTGGTTTGGTTTGATTTTTGTTTTGTTTTTGTTTTTTTATATAATGCATAAAAATTAATTTTTTTTAAAACTAAATAAAAAATTTCTTATAAAACACTACTTTTTGAGTCGTCTAACATTTTAATTTGTCTTTATGAAAAAAATTAATTATGATTGTGCATAAAGAAATTATAATTTTAAGAGTTTAAAATTTTTATTTTACATATATTTATATAATATATTTCAAAATACTCAAAATGATGTCGTTTTTTGAGTACTTCAGTTTTTCAGTTCAATTTTTATAAATCAAAATTCAAAACTGAATCAAATGTTTCAATTGTTTTTGTTTTAGTTTTTCTCCACTGTATCTCAATTTTTACTCGAATTATTTTTTTTTAATTTTCGATTATAATGTCCCACTCTAATTTGGAGAGAAGGGTTGGTGTTGTCTCCAGAGTCGATGGATGTAATGGAGTACAGAAACTAATATTCACGTCATCATATAAAATTGTTCGAGTCATTCTAAAATTTGGAATAAAGGAAAAACGTTGGTAAAACTCAATTAAAATAGATCATCTAACTTGGGCAAGATCGCAGAACGTGGCAGTGAACGGGTGGCTCCGAAGCAACCTAAGCAAGAGCCCGACCTGTAAACAAAGCCCCTCATATTCTTCATAAATTACGTGAATAGCATTGGACCATAGCTCGTGTTTCTGGCCTTGACCATGCATGCCATTCCTTTTTTTGTAGGTGAAACGGTAAATGTCATTTCCATAAATACGGACGAAGAACGTCCATTATTCCATGGTTTTTGTATCGATCCTCTCATTGACTCTCAACCCCTCAACGGTTAACGACTCGTATATGATTGCAGGTAGCAACTAACTCTAACCGGCGGCAGGCAGCTAGATGCCTAGATCATTTTTCCTTTCGAAAATAAGGAAATAACTTACAAGAAATATCACATGCGTACGTCACTACTTTCTCTTTTATTCCATCGTAAAGTAAATGACATGGCTAATACATTTGTGTGTATTGCTAGTACGCATTATATAGACGAGATATGATTTAATGAGAGTTCTATTATTAATATTATTATTGAGAATCTCCTCATTTAAGAGTATAATGTTTCTCAATAGAATTTTGGCACAATGTCTTTACTACTTATATCAATAATAATTATGAGAATGGGGCTCAACCAATAACTTAAGTTGGTCCTATCCTCTTTTTCCAAAAAAAAACTTAAAAACACTACATCAATATATAATACATAAATTTTAATTCCAATAACTAGGTCAAATTCCGTTATTTATAGCAAAGTTTTGCTAAGCTATCAACTCCCTCGTTTAGCTTCCATCATCCTTTAATAGAAAATTATTCTAAAAATATTTATCATCCAATAAAAGAGAGATATAGCTTGTGAATCGTGTCATTTTATTCACTTCACGATGAGATACCAATAAAGAAAAGTAATGAAATTAACTTTGACTTTATGATAAGATAATTATGATCGGTAAAGAAAAGGCAATCATGATATCTTAGCATTTATGAGCCAAATAACATCAATTTGTGCAGCATATGCAAACATAATCGGTTACATATGCAAACCATATACCTACTTATTGGACTTTTTAGTAGCATTATAAGTTTATACACATACACAAAAACTAAAAATATCGTATGAGTATGAGCAAGTTGCACATATATAATGTATACATCGAATTGGAGAATAATATACATACTACACCGTTAGTCTACGTCTACAAATATTTTTCTTTATACAATTATTAATGTGCCTATATATCTTAAGATTCTCGTGTGAACCATGTTTACGGTAAACACGGCGGACAACCATACAAACAAGAGGGGGGAGGGTGTTTTGTCCAGCTAGGCCTCACGAGAATTTACAAAGCAAAAAAATTGGTTCACCGTAAATCGGTGTACACCAGCCGTACCACTATATATCCATGGTGGATTAAAAATATTGGTGATGCACACATGATAAAAAGCCTAGCTAACTAACACGCTAAAAGAATCAAAGAAGAGGAATAAATTCTATTACGCTAACTACAGGAGATATGTATCAAACAAACGAATAATTGAGAGCAACAAGCATAGGAAAAATTGCTTGTTTGATCACTTATGTTTTACAGTTGAGACGGATTAGTCACTCATATTTTACTTTGTCATTTAGATTGATCATTTTGTCTATTTTAAACATTAAAAAATATATTTATTTCTTTATACAGTATATATAAGTATGTTTATCAGCTTACCAATGACAAAAATATAGATTTAAGCATATATGATTTTTAACATTTAAAATGAATAAAATGACAATTTTGAATGACAAAGTAAAACATAGATGACCAAAGCGATATTTGTCAAACATCAGTGATCATATCATCTTATCTGTCAAACATGAGTGACTAAACCAATAATTTTCGCACAAAACTAACTAATTAATGTCTTGGTTTGACTCCAATACAAAGTCTACAAAGTACACTAGTCCATCGGGTACACTCTCATGCACTCGTTGTCACAATTCACAACCAATAATAATACACATTGATATATACTTACTTAAATAGCCAGGAGCTCAGTAAATGAAAATGAATAATATACTTGGCTATTGATTTGTTCTACGTAGATGCACACTTGTATTACGTTGACTACACGTTATGATGTCATCCGTGGAACGAGGTCAGTTTGGTCTTTAGCCACCAAGTATTCTACGGATTTCTCTACGGTCGTCCAAGTATTCTACGCACAGGGGTCATTTCCGTTATTAAAGCTTGAACGGAGGGCGGGAATTGGGGGTTGGTTTTCAAGTTGGAGTTTATAACTAGAAATTTACACACGATTAGCTCAGAAAAACACAAACTTGTTCTAGATTTTGTATCAAAAAGAAAAACTTGTTCTAGATTCTGAGAGAGAGAGAGAGAGAGAGGAGAGCTGTTTGGTTGTTGGCGTTGGCTTTGGCTTTGGCTTTGTGACTTCTGAAGAGGAGAAAGTTACCAATCTGTGTTTAAAGTAAACACCGCCCAGAATCTGAGCTGAGCCGACCGGAGCTGATCGAGCACATACACAAAGATTAAGACTTGTCGTCTTAATCTGATTAAAAGGTATGTACGTCAAAGCGTAGTTAAAGCTTTCATGTTTTGTTTGGTAGTTGGGTTCGGATGGATTAAGGCTTTCACTTGTGTTTGTTGTATGGCTTTGGTTGGATTTTCAAGTTGTGAATTCAAGTTTGATATGATCTGGGTTTGATTTAGTTTCTGTTGGAATTAATGAAAGATGGTTAATTGTTTCTCTTTTCTTTTGGGTTTTTGAATTCTAATTTGGCGTCTGGAAATTAAATATCTTTGACTGTATCTTGTCGTATTAGGGTGCCATGGTGATTTGTCTCGACTTTGAGTAACACTTCCGTTCATCAATTCATCTCATCTCATCTCACATGTTTTTGAAACTAAAAGATTTAGCTACTCTTTTGCAGTATCAACATGTCTCATGTGATCTGAGTTTCCTTGGTGAACTTGTTTTTTTTGTTTCCTTTTTTGTTTTGTCAAATAAAAACAAGAAAACGCGTCTGCACATCTCCGCCTGAAACACGTTGCGATTTTTGATGGAGTGGGTGGGGTGGTGTGGTGAGTTTCATTTAAAGGAGAACCGAGTAAAGATTCATGCTTTATCTTCAAAGCTCAAGTTTTGTGGTCTAGGAGATTGGTTTTGCTTGTTGACTTTAGTTGTAAGTAGAAAGTGGATTTTAGATCTCGAATAGGTTTTTTTTCTGATTCATGAGCAACACTTGAAGTAGTTTCTCTATGAAATTTGTGTTTTCAACTTTTGATATATGTTGTGTTGTGTTCTACCCGAAGTACCAAAACTCCTCATTTTTAGAGCTTTAGATCATATTATTTCTCCAAAAGTGGAGACCACAGAAATTATTCATCGCTCAAAAACTGGGGAGTTTTTTGTACGCCGGAGCACTATAGAATTTTTGTATAGGTTTTTAAAACTTGTTACTTTCTCAATATCTATGCTTCACTACCTGTTTTAGGATTGTTTTTGTAACTGTATGAGTTTCATATTGGGTAGTTACTACACCCATATGTTAATGACACTCATTGATTTCAATATATTCCTATGCTTAGATATTGACCTTATTGTTTTCCCTCTGCAGATTAAGCTGGTTTCTCATTGATTTCCAAAGAAGAATTATCCAGCGATCCATCATGTTTGTGACAGACATATTGCATAGCCGCTTATTGGAACCAGTGTACTTAACTGCTTACTGAGATTCGACTCAAGTTTTTGAAGACTTGTCATATTTAGTGTAAGCTTACAGAACATACAATCGAGTGGAGTCTGCTCATACAATGCAAACATCTCAACAACACCGCGGTACAGCTATCCACATGATGCATCACCAGCCTGTCCAGGAGATTGATCCATATTGTTTACCCCATTTCCAAATCTTAGAGAACAGTGTATGCCCTGACACGGGCATTCAAGGCAAAAATGTTTCGTTTCAAACGCAGTACAAGGAAGAGTTCTTTACGCTGGAATCGTCCCCTGCTACTGATGGCTTGATGGCCTGTGATTCTCCTTCTGCCGTTAGTGACTTGTCTACCAGGAGCCCTTATTCGCCACTAGGGTCTCACTCGCACTCGTCTGACCACCACCATCATTTTTCTGAGACCAATTCCGGATCACCGGTGAGTGGATGCTCCGGAGTTGATGATGGCCATGAATTGAAGTACAAGCTTAAGCAACTGGAAGTATCACTTTTGGGGCTGGATTCAAACATTGTTGACAGCAGCTATTGCTGTTACAAGGGTGACACGGCCAGGTGGACTGAGAGCCAAATTACCGAGATGTTACCCAAGTTGAACCTGAAAAATGTTCTCATCTGCTGTGCACATGCAATATCCGAGGAGGATATGTACACTGCGACTAATTGCATGGAAGTTTTGGGGCATATGGTATCAGTCTCTGGGGACCCTTTTCAAAGATTGGGTGCTTACATGTTGGAAGGTCTTAGAGCAAGGTTGGAAAGATCTGGTAGTATGATCTACAAGACCCTCAAATGCGAAGTACCATCAAGCGAGGAACTTATGACATACATGTCTATTTTCTTCGATATATGCCCATACTGGAAGTTTGCGTACTTGTCTTCAAATATTATCATGAAGGAAGCCTTGAGAAATGAGCCGAGAGTACACATCATTGATTTTCAGATTGCACAGGGTAGTCAGTATGTTACCCTCATCCAGGAACTAGCGCGCCAGCCCGGTGGACCACCTTCTATTCGTATAACAGGTGTTGATGACTCGCAATCAAATCATGCTCGCGGTGGAGGACTTCATATTGTAGGGAAGAGGCTTTCTGAGGAGGCCGCGAAATACAATGTGCCGTTTGAGTTTAATGCTGCTGGTATGTCTGGGTGTGAGGTTATGCTAGAAGATCTCAGGATTCAACGTGGAGAGGCCATAGCTGTTACATTCCCTTTTGTGTTGCACCACATGCCAGACGAGAGTGTGAGCGTCGAAAATCACAGAGACCGTTTGTTAAGGTTGGTGAGGAGTTTGTCACCGAAAGTCATGACACTTGTTGAACAGGAATCAAACACCAATACTTCATCTTTCTACTCGAGGTTTGTCGAGACTGTAGATTACTACACAGCAATGTTCGAGTCCATTGATGCCGGCGCTGCAAGAGACAACAAACAACGTATCAGCGCAGAGATGCACTGTGTTGCTAGAGACATTGTCAACATGGTGGCTTGCGAGGAGGCTGAGAGGGTAGAAAGGCATGAGCTTTTCGGCAAATGGCAGTTAAGGCTGAAGATGGACGGTTTTGCTCAATGCTCGTTTGGTCCCTCGGCCCTCGGAGCTGTCAGCAATCTGTTGAAGGGATTCAATGAGAATTACCGCGTCGAAGAGATCAATGGCGCTCTCTACCTTGGCTGGAAGAACAGAGCTTTGGTAACCTCCTCGGCCTGGATTTGTGCTTAATTGATGGTGAGTGGTGACTGTAGAAATCTATGTAACATTTGTTGTTTCCTCACTTCTGATGTCTCTGAGAGAGCATGCGAGACAGTGATTTGTGTAGCTTTGGTAGGATTTCAAGTGTTTTTAGCTTTTGTATAAGAAGAGTTCCTACAGACCTGTATCTCTTAATTTTGATGTAAATTGTATGCTTGAAAAAGAGGAAAGCTCTCAGTTATACCGCATATATTGTTGTAGTGCTTTTAGCTAATGGGGAGCTTCTGACTCGGGGGTTTAGGGGAGTGTTTAGTGCGACTCGCTGAAGTGAACAAACCATGACAACAAGACCTTATCGAGCAAAGACTTATTCATAGGCATGGAGTCAAGAATTAAATTTTGGATGTGTTAAATTTATTTTGTTAATTTTTCTTCTAAAAAATCGATAAAGTTTACTTTATTTTGATGAATCATTTGACCTAAAGAGTTGAGACATAGAGAAAAACGGTAAAGAGTGTAGAGCGAGCTTTGGGCAGAGATGCACGAGAAGAACTACTGAGGTCGGGAAGGGAGGAACAGCCGAACTGAGATGAAAACGAACAAGAAAAATTGAAATTATCGTTTTGGGTTTATATATATATATAATTTTGATAAAAAAACTTGGGGTGGTGCAACACACTCTAACCCCCCTTAGATCCGTGACTGTTCACTCACCCTTCCATCACTTTCAATGCCCCTCTTAGTTACAAGGCTCCGCTGCTGCTTCTTTTAGCTAATGCTATAATTTGATAAGAGTGTTAAAAAAAATGAAAATGAATGATTGGACACGGTAAACGTGATGGGGTAACTTTCCGGAAAATAGGGTTACTGATCCCGTAAAATAATGAAAAAAAAATTTCTCAAAAATAAAAAGTTACTCGGACTGCAAAAACGCAATGGTTGCTGCTTTCTGAATTTTCTGGTCATGAAATTCCAGGTATGTTCTTTTTTTCTATTCTTCACAATCTTCACATGCCTTTCATTACATAAAACGCAAATTTGGATTCTTCTGTTAATTTCTTTTATGTTCATACGATTCTGTTTTGATTATTATTAGTATTACGAAATTTTGAAGGACATTATTAATCAATAAAAAATGTAGGAGTCGATAGATAGATCAGAGTTGAGGAAAATGCAGAGAGAACGAGAACGAGAACGACGTCGTATAAGGGACCGCCAGAGGAGGCAGTCCATGACGGTGGAGCAGAGAGAACGACATCTCGCTAGGCGTCGTAGGAACTACCAGCTCAGAAGACTCAGAGCTGAAAATGCCAAGGTGGATAATAATAATAATAATAATAATAATAATAATAATCAAATAAGCAATGAGCTTCCACATGAAGATGAAGAAGAAGAAGCAGCAGCAGTGAGTGATGCACAGCCTGAAACTTTGGAGTGTGAGTGTTTCTGTTACTCAGCTCTTTTTTTTATATAAATTTTTTGGTACTGCCTCATTTTTCACTTTTATTAATTTACCGTGAGATTTTTGTTTTTACTAGGTTTGGATGACAAAGCATGTTCGAATTTGAGCAACAAAAGGTTGCGGCTGAGTCATGTAAGGCGGCTTGCGCGATCGGGGAGTAAAATGGTTGGAGAGGAGATGACACAGTGTGGTGATGCTAGTAGTACTCCTTGTAAGTTTTGACTATGTTGAGTTTGTGGTGTTATGAGTGGTGAACAATGTACATTGGTTTGGGGTAAAAAAAAGTGAAATGTGATATCTTTGTTACAATATAGGTATCAGAATTGGGGAATTTGAGTCTGGTAGATTGCCGAATGGACTACGTTTGAATCGTGTTAAGCGTCTTGCACGGGCAATCAATACTTCTTCCAGTGAGCAGGCTTCTGTTAATGGATACCAAGTAACAGATAATAACAAAGGTAAGTTGTTTGTTTCTTTGCCAGGACTTATATCATTATGCTCAATACCATATTTCGATTCAGTAAAAGTATGTTGGGCTAAAGAATATTTTTTGTGTAGCCCCTGAATCTGATTCAGTAGAGCAAAATCGATCCCTAAAAAATTGTCAAGTGATTAGTAATGAAAACTCTGATTCGGACAAACTATCACTGTCGGAGGTGAAGTTGAAAGACCTGACATGGACGGTAACTATGAGTCTAGCTATGAGCTACTGTTTATCTGCGCATTATTATCAGCTGATATACTATCCAACTAGTGTAACTCACTGAGATTTGGTGTTCACATTTCAGGACAATCATCAGTCATGGGCTAATGTTGAGTCTTCAGAGTTGACCCGCCTTTAGTCATACAGCAAATGAATATTATGTAGCTCTTCTTTGCAGATTTTCAATCACAAACTTGTAAGCAATAAACCATTGATCCTCGTTTTCCTTTCATTATCTGTCTGATATCATGTTAGTGTTGTATTAAGCACCACTAAAAACATGCATTGGTGTTATCGCTAATTCGCTTAATGTCTCTCTGCAAGAAAGAAAATAAGAAAGAAATAAAAGGATTCACTGTCATTCTGAGTGTTAACAAAAGCTACATTAGGTATTTCCTACTAGAAAATATGAGGTTTCTAAGCAGGGTGACGTTTACATACAGGTCTCGGTCAACATTTGATACTAGAGACCACAGAAGTATGCTGGCTAACAGCAGCACATTGCACATACGTAGTAGACTGTAGACACAGTAGAGCCAACTTCTATGTTGGCTAAAAGGGGGTCTTCTCTGCAAGTCAAGATTGATAATTTTTTGATATGGATGTTGGTCAATTTGTAAGAAACTCGATTCATGTTGTCACCCTAAGAACAACTTGACTTGATCTGAACACAGCCATGAGGTGTTAATGTACCTATCCCAGTGTGATCTGTTCTGATCTCACCTCATGAAAACTATATACATCATCTTATACGTTATCTGTTGTTTTTCTTTGTACACATCTGATAAGTGAGGCTTCACTACTTATAATGTTTCTTACACTTGTGTTCATTTAATCTATCGTTTGTTCACCTTCTCTATATTTCTCAATGCAAGACTGAGAAAGCAAACAGAATTAGGAGAGCTTCTTAGCAGGATTTGGACACTAACTGGAGTTACACCAGTGATCATGTAAACTGATTTGGACATGGAGAAGTGAAACTATATACAAGGGACTTGAAACAGAAGTATACATGTAAACTGATTCCGAAGGAATTCATTAACAGGATTTACTTCTGTGCAAAATTTTGGAGGCTTTTGTTCTTGCTCGTTGACTCTTCATTTTTGGTACATTATATACATGAGTAACATGACCCATTTTTGTATCAGTTACTTGTTTACCAAGTTACCATCTGCCATAGTCGTTCTCTTGAATAGTAATTTAGGACTCCGACTAGTGTATAGACTATGTTGTTTCGTTATACATATTGGTTTCCATCTTCGTTAAGAAGAATGACTCAGCTTGACACTGCTAATTTTGAAACTATTTTCAAAATTGGATACAAGATAGAGTAGGATTGGGTCTCTAAAAACCTGGATTATTATCATTTGCTTTCATATATAAATTTGATTGCCTAATGGGACCTCATTTGCGCCATTGTTATTCTCCATCTCTTTGTAGATGTGCAATACAAATCCTAGTCGATTTATTATTTCGATCTGATTTCAGAACAACAACAATATCACTCCTATAAAACAGAGCACCACCGAAGTAGATACCGAAACTGAAATTCTTTGTGCTCGATCAAAGCCTTATTCTCTGTTTCTGTTACAATTCACCTGTTTGTTTTTGTTAAAATGTCAATGAAAGATTCCACGTTCGAAGAAGAAGATCTTTGTCTTTCGTTAAGTAAGGTTCAGGTCAACATGGACAACTCTAAACAGACTGATACTTCTACTTCTTTTTCAGGTTCATCTTCTTCTAATGTCTCTACAGCCAAGTCAAGTATAAATTCAGAGACAAGTTCTTATCCCTAGAACGAAACCAAGTTTGATAATTCACACTCGGTTCCATCTCCATTAAATTCACAAGATTTATGGAGAAGTCCAAGTGCCAGCACTCCAGGTAAAAGATTTCTTCATATTATGTTACTGTTTGAGTTTGTAGTATAATTTTATTAATTTATAGCATGGTTGATTTGTAGGACAAGTACTAAATGCATATGCTGGTTATCAATCTTATGATGTGACCGATTGGAGTGAAATCTACTCGAATAATAGTATGCACCTAAACTCGGAACTACTCAATGAAACTGAGGATCAATCATACTCAATGATGGGAAGTAGGCATGTAGCTCAAATGGCTATGACTCAATCTGGTTTGCAGTACTTGCTACATAACATGTCTACTTCAAAGGACCCTTTTTTTACCAGCTTGGTGTTTGAAGGAGTTTTCGATTTCTTATTCGACGTGATGAAGGATTTACACGGACACCAACTTTTCGGGAAGCTAATTCAGTCTTGTAGTGATCATAATTTACGACTCATTGTAACCAAGGTGACTTTGAATGTCAAACTCATGATCAACTTATCAGCCACCAAATATGGGTATCTAATCTACCCCTTTATATATCCTTCGGTTTTTGCTTATAGTAGTTCCTTGTGCTAGCTGGACTGATGAATCTTTGACTTGTTTTGCGCAGCTCCAAATCGATGCAGAGGCTCATCAAGGTGCTTGAGAAATCATCCTTGTTTGACATTGTGATAACAGCCCTATCCAGTCGATTCAAAGAGCTGATGACCGATCGAACAGGATCGTATGTGATATTGAAGTGCTTAACTGTCCTTGATAGCGAGAAAAATAAGGTAACAAGTTTCTCTCTTATGATCCATACACATACATAGCATTAGAAAACAGAAGTGTGTAAATGATGTGGTTGTATTGCAGAAACTATATGAAACTGCTGTAAAGCTTTGCATCACAATGGCTCAGGATGTGTGAGGATGTATATACTTGAACGAGTTCATCACCAACAGTAAATCTCCATACAGAGAGATACTAATGGGCGAGGGGTCTCAAGCAAAGCAAAATTCCTGTCTCAGGATCCTTCAGGGTACGTAAAGTTGCTTGATCTTTCTCTACTACTACTTCGTTGATCATAGTCACATGTTAAAGTTAGCTAATTGATCGGTGTTTAAACACCCTCAAAGTTACCCTATAATGAAATCAATATGCTTGTCAATGCAGTACAATAGTATAGGGGTCAATCCACAGGAAAAAATGAGACTCAATATTCTAAACTACAAACAGACGCGAAAGTCAGAAACCTGACAGCCTCGACCACTGAACACTAACGTAATTAATTAAAATATCTAGACTCAACCTAAAATCACGAAATTAATACAGGACACTATAGACACAGTGGTGGACTACCACTAAAATTTTCAATGTAATCGGAGTTGGTTTGGTTGTTGAAATAAATTCTACAAACTATATTATGAAACTGAAACAGTAGCGAAATTTAGAGTAAAACGAGAATTCAATAATAAAATGGGTTAAGGGAAGTACTATCCACCACCGTCACTCCATCTAGACGACAAATGCTTAACTAAACAATGCAAATGTTATGAATGAAAGACTCTCAGGAAGGTCCCGAGCTGTGAACACAACCTATTACCCAATCCTTATGTTTACAATGTTGAAGGTTTGCTTATCAATATTGTCTATCCCTCAAGGAACTCGAAGTCACGGACTCGAATTTACCAAGAGCAAAGCATTATGATCTAGAAAAGGTTTGAGAATCTACAAGGATTCATAAGTACACTACGGTCGTGCCTTACTAGACCTAGGGTTTCTTATACCAATCATGTATGGGTTCTACGATTGAAACTTGAAGAAGGTAATAATCACCAACAGCCATCAATTTTCTTAGAATTAGATTCCTAAACATGCATACTAAGCGTTCACTCAAAGCATACATAATCAAGAATTATCACCGTATAAATAACAAAGAAACCTCATTAAAAAAAACAAAAGCAAAACTCAATTAACGTGCATAAGTAATCTAAATATCATGAACGGGGCTTCAAAACAGTCCCTTAACAATGGAGTTTAGCTCCTCATAGAATCAAAAATTAAACTAAAATAATCCATGAAAGAAATTGATACAAACGAAATGATGAAAGATGGAAGAACTTGGCTTCCCCTCTTCCTTTTCCTCCTTGCGTCTTCTCTTACTTCTCTCTCAATAACTCTCACGTCCCCTCCCTTTTGGTCTGCTCCCTTAGCTATATATATGTTATCTAGGAAAATTGATAGCTAGCTGTAGCTCACCTGCAAAACTTCTTCAGCAAACTCATTTCCAAGTTAAACACCACTTCTTCCCAAAATCCAAGTCAAACACCACCTCTTAATTAATCTCCTCTCTTTTCTGCTAAAACTCTCTCTCTTTCTTCTGTTTCCAGCCGTCTGCCTCTCACCCCTTCATATTCTCATGCTAGGTTAGTCTCCCTCTCACGTCTCTCCACCTCCTCTCTTTCACGTGATTTTCCTTTCTATCCACAATATGGACTTCTTCTTTCTCTAGCCAATCAAACCCAATCCTTATTGCACTAGGAAAACTCAATTAATTTCTTTTTTCTTTATTTTCTCCAAAAACCTACAAAACAAATAAAAATTAATAAATAAACCGAAAATATAACAATAAGACTAAATATCGGGTTGAATTAAGCATAGTTACGTTGCACATTTATGCAACTATCAAAATACCCCACACTTAGCTTTTGCTAGTCCTCAAGCAAAACACTAAACTATGACTCAAAAACAAAGACGTAATCTACGAACACTACTCTAAAGCCCTTAACAAATTTGTCTCAGCAATCTTCCAAAAACTGTAACACCAAGTCTCATATGTACAAACAAGTTACCAGAGATGACTCTAACATATAACACACATGCAACATGTAGGGCAAAGACATAATCATGGTGAAAAAACTGTAGCATGGATAAACAACTCGAGATTCAACCTCACATTGACATGCTCTCAAAGTGTATCACTCATATATGTTTAAGGTTAACGCTCAATTCAACTACTTGCCAAATGGACCAAACCATATGCTTACTCTTGTAACTAATCTCCACAGATCAAAGGCTGTCATTTTGAGGATCAAAAGGACTTCGTAGGTTATAATGGGTCTAGGCTCATTAGGTGTAAGAAAACAAGGATATGGAATTCGAAAACAAATTCTAGAACCTAGTAGAGCACCGAATAAGAGACTTTTCTCGGATCTTGCAACCATGAAACTTTTGATTATTGTGGCCAGATTTCATCTTGTTGGGCCTGCGCATCATTCTTTTCATCATAGTTAACTCGGGTATCAAGCTAAATATCACAATTTTTTTTCTTCTTTCTTTTTCTTTGTGCTCTTTTTTTTTCAACGCTAGCTTGATACCCCACACTTATTTCTTTGCATCACCTTTCGACATTGTCGCCGTCTTCACATATCTGTCTCATGTATAGCTCTACCAAGTCCTAGAACAAAGGTAAAGATATAACTAATCTAAAGTTTAAGGTCAGAGATTTGTGGGTGATGACAAAAAGTTTAAACATGTAGGCTCAAAGTGGTTAACTAAGAGGTGCACATCTTGTGTACACAAAGTCGGGACACAGGCTTATATGGCAATGGTGGTATCCCTTAAATGTCTTTTATCACTTCCTTAATCAGAACATGTATTGACTATAAGTTTCGAAAAGTACAAGAGCAAATTCTAGTAAACTCTAGAGTCCATTAACTTAATCTGTGGCAAGCAATTGACAATCAATCAAAGAAAACATGTATTTCTCATAAAGGCTCAAAAGCTCACCGGTTAAATGAATCTCAACAAAGTTTAAGCATGCCAAAAATCTGTACCATGTTAACTTGTTTCTATATCTACTACATGTCCACATATGTAACATATATCAAAATCATCCAAAGAAACTTGAATAACATAATAAACTCTTAATTACAATAATGGAAAATATAGAATCATCATTGACTTTGTTACGGGCATCCTAAGACTTTTTTTTTTCTTGACACTTTTTTACTTTTGTATTTTGTTTTATCAATAAGGACTCAAAAACACACAAGAAAACTCAAAAATACCAAACTTGGTGAGGAAACCCTTCCACGACGAACTAGTCGTCGGAAAAGACTCCCTCACCAGAATCCCTGTACTGTGCAACTCGCAAGAATTTTAAAAAATTAATCACACATCGTAATGAGCTGAAATTTTGTGACCAAACACTAGATACGTAAAATAAGACACCATAAAAATTTCATAAATTTCTGAGACCTATAACTATTTCAGAAAATTCACACTACACTCAAAAATTGAAAATTCTGACTCAAAAACCGAAAATTTCTATCTAGACACTAAATATATGATACAACCCCACCCACACTTGAAAAATGCATTGTCCTCAATGTATCAAAAGTATAGCACGTAACACATTCATCAAATATGAACAAGAATCATATCAAGACACAATAAACGAAAGATAAAGAGAAAGAAATCAAATCTGAGGTCCAAGCTCTCTATCCACATGGGTTGCCTCCCAAGTAGCGCTAAGTTTAACGCCTTCAGCCAGACGATACCAAGTATCACTCTTTATCTTGTGGCACATCCTTAAAAGGTACTTGCTCAACGGTGTGCTCCATCATTAACTCGTGAAACGGCTTCAATCGATGTCCATTGACTTTGAAAACTTTCCCTGTTTTGTCATTTTTCACAACTACAACACCACTAGGAAAGACATTAGTAACCACAAATGGACCAATCCATCTAGAATGAAGCTTACCTGGAAATAGTTTTAACCTCGAGTTGAACACCAAGACCTTTTGTCCTACCACAAAAGTCTTGTTCCTAATATTTTGATCATGAAAAGCCTTAGCTTTTTCCTTGTAAATCTTGCTGGACTCATAGACATTGTTCCTGATTTCCGTCAGCTCATTCAGCTACAATTTTCTGTGAATCCCAACCTTATCAATATCAAAATTAAACTGTTTGACCACCCAATAAGCTTTGTGCTCAAGCTCAACCGGCAAATGACAAGCTTTGCCAAAAACAAGCCTGTAGGGAGACATCCCTATAGGGGTTTTGTAAGCTGTCCAGTACGCCCACAAAGCCCCATCTAATCGCTGACTCCAATATTTCATAGTGGGGCCTACGGTCTTCTCAAGGATCTTCTTTATTTCACGGTTTGACACCTCCACTTGTCCACTGGTCTAAGGATGATAAGGTGTCGCCACCTTGTGTTGGACATTGTATTTCCTCAGGAGCGCAGCAAACGTGCGGTTGCAAAAGTGAGATCCTCCATCACTAATGATGTACCTAGGTGTGCCAAATCTAGCAAATATGGACTTTAAGAATTTAAGCACAACAGCAGAATCGTTAGTTCGGGTGGCAACTGCCTCCACCCACTTGGATACATAATCAACTGCCAAAAGTATGTACACATTAGAATGCGAAGAAGGGAAGGGACCCATGAAATCAATACCCCACACATCAAAAATTTCAACCACAAGAATTGGATGTTGAGGCATTTGATCCTTAGGACCTATGTTACCTGTCATCTGGCATCTTGGACATGCCTTGTGGAATTCATGAGCATCCTTAAAGATGCTAGGCCAATAAAATCCACATTCCAACACCTTGAGTGCTGTTTTCTTTCCTCCGAAGTGTCCTCCACCTACATGTGAGTGGCAAAAAGAAAGAATTGAATAAATTTCAGATTCGGGAATGCACCTTCGGATGATGGAATCTGGGCAATGCTTCCATAGGTATGGATCATCCCACACATAATATCTGGCATCCTTCTTCAATTTGTTCTTCTGAGCATGGGTATAGTCAGTAGGTACTAGTTTTGAAACCTGGAAATTGACAATATCCGCATACCACGGCTCAGAATCCTGGATAGCAAATAGTTGCTCATCCGGAAAACTCTCATGCAAAGGGAGATTATCCTCCTCCGCATTGGACCCATGTGTCAACCGACTCAAATGGTCTGCAACCACATTCTCTGTTCCTTTCTTATCTTTGATTTCCACATCAAACTTCTGAAGGAGTAGTAACCACCTAATCAGCCTTGGCTTTGCATCTTGCTTTGTCATAAGATATCTCAATGCATCATGGTCAGAGAAAATAATCACTTTAGTTCCTAACAAATAAGATCTAAATTTCTCTAAAGCAAAGACAACAGCTAAAATTTCTTTCTCATTTGTTGAATAGTTTAACTGAGCATCATTAAGGGTTCGAGAAGCATAATAAATCACATGTGGTAACCTCTCAACCCGTTGTCCCAACACAGCACCTACAGCATATTTCGATGCATCACACATCAATTCGAACAGAAGGTTCCAATCTGGTGCTTGGATGATTGGGGCGGTGATCAACAGCTCCTTGAGCTTGTTGAATGCAGCAAGACAATCTTCAGTAAAATCAAATGTCACGCTCTTCTGGAGTAATGCACTGAGAGGCCGGACTATCTTGGAGAAATCCTTGATAAACCTGCGATAGAAACCTGCATGTCCAAGAAAAGAGCGCACATCTCTCACAGAAGTGGGAGGTGGTAAGGTACGTATAACATCAACCTTAGCCTTGTCCACTTCTATACCTTTTTCAGAAATTACATGTCCCAAAACAATACCTTGTTCAACCATGAAGTGGCATTTCTCCCAATTTAATATAAGGTTCTTTTCTACACATCTCTCTAGAACTAGGGACAAATTATTCAAACATGTATCAAAAGAATCACCAAAAACAGAAAAATCATCCATGAATACCTCGATGATCTTCTCCAATATGTCTGAAAAGATGCTCATCATGCATCTCTGGAAAGTAGCTGGTGCATTGCACAACCCAAAAGGCATCCTCCTATAAGAAAACGTGCCAAAGGGACACGTGAATGTGGTCTTCTCCTGGTCTTCTCTGTCAATGGCAATCTGGTTGTAGCCAGAATAACCATCTAGAAAGCAATAATACGCATGACCTGCAAGACGTTCCAACATTTGGTCAATAAAAGGAAGTGGAAAATGATTCTTACGGGTTGTGGCATTAAGTTTGCGGTAGTCAATACAGACTCTCCATCCTGTTTGAACTCTCTTTGGCACCAGCAGATCCTCATCATTTTTAATCACTGTGATGCCTGACTTCTTGGGTACCACCTGCACAGGACTTACCCACTTGCTATCAGAGATTGCATAAATAATATCTGCATCGAGTAGTTTGATAACCTCATTCTTTACCACATCCATCATAGGTGGGTTGAGTCTTCGTTGTGGTTCTCTCGTTGGTTTTTCTCCATCTTCAAGGAATATCCGATGAGTACACAATGTTGGATCTATTCCTTTAATGTCTGCAATTGTCCAGCCAATAGCCTCCTTGTACTCCCTAAGCACAGTGACTAGCTTTTCCTCCTGTAACACTGTTAGTTTTGAAGATAAAATGACTGGTAAAGTCTCACCAGTTCCAAGGAATGCATACTTCAAATGCTCAGGCAAAGGCTTGAGCTCAAGCTTTGGTGCTGTTACAATAGAAGAAAGAAGCGTGTCATTAGTAATAGGAAGAGGAAGAGATTTTGAATTACCTCTTATGTATGACAATGACTCAAGAGCTACCACAACATCATCGTACTCTTCTCCCATCACTAACTCTTCAGCTGAGCTGATTCTCATTGTTTCTTCTTCTTCATCCATGGATCGAACTTGGGTGATCAAACCCTCAAGTTCATTCCACACTTTAGAACATGGGGAGGTTTCAGATTTCCTCCCCCCTTCTTTAATCACTTTCTTCAACGCATCCTCATTCTCATTCACCGAGTGCTGCATAAATTCCTACATAAAATTATCAAATGTATCAATAAAAAAACAGGAATACAAATCATTATCACTAGGATGCCTCATTGCGTCGAAGATGTTGAAGCGGATCTTCTCTTCATCTACTTTCATGGAGAGGGTACCATTGAAACAATCTATCTTGGTCCTAGCGGTCCGTAAGAATGGACGACCAAGTATCAGTGGTAGCTCTGATGGTTGAGGCTTTACCTCCATCTCTAACACGAAGAAGTCAGCTGGGAAGATCAACTTACCTACCTGCACCAAAACATCCTCAACAAAACCTCTGGGGTAGCAGTTAGATCGATCAACTAATTTAATTGTAACACCAGTTTGTTGTAATGCACCAATATTCAAAGTTTTATACACAGAGTAAGGCATTAAATTTATTGATGCACCCAAATCAAGTAAAGCTTCAGTAAATTTAGTGTTACCAATTGTACATGAGACGGTGAATCGTCCAGGATCACCCATCTTGGGTGGTAGCTTCCTTTGAAGTACTGCTGACACCTTCTCACTTAAGGCCACGGTCTCAGTCCCTGTGAACTTCCTCTTCATTGTACAAAGTTTCTTGAGAAACTTTGCATACTTCGGTATTTGCTTAATCGCATCAAGCAACGGAATGTTCACTTCCACCTTCCGGAATGTATCTAGAATCTCTTGCTCCAACTCATCATTCTTCTTGTTTTTCAACCTACCACGAAAAGGAACACGTAAAGGAATTGAAGGAGAAGGTTCAGAAATTGACTTACCTGAGTTTTCATTTGATGAATTTTTCTATCCAGGTGCACTCTTCTCTCCCTGATCCTGCAGTAGTGGTGGAAATGGCAGCACTTGTTCTAGGACCGGCTCATCTTCTAAAGATTTTTTTGTAGGCCTTTCAACCTCTTCAATCACTCTTCCACTTCTCAATGTGATCACATTATCTTCATGTTGAGATCTTGGGTTCTTAACCACATTGCTTGGAAGAGTACCTTGTTCTCTTGTTGACACTTGTTGCTGCAAGCTGTTCAGCTGCTTCTCCATAATGTCGAATGCCTTGCTAGAGTTCTTGTTGTGCATCTCAATCCCCTCTAGCCTAGCCAATATTGCTGCCATGATAGGATCAGGAGCTGGAGCTGCAACCGGCTATTGTACCTGCTGATATTCAGGTCTTACCTTGAATCCGGTGGGTGGGTTCAGCACATTGTTTGTGTTTCCATAGCTGAAATTAGGATGATTCCCATCCCGGATTGTATGTGTTTGAAAATGGATCATTTCTTGATGCATGTTGTTGCACAAAATTCACATGTTCTTCATCAGGAATAAAGGGACAAGTTTCGTTAGTGTGATCCGACATAGAGCAAACAGAACATACCTGAGAAACAGATGATGATGATGTCGTTTGGCTCTTGATGGCAGTAGCAATGGACTCCAACTTCTTCTCCATTGCTTTCATTCTCTTGTCCATGTCTGGGTTGGTGGCAACCTCAAATACAGCTTGTTGTTTCTTGCTCGCCAACGTCCTCTCTCTTGTATAGAACTGCTTGGTGTTCTCAGCCAATTTCTCTATGGTATCATGAGCTTGCTGACCTGTTTGGTACATAAACATACCTCCACAAGCAGAATCCACTCTCGTCTTGTTAGATGGCTCCAGACCTTCATAAAAGAAAGTCATCCTGTCCTCTAGATCATACCCATGATGTGGGCATTTCCTCAACAACTCCTTGAAATGACTTCATGCCTCATGAAGCATGTCACCATCTTTTTGTATGAAGCTATTAATCTCCTTCTTCAACTGCTTAGTCTTCTGGGCTGAGAAATACTCATTCATGAACGTCACCTTCATCTCATCCCAAGATTGTATAGACCTAGGAGCCAAAGAATTGAACCACATCTTTGCTCCTTCCTTCACAGAAAAAGGAAATAAAATTAGTTTCAACATTTTGTTAGTTTTGTGTTGATGCTAAAGCTTCAATCTCAGCCAAATGTTGTTGAGGGTCTTATGAAAATACCCCCCTATAATGAGGTATGGCAGAAAGTAATGCAGGAGGCACTGAATATGTCCCAAGAGCCGGCAACACTATTGGTGATGAATTCCCCTGAGCACTAGGTACAAAGGAATTCATCAACGTTCTTGGTTGTTCTCCCATTTCTGCTCTTTGTGGTGGCGATTGAGGAACTTCTTCTTCTGAATCTGAACTTGTTTCCACCTCAATCTCAGGTTATGACACTGTGCCACTCGTGTTTCCAACCTCCAGTTCTGCTCGTCTCTTCTGCTTCAGGTTTTGCTTAGCTGAGCGCTCAACCTCTAAATCAAGCAATAAAGGCTCAGTTCTCCTTGACCTTCGAGTATGCATGCACTAAGTACCTGCACACAAGAGACACGTTACACTACAAAAGAAATGAAACAAAACTGAAACAAAAGACACGTTAGAATATAAAGACTAGATCTTTTCCCGGCAATGGCGTCAAAATTTGATCGGTGTTTAAACACCCTCAAAGTTACCCTATAATGAAATAAATATGTTTGTCAATGCAGTACAATAGTATAGGGGTCAATCCACAGGGAAAAATGAGACTCAATATTCTAAACTACAAATAGACGCGAAAGTCAGAAACCTGACAGCCTCGACCACTGAACACTAACGTAATTAATTAAAATAGCTAGGCTCAACCTAAAATCACGAAATTAATACAGGACACTGTAGACACAGTGGTGGACTACCAGTCAAATTTTCAATGTAATCGGAGTTGGTTTGGTTGTTGAAATAAATTCTACAAACTAGATTACGAAACTGAAACATTAGCGAAATTTAGAGTAAAACGAGAATTCAAAAATAAAATGGGTTAAGGGAAGTGCTATCCACCACCGTCACTCCATCTAGACGACAAATGCTTAACTAAACAATGCAAATGTTATGAATGAAAGACTCCCAGGAAGGTCCCGAGCTGTGAACACAACCTATTACCCAATCCTTATGTTTACAATGTTGAAGGTTTGCATATTAATATTGTCTATCCCTCAAGGAACTCGAAGTCACGGATTCGAATTTACCAAAAGCAAAGCATTATGATCTAGAAAGGGTTTGAGAATCTACAAGGCTTCATAAGTACACTACGGTAGTGTCTTACTAGACGTAAGGTTTCTTATACCAAGCATGTATGAGTTCTACGATTGAAACTTGAAGAAGGTAATAATCACCAACAACCATCAATTTTCTTAGAATTAGATTCCTAAACATGCATACTAAGCGTGCACTCAAAGCATACATAATCAAGAATTATCACCGTATAAATAACAAAGAAACATCATTAAAAAAAACAAAAGCAAAACTCAATTAACGTGCATAAGTAATCTAAATATCATGAACGGGGCTTCAAAACAGCCCCTTAACAATGGAGTTTAGCTCCTCATAGAATCAAAAATTAAACTAAAATAATCCATGAAAGAAATTGATACAAACGAAATGATGAAAGATGGAAGAACTTGGCATCTGCTAAAACTTCCTCTCTTTCTTCTGTTTCCAGCCATCTGCCTCTCACCCCTTCATATTCTCATGCTAGGTTAGTCTCCCTCTCACGTCTCTCCACCTCCTCTCTTTCACGTGATTTTCCTTTCTACCCACAATATGGACTTCTTCTTTCTCTAGCCAATCAAACCCAATCCTTATTGCACTAGGAAAACTCAATTAATTTCTTTTTTTCTTTATTTTCTCCAAAAACTTACAAAACAAATAAACATTAATAAAAAAACCAAAAATATAACAATAAGGCTAAATATTGGGTTGAATTAAGCATAGTTACGTTGCACATTTATGCAACTATCACTAATAAAGACTTAACACTTGCTTTTCTTTTCATTTTCTTCAGGAACTTTGTGCTTTTCTTTTCATTTTCTTCAGGAACTTTGTAGTCCAGCACGTCCTAGGACTCCACAATCCTTTGTTCAATGAGCACATTTGCTTGGAGCTCAGAGATCTTCACATGCAGCTCTCGTCACAACAAGGCGGCAGTCATGTCGAGAATGCTTAAACTCTTCCGGGATGGTTCATGTGGTTTCTGCTCTTGTCAAGTATGATAAGCTCTATCAAGTTGCGCGAGATCAGTATGGAAACTACGTGTTCCAAGCAGCACTCAAGGCTACAAAGCGTGCCGATATTAGTCTTCATCAAATGCTTCTGTCAAAGCTTCTACAGCAAAGGAATCAATTTGTGTACGGATTTGAATAGAATGTACTCAATTTGATAGAGAAAGGAATCCCCATGTACTGATCTCATAGTACTTTTGCATCAATTTTGTAGTTTTGCATCAAAGTGTAGGTAGAAGAAGTGTCAGTCTTATTGTATCAATCATGTCTATTTTCTTGATCAAACTATGTCTTTTCTCTTGTGAGGGAATCTGTTTTAGGGACTTATTGTTAATATTTTGTCAGTAGTTTTGTACAAAATATTGTCAGTCTCTGAACCAAATTGATGTCTTGAGGTCGATACTCGATAGCCAGTTCAATATTTAACTAGTTGCATATCATTGGCCTAAAATCCTAAACCCTGAAATTGTGCTTTAGATGTATATATCAATTTTAGGACTTGGCCCATATATCACTGATAAAACTGAGAAAACAATGGGCATGCAAAAACAGAAAACCAAAAGAAGAAAAAGACTTGCAGATTGAACCTCAGAATTGCAGATTGTATCAACAAGGCCGGTCATTGATGCCAATCAGTCCCGAAATTTGTGTGTATAACTGATTTCATCACCAGTTCAAAATTCAACTGATCAAAAAAATGAATGCATAAAACAACGCCTCAGAATATAGGAAATGTCATCATGGCTTCAAAGCCAATATGTCCCGAAAGATGGTTAACAATAAAATCCGATTTCATCATAGGCGAAAAAAAAGACGCATAATTTAGAGATGTCTGTCTCATGGCAAGTCCGAAATGGTAAATGCAGCAAACGCTGCTCCACAAGGCAATGGAATATGAGACAACTCATAGATGGAGGTAACACTCCCAGAGAGAGAAGAACCATCAACATCTAGCAAAGCATTAGTCTTGCGACGTTAACTTAGGAATGTACAAACATCAAAAACTAGTCTGCCCCATTAAGTAAGGAACCGATCAAAGTCCCCCGTCAAAACAAAACACAAAAGTAACACAATTTTACACAAGAAACACAATTTGTGAATAAATGTCTGTCTCATGGCCAGTCCCAAATGGTAAAGGCAACAACGCTGCTCCACAAGGCAATGGAATATGAGACTGCTTCATCGACGGAGGAACACTCCCAAAGGAGAAGAACCATCAACATCAAAACAAGCATTTGTATTTGACGTTAACTTTGGAACTTGCAAACATCAATAGTTAGTTTGCTCCATTAAGTAAGGGAACGAATCAATTTCCCCCGTCACCAAAAAAAAAACATCAAAGAAACAGATCTACAAAGGCAAAGACTCGTGTTTCAAAACAGAACTAAACAAAGTAAAGAATGATGAGCAGAACACACCACTGGAGAGGTTGAGTTGAGTTGAGTTGAGTTGAGTGTGGTAGAGATAGAGGCCCAGAGGCGAACAAAATATTGAGAATGGTGTGATGGAACACACAGCGCTGGTATGTATTTATAGTGGTGCGGGGGAGTTAAGTTTTGCGCCGTCTGATGCTGATCGAGTGACTGAGAGTGAGTCTTGGTTAATAGCACTAGGGTTTTTGATCGATATGTCACTGGTTTTGTGACACAAGCCCATGAAGTGAGCACCCAGATATATTGGCCATATTAATAGCCCAACCCAAAAAAAGAGAGGACTTTTCTTATAATTTCAAGTGATGACTGTTGCAATATAATTACAGTTCTAGCCTTTTCTGATAATTGTCTCTAAGCTCTAGTTCTAGCCGTTCAAATAAAAAAAATTTACCTAAATGATCATTAATCTTTGTCACGTTCGACACTTTAGTCACTCTATTTTTCAAAACATCACTTTGGTCACTGAATTTATAATTGTCTATATATCACTTTAGTCACTATGTTACCCTTCATATATCAAAAATTTGATGTATAAAATTGACAGAGTGATCAGAGTGATACACGGAAGTAAAATTGAGTGACCAAACTAATATTTTAGAAAATAGAGTGACTAAAGTGTTAAACGTGATAAATATGAGTGATCATTCTAATAATTTTCCCTTCAAATAATATAGTTATGCAAGTAAGAGCATCTCCAACAGTTCTGGTAAACTCTCTAGAATTGCTATTTTATAGGAAAAATATCATTTTTTAGCTCCAATAGCTCTTGTAAACCATCTTATATCCTATAGAAAATGGAATATATATATATATATATATAATCTCAATATCTATAGAATTCTCAGAACTTGTATATTCATCACAAAATATCTAAAATTTAATGCTCATCTACCATAGTTCACTCTCTATCCTAAAAAAGAGCAAGTTTTAACATTATATTTAGAGTTTGTTATATAATATTATATGTATTCATTAAATTATACAAGAAAATCTTCAATTTTGTATAGTAGAATAGAAGAGTTGTTGGAGTCAGGATCATTTTATTTTACAAATTTTGTGTTTTATCTTGTATAATAGAGAACTTTTACATGAACTATCGGAGATTCTCTAATAGATCAACAATTGTTTTGAAATATCTTCCATATTTTCTTTAGTGATCGAGAGTTTCTGATGTATTTGTTGTAAATTTAATTTTCAAAAAACATGGAAAAAACACATTAAATTGGCAAATAACGTTTATCACGTACTAAGAATGGTGTGCACGCTCACGATGATTTAGAATTATAGATAGAACACAATCAATGGCGGATGCAAAAAAAAAAATAGATTGGACAAAACTAAAACTCAACAATAATTCGTAGCTATTCACTTGTAAACTACAAATTTTGGATCTTTATAGAGTGAATGGTACCTTACATGTTAGTAGAAAAAAAAAATGCTAATTGAGATAGACACAATTGAATAAAAGTTAGAGTTTTCACTCCTTAACTTTTCACTTCAGCTGTCAAAACTCAAAAGATTTAACATTCAATTATTCAAACTTTGAATCTTCACTTATACAGTGCCAATATTTTGATTGAATACGAAATATAATATAGAACCTCTACCGCTTACTCTCCGAGGTCTCTCTTTTAGAGGATCCTACAGCACGTAGTGGCTGGAATGACTGAATTCTGATAGCAATTTATAATTTACAAAATAGCCGAAGGGACTTAACTAGATAAGGAGATTAAGATGAAGCAACATCTTGAGGGATTATTGCCATAGCTAGGATATAATTAAGCTGATACTTACGATTTTATGATTCCTATCAGCTAAATAATTGCCACAAGGAAGGACCAGACTTTTTCTCTCTTATTCTGTTTGTTTTCAGAAATCTCAAAGTAAGACCGTTTTATGCATGGTCTACATAGAAAACGACATCGTTTGATTAATTTATTATTGAAACAAAGTCGATTGTTCAGAAAGCATATTCCGACGTCTTTTTCCTTCATTTTACCCTGTTTTCGCCATTTTTATTGACCATGCATTTGCCCCAGCATCTATAATCTTAAGCTAATTAAAAAAATTCAGGTTGAGCAACTACCTACTCTCATCCACATGTGGATCCGCCCCTGCATACAATATAAGTGAACCGATATACGCCAAACATTGTAAAATATGGATACTATGCTTGACTCAGTGGTAGAAATATTTGACATGAATAAACAACTGTTATATTCAAGCATGTTTTTCTGATTGAATATATTTGAGCATGTTGGATGAATGGATTATACTGATAAATTGGCTGTAATTATCAATTCCTACTTCTTATTTTTTGTTTTACCGACGAAATTGTAGTCAATGTGATTGTGCTCTTTATCTTTTGGTTAAGTATGGTTTTGCCATTTTTGTAAGCAATGACTGTTATATTTGTATACATTATCTAAAGTCTAAACTGCTATGACCTGCAACATGGTGCGGGCATAAGCTTGCAAGTGTTTTCGAAATTCTTGTTAGGGCATCTCCAATCATGAAGTCTTATAATGGGGTCTTATACCTATTTTGAGACCTTATTTAGACACTATTCATATAACACTTCAACCATCTCCAATGGTAGGGGTCTTATCCCTCTAATTTCTCTCCCCTCTACCAAGTGGCCCCAACCCAAAATTATAAGACCAAGTCTCATATAGAGTCTCAAAATAAGACTTGGGATGAGACCAAGTCTTATAAATATAGGATTTAGGACTTCACAAAACTACCATTAGAGCCCAATTTTGTTTAGTACCCCAAAATTATAGAATTTAGTACCTCCTATTGGAGATGCCCTTACATTCTTTTAGTTATGCCTAATATCTAATAAGAGTCGAGTCCTCGACCTAAAGTGATTCATAACAAACCAAAAGTTAACAAGTGGGTCCAACTATTATCAATAAATTTACATATATTAAAAATAATTTTATATTTTATCCTTTAATTTTTTTTTCAGAAATAATTTTATTTTTAATCTCCATTTTCTTTTTTTACCGTCTCATTTTGGTTTTTATTTTTTCTTTCTCTTGCAACCCCATAGTAACTACAATATCATAAAAAAAGGTAAATTCCAAAAAAATATTGGAAAAATGTAAAAAAAAAAAAGTTGCTAGAGAAAGAAAAAAGAAGATAAAAAGACAAAAATTGAACAAAAAAATTAGACAATTAAAAAACTAGAAAGAAATAATTACAATTTTGTTTTTTTTTCTCTCAGAACTCTACGACCGATTGCAATCTTGTATTTTTTTCTTATATTTTTTATTATTCTTTTATAACTTTTAATTTTCTTTTTAAGAGAGTTCAAAATGAAAAAATAAAGATAAATTACAAAAATAAAAATGAGACGATCAATATGAAAATTAAAGATTATAAATGAAATAAATTAATTTACAAAAATAAAAATTGAAAATACTAAAATAAGATTTTTTTTAATAGTGAGACCCATTTGTTGATGTGGCAATTGATATGTTATCACTTAAAGGTCAAATTGGATAAAAAACTGACGGAGGGATAAGACTGGTGTGTATTACAAGTATAAATGGTAAAAGATTCAACTTTGAAACAAAATGGACTAATATGCTATCTGAGCTAAAATTAAAAGGGATAAACTGAAGTTTGTCCACGTAAAATTTACAGTAAAATATTGAAATCGAATCATGAAAAATGTATGTACACAAAATTGGTGCTCTTTTTCAGTCATACTATTGTGCTCATCAGTATTCAGTAATATGCATGACTAAAAAGATGATCGAGAAATTCCATCATTCTAGCGGCCAACAAGTACTGAAAATACTTAATGAAGAGCTAATAAAATTTGACAGTTAACAAATCTCGGAAATTTTCGTGCATAGATGACTGAAAAATTAACCAAACAATGCTCCGACTATTCAGAGTCTGGTGAGAACTTATCTACTTCAATGGTCAAAATTCCTATATGTCTGAGAGTAGTTAGGTACACTATCGGCAGAGATACTAGTACAAATTCCTCCTATATGTCTGAAGAGGCAGTTAGGTACACTGTCAGCAGAGAAAACTAGTACATACTACAACAACATATTCGAGAGATACACAGTAAAAAGTGGAGTCCTCTCAAGCTTAAAGCAATGAGCGTGTTCGAGAGTAAGCTTTGGATTTATGCATGTATGTCCTTCCTGCTCGTGTTTGATACTTGCTTTGCTACCATGGATAACATTCACATCCACAACATGTCTGATCTAAAAACTAGGAAGCTGCTACACCAACAACAACAGGGCTCATGTTCAACAACTGGTAATGCCATCGACGACTGTTGGCGGTGTGACAAGAAATGGCACAAGAGGCGAAAGCGTCTCGCAGAATGTGCCATTGGCTTTGGTAAATATGCCAAAGGTGGCGTCGATGGACGCTACTACATTGTCACTGACTCTAGCGACGACGATCCTGTCAACCCTAAAAAGGGTACGCTACGTTACGCTGTCATCCGAAACGAGCCTCTGTGGATTTTTTTTAAAGGAGACATGGTGGTCACATTGAGCCAGGAGCTGATCATGAATAGCTTCAAAACCATCGACGGCCGCGGTGCCAGTGTTCACATTGCCAAGGGAGCAGGCATAACAATACAATACATTAGCAACGTTATAATCCACGGTGTGCACATATATGACATCAAACAAACAGGCAATGCCATGGTGAGAAGCTCGCCGTCTCACTACGGTTTGAGAGGACTAGCCGACGGTGATGCCATCTCCATATTCGGGTCCAGACACATATGGATCGATCACAATTCCTTCTCCAGCTGCGCCGACGGCATTGTGGACGTCATCATGGGCTCAACTGGTGTCACCATTTCCAACAACTTGTTCACATACCAGAATGAAGTGATGTTGTTAGGCCACAGTGATGCATACACTAAAGACAAAGAGATGCAAGTGACGATTGCTTATAACAGATTTGGGGAAGGATTAACGCAGAGAATGCCGCATTGTAGGCACGGCTATTTTCATGTGATGAACAATGACTACACCAGCGGATGGGGGATATATGCTATCGGTGGAGCTGCAAATCCTACCATTTACAGCCAAGGAAACAGATTTTATGCTGATTCGAAGAAATACCCTCATACGAAGGAGGTTACGAAGAGAATGTCTCGCGATGAGTCGGAGTGGAAGAAGTGGAGTTGGAGCTCAGATGGAGATTTGTTTTTGAATGGAGCATTCTTCGTTACATCTGGACAAGCCAATAGCAAGTTTTTAGGCTACGCCAAAGCACGGAAGTCTTCCATGGTTAAAGCCATAACATCTCATGCTGGTGCACTCATCTGCCGCAGAGGCTATAAATGCTCTAAAATGCTACGACACTAATTTAGCTCACCACCTCTATTTTTCTTTTTTCTTTTTCCAATTTCAATAAATTGATTTTATCTCTTTTTACTAACTAATGAACTAGTTACCAAGTTCTTCCAGCTCTTATTTCTGCAATGCTGTGCCATAAAGATGACTAGTGCGCTTAAAAGAAACATATATACAGAGAATTGATTCTTATATTGTAGGCTTGTAGCTACACCTGGAGTCAGTTTTTCTCTAAGAAATATTCAGATCGGAAAAGCGATCTTACATTCAGGATATAGATAATGATCCAATCACTCAGACTGTATAACACAATTCCTTGCTGAAAAGACTATATACATTCTTGATAGATAGACGGAACATTCACTAACAACATGCTTGCAGACCATGCAGCAAACTATCATATTAAAACAGACGTAAGCAGAATTTGGCATAAAGATTACAGCCTACTAACTACTACGAGTTACAGCTTCGCACAAGAGCCACACTGAACTTGAGATTCTCGGACAACTCTTGCAGCTTCAATAGCTACTTGTCCACTAACATAGTGCTGTCGACATACAGGCATGTATTTATCAGCCCCACCAATCACTTCGGTCTGTATCTCCTCCGTCTTTCTTAGTGTAAAGAAAGCTCGTTTCCCACAAAGTTCACATCGAGAAGTTAACTTGGTCACAGAGTCAGCAAGCGGGATTATATCGAGTACAGAACCAAAGCTCCTCCTACAACAGTATTATGAATTGATAGTCAATAGAGGGGAAACAATATTTTCCAAGTAAGAAATGAAATGGGCACTAGAACTTAATTGGCAGTCAATTCGTTCAAATTCTACCTCAAATAGTCCCCATCTAATCCAGCAACTATTACTTTTTTGCCATCATGATCAGCAGCTTCACAGCAGAAACCATAAAGATCTTCAAAGAATTGGGCTTCATCAATACCAATTACATCAAGCTGTCACAGCATACCGGTTATCACTTATGAGTAATTAACATTGAATGTCTACAAAAGATGCAATTAACATACATTGCCATTCCTCAACAATCTTGCATAAAAAGCTGTTTTGAAAACCTAACTTGAAGCACTGGTCATGACTTTGATAAAAGCAAAATGTCACTGAATATTGGCATTAAGTTACCTGATTGTATGCATGAAGACCAAACTTTTGTTTGAAGGATAACAGATTTGGTAATGCCCAACAAGGCAATTTTACCCCATCATGCGTCACAATCGAATCCAATCCATATCTTGTATCCTTGTTAGATTTTATTACTGCAACGTTACTGCAAAACAGTTGTACCAAGAAAATAATTAATGATAAGATCATAAGAAACGAGTCCCCTTTATATATAAATGTGAATATGTTCAGAGTCAAAGAATATATTATGCAGGCATATTCATTATCTTTACATAATCCTCACCTTCCCAAACAAGGAAAGTTCCATGCCAATAGGATCCTACTTATTAGGTCAGTGCTTGTAGTTAGGATATCACATAATACCCATATGGTCTTCAAAGGAACACCAAAGTACAAAACTTTGATACCTTAAATAGTCCCCACATAGCTGACTGTCCACAAACAAAAAGTGAGCTTTTACTACGCAATGAGCTCTATTTCATGAGATGATTTAGCTCCCACTTAAATTGAGAACATAGCCTGATTCCTTTAGACAATAGTCAATCAGTTCAACCATCTCATAGATCTCCTTGGACTGTTTGTGATACTTATCTCCCTTAAAAAAGAAGTACACCTCCCTTTGAACCTCTAATTTGCTGTAGGCAGGCTCCTTGATCATCCCTGATTCTTTCATTGTGGACCTAAGCTCAGCAACATTGTCCCACAACCCAAAGGTGGCATAAGCACTAGACAAGACCACATACTTTCCAACGTTCACTGATTCCAATTTAAAGTACTGCTTTGCTGCAAGCTTCAACATGTCTCTATTATCATGAATCCTACAAGCCCAAAGGAAAGCACCCCACATCACTGAGTGGTCCTTACAAGGTGAGTTTGAAACAAACTCATAGGCCTCTTCTAACCTCCCGGCACGTCCTAAAAGATCAACCAATGCGGTATAATGCTGTCCTCTCGGCTGGATCCCATATTCTCTAGTCATCGAAGAAAAGTGTTCCCAAGCCTCCTTTGCCAAACCTCCATGACTACAAGCAGAGAGAACTCCGATAAATGTAACATAGTTTAGTCTGAAGCCTTCACTTTTCATCCTATGAAAAAAATCCTAGGACCTCTTGAACTCTGCCATGCTGGCCATACCCGAATATCAGAGCAGTCCAGGTAATGGCGTTCCTAATTTTAGATGTATCGAATACCCTACGTCCATCACACAAATCACTACATTTAAAGTACATGTCCATGAGGGAGCTATTGACTACAACATTCTCTACAATATGGCGTTTTATCATAACACCATGGGCTTGCCTCCCATGCTCCAGTGTTGCTAAACAGGTACATGCCCTGAAAACTGAGGCAAAGGTATACTGGTCTGGTATAATCCCACTCTGCCTCATCTTGTAATAAAGACTCAATCCCACATCTTCCTGCCTATTTTGAACATACCCTGAAATGATCGCATTCCATGAAACCAAGCTTTTATCAAGCAATCTATCAAATACCTTCCGAGCCGTTCCTAAATCCCCTGATTTTGCATACATGATCAACAACTTGTTCTTCATATATTCATTTTCAACAAAACCCACAACTATCATTTGGGCATGAATTCTCTTTCATTTCTTATACTCCTTCCAAATAATGCATTCTTGAAATAGAAGAGCATATGTGTCTGCCTCCACTTTCAATCCTCTCCGACACAATAGCCCAACAGCTTCTGCCAATCTTCCTGAATAACACAGTCCCTTCAACATTTTATCCACTTGGGTCCTGACCTGAAAGCTGGAATATCTTATTGGTGATATATGCACTCAATCAGTGGATCCAACACATTGGTAAACCGCAAAACTCAACGACTCATAAACTACAAATTCACTCCTAATCACATATCCAATATAAATTTCAAATTTCAAAATGCATATATCTTCTGTACAAGCTCCACCATATCTCCCAGATCTTCAATTTCAGAATAGAGAGCTAGCACCTAGCTTCATAGATACTATCTAACTCACATTAAGCTTCATGTTGACAAAGATTAAAACTTTAAACAAATAATACCAATGCATGTTGTAAAAGATCAAAACTTTTACCATATCTAGTTCCTAACTCACATTATGTTGAAAATAAAAATTCGAACTTTGACGATACAGTATCAATGCAACATATACTAATCAAAATCCAATACACTTCAAGCCAATAAAACCCAGAAAAAACAAAATGAGAACATATAAGTTAAGATTGAGAGAGCCAAACCTGCCATTGCCTTTCTCCGATTGAATTTTCCGAAGAAGAGTCGTGGTTTTTCCGGCAAACATTGGGCCAACGATGACGTGAATCTCGCCGGAGCCCATTTTGTTGTTGTTAGCTGAGTCTGAAGAAAGCGAGGCTCTGGGGACATAGATTCGGGGTTTAAGGTGGAGAAGAAGATTTGGATTTTTAAATATTGGTGAGTTGAAGTGAAAGGATTTAGAGGCTAAAGAAAACAGAGAGGAAGGAGTTGTGGATTTGGAGATGTGGGGAATAGAGTGGTGTGTTGAGATGAGGAAGCTCTTCATCTTTGAAATAGCTACTTTCATCTATAGCTTTGTGTTTAGTTGGGTGCAAAGATGAAGCAGGGGTTTAGGCTATCTGGGGAAGAGAGACACAATTGTCGTATTTGGCTTGTTGGCTGCTGTCATTATTTGGAGAGGAGCTAATATAATCACACAATACCTCGTGAATTTCACGCGATACCTCGTCAATTTCGCTCATTCTAAAAATTCATACTTCAATTTTATAAAATATCAGAATTATATTCCAACTTTTAATTCCGACATAAAATTCATACTTATCATTATTTATTTTGTTTATCACCGTTAATTCTTGTATCATTGAAATTATGTAATTTGAAACGGAATAAGACAAAATAAATAACTGGATGTATGGTTTGTTGGTTGGGGTTAAAAGTTAGGATATAGTTATGATATTTTGTAAAATTAAGGTATGAATATTTAGAATGTGCAGAAGTTAAGGTACTTTTTTTTGAATTTTTCCTAACACAAATATATAAAAGGCAGTTGAGTTTAACTATACTGAAGGAAGGATATGTTAATTGAGTCCCAAAATTTTAAAATAATGGGTTTTCTCTCTAACCCTAGGTGAACGACGGTGGCGGCGGCCCTCGCTCAGCCTTACTACAAGATCCACACGACGCTTGGCTTCCTTGATGTCGTCCCTAGGACGCCCTTGTTCGACATCGCTATTTGGCCCTCTTTCTAACGTGACCTAGTGGTTGTGTTGACGCGTTTCCATGTTGCTACCACAAGGAGTGGGCGTTTACTATGAAATGAGGACTCCACCTTGCCGGATAGCGGTCTCGCTCGACTTGGGCTTCGTCCGACTAGGGCACATCTCAAAAGGTTCTACCCGCCTCTGATACCCGTAACGGAGATGTGGGTATGACTGGTTGGCTGGCACCGGTTTCAAATGGGTGTTATGCGTTGTTGTGGGATGCTCCATGCACTATGGAGGCGCGACAATGGATCTAGCTTAGGGGCAGGGATGATGAACGGAGCACGCCACAGATGGTGCTCTCCTGCGTCGAATTGGATTGTTGGGCTTGAAGTTGGAGTCGTTGGGCCTAAATGGAATTGGGACCCAAGCAAGCATTTTTTGTGGGCATGTTGATTGTGGCCTCTTGGTAACAAGTTTGATTTTAATGTCAATAGTTCATTTGTGTCTCATGTGGATTGCGAAATTTAGTAGGGATAACGTACATGCCATAATTGCGTGCTCATGGGTATGGATACCTTCATTTATCTCTCGTTCCCGTGATCTTGATGTGATGCAAATGAATTTACATTTATTAAGATTCATGGATTTCAAGTATAGTGCTAGTAACTGTAATAACATAACACATGGTTTGGTCTATGATCCTGACATTCATTATTAATGTGTCAACTTCGTTTCAGAGCATGTTCTGGATGCCCGACATTACGACATTAGTTGTATTATTTAATAAAATTACCTTCTGGCTCCTCCGGAAGATCGTTTTCTTCAAACAAAAAAAACTATACTAAAGGAAGAAAAAGTAAAAAGTATTTAATTTTGGGAAAATGGCCCAAATGATCGCTAAACTTTGTCAGAATTGACAATTTGATCACTGAAGTTTGGAAAATATCAAAAAGGTCACTGAACTTTAATTTTGTCTATCAAATTGATCACTTTGCTCATCTTTAATGTCAATTTTTCTTATTTCATTATTATTTTTATACTTCTTTCACTTATGCTATATGTATTTGTCTCATAATCCTATCTATATAAGCAAAATATTTGACAAATTAGAATGTTTAAAATAGACAAAGTGATCAAATTGATAAACAAGTTAAAGTTCAGTGACTTTTTTGATATTTTCTAAACTTCAGTGTTCAAATTGTCAATTGTGATAAACTTGAGTGATCATTATAACTATTTTTCCTTTTACAAATTACTCCAAGTATTGTAGATTTCTAGGGCGAGTTAAATCAAATTCATCCACTATTGAAGTCATATAAATCGTTTAGACGAATTGTTGGCAAAACTGATTTGGATCATCTGAAATGATTCTTTGAGAAAATTACTAGGATGATCACTGAAATCGGTGATGTCAAACTAATCACGATGAGTCCGGTTGTTTAGCTCGGTGATGCCAAGTTAAAAGACGATGATAACTACAATTAATTTTGGCACGTTAGTTTAGAATTACCTTACAATGTTGTCTTCAACTGGTGAACTTAACATAACAAGAACAATTCTGTTCCAGCTATCAATGAGCTTGTGTAACACAGCCAAGTGATTAGATTTTGGCCTTCTAAACTCTTAAATCATCTCATGATCAACTTGGGCCCCTTTGGGTTGAGTTTTTGGGACTAAATCAACTTACTTTTAACTATTTTATAGAATGAATGTTTGGTAAACTAATAAAAACGGCTTATTTTAAACTTTTTTATTTCTTAAACAACGGTTAAAAATAAGTAAATAAATAATTGCTTATTTAAAATTATATTTTCTAAAAGTTAAATATTTTCACCTCAATCTCAAACTAAGTCTTATTAAAACTATAGCTGCATTATATTCTCGACTATGAGAATAAAATACAAGTATACAACATATCCCGCAGGTAATGCGCTAAAGCATGGCATAGTTTCCACAGTAATTGCGAAAAACTCTTGACAAAACAAAGCAAAACTTTATGAATCTTCTATAATAGTGGTTTGGATCTCATAATCCAAATCCTAGAGTCGCACCAGCGGCATGACCATTGTCTACTTGCAGAATCTACTCTGACTTTCTACTCTTACAAATGTTCAGTGTCCAAAGGCATCACCATTCACCAACCCTCCTTCATCAGTCGTTCTTTCTCCAGGATGTACATTCCTTCTTTATACTTTTCGGTCGGTTCATAAGCTTTCTCCTAAGATCATGATCGTCAATGAAAAGAGCCGAAATAGTAGTTAGTTTAAACCAGAACCTAGTCAATATAAACAGCATTAGTGGCTGAAAGACTAGACCAGAACATTAGAAGGTACATATTCATTGAAAACAACAAGTTGAGTGATATCTGATACAAAATCAAATTCAAAAGACACGAGGCTAGTTTAGAGAAGTTCATTGTCGTATGTACTACTATTAGGAATACCGTTTGTTCTGAAGTACACCCCTCAATAAGGTTACTAGTTATCAACTTATCATAACACCATTTGAAGAAATCACCAATAAATTTGAACCAAAACTATCCACCAGATGAGTTGTAATTCATAAGATTTTCAAATGAATTTTTCATAGCAGGACCCTATAACTCTAACAAACACCTTCGACATCCATTTTACCATCAACGAGGAGCACTTTATCACATAGGAGGTTCAACTATAACATCAATAAACCCCAAGATGCCAATTCAGTAAAATGCTCTATTATCCAACACTATAACATTGCAAAACTCACATAAACCTCCACTATATATAAGAGAGTTGAAATAAAACAGCATTGCCATATTAGATGAATCAATGCATTACACTAAACAAAATATCAATAGCAGCATTAGAACTTACATATCTCCATCCCAAAATTTGCTGGCAAGAGCTGCAGTAAATATCATTCACAGTATGCAATCCACTAATCAGTTCCCGATCTTCATTAGGCCCAAGACATATATTTACCCTGCAACCAAATCAAAACTTCTCAACACCAGAACCAAAGCTAAAAACTTTAACCTTTTGAACACAACAAAACTCATAAAGTAACAAATCTTTAATTGAAAAAAATTAACTAGAGAGCTAAAGCTGTATTCTTTATACACCACAAAACTCAATAAGCAAAAAAAAAAAAACCCAAGATCATTAAGTTTCAGTGATCACAGTTCATAAAGTAACAATCTTTGATTGAAAAATTAGGACCCAGAAAGGGGTTTTGCTTGCTTACACATTTCTGAAGAGATAGGCTCTGCCATGACGGCCCTGAAATTCTTTGGAGACGATCTGACTGTGTGAAGCAGTGTCGACTTTGCAACATCTGCATTTGAAGACCTTGGGCCCACTCAGCGTCTCTATGAACAGACGCCCCATGATTGTGATCTTTGTCTTCTCTAATTTCCTAGATGAAAATTTGAGACCAATTTGATTGTTGGATCCGTTTTTGGCCGTGAAAATGAATAAAATGTTGTTTTGCTGTGGGAAAAAATGTGGAGGGGACAGCTTTGATTGGCTTAATAGGTTTGGACTTGAGAGGCAATCAATACACAACACGTCATGACAATTAGGGACTATTTTTACACCCTATTCATTGTTTTATTGACTAGTGATTTTCTGAAAGATCGCCGCCATTTGATTTGCTTAGATTCACAAAATGTTGAAATTGTATTTTTTGTGTGGAGAAAAAGATGTGAAATTATGTACATCAATTACAAAGTAATGTAGTTAGTCGAAGTGATCTAACGACAATCCAAGCAAATGCAGTAAACAAAAATGTCTTCTTATCTAAATATGTGTTACCTGAATGCATTGTTAGAAACTAGATCCGTACATATAACTGATAGGAGGAAGAGAAAAAAAAATTCACTTCCTCATGTTATACTTCATCTGCCTCGCTGAATTCATCTGCATCAGTAGATCACGAACCAAAACCAAAATTCTGAGCATCCAACCATGTAATTATAGAAAGACGAACAATACAACAAGACACAAATTTTGATGTAGGAATGAGAGATCATGCTTGAATCAGCTTGACATGGGAACGTACTGCTAATAGTTTATGAAACAGAGTAGTAACTTGTTGGATGCACTTCGCACCCATTTCCTTAAGTAGTGAACAATACTGCCAAACCAATCGGTCAATGTAGTAGATGGAAAGATGACCAAGCAGACACGAAGTAAATGAGCATGCATGCTCTATCCCAACGTCCACTTGTTTGAAAAATTAGTAAATGGCAAGATGAAGACAAATGACACAAATAGGTCCAACACTAACTCTCATGATCTTTTGGACTCCTAAGACCACTTTTCCTCTGCCTTTTGACTCCGACCGAACGAATTGGGGATTTAGACTTTTTAAATCAATAATCAAAATATTCTCAGAAGATACCGAGAGTGTAGTTTGTGAAGTTTCTGTAATCTTGAAGCTACCTTTGTCTTCACCGAAATATTGTTGGACTTGTGGTTGCTCGGAAGGGAGTGAGTTTGTATTAGTATATACAGTTTTAGCAAAAGGAACTGAAACTAAACTAAGCGAAGAATGCCTAGGTGGTTGTGCGTCAACTGAAGTTGGGAAATAAGAGGAAGAAAGATCAGGTTTATGATATGGACCAGAATAAGTTTTTGGACCCTGACTGTAATGGGGATTAAAGAAACCCAAATGCTCAAAATCTTCAGTTAATCGGTGGGAAGAAACCGCCTTAAAATTTTCACTGTTTTATAACTGCCCAACTACCTCAGGAGAGTTACACCATGGAGATAACTGTCATCTTCAAAATTTAACTGCTTTGGTAACTAACCTTCAGCCACCCCAACCGTCCGGAAGTTACAACAATCATCAGACATGTCAATCATTGGCACTGAAAAAGGCTGGACAGCAGGCCGATGTCCATGACGGCGTCCAAAGAGCCTCCTATTCTTGAATGGATCAAGCTTTGCTTTCATCCAAATACCAAAAGGCTTGCCAACACCTTCAAGGGAAGAGGTAGTTGCCATAGAACAATTTTCTTGTCCAGTGATCTAGTAAACCACACTTGTGACAAAAATTCGATAGACGTTCATACATAAATTCCACCAAATGATCATCTTTACCATCAAAATGAATAAGCATGCTCCGCCAAAGAGGGTAGGTTACATCCAGACGAACACGTATGCGGAAATAATTACCCAAAGAATCATCGTAGACATCAGGATTGTTAGTACGTGATCCTGTAAACACACAAATGTCGCACACTTAGTCACTCCAAACGGGTCAACACAACTTAGACCAAAAGCAAGACAGTAATACAGGCTTCAACTTTAAACAAAGAAGCAACACCATCCGAAAGCCCACGCGCTCGGAACAAAAAACGGAAGGCACCAGAACAGAACATGAACAAACAAGCAGGATCCCACATAAAAGAGCAACAAAAGACCCCATACTCAACTGCCAATATATACAACACATTTATGACAGTTACAAGGTACGCCCGTTACTCACCCAATACTATTGTTACGCTTCATACACTAACTTGAGCGTCGGAGAGTCGAAGACGGGAACAACCCGTCAAGGCTTCTAACGACCGTTTGGTGTATTACTCTTAACAACAGGTAAAGGACGACATACGCGTAGCAGCTCAAATCACCCGTATTGACCTCATCTGCACTTCTACTGGAATTCCTACGGAGTTTGGTAGAAACAAGGATCAACGAAGGAACACTCGCCAATACAATTACCGATCAAACGGCCCAAAGATTCTGGCAAATAAGACAGAGATAACTTGTATATACGCACCCAAAAGGGTACAGTCTTTAGAGGAAAATCTGCTATCGGAATTGCACCATCAATGCGTGTTAATACCACCAACATTCGATCGAAGGACCAAGGCTTCTTTTTCAAAACATTTTCCAATTCAGTTTCACGATCAAACTTAAACAGGTATCAATTTTTGCCACATTTTCGAATGGTCAGACCTTGGGGTCACCTCCATAATTCCTCTATTGTGTGTTTGAAACGTCCCCTGTTATATAAGCGGTTAGTTAGAACCGTTCCAACAAGGCACAAATGATATTCGACAGAGTGAATATCGTCCAGGACTCGACGGTCCACATGAACCCCTTCTTGTTATCTAACAGACAAATGCAAGTTTCTGGGTTGGAAAGTGCTAACAGTGTCTGCCCTGTAGATACAAAAGCATTAGAAAATATTGTAACAGTTGATAAGGAAGAACATGAACAGAACTATGATACGTAACCAATGTGGACTTTCAAACGAGAATGAAACACTTCAAATTTAATATAGAAATAGAGATCATAAAAGAGGACGACGTCGATCATCATCATTGTTTTCCATAACTAGCCGATCTCAAACTTCTAGAGAGAGAGAGAGAGAGAGATAAAGAGAGAGAAGAAGGAAGCTTGGATATTGGAGACTTTCGGATTGACTCTTGTTCTTGTAGTTCAAGTAACCAAACTTCTTTTGGTCTTGACTCTGGAATATATTTGGAAAAGGGCCAGAAGAGTCATTTGTTTGATGAATTTTGCAAAATGGGATGTTGTTTTTCACAGTAGGTGGTCCGAGCTTATTCCTATGATGCCGGTTCAATGAATATATCTATTGTAATTAGAATTATTTTTTGTAAATATAATGATAGGATTATGTAAATATATTTTTCTTTTGGGAAATCATTTGTGAAGTTATATTAACTCCAAAATTAGGAGAAATGAATTCATTAAATTCTTTCTGAAAATACTTTTTTAGCTAAATTCTTGGAATTTGAAAAATCCTGAATTGAATTGAATTGAAAACCCTGAATTACCATCACCAAAATTTTCCTTCCGCTGCATATGAAATCCCAAACCCTGAAACCTCTGAAATTGAACTTGAATCCTTGAATTTGAAAAACCCATAATTTCGGAATATACCCTTGTTATCTTGAACCTTAAAATCTTTACTACTCTAAGTATGGAGATGTCACTTGGATCATTAATTGCCTCCTACTTGAATCATCTATACTGGTGCAACTGATCATATGACGAATACCCCCAGTTTGGTACAAACAATTAATCCATCCCATCAACATATTGTGTCCACAGTTGATGGCTCTCTGTCTCCTGTTATTAGTGAATGTTATGTCAAGATCTCTGAAAATCTGTCAATTGATTCTATTCTTGTTGTTCCCTCTTTTGCCTATAACTTTTTATCTATTAGTCAAATAATTTCGGCGCTTGCATGTTCTGTCACTTTCTACCCTAACTTTTGTATCTTTCAAGACATTGTGACTAAAAAAGTTCTCGATTATGGTGTTCGAAGGAGAAAATTATACTATCTTAATTTGACAAGCAGTGGAACACACAAATTAAAATCATCAGGACAAGCGAATAATACCACCAGTTTGGATAAAGCTAAGGAAGATGTGTGGTTATGCCACCGTCGTCTTGGTCACTTGAATTTTTATTATTTGCAAAAGCTTCAACCTCAATTATTCTCTCGTGTGCAGGATTTAGAATTTCAGTATGATACATGTGTATTTTCCAAGAGCCATCGTAGTACTTATTCATCAAGTTTGAATAAATGTTCTGTTTCTTTTATGAAAATACACTCTGATGTTTGGGGTTTTGCACAAGTTTATACTCACTCTGACTTTCGTTATTTTGTAACTTTCATTGATGAATGTACTAGGATGACTTGGGTCTCCTTGATGAAGCACAAAAATGAAGTGTATTCCAAATTTACTGAATTTCATTCGATGGTGGCAACTTAGTATCAATAGAAAATTTGGGTACTTGAATCCGACAATGGTGGCGAATATGTGAATGGTGAGATGTCTGCATTCTTGAGCTCTCGTGGAATCCGACACCAGACTTCAATTGCGTATACTCCTTAACAAAATGGATTAGCTGAAAGGAAGAATAAACAGATAATAGAAGTTGTTCGGGTCTCTCTCTTCGGTATGAATGTGAAATGAAACTTGTGGGGAGAAGCTGTTTGTTCTGATGCATACTTGATCAATCGCACTCCTTCCCGTGTGATTAAATTTCAAAATCCTTATCAGAAGTTGCATCATTTGTTGAATGTGCCATCTTTGTCAAATTTGGAGCCAAGAATTTTTGGGTATACTGTGTATGTTCATATCAATAAACAACTTAGAGGCAAACTTTATCCACATGGTGTGAAGTGTATCTTTGTTGGATATGCTGACTTCCAAAAAGGTTACCGTTGTTATGATCTAGTTTTGAACAAGATGCATGTTTCTCTGGATGTTTTCTTCCGTGAATTTGAACCTTATTACTCAGGGGGAGTTTCAGAGTCTTCCCTTCAGGAAAAAAGAAGTATATGTGAAGGAAATTCTCTGAATTTGGAAGAATTTGAAGAATTGGAGAGCTTGGAGATGATACTTAAAGCTATAAATTAGGCAGAATCTGCAAAAGCCTAATTGGACCGGTCGAACTCTCTCCTCGACCTATTGAACAATGGAACCAAAATCGGACAGAAGGTGTTCTTCGATCTGTCGAGCAACATCCTCGACCCACCGAAGGACATCACTGAAATTGGATAGAATATGTCTTTCGACCGGTCAAACAACATCCTCGATCCATCAAAGAATGGAACAAGAATGGGATATAATGCTGCTTTCAACCCATCGAGCAACAATCTTGACCCGTCGAATACTGAATCTGAACACCACAGAGTGAAGTCCAATCTCATGAAGACTCCCCTTCTACTCCATCAACCGAAGAGCCTTCCTAGAATGTCTCACCTGAGGTATGTACTGATAACATTAAATCAAGCATTGTAGAAGTCATTCCTAGAAGATCTCAATGAGAAACAAATGGGGTTCCAAAGAAGCAATATGAGCCTACTATAGAAACCAAAGCCAAATATATTATTGCTAGCTTTGTATCTCACCATAGGTTGTTTGGATCACAAGCACTTGTTGTTAGTCAATTATCTACAGTATCTATCCCAGTAATGTACAGGGTTTATTGGCGGATCCAAAGTAGAAACAAGCTATGAATGAAGAACTAAAGGCTTTGCAAAAGAATGGAACATGTTAGACTGTACCTGCACCATATGTAAAGAAGACTGTTGGATGTACATAGGTATTTACAGTGAAACTGTAGGCAGATGGAAGGATATAAAGCTCGTCTGGTTGCTAGAGGTAATACTCAATGATATGAAGTCAACTATCAGGAGACATTTTCTCTCGTAGCAAAGATCAGTACTGTACGCATTCTCATTACTTTAGCAACTCGACATGATTGGTCATTGCAACAATTTGATGTGAAAAATGCTGTCTTGAATAGAGATTTGAAAGAAGAAGTGTACATGGACATACCCCTAGGTGTCAATTATAGGTCGTATGATGTTGAAAAGGTTTGTAGACTAAAGAAGTGTTTGTATGGATTGAAGCAATATCCAAGAGTTTGGTTTGGAAGGTTTTCTAGAGCTATGAAAAAATTTAGGTATCGGCAGAGAAACTCTTATCACACCTTATCCATCAAACGCAATGATGGTAAGATTACTGATCTGATTGTGTACGTGGATAATATAATTGTCACATGTGATGATCCGGTTGAGATGGAAGATTTAGAGAAGCGTTTGTCCCAAGAATTTGAGATGAAGGACTTGGGCCCGTTGAAGTATTTATTGGGAATTGAAGTTGTAAGATCCAAACTAGGAATTACCTTATCACAATGAAAGTATATGCTTGATCTTCTTGCTGAAACATGAATGCTGGATTGTAAACCTGGTAATACTCCTATTGAGATGAATCACAAGTTGGAGTTGTGTCCAGATCAAGTTACAACAACCAAGAGCAGGTTTCAGAGGTTAGTAGAAAAATTGATCTATTTATCACATACTAGACTTGATATTGCATATCTTGTATGTGATACCCCGACCATTTCATATAATTGGTAATATTTATGAATAATTCGAGTTTAATTTAGTTGCGATAAATAATTTTTATCATCGGTAAATATCGAGAGCTCAAAGATTGACTTTTTATCTAATTGTCTAAGTTAGTTGACTTCAGGTGAAAGTCGTAGAATTTTTCGAGACGAGTTCATAGACATGAAGAATGTCGTAATCGAAGTTACGACGAAAAAGTTATGGACATCGAAAGTTTGACGAAAATATCGGAAATCAAATAGTCGTAAATGTCGGAGTATAAATAGATATTTCCATTTCGAGAAACAGGGAACTTGCCATTTTCGGGCCAAGCGAGGTTGACCCGCGTCGATCGAAGCTCTGGCGACCAAAATTGCCGCTTAGCTCGGCTCCGACAAGTCTCCGCCGTCCGACCACTATATCGGCCGATCTTGGTATAGTTTTGATCGGCCTAACCTCCTCTATCTTTCCCCAAAGGTCTTCGCCTCCAATTTCGCCGGAGGAAGCCGAAATTTCGTGATGAAGTTTGGCCAAAACCTAGGTTTTGGGCCATGGAATTTTCCAGTGAATTTGCCATCGAGAATGGTATGGTTCGAGTTCTTTTGAGCTCTTCTATGTGTTTATGTGTGAGATATTTTGGTTGCAGGTGTTTTTCGCCATAATCGAATTGATTCTGGTTCGGGGCGGCGGTTGCCAGCGTTCTGAGCATTCGAGGATAGAGAGATTTTTCTCCCTTCATCCTCACAAATTGATTGAGTCATGCCTCGAGCCCCTGTGGGGCTCGACGGCGGAGATCGACACTGGAGAGGTTTTCATGCCTTGAATTTTTGGGTCCGATTTCGGCCAATCATGCCTGAATTGGGTATAGGTCCTTTAGGAGAAAGTAATGGGCTAGATGAGAGCTTTTAGGCGAGTTATAAATCTCCGCCACCGGCGGTGGTCTCCAGTGGTGGCGGGGCTCCACGTGCCACCGTTTGTGGCGGCGTGTGTGACCGAAAAAAGTTCCTGAAATTTGTAATGTTATATACCATTGGATTCGTAACGTTGTCACGAGTATAATCGCGAGGTTTAATTCATGTTGTACGAATAAATATAGAAATTTAGTTAAGAATCAATCATGTGCTTTTTGTCGATGAGAATTTTCGGTGGACATGAGTTCGGGATTTGGCTTGCCTGCATTAAGTGATTTATTGTCATGGCGTTTGACTAGTTTAATGATTTTGTGAACACATTAATGCATTATGGCATCGATATAATTATTCGTTTGCGAACTGATTATCCAGAGTTCCATGTGATTTCAGTATTCGTTAAGACATATTGTCTTGATTCAGAAGCGTGGCGTGAAGTTACATTTCGGTGTTTACTGACTCAAAGATTTGGTTACTATAGTAGTGTTTGTCTTGATTGTTGGTTGTCAGATATGTAGTTTTGGATAAGGAGCAGTATTTGATCAGTATGCCAAAATATCGAGGTAGATGAAATTCTCCGGAGTGGGGTTACATGGCGAGTAAGAGATGACATTTTTTTATTTTAGTAGAGTCGGGTGGTTACCGTATTTGTGAGGTTAAAATTACGATTAGGTTTCGTCGTCCCGGTGGGCGGGCGGTGGTGACTAGTGTTGCTGCTAGTGACGGTGCGGGCGACGAAAATTAGATGTACCTTATATTATTAAGTTCGTATTACCATGTTGGGTTTATTGATAAAGTTTTTGACATATTTTGTTTGAGTTAAATATTAGTCTAGCATTTACCAGAATTAGTCGAATATTTTATTATTTTAATATTTTGACGATTTTTGATATTATATTTAATTGAATTTACGAAAATTAAGTAGGATCGGGGTGTTACATTGTAAATGTTATTAGTTGATTTATGCATGATCAAAGTGAAGAGTATATGGATGCTATAATGCATATTCTCAGGTATTTGAAGTCTGCACCTGGTAAATGTCTACTATTTTCAAAGAATGGTGAGTTTGAAGTTACAGGATATTCTAATGCAGATTGAGCAGGTGATAAGACTAATATGGCATCTACTTCTGGGTACTTCACCTTTATTGGTGAAAATTTAGTATCTTGGCGCAGTAAGAATCAGAATGTGATTGCTCGTTCTAGTGCTGAAACTAAATACCGAGGAATGGCAAATGGAGTATGTGAGCTGTTGTGGATTCAGAATGTATTGAAGGAGTTAGGTTTCAAGCTCCATAAGGCCATGGATTTGCATTGTGACAATATTGTTGCAATTGAGATTGCTCATAATCCTGTACAGCATGATAGAACCAAGCATGTGGAGATTGATCGACATTTCATCATGAATCACCTAGATAAGAAGGTTATATGGTTTCCCTTTGTAGCTTCTGAAGATCAATTGGCGGATGTATTTACTAAGGAGTTGTCACATCGAACATTTGCTTGATAGATTGACAAATTGGGGATGATTGACATTTATACACCAACTTGCGGGGGAGTGTTGAAATGGATATACCTATTGTAATTAGAATTAACTTTTGTAGATATGATAGGATTGTGTAAATATCTTTCCATTTTGGAAAACCACTTATAAAATTATATTAACCTCAAAATTAGGATGAATAAGTTTATTGAATTCTCCCTGAAAATACTTTTCAACTGATAGATTGATTCTCAAGTGTGATTCTAGTGTTTGTATTCCACTCCTTTAATTTGTCTGGTAGAGATTGAAAATGAATGGGGTATTGAACAGATTAAAAGTCAAAAGGTAAAATGGGACTGAAGGATGTAAACTTTGGTCAAAAATAAGAAAGAGTAGAACATTGTATAAGCTTTTTTTCTAATCCTCCTCCAGAATCATTTACATCTTCACTTTCTTTTATTTTTGGTTTCCAACCACATTGACTGACTACTTGAATAAACATTTCAACAAATTTTTAAAAGAATCAGATCACATGGAGAAGAAGGAATGCAAGAATTCCATCTAGACCTCGTGAGTTGAGTTCTGTATAGCTCTAAGATGAACAGCATCCACCCTTTTTCATCGACTCTGTAGTTGCTGCTCCTTCGTTCCCTTCGCTCTGTAAGACCACAGTCTTGCCACTCCCCACCCAACTAAGGTCCTGTTTCTTGAGCTCCTGCGACATCATTACCTTTCGGCTTAGTATGTTGTAAATCTCCTTCACTACCATCTGAAATGCAGCAGAAACATTGGATGAATCGAGAGCAGATGTTTCCATGAAAAACAAACCCTGTGCCTCTGCCAAGGCTTTGCCTTCGGAAGTGGTTACCTCCCTGGCATCCTTGAGATCAGACTTGTTACCAACAAGTATGGTCACTACATTCATGTCGGAGTGAGCTGTTCAACAGTAGATCCACCTGATCAATCCTCAGTCCATCACATCAATTAAAAGTAAATGCAAAGGAAAACATTTGAGGCCACTATGTACAGCAAGATAAATCAGCAGGGTAGCTAATTAGACATCAAGAAAACCAACCAAATCCATACTCTACAGAGCACGACAAAAACAACAAAAAAGCAAACCAATTCAAATCCAAATTGAATTATTGTAAAATGATACAGTAAGGGTGTTGTGCAGATAACTCAGACAAATATTTCTCCAATAGAGGGAGAATGAAGCTTTTGTCTTCAATATTATCATAAGAAACACTCATCAGTTTTGAACATTCCATGTTCTAAGCCAACACTTCCCCTCAAAATAAAAAAAAACAAAACAAAAGCTCATACAATCTATCTACTGGCATTACAGATCTACTAATTGATATTACCTACGAGGCGAGGCAAGTTAAGAATCAAAGATTATGTTGAGGTGTGTACATATGGAAACACCCACTTTGCCAACAAAGATCAGAAGTAAAAAAATGATAACTCGAACAGTGAAAGAGCACTTACTGTGGAGCTCATTAAGCCATCTGCTGATACTATCAAATGTCTGATGCCTGCTGATATCATAAACCAAAAGGGCGCCCACAGCACCTCGATAATATGCAGATGTAACAGCCCTGAACCGCTCTTGACCAGCCGTGTCCCATATCTGTGCCTTGACTTCTTTACCATTGATACTAATCTTTTGGGTTTGGAACTCTACACCTATAGTTGACTTTGAATTAGGGTAGAATTCATCTCTAGCGAATCTTGCAAGCAAATTGGATTTTCCAACGGCCGAGTCACCAATTAAAACAATCTTGAAAAGATAATCCTCGGCCTTTTCTTCCTCCAAATGAAAATCCATTTCCCAATAAGATTCAATAATCTAAAGGGCCATATTTTACTAATGAGTGCCCTACCGAATATGAGAAACGGAACAATTGACAGATGAAGGAAGTTTGGAAGGCAGGGAAGAAACTTCTGCTATTACTTGGACACAGCATAAACGGAATCTGAAGCTACCTACATTACAAAGCTAAAGTAGGAGCAAAGCTTCTACAGCTCAACTATTAGATTCTTTCTATAGCTTTCTCTAATTCAATCTAGCCCTACATAAACAGTGCCAAATCCTGCAACATCAAAAAAGCTTCAACAATTACAAACCTCGACTCACAAAATCGAAACAAGTTGGTTATTCCACAGTAAACACACGTTTTTCAACACAAAAAACTAAGAACCATTTCACAATATCAAACATTTGACCATCGGATGATCTATAATCTATACCTCAATCCCTTGTTTGACCAAAATTTCAGCCTCCTCCGGCTCCAAATTTCCCTCCCAATCGGCTGAAACCTAAACATTCAACGATAATGTGTCTCCCTTAGATTACACAATGAGGTAACACCAACACGAAACTTGTATTACAAAAAACACATATGAACATTTACTCCTTCCAAACCTTAATAAAGATTAAAACTTTAAGATTTTAGTCAATGCATTTCATTGATTGATTGGTTGAGATTAATATACATCGATCATAGAAAACAATTTACCAGATTGCGAGCTGGTTAATGGATCAATTTAAGCTTGGAAACCTGTCCACGGCAACATTTTCCATTACAAATCCGAAGCAGAGAGGGAACACCAAAACCAGAATGACGATACGTACGATGAAAATTTTCAGCTAATAACATCTACATTGGAAGATTAGAAAGATATACAAATCTAGAGCCTACAATAGATTTTGTAAAATATATAGAAACAGAGATAGAGATAGGAAGAGAGAGAAGATGAGAGAGACAGAGAGAGAGAAGGAGAAAGTGACCGTGGAGTGGAAGTCAACGGCGGAGATCGGTGGCGAAGGGCGGTGAGGATAAAGAAAGGAAGGAGGAGAGGGTAGTCGTCCGTCAAATGAGAGAAGCACACATCGGACAAATGAGAGAGAGAGAGAGAGAGGAAATGAATGAGGACAACGATTGATTGATGTAGTTGGCACTTTCGGAATCAGCCTCTATTGTTCAAGGGTGTTTCTGTCTATGGAGTTAATTAACTCCACTTAATTCCAATGTTAATGTTGTGACAGTGAAAACAAGTTACCCATGATGATCACATTTATTTACTATATAACAATCGGCAAACATCCCTCTCATCTCTCTCCCTACCGATCTCACTTTTTCTCCCTATTCTCTTTGACTCTCCTTTCCTCTCATCAGGTAACCTCTATCTGGGTTTTCTTTTTCTTAGAAGTCCAGCAGAAATTGATAATGGTACTTTTGGTTAGGGGATCCGTGGGTGATGGGGGTGTGTGTATCAAATTGGAATTTGTCAATTGAACTTTGTGTTTGTGCTGAATCATTAAATAGCTTTCTTGGAAATTAATTTTTTTTGTTGATTTCGGTTTTTGTCTTCAGGACTCTTCGAGGTTAGGATCCTGATCGATCGGGTCGAGAACGTCGAGCTCCGGCAATCGGAAGTTCACTTACACGACGGTGATCAAGCTCTATCGCTGCTTCCATCTATGCGTATTTCGAGAAACCGACAAAGCAGCCATGGCGCTCTGCTCCTCAGACCTCGCCACTCTGTCGCTTCTCCAAACTCGCCAACAACATCAGCGTGGTACCAGTTTTCTGTTGGTTTCAGGTGGGTTTTGTGTGTTTTTTGTTAACTCTATCAGCAAAAAAAACTGGGCAAAGGAAAAAAAAAACTTGAATGACTTTTGATTAGACCAAAAGTGAACTGTAGAAACCATTCTGCGTTTCCATGATTAAAATGAAAGTCATTGAAGATGGTGATGCTAAGCTTTCCCACACAGCTTTTATAGTAATTATTGTCTATAGAGTTGATGTTCATGAACCTTCCAAAAAGTATTGAGACCAAAAGAAAAGAAAAAAAGTACTTTATCCCATTATAAAGAACCATAATTTACTTTGTTAAATAGAAGAAACTTATTACTTCAGAATGCGATTTCATATACAGATATACTGGTGTCATGATACGTTGTTTTGAAATTGTAACTAATGGTGCCTTAATAATTCACTTGGCAGCAAAGGGATCCTTGAATCTCTGAGGAGAAGAGCAAGGTTAATGACTGATGGATTTAACTGCTGTAGAAATGTAGTTTGTAATTTCACAGAAGGTAAAAAATTTCATACAATAAATAATACAGTTTCTAATAGTTGATGGTTTATACTAACACAGTTGTGAATATTGATTTTAGGTGCCATGTACTCCTTCCCTCAAATACGGTTACCTCCAAGAGCAATACAGGCTGCTAAAAGTGCTGGAAAAGTTCCTGATGTTTTCTACTGTCTCAAACTTTTGGAAGCCACTGGCATTTCCACTGTCCCTGGTTCAGGGTTTGGACAGAAAGAAGGGTAATATTTCCTTCAGTGGAAGAGAGATTGTGGCACTGTTAATTTCGCGCCGAGTCGAGTCGAGTCGAGCAGTTTTTGTGAAATTACAGTTATGGATAGTCTCTTGCCTCTCCTCTCTCATTGTATTGCCTCTCTCTCCGTCTCTAATCGCTTTAGCATCAAATCTGATTTAGGGTCTGCTAAACTAGCATGTGAATGATGACGTTATATCTACATGAGAGAGTAATGACATTTAGCATCAAATCTAATTTAAGGTCTATCAAGGATCCACTTCAAATCATAACAAACATATTATACAATCTCCTCTCTGGTAGTTAATATATTCAAAATGAAGTTTTTGGTTGTGAGCTTGATCATTATTAATCAGTATGCTAATGGGGACTGCAACACCATGTCTTGCATTGTTCTAGACATTTTGAATCATTCTAATTTGGAGGAGTATTAGGGATATGTCTTATTTATGATGCTTCTTCTCTTTAGTTTGACCATTTTATCCTGTCTTGGCATTTTCATTTGCAGTCTGGGTGGCTTCGGAAGCCTGTCAATTACAAAGTGGATGACTTGGACTTTGATGAATTGGATTACACCAGTTGAAAAGTCTCCGACATGGAGGCAGGGAAACAAGTACTAAATAAGGATGACAATATGTGATGAGGATGTTTCTGGTTTCAGTAGAAAGAAACAGAAGAATGTAGGGATGTTCTCTTCATAGGAGGGTCAACCTAAAAATTACCTTGAACTAGGTGTGGGTTCATTCCTGAGATTAAAAGCTTGAAGGTAGCTTCCATGTCCAGGGGTCAAGGTAACAAAGTCTTGGCTTTTTTGTGATTCCATTGCTGGGTTTTGCTTCAAATTTGATAACTTTAAGATTGCCTATATTGATTGAATATGAACATGACGTTATATGTCTTGGGTGCCATGATTAGCTCAGAGAATTGGTAGACGAAATGTTTTTATAGGAATTGCACTTTGATTCCAATACAAAGTTGTGTAGAAATTTTGAGTTAAAAGAGTAAAATAACAAGTTCAGTGTTAGCAGTATTTGTAAAATTTAAACTTTTGTCTTTTAAGAAACTTCAGATTGTGAGATGAGTTGCTTATTTCTTGATTGTGCCTTTGGTTTGGTCGTTAGCTTATATATTGTGAATTTTCATGGATCAGCAGTGCTATGTAATTGATAGACGATAAGGCCGCTCTTGCTGGTCACTGCCTCCGTTGACAAGATTGTCTTGAAGAAGTAGATTAGTGCTGACATTTACATGGTTGGTTTTGTCATATGGGTGGGGAGATCCTCTACTGAGATTCATCTTGAAGTTACTCAATCCATAAATGGTACTCACTGTACTCTTATATTCAGAAGTATATTTGTTTTTGAAAGTTAGATAATCTAATAAGTTATTATCTTTTTCCAAACTTCTGCCTCTATTATGTCAGTGTTGTGTATTTTTCTTTCAAATGTTTTCAAACTTCTGTCTCTATTATCTTTTTTTCAAATTTTCACCTTTGAATATCCGCATTCTCTGAAGAAGACAATATTTTTTGCTAGAAAGAACCTGTTAATGGAAGCAAAGACACTATTTTTTAAGGGACTCAGTGTACAGATTGATTTCACCTTGATATGTTTTTTTTTCTCGATCAAGTCTGTTGTGTGCTCCATGGATTGCAATTTCATTAAATTTGTTTACTATTTGTTCTGCCTTTTCAATTTCAAATATGTTTCTTCTACAGATTAGTTCGTTGTATCTTTTGATCCAAGAGATATACAAAAAATCAAGTTTTTGCTGACATGTTTGAAGAAGTTTTGGTTCGTTTAAATTGATGTCTGTAGTTTCTTTTGGTCATTGTAGAGTACAAAGAAGTTATAGTATTCAATTGTGGTTGTTGTATGTATTTTTCTTTTGGTTGTTATAATGTTTCACCATTTTTACAAGAAGTCATTTGCACGTTTTCAATTTTTCAGGTTATGAAAATTTACTATATAACAGAGTTGGGTTTACTGTACAATCCACTGTTCACTATTCACGTCACGTGCAGCTCACATGCTCCTTGCCAACTCCATCTGCAGCTCACGTTTTGCTCCTCCTCTCTCGCTGACTCCCTGTCTCTCACTGACTCTCAACCTCTCGCTGTTCTCTTGCCCTTGCCAATCTCTCTCTAATCAGCCAAAGCTAATCACTGCCTCAATCTCAGAAACCCAATCTCCTCCCAATGCTGACAACTCCATCGATTTTCCGTGCGAAGAGAAGCAATCTATTCCCCAAAATACTGAAGCTCGACCCAATTTGGTCCTCTCATCTGTTTCGTTGTAGCTCCCTCACCCAGAAATCAAAAGGTAGTTTCCAATCTCTCTCCCTCTCAATCTCATACTACCGCCGCCGATTTCATCATGGTTAGAGTTTTAGATCGATTCTGAGTTTGAGATTTGGTTGGGTTTTTTTTTTCAATAGATCTGTTCGCGATCGATTTCGTCTATGTTTCATTTGATTTCATTGTTCGTCTTTGTTTTCCAGATTCACCAAGAATGAGTTCAAGTCCACAGTTGGGGTCGAGTTTGCCACCAGAATCCTAAACGTTGACATTAATTTGGGACACCTTCTCCAAGCGACAAGATCAGGTCGAGTTCTTGATCGAGATCGCCGGCGGCAAGGTCTCTGACGAGTAATCTGGACAATCTATTATTCAGTCTCTCTCTATGCCGATCGAACAATCTTCTTTAGTTCAGAAGAACCGATCAGAAAGTTAGGTATGCTTCTTCACAAATTCATCAGAACCAAAACGAATTTGATATTTGTTCCTTTGATATAGTTTTAGTTTGTCACTCTTCCTCTAATCCCCATTTGTGTTCTCTGCAGACCCAAAACTCCGCTGCTTTTCATCTATGTCACCAATTCAATCTCTCAACTCATATAAACCTTCAGGTACCCCGTCCTCTACATTTTATGCTTTCAATGTGTTTGGTTTCAAAATTTGTATCTGTAACCTGCTCATCTGAAGACTAATATCATGTCTATATTTGAGGATCTTACACAAGATGGTAAATATGTTGTCTATAGTAGAGAATGTTATATTGATCATTTAAGATTATTAATTAGTAATCTTTTTTTTAATATGACTTCTCAAATTTCATATAATTTTATTATAGATCAAGATTCTGTTAGACAATTGGCTGTTGAGGGTTGTGCTGCTCTTGGCAAATTGTTGGAGCCCCAAGATTGTGTTGCACATGTCCTCCCTGTTATTGTCAACTTCTCTCAGGTAAAGCTAATGTTTGAATTTTGAATCTGAATTTGGTTTCTTAATGTTTATGGTGGTTCATTACAGCCACCTTGACTTCTTTGCGTGAAGCTTGGTCCTCAATATTACAGTTATACTGTGCACTGTCATATAAAGGCCTCATAGAGGGTTGGAATACTAAAGTACTGTGGAGTCTAGAGTCGCTCATAGTTCTCTGCATCCAACGATATGATCAAATTTTGGTGTTGTGCTTCTTAGTTATGTTTGCTTTGTTTCTATATAGGACAAGTTTTGGCGTGTGCGTTACATGGTCGCAAATCAACTATATGAGCTTTGTGAAGCTGTGGGGCCCGACCCTACAAGGTATTATCGTATGATGTGAATTCTGGCCATTATATGAGGATGTCCATTGCACTTGATATCTATGTATAGACTATTATGAAATTTGGCCATTGTGTAGCTCCATTGTTCCATGGATTTCATGTTCTATAAATTTTCTTACAATTGTACAATATATCAAGTTAAATCCTGTTCAGCTAAGTCACTTCTTTCTGTTTCCATGTAAGTATACTCTTTGGCTGTTTTGGTCTGAATATCTTATAAGTGGTTTAGTTCTTGAAATTTTTAGTGTTTAGTAATAGAGTACGAGGCAGATGCGTATGGTAGTGTTGCTGGTTTGAAGTTTAAAGGGGTTTTCTATTAAAGGTTTAAGCTTTTTGTAAAATCAATGAACAGTGGGGATGAAGATAACAACTTTTCCTTCCGTTTTCTTCTGTAGAATCATGATTATTTAATCGAGAAAGGTGTTCAAGATGAAGAAGACCAGGCCCTACATCCTGGATTTCATTCTGGCGTCGTCGACCTTGCTCCTCAGCGCCTTCTCTTTTGCAATCTGAGATCTCCGCCTCTCACTCTGGATTTCCGCTGTTCTAGAAGCTTTGAAGGTAAGAGTTTTCAATCGAATTAAATCAGTGAGTTGGGTGAAGATTTGGGTTTTGCTAATCAGTTTTGGATTTCATATAATTCTATACTGTGGCAGTTTGCAATGGGTATAAATATGCCAGCAAAAACTGTGGTTTTCACAGCTGTTAAAAAGTGGGATGGTGATAGTCATCGATATATTGGATCTGGTGAGTATATCCAGGTAAGTGAACATACAACAAGGTTATATATTAACGCACTCTGCATGCACAGTTACTCGATGATTATTAACTATCTTAATTCTTCTAGATGAGCAGTGGGGCTGGGTGAGGTGGCAAAGATGAGCAAGGTATTTGTATCATAATGATTGATGAGCAGGTCAGTGTATTACTATTGATCTTTGTAGTTTACACCCACTAATTTTTATGATGATTCTAAACCATTCAGTTATCCAGAAATACCCAAGGTTGTTATTGTGATACGTCGGTTCCCATCTGATTCACTGTGGTATTTGTTGTTGCTTTGGTTCTTCTTCAATAGAGGAACTGAACTCCCCATGATTTCAATATGATTGGTCATACGGCATGGATATAAGTTCTAAACAGCCCCGATTAATGTTTGGACTTTGAAACTTCCTAAAAAGCTATTTGCTTCCTCATAATGAAAGATTATTTGTTTTTTTCTTCCAGATGGAAATGAATACACTCAAGGACATGGTGTTGGGTAAACCACCGCCGTTAGTTAGTACTTTCAGACTCAGCTACTACTCAATTTTGAATTTGCTGAGCCGAGCAGGAGGCCAATTCACAGCGACATGTGATAAAGAATTCCTTGCACCGATTTCAGCACGAAAAGGTTTATTTTTATTTTTAACTAAAAACAAATGGTTATGTGTTGACGGCTAGATAGTAATTGACAAACTGGGATATTTTTCTCTTATTCAGGCCTTACATGATATAGGGATAAAGGTTTCAAAGCTTGAGAAGGAAGCGGAGATACTTGAATCAAATCTGAAATGGAGCTTCAGATTTGTAGACAGCTTGACGTGGATATACTGTGTATTTTTTTTATCAGAAACACTGTTTGCTTTCTTTTTTTGTTATCCCATAGCTTCTTCTATGTCAACATCGATTGTGGCTGTGCTGACCTGCTTTACAAATCGGGTTTACGCTTGACCTAGGTGAGAGAGACCATGGTGCTTAATGGATTGCAATTTCCCTCAAATTGTTTACTATCAGTTCTGTCTTTTCAATTTCATATAAGTTTCTTCTATAGATTAGTTTGTGGTGTCTTTTGACATTTTTCTACTATATGCTCTAATTCCTCAGGTTTGTAATCGATGGCTCTGTGCCAATGGAATTTCATTGAAAGAAGATTTTGGTGCAGAACCACCCAAACATATCATATATTATTGTGAGTGTTACTTCTCTTACAATGCATGTGTATATATGTAGTGCACCATTTTGTAACATTCTCCTGAAGTACATGATCATTGTGTGTTGGAATTGGTCTGACAATTGTTCAATGAATAATTGGTTATGCATTTATGCTCCATCACATACTTCAACTTATTATCTCCATTCATATTTACTATATAACAACCGTGGTCTTACTGTTCATAAGCACTATTTATAAGCACAGTGTGAAGTGTCAGGCGCGCGAGTTTTCTGAAGTCAACTCTCTCTTTCTCTTCTCTCCGTCATTCGTTCTCATCTGGTCTTATCCTAAGCTCAACGATTGCAATCAACTCTCTTTACTCCGCTCAACGATTTTGATTTATGCATCGTGTTGCATCTCAATCTGTTCCATTCTCTCGCCACAACCGTCACTGAATCTGTTCCGTTCAGGTTTCCTTCTCCTTATATCCATCAGTTTGATCTCCATAATAGGTTCAAACTTCAAATCAGCGAAGCATCACGAATCCCGTTGGTCTGATTCATTTGATTTCATCTGCGTTGATTTGATTTCATTTGTGTTATTAGTTTGATTTCATCGCTGGGTTCGATCAATTTCATTTTATGTTGTGAAGTTTCCATCCATGTGATGTTTGTCTGGTAGTTCGGGGTAATAGAATGGGTTAACTAGGTGGCCTCTAGATTTACATAAATAGTGATCCCTTATCGTCCTCTGTCTAGATAAGAACCTACTGCATATCTACGTGTTTCGGTACTGAACCAAACGGGGAGGGATTCAAGATCCTCTGTCAAAGCTGCTAAACAGATATGTCAATAACATTTAATCTTTTCATAGGGTGGATTTCAAAACTTATTGCCTTAGTTTTCTTTGGTAGTGAATGCTACAGTTGTTATTTGCTTATGTATTCATTGCAAAAATTGTTCTCTCCTGCACCTATAAAGGATGTTAGCCACTACATAATTTCATTTAAATTTAGGATTTGATTTAATCATTCATTACAATTATTTGCGGCTCACAGATTAATTCAATCATCTTACTTTGCATCTGAAATTGTGATATGTGTTTGTGGTTAAATTGTTTGGGTTAGTATTAAGTTAAAGGAGTTCATAGCTATATAGAATCTAACAGTGCAAACTTTCATTTATATAGTGATGAACTTTGATATGTTATCTCATGTTTTGCTACATGGGTGCACATTTTTTGAATGAAATGTTCGGTAGTGTAAGCTCACATTATCCTCAAACCAACTTAGTATCAATATAACTGATAAGACCTCTTTATGTAGGTCAGATTAATAGATGGTAGCAAACTGAACTAGGTATATGGTTAGAAAAACTGTGGATACCTACTTGATCTGATTTAGAACAGTTTGTTTGGTTTTGGTTGAAAGTCATTTTCCTTCAACCTCTCCAACGTTTTCCATGGAAAAAAAAAGCTGATTATTGCATTATATTACAGCTGGTTGTAGATGGGATTGTTGTTTAATGGGATTATTGCACTTTAACTTTGACTAAAAGTTAACGCTAGCTGTTTGCAGTGGTAACACTGCAATGGGTTGCCTGAATGAGATTCTATGGCTTCCACTATAGGCACAAATAGTTTGAATTGAACATATGTAATGGGTTAAACTGCAGGAAGTACTGCTAGATAGATGTTAAGTTAGTCTTGATTGTAATGGCTCCAGTATCTGATAACATTTTGCGTGTGTATTCTTTCATGTAATATGATTATTTGAGAGTCAGCAAGTATAGAATCAGTTTGTTTAGTTAGTTCAATTTTATAGATTTGAAATGGTATAATTATATTTAGTTCGCTTTGTTGATGCAGGTTTTTGCTGATTAAACCCAAAGGATGCTGTAAAGGTAAAGCAATGTTTGGTTACTTCGATATGATCAGGTCTTAGGTTTGTCAATCTGATCGTACGTGCAAAAGGGTTGGCATACTCACATTCCCGTCTCTCACTTATCTATGGTTTTGCAGATTTTGCTGCTTTGATTGTGTTGACATCTCAAGTGGATCAAATCAAAGATGCAACTTTCGGTAAGGAGGGTGCTTTCTAAGGTCTTTCCAAATATTATGTTCCAACTGTTTTTCTTCTGATTTTACTTTCCATGATTATCGTGAGGCACTACCAACCGTTGGCTTGGGCAAAATGGTGCAGAAGGCTGCCTCGCTTGAGTGGGACTATGCGGAGGATGAGAGACTTCTATATGGAAATCACATTCCACTTTGAGAGTTCTGTGATCCCTTTCATTTCGAGGATCGCTCCATACAAGATCTAGAAGAGAGGTGCGAATTTGAGAGCAGACATGACTGGCCGGTTTTTATGGCTTTAGGATTCAGCGTTCTGATCAGAGTGTTCTTTTTCTTGGTGATGGATCTGACGATGGGAAGGTGCCGCCTGGGTCACTTTGCATGATCTCACACAAGGATAGGGAGGTCATGAATGCTCTGGATGGTGCTGGTTCTCAAGCAACTGAAGAAGAGGTTCGGCAAGAGGTAGTTGCAATGTCTCAGACTAATATATTTAGGCCTGGGATTGATGTGACTCAGGCAGTGCTCCTATCTCAGATGACTTGGAGGCGGCAGGAAAAAATAGAAATGGTTGGGCAATGGAAGGCTAAGGTGTATGATATGCATAATGTGGTTGTGAGTATCAAGTCTAGGAGGGTCCCTGGGGCTATGACAGATGATGATTTTTTCTCATCTTTGCAATGAAAATGAAACGGAAAGCGAGGAACTTGATGATATCCTAACAAAGGATGAGAGGAGGCAACTTGAAGTTGCACTGAAATTGGATTCATCCGAATTAACCCATGAGAATGGTGATGGGATCATTGAACATCGTCATAGTTGTTATGAGCAAAGGGAAATTCCTATTGAGGATGTAAGCAACTGTAGAAATGGGGAGACTAAGCGGCAGGAAAAGAAAGGATGGTTTGGTGGATGGAGAAAACGGGATACTAGAAATGAAGTACATAAAAAGAATGTCCCACCAAGAAGTTCTATGTGGGGATGAGAAGGTGAGTGATCGGTAAGGAGGGTTCGTAACAATCTATGCTTATAGTTGGGAAAGTAGTTGTCGAGTACCCTAACAATCTATTGGGTTTTGATGCTCATATTCCAATCCAATTCATAATAACTGAATGTAGTTATTTTTATATTTGTCACACCTGAAACGAGTGCTTCAGTACCTTGGAATGTCCTATTACATTAGCAAATGGAGTCTACACACTTTTGTACATTTTGTATGATATAGAATGAATCACACAACAATCTGTGATTATTCGTTACTTTGGGTGTTAGTAGTTGTGGAGTTTGCATTTGTTTGTTATGTTAATGACTGTAGTTAATCTGGATTCTGCACACCCTGCATTCTTCTTGGTTTACCATGAGTCTTTGTTCATGAACATGGTTCCTTTGTTGTTATCCAGGATGTTGAATCAAAAACCCACGATTTAGAGCTGGATCTTTCAAGTTTGTGTGCTGTAAATACCATGTTTGTTGCTCTTTTTTGAGGTTTGGTTGGTCTATTTAGTCTGAATTAATTTTTTTAGTTGAAATTGGAAAAAATTTCTTCTGATAAAGTCTTTTGCATTCAGTAAACTTGGGGTGCAATTAAGACTACCGTGTCAACTACGGTCTTAGAAGAAGCACTTAATAGCATGGTTACTGTTCACCCTCTTCTATTGGGGCAGCCAATTACGAAAAAGGTATAAAACCATTGTGTGGATGATTTGATTGTTATGTTCATGTACTCATTGTAATTAGTTCTTTTTTTGTAACAGGTTGACAAGCAAGGTTGTTATTTCTATTCTGTTGAAATAACTAAAAGCCAGTCACGAGCTGGATTGGTTTGCCAAGTACAGTCATCTAACAAAAGAAAATTCAAGGTTTAATCTTGAATCCCTTAGAAATCTGGGTTCTTTATGAAGTTTATGCTGCATATGGTATATTAGATAATTAGTAAATTGCTCTTTTCGGACTCCCATCGTAGATAATCATTAGTTTAACAGCTTAATTATCTATTTGTAGTTATTATATTTTGATCGGGAAGACAATGGTGGATTGGGACTTTGCCTACAAGTACTAAGATCTCTCTTCTTCAGTTTTTTTCCCCAAGTTTCGATATACTTTTGAATATACCATTATGAATTATTGGAGAACCCAATAATTATACAAAAAAACTGTATGAAGCTATGATGTTAGTTTAAAAGGCATTTGAATACATATAAGCAATTGAATTAGTATGCATTAAAATAGTATGCTTCCTCAATGTGAAGAAAATATACATATGTTCAACCTTTAAAAGTGAGCGGAGCACATTATGTTCTACAGAAGCATCATATGAGAGAGAGATGCAGCAAAATGGCAATGTACATTAGGGTTTAATCAGGAAAAACCTGCTGATTAAACCCAATTTTTGGTTTGTTGCTTAACTGATTCGCATGTGCTTGCGTTTGGTATTGCCTTTCAGGATTAGTTCAATTTGCTTAACTGATTCACATTTTTGTGATTTTAAGGATCTAAACATGTTGATGGTGATGTGTGTCGTTTCCAGCTCTAATTTGGAAATCTTATAGACCCGACTATAAGGTCGATGAAGTAGCTACGGACTAAATTGAAACTGCACAAAAAATATATAGAGATGCACCAAGGTAGACTCTTTTGTTGTAAGTTTTAGCTTTCAACTTTAGTTTTTGTAGTAGAATATCAGTATTGTTACAATGAAGATATGGTTGTTTTTTTAAGAAACCATGTCAAAGTAGTAGCAACAATTTTTTATCAGATTTTGCTTATCAATATGGTCTTCATATCCCTCTGATCTGTATTTTACAAATTTAAGACCTTTGGTTATTGAATTGTTGTTTATAGACAAACAATGGCCATACATTTAGTTATGCATGGTAGATTATGGTCCAATCTCAATCTCGATAGTACTATATTTCAATAGAAGTATATTTTGGAGTGTTTATATTTTCCCACAACTAAATCTTTGCATGATCATATTGTTGTTTACCAAATCTATATTGATCATACTGACTATGATCATTGTATATTGGTTTTGATGGATTTTGATTTATTGGGAATTTAGTTTTATCATTTGTATAGGATCTTGGCCATTTAGCTTACTTAAATGTTCTTCTGATTTCAAACTGTAGGTGCTTCTATTGATTTTAAACAGTTAGTACTCTTTTGGATGCAGTTTTCTGCTTTGTAACTTTTCATATTCAATGACCAGAGACTCTGTATACGTAGAGAACTCAAATGGAATTATAGATTAAATAATTTAGTTTTTTATTCATATTCTCTTTAGTACAAACTTTTCATATTATAGATTATAAATAAGAGAATTTAGTTTCTTATTCATATTGTATTAAATACAAAATTTTCATATTATTTTTATGAGATTTATAACACAATCTAAGAACTTTCATCTCATTTATTATCGGCATTTCAGTACTAATATTTATCGAATGAAACATTTGTGATAACACCGCCCCAACGGGGCGGACAACCACCTAGTCGATTTGATTATTGAGACTCGACGAAACCACGACAAGTGAATCAGATGAGTATTTTGTACGGTAATATATTCATCATGTAGATCTCAAACATTGTGTATTCGAACATTAACAGATTTAGCAAATAACTTTGTAACTTTGACTATGTTCAATTCACTTACATTTGTGGTCGAGTTAAGATAACTATCAATTAGTCACTAATTTGGGTCAAATGGGTTGGACAAAAGGTTATAGTGTCTATGCTCATCGCCTGTACTCTGATATATGATATGCATTCGTGATCGATATAACATCAGATTATCATCGCACATTAACATCCTATAAATTGCATATAGATTCGGGTCAAATATATGCATGGATTCGAATCATTGGATAAAGCAACAGTGCCAATTCATGAACTTGGAATCTTTTATTTTAACACCACATTAATAGTCATTATGATTATAATGGTTGCGTCCTTCACTGTGCTTCACTCCCATATATACACAACATTATGGTAATTGCAGTGATACATATATACATTGTATTCTTCCATTTCTTCGCTAGCTTACCCTGTTCATATTAGGTACAGTGGTCCATGCTTTCTCTGGCAAAACCTTCTCTCTTTGTTGTTTTGTTGTTCATCTAGATGCAGGTTTACCTTAATAAGGATAATGGTTACGTTTTTATCTAGAAAACCAATATTTCTTCTTTACTTTGTTGAGATAGGATCATAGGATATGTTCCCTCATCAATCATTTTATGTTTTATTTCAAAAAGAAAAAATTATTCAAATGATTACTCAAATTTGTCATAATTAACAATTTAATTACTAAAATTTAGAAAATATAAAAAATGTTACTGAACTTTAACTTTGTCTATCGAATTGATTAGTTTACCCATCTTGGATGTCAATTTTTCTTATTTCATGATAATTTTCATACTTCTCTCACTTATATTATGTACGTTTCTCTCGTAATCTCATGTATATAAGCAAAATATTTGACAAATTAAAATGTTTAAAATAAACAAAGTGATCAAATTGATAAACAAAATTAAAATTCAGTGACTTTTTTGATATATTCTAAAGTTCAGTAATCAAATTGTCGATTATGACAAATTTGAGTGATTATTTGGATCATTTTTCCTTCCAAAAATCTAAAACCACGTGCATAAACTTTAATCATCCAACAAAAGTATGGACCTTTTTTTTTGTGAGGAAGATTCCGTTTTTTCTTTCTGGCTTTAAGATTTAGAATCAAACTCATAATTTTAGTGGTAATGTATTTCCAAATTACGTAATGTATTTAAGTATCGAAAACATCAGTGGACAACTTGTAAGGAAACAAAATGAACTAGTTTCGTTCGAAGTACGTACTAAAGTTCTGATGTGAAACTGGCAAAGTTCTAAAATATTCCACAAGGTTACAAGAATCGAACTTTAACAGTTTAACCTACTATGCCACATATCAACCAATCATAGGATGACACTTCCATTGTCAGATTGACTTCGAAAGTTGGTAGATAATTCAAATTCAAAAAACCTAAAACAGAAAATGAAAATGGTCCTCTGTTCTTCATTATTTTCCAATTTTCGAGACAGAGACCCCTCACAAAAACTTTAAATAATTAAATTTCATGCTGACAACATTGACTCTGATTCGTCGTCGTCTTTTGCGTTTATCCAAATTCGTCAGTCTGTATTCTACATCGTCACACTCTGTCCTAGTACTACTACTAGTCTACTTTTCTTCTTCTTCTTCTTCTTCTTCTTTGAGTGTACGTTTTATGGAAACTCTCACCATCCAAGGAAACACTTTCTAAATTTCTTTTTGCCATATCAAATTACATTAAAGACAGAGATTATCTCCATCATCCAACGAGGATTATAAAGACTGCCAACTGGATTAGCGTTAATCATCTCACACTCACATAAACCACAAACATCACAGACATCCAAACTGCACTGCTCTGCTCTGTGAAGAAGAAGAAGAAGAAGAAGAGGAGCAGTTCTTGGATATATACCAGGTAATTGTCAGCGCTGATTCTTGGTTTTGATATTGTAAAGTTACATTCTTTAGCAGCTTCTGAGGTTTTTATGTGGTAAAGTTTCGTTCTTTTCCAGGTTGTATTGTTTTTACCAGTGCTAATTGTTGGTGTGTAGTTTGGGGTCCTTGTATTGGCTGAGAATTCACAGTTATTCATAGATTTTCTCGCGCTGATTTTCGTTGTTTGGATTGTCCTGATCTCTTTATAACTCAATGATACAGGAGTAGGCTGATCTGCCACTGATTGCTTGATAGTATAAATCTCAGTGAGATTAGTACCTAGCTGGTTGTGAAATAATATGGAGGGAGGACACCCTGCTGCTAGTAAGACTGAGTTCACAGAATGTTGGAGAACAACATGGAAGACTCCTTATATTATGCGTCTCGCTCTCTCGGCTGGTATTGGAGGCCTCCTTTTCGGATATGATACAGGTCTGTAATGTCAATTTCATCAATTGAATCATTACCCTCATTTCTTTGAGTAACAAGGTGTTATTTGATGTTGATGTTATGTGAATTATGGGGTGGTCTACTTGTAGAGGTTGATTTGGAGTAATGTTATTGCAGGTGTCATTTCTGGGGCATTGTTGTACATCCGTGAGGACTTTGACGATGTTGACAAGAAGACATGGCTGCAGGAGACCATTGTGAGCATGGCTGTTGCCGGCGCTATATTTGGTGCTGCAATAGGAGGATGGATGAATGATGCTCTTGGCCGGAGAAAGTCTATATTGGTTGCAGATGCTGTGTTCTTCGTTGGTGCACTAGTCATGGCTTTTGCACCAGCCCCTTGGGTGATCATAATTGGGAGAGTTCTGGTTGGTTTGGGAGTTGGAATGGCTTCAATGACCTCACCGCTGTATATTTCTGAAGCTTCTCCTGCTAGAATCCGAGGTGCTCTTGTTAGTACCAATGGTTTTCTAATTACTGGTGGTCAATTTTTGTCATACCTCATCAATCTCGCCTTCACCAGGGTACTTAACATTGACAGTCTTATCTACTTTTTCTATGTTCTTGTTTGTTTAAGCAAAAAATTTATATGTGCTCTTGTGTTTTCCTTTTTGGGACATTCATGTTCCTTTTGTGAATTCAACTTACTTGATTGTTGTGGTTTTACGAAAATCTATTTCAGGCTCCTGGAACCTGGCGTTGGATGCTTGGAGTAGCCGGGGTTCCTGCTGTGGTTCAGTTTGGATTGATGTGGACACTCCCAGAATCTCCGAGGTGGCTATACAGAAAGGTGATCGTGATCAAATTCCTCCATAATTAAAGTTTGAACCTGTTGTAATCACTTTCCCGACCTTATGGTCATTTTGTAATCGAGTGACAAACTGTTGGGGTGCTACCTATCATAAGTTTATTCTTGACTTCTTGTATCATGTAATGTACTTGATTGTGTAACCATTGCTCACAGTTGTTTTTGTGACAATTCAGAATAAGGTAGATGAAGCCAGGGCTATCTTGGAGAAAATTTATCCTGCGAGTGACGTTGAGGATGAAATGAAGGCATTGCATGAATCTGTCGAAATGGAAAAGGCTGAGGAAGGAGATATAGGTGATGGTATTGTAGCAAAACTGAAGGGTGCATTCAGCAACCCTGTGGTCCGAAGAGGACTCTATGCAGGCATCACTGTACAAGTATCTCAGCAATTTGTGGGTATCAACACTGTCATGTATTACAGCCCAACCATTGTTCAGTTTGCTGGATTTGCTTCCAACCAAACGGCTTTGGCACTCTCTCTCATCACTTCCGGTCTCAATGTTGTTGGCACTGTGATCAGTATGTGCTTTGTGGATAGATATGGAAGGAGAAGACTAATGATAATTTCTATGGTTGGGATTATCACTTGCCTAGTGGTGTTATCTGTGGTGTTTTTCCAGGCTGCAGCTCACGCTCCAAAAATTAGCAATATGGAATCAACTCATTTTGGTAGTAACTCTACATGTCCAGCTTATGTGTCTGCCCCTAGTCCAGACTCATGGAACTGCATGACATGTTTAAAAGCTAAATGCGGCTTCTGTGCCAATGGCGCATCAGCTGTAAGTCCTACTTTACCTTGTTCTTTTTGTGATTTCCTCAAGGTGTCTGTAAAAGGTCTACCGAGATGCAACCTCATAAAGTTTGACTGATCCAAACACTGTGCACTGTTACTGTTAGTCTCCATTTTCTTGCAATATAGATTGAATCCTCTATTGATCGGCTTCTTCTTTAAATGATGTCAGTATGCCCCAGGAGCTTGCGTGGCCTCAAATGATGTCCTGAAGAAGTTGTGCAGCGTAGAACGTCGTGTATGGTACACAAAAGGGTGTCCAAGCAGAGTTGGATTCTTTGCAGTCATCCTGTTGGGATTATACATCATTATTTACGCGCCAGGAATGGGAACAGTACCGTGGATTGTGAACTCGGAGATATACCCTTTGAGATACAGAGGCACATGTGGAGGAATTGCTGCGGTGGCTAATTGGAGCGCCAATCTCATTGTGAGCGAGACATTTTTGACGCTCACTCACGCTTTGGGTTCTGCCGGCACGTTCCTCCTATTTGCCGGATTCTCTCTCATTGGACTTGTGTTCATTTACTTCTTGGTTCCTGAAACCAAAGGACTGCAATTTGAGGAGGTTGAGAAGTTGCTTAAAAAAGGCTTCAGACCCAAGTTATGTGCTTCCAAGGAGGACTACAAAGAGACTTCCCAGGACAACAAGGAAACGAAGACTGTCGAGCTATGATCAAGTTGCCACCAATTCCTATCTTTTCAATAAAGTTTTCATTAGAAACTTCTTTCTTTACTTCTATTGAAGACTGCATGGTGTAATGTGTGTGCAGCATTAGTGCGTGATATTTAGTTGATGAAAACCAGACCATCAAGTTTAGCGATGATCATCTGGTTTTCTGTGTTATTGTCGGATGCCATATTATTTGAAACAGAGGCAGTTTCTTTTTGGTTGCACTGTAATCTTTTAGCCTATATATGTATTGTGATTTGTGAGGCAAAGCCTACTTGTTCAAATGCCTGAAGTCTGAAGAACGAGACAAGTTTCTGCAAGCATGAAAATAAAATGCTATAGACACTTACAAGCTGAACAACGACGCAACACAACTACACGAAAGAAGATGCACATGAAATATCTGTAATTGACACCTGATCACTAAAATTGACAGTAAACTCATCTTTTAGATAATCTTACTTGTAACTCAGCACCGTAGAACAACTATTTTACTTTTAGTGCATTCCATATAACTTTTTTAATAAAAAATAACATAATTTACGATACATTTTATGTTCCAACTTTAACATAATTCTCATTTTACAGATTTTATCATTCTTTTTATTTTCTTCCCTAAAAGTATAGAGATTGCGTTAAATATAGAGTACGTTATTTTAATACCAGAATATTTTCTCAAATGGAGAATAAATTATTTGTAAAGAAGCCGTTGAAGTTGCTCACACTCCTGCAATTGTATGTGATCTTAAGATTAGTTCATAACAACGTCAAGATGGCCGAGTTGGTCTAAGGCGCCAGTTTCAGGTACTGGTCCGAAAGGGCATGGGTTCAAATCCCATTCTTGACATAATTTTTTGCTAAAAGATGTTTTCATTTTAGGGCTCTGCTTATAGAGTTATAGTTATAGTCATAGTTGAAATGTACCACATGTCAATGCGTAAAATGACACGATGCTACTACATGCATGCACAAAAAGGATGGTAAACAAAATGCTCCCATTTTAAATCGGGTCAATTGTTTAGCTTATCGTCAGTAGTTAACGAAAAATTAAGGGGACGCAAGCTCTGTAAAAATTGAGAGAGAGAGACACTGTTGCAGAAATTTGTGTTGAGCCAAGAGAATCCCACGTTTTGAAAACACAAGTATTCGCGTATATATACTTGAGAGTCTCCTCCAATCTTCTCCTGTCATCGACATCCTCAGTTTTCACGACCGTAAAGAGAGAATATCATCAACACAAAAGCGTCAGGTGTTTCTACAAAGCCCAGTCGAAACTACTGTGATCGAACAAATACTTCGTAAGGCACACAAACTCCATTTTTGTTACGTCTAATCGACACCGAATCTAATCTACTTGTTGATTACCTTAAAATTTTGGAGCTCCTGTGGAGATATAGTAGTAATATATGGTTAAGGATAGTTAGGGTTAGGGTTAGAATTAGGATTAAGTTCTTTCCGATCAGTATTTATAACAAAGAAACTAAAATATCTATATTTGTTCTGTTAAAACTATAGACAGATGAGACAGGTTCATGGCCTTTCGTTCAGAACAGTAGAACTTACATTCTATAAATAAGCACTATCACGAAATACTTGTCATTCACATCTTTTGCAATCTAAGTTCATCTAAGGAATCATTATATCTCTTGTAGAATTTTGCAGGCATAACAACAAGCTGAGTTAGTACATAATCCGGGATCGAGTTTCGTTCAAAGTAACTAAGACAAGATGGTGGAAGGGGGAGCAGTCCCTTCTAGTAAAACCGAATTCACAGAATGCTGGAGGACAACATGGAAGACACCTTACATTATGCGCCTCGCGCTCTCTGCCGGCATTGGAGGCCTTCTCTTTGGATATGACACAGGTACCTAAACACCAACAAGGTAACATAGTCCAAATCTGTCAAATCTGAACCATTCTTAATTATGAACTTCAATTGCAGTTTTTAATACATTAATGATCACATTTTGGCTAAAAATTTACAAGCTTGATTTACACATTATGACCTAAAATCTGAACGGTGGAGATGTCTGAGTGGAAGCATTTTTAGGTACATGGCATTTACGCCAACTTTTTAATCATATTTTATCATCTCCACTGTCCAACTATTAGGTTTATATGAGTATATCATTCCTGTAAATTTTCAGCCAAAATGGAAATCGTTAAGGTATAAAACTTGTTCAAATCAATGGACGGACCGAATCTGTCAAATCTGAACCGTTCTTACTTATAATTTCAATTGTAGTTTTGAATACCTAAACGATTACCATTTTGGCTAAAAATTTACAGGCTTGATCTACACATTAAGACCTAAAATCAGAACGGTGAAGATGATAAAATACGACCGAAAAGTTGACATAATATCATATACCTGAAAATTCCTGGGTGGAAGCTTCGTGTGTGTGTGTATATATATATATATATATATATATATAGAGAGAGAGAGAGAGAGAGAGAGAGAGAGAGAGATAGCTAACTTGAAATTTACACTATACAGTAAAATTTCGATAAATTAATAACCTCGGAATTGACAAAATTTATTAATTTAGCGAGGTTATTAATTAATCGAGTATTAAATTAATACTCAAGTTTCTGACAAAAAATATTATTTTATCGGAGGTATTAATTAATTGAGTATTAAATTATCGAGATTTTACTATATAGGTGTGATTTCGGGGGCGTTGCTATACATACGTGAGGACTTCGACGACGTTGACAAGAAAACATGGCTGCAAGAAACCATTGTGAGTATGGCAGTAGCAGGAGCCATCATTGGTGCAGCAGTTGGAGGATGGATGAACGATGCCATGGGACGCAAGAAGTCCATACTTTTTGCAGACATAATATTTTTCGTGGGAGCAATAGTTATGGCAGTGGCTCCTGCTCCTTGGGTGATCATAATTGGAAGAGTCATAGTTGGTTTAGGGGTTGGAATGGCCTCCATGACTGCGCCGCTGTACATCTCGGAGGCTTCTCCTCATAGAATCAGAGGCGCTCTTGTTAGTACAAATGGTCTTCTCATCACCGGAGGTCAGTTTTTGTCATACCTCATCAATCTGGCTTTCACCAAGGCTCCCGGAACATGGCGTTGGATGCTTGGAGTTGCCGGACTTCCGGCTGTTGTTCAGTTTATTTTGATGTTGTCACTCCCGGAATCTCCTAGATGGCTCTACAGAGCGGTACGTGATGATCGCAACTATGCCTTATTTAAACTTTATATTACTATCACTCTTTTAAAGGGTATCTATTAAACCTAAAGTTTGTTATATCATATTTTGCTTAAACAGAACAAGGTTGATGAAGCTAGGGCTATCTTAGGGAAGATCTATGCTCCAGAAGAGGTGGACGATGAAATGAAAGCCTTGCATGAATCAGTGGAGTTCGAAAAGTCCGAAGAAGGAGCTATTGGGAAAACCATGATAGAAAAAGTAAAGGGTGCTTTCGGCAACACTGTGGTCCGTAGAGGACTGTATGCAGGAGTCACAGTCCAAGTCGCTCAGCAATTTGTTGGTATCAACACTGTCATGTATTACAGCCCGACCATCGTTCAGTTTGCTGGTTTCGCATCCAACCAAACAGCCATGGCACTTTCTCTCATCACCTCTGGCCTCAATGTGGTTGGCACACTCATCAGTATGTGCTTCGTGGATAGATATGGAAGGAGAAGGCTGATGATCATTTCTATGTTTGGAATCATCAGTTGCCTCATTGTGTTAGCCGGAGTTTTCTACTACGCCGCAGCTCATTCTCCGACTGTCAGCCGCTTGGAATCTAGTCGCTTTGGTGTCAACAATACATGCCCGGCATATGTTACTGCCTCTAATCCTGCAGCATGGAACTGCATGTCTTGCTTGAAAAATGAAGAATGCGCTTTCTGTGCTAGTAGCACTAACAATGTAAGTAACTTTTACTACTAGTTCACCTCTAGCTTCTCAAGTCGGCACCTAAATTTGTAACGAATTTGCAATATTGCTTATCTGATTATTCCTTTTAATTGTTGGCAGCTGGCTCCCGGAGCTTGTTTGGCTGCAAATGATGGCACAAGGGGTCAATGTCGTGGAGAACACAGGATATGGTACTCTAAAGGTTGTCCTAGCAAAATTGGTATCTTTGCAGTCATCTTGTTGGGATTGTACATCATCATGTACGCACCTGGAATGGGAACCATTCCGTGGATTGTGAACTCAGAGATATATCCACTGAGATATAGAGGCATAGGTGGAGGGATTGCTGCAGTGTCTAATTGGATTGCTAATTTGATAGTGAGTGAGACGTATTTGACAATCACTAAGGCTCTGGGTTCTGCTGGAACCTTCCTCCTGTTTGCCGGATTCTCTACCATCGGACTTGGATTCATTTACTGCCTTGTTCCTGAGACCAAAGGAATGCAATTCGAAGAGGTCGAGAAGTTGCTTCAAAAGGGATTCAGGCCAAAGCCATTCGCTCCAAAAGACACCAAAGGCAAGGAGAAGGTGGAAGGATCTGCTTGAGCTAACCACAACATTCCTTTCGTTTACGAATAATTCTTACTTTCTTAGTTGCAGGACCATATTGTCATGTAGGATCTATTTGTTTGAAATAACGTGTAATAAGATCATGTATCTGTTACACACTCAATAATTGACAGGTCTACCATTTATTACTCTTGAGAGCTTATGTATGTCTTCATGATATGAACTAGGCAATTGGAAATGTTGCAAACGGCAACTCAGTTTGGGTTAGCTCATGAAGGCCGTCTTTCATCATCTTTTATAAGCAACAATTTAGGCCAACAATTTACCAAACTTAAGTTGAGCTGCATAAGTCGGGGATGTCCGGACACATGCACTGCCGAACAGAGCCGCAGTCCACAACAAACATATGCACCATAAACACACATTGATGCACTTTTTTTTAAAAGAAAACAGTGTAAAAGCTCGATGAGCATCGCTGTAAAGAAAAGACTATTGCACAAGTACGCAACACAACAAAAACAACAATGAGAGGGATGGCGAGGCAAATCCAATATACAAGAGGTTCAACCGTTCAACAAGAGGCAACCACACATTGTTACACAAGTCAAAACAGGTTCAGTATAGTGCCCGACTTGACTATAAATTTAGGAATTGAAACCATAAAAAGGAAAAGAAAGAAAATAGAGGGACAAAACACATACCTGCTATGCCAGCTAATGCATGATTGGTAAGGACAAGGAAATATAAAGAAGAATGCACAGAGGAGGAACAATAGTCTGAAAAATCTCTTAGCTTGTGGGGTTGAACCGGTTGGTGGGCTTTGCAAAATGAATGCATGGGACGGCAGGTGAGCTACTTTACACCAAGACAGGCAGCTCAAGGGCTCTACCAATAGATTACATTTCCCCCACTAAAATAAGTACCCACAGCAACATGATATGTTATCTTTTCAAAGAAAAAGGAAGATCAATATAATGCTCTTTCAAAACATTCTTTGAAATTATGAGAACTGAGAATAAGAGAATCAAGTCAAAAGTTTATACAAGGCCTGGCTGAGAGCAACTAATTTTTAATATTCACGCTATCATATTTAATAATTTGCCTTCTACTATCACATAAAAAAAGCATAAAGTTGTATTCGCTACTAAGCAACGCATATGTTCATGACGCAAAAGCTAGATAATATATAAAGATCAAAATTGGCAGCACAAGTTAAGTTCAGATTCCTGTTCTAGTACAACCAAGAGATACTGTACACAAGCAATCGGCTTTGGAGAAGAACCTCTAAAACAATTCATTGAGGCGTACACTCCACAAGTGTATCCAGCATATCCACACAGGTTTGAATGTTCGGTCATAGAACTCAGAACACAATAGATGAATATATTTGTTCAAGCAGTTCATTCGAACGACTACAAGGAAAATTTGGGCTATCCAGATAAAACACAAGGATAATTTCCCAAATCTTATCAACCCAAAAACCAAAAGGCAAACAAGTATTCCACCTCTACAAAAAAACCAAGTCAATAGCAAAGGGGGAAGACGAGAAAAAAGAAAGAAATACCCCAAACCTAGTTTAAATCTAAGAGTCAGTGTCTTACTCACTAGCTCCCTCTAATCTCTCCATTCTACAATCATATCCCTTCTAGATTTTTTACCACACTGTACAAAACCAGGAAAATAACACTCCCTATATACAACAACAACCAACCAACAATGGCACCAAGCCACCAAGTACATAGATCCCCCCCAAATAGTAAAAGTACCTCTTTCTCTTCTTTAAGGAGTTGACAAAGACGCCTCCTGTCTCGGCTCCCTCAGATACCCAAGAAGCGTTTCAGCCTGCAAAAACAGCCAAACCCTCATCATAAACCAAGCCAACACGTAAAGGATTGGTGTCTATAGCCTAAGCAGACTTCAAAACTTAAGATAATATGCATTCATTGTGTACAAATCTTTAGTCCTTGCTCAATAACCATCTATAATTTGAACAAAATTAGCATAATTTAAACTACCAAACTATAAGCGAAACTAACAATGAACAATGAAGATGCAATAATTCAATACCTTGAGCTTAGCTCTAATGGTACCACTCTGAGAAAGCGCGACCAAAGGCGGTATCCCTCCTTCTCGGACTAGCAACCCTCTGTTCCTCACACACTCGGTACACAGCTGCAAAAGAGTCAACACCGCAAACTCCTTCCCTTTGACCGAACCATCTTCAATCACTTCCACCAATGCTGCAAGCCCACCCTCCTCAACAATGGCCTCCTTCCCTTCCTCAATTCCAGCCAAGCTACTCAGCACCACCATCGCCTTCTCCGCCAATCCAGTGGCCTGGCCCGCCACGAGCGCCACCAACGGCTTCACAGCTCCAGCGCTCACCGCCCTCTCCTTGTTCGGCCTAATCGAGCAGAGCTTGTACAGTGTTGTCAATGCATCTTTCTTCCCCCTCATGGATCCACTGATCAATAGCGAAACCAACAGCGGGATTGCACCGCAGGCTCCAATCGAACTCTTGTTCTCCTCCATTAAAGACAAGCTCAGCAGAGCACAAGCTGCGTTTTGCTTCGAGGTCTCCGTACCTGTCTTGAGCACATACACTAGTGACTTTATAGCTCCAGCATTGGTGATTATGGCCTTGTTGGAGTCGTGCAGGGACAGATTGAGTAGAGCTGTGACGGCGTGCTCTTGAGTCCATGGGTCACTGCACCGAAGGAGAGGAATTAAGGCGGGAACGGCGCCGGACTCTCCGATTAAAGCGCGGTTGTCGGCTCTGTTCTTAGCTAAGAGTCTGAGCTTGGCCGCGGCGGACTGTTTGACCGCAATCGACGGCGAATGAAGCCCTTCGACGCAGATTTTGACCGTCGGTAAGAGATCCTCCGGCGAAATGCTCTCGATGATTTCGGTCGAGAAATTCTCCCTCTGCAGAAAACCCTCGCACGGCTCCGGTGGTTCTGCGTCGGAATCCTCCGACGTGGATCTCGGCGCGTTTTCCGGCGACGGAAGGCAGGCGAGGCGCTGGAGCTCGCCGGAGATGTCGCTGCTGCAGGCGGAGAAGTCACTGAAGGCTTGGGAGAGCTGGAGGAACTCCTCGGCGGAGGCGGTGGACTTGCCGGAGGAGGAGTTGTTGGTGCGGAGGGCGAGCTCGCCGAGGCGCATGTCGATGACGGAATCGGTTAGGTTCTCGGAGACGAACGGAGATGATCTCTCGGCGGCGGAGGCAGAGACGAAGGAGCAGCAGCTGCTACTCTGGTCTTCCTGGTAAAAGTTTGACCGGACTGTCCTCATCGACCGGCCGGTGTTGCGGAGGAGCTTCGTCGACGACGGCGAATAAAACGTTCTGCTGAGAGGGAAGTGGTGGTTGGTACCGGAATGAGAATCTTCCAGAGAAACCATCATCTAGAGTAATTATAAACTCCTTCGGGATTTCTTTTGGTGTTGTTCTTTCTACGCTCAAAGTTTGAAGTTGTTTATGGTGATGGTACGAGTGAGAAAAATAAGAAAAGAGCGACAAGGGAGGAGGCAGTGGATATATAATTTAGAGCTGGGGCAGACCGCAGCGTATCATTTCCCATCTCTCTATGTAGTTGTAATTATAGCAGAACCACGGCGACGTCGTTTTGGGTAAGGGCAGGGCAATTAGGGAGAGTTGATGTGACAGTAAGCAGTGTGGGACGAGTCCTAATCGGGTAGGGGGACCTTACGCGTCGGCGGAGTAGTAGGTACCTGAGAGAGCTGCTGCGGCGTCGTTTTGGGGGGTTTGGGTAAAAAAGGAGTCGGCTATGTTGGGAAGGGACACGTGTGCCATCCAGTAAACGCCTCCAGCCGTGTGATATAGACAACTGTGCCCAAGGCAACTCCTCTCACTTGCTGCTAGAGTGAGTTTAGAGCTTATGCACCGGCGGGAGAGCTTTGCTATTCTTATCTGAGGAGCAGCGGATATTATTTATCAAAATTGAGGTGCAGTTTTTATTTTTTGTTCAGCCGTATTAAAAATAGTACTTCTTATTACTGTTTATAAATTAATTTTTTAATTAAAATTTTATTCCGATTGATTTTCAACCAATAAATAAACGACACGTGTCGTTGTAATATGAATAATTGAATAAGATTTCTAATAAGATTTTCGACCAATGACGAGTTGACACGTGTCACACCGACATAACGTTATCGTGTAAATGATTATACAAATTTTCTGATAAGATTTCCGACTAATCACGAGACAACACGTATCAGTACCACGTATCGTTATCGTCCAAATAATTGAATAAGATTCTCAGAGAGATTTCCGACCAATTGGTAGATGACACGTGTTATCATCTTCAGACATCAGAAAAGCTAGACTTGGCTATAAATTTATAGATTATGGCTCATTGTTTACTCACACCATTTTCAACCATATATTCTAGATTCCAATAAGATGAATCCTTTCAGTTTTGACAATTTTTTCTAGATGAGGAGACAGCAACGCCGGCGAAATGCCAAAATTACTAATGCTTTCATCACTGAAGCGGTCACGGTAGATGCAATGTTTGATGATGAACCACCTCGTCGTCGTCTAAATGAAGAAGGAGTCAAGGGGACATAATATGATGGAAAATTACTTCATCGAACGTCTCGTCTTCAACGAACAAGCTTTTTGTCGAATGTACCGAATGAGTACGAATTTATTCAACCGTATAATGACGGATCTCTGTAACCAAAACTAATTTTGGCATCAAAGAGCAGATGCCACTAGACTGGTTAGACTTCTTCCACAACAAAAGATGACTGATGCTCTTCATATGTTGACGTACGGCTCAGCTGCAGATCAGTGTGCTGAAATCAAAAAGATGGGTGAATATACAACACTAAAATGCATGAAAAAGTGGTGTATCCAAGTATACGAGCTTTACGGTGAGCTCTATCTCCGCGCTCCAAATGCAACAGACATAACTCGACTTCTAAGGAGAGCAAGGCATCGCAGATTTCCTGTTATGATCAGAAGCATTGACTGCATGCACTAGGAATTACAAGGGACATTCTCGGGGCGGAAGAAGCGTCCCACTATCATTTTAGAGGCGATGGCATCATATGACACGTGGATATGGCACAGCTTCTTTGGGGTACCCGGATCACAAAATGATATCAACGTGCTCCACCTATCGGACATCTTCGATTCGCTCATTGCCAGAAACAGTCCGAGTGCGACTTATAAAGTCAACGGTATGACGTACCACAACACTTATTATCTAGCTGACGAAATATATCTCAGGTACTCTTCATTTGTCAAAACAATCTCCAATTCGCAGGAGTTACCAGAGAAGTTGTTCGCAAAGAAACAAGAGGTATACCGCAAAGATGTAAAGAGGTGATTTGACATTTTACAATCTCATTGGAAAATTATTCGGTGTGCAGCTAGGTGTCACCACCAATCGACATTGAAGAGCATCATGTTGGCTTGCATCATAATGCATAACATGATTGTTGAGGAAGAATTTGTGGAGGAGGAGTTTGAGGAGAACGAAGAAGAAGATCTACAGAACCCATCAAGTGCTTTCACAGTTTATGATGGACCAGTGGATGAACAAGAAAATTACATTTTTTTTGAGCCAATTTCGAAGGGATGGACAAAATGAACAACGATTTGCCGACTGTGTTATAGATCTCCAATCTGCGTACATCCATGGAAAGTTGCAGAAGGACTTAGTTAAGCACAACTGATATCTAGAGACCAGCGAACGACTTTAAATGATGTGTATGTTTAATTTTAATTAACTATGTTTGCTTTATTTGTTTTTTATTTTGGGTGTTTGAATGATATGTGTTTGATTTTAAGTCAATATGCTTTATTGTAATGTGTGTGAGATTTGATGTAATAAAAAATGTGCTTTTTCATTACTTGAAAATTTAAAGTACACAATGTCAATCAAAGCCTAGATTTATTGAAAATTTAAAGTAGATATTGTCATAATGGTAAACAAATACCAAACTATTGAAAAAGTGGGCAATAAAAATTTGAAAATGCTTCATCGCTACCATCTCCTTCCTCTTCCTCCCTTTACTTAAGGATATTCATTTTTCTCTTCGAAAAATACCTCTTCGATTTCGGGGTCATAGCCTATGTATTCATTGCCATAATCTTTGATTCTTCCGCTAAAGCTCTCAATTTGTAGTCCTTCTCCTTAAGGGCGAGTTGCTTTTCGTATAAAGCTAGCTAGGTGGCATCACTTTGTTTTTGCCCGGCGAGATACAATCTTTGATTTTTCGTTATGCTTTTCAAAACCTCATCTCTTACCTCATTTGTAGGAGTCATGGTCTTTTCCCCTTTCTTTTAGCTTCCCTGACCGGCTTCACTCCGATTGGTCTAACCGGACTCGAGTACACTTTTTCTTCGTTGCTTTGTGGTGTTGCAATGACTTCATCATTCTCTACCTCGACGGTGGGAAGCATTGAGGTAAAGGGAGGAGTAGTTGCGGAGTTGGAATATAAAGGAGGTGGTATACTATGTTCGACGTGTCGAAAATTTGGATGGTTCTTCATCACTTCCCAACAATCAAACTTTGTAAACTTTTTCTTCTTTTGTGCCACATACCATGATTGAGCTTTTCTTATATAGGAAAAAAAATTATATGTCAAAATAATATCTAAAAAATGGAGATGTCAACATTTATTTAAATAAATGTAATAAAAAAGAAATGAGAAAATTATAAACACTTATCTCATCTTGCAAATTTGAGTCGGATTGTGTATTCTTTCGTGCATATGTAAGAGCGGTACACCAAGTTCTAAAACTTGGCTTCAACTTTGTAAAACAAAAAGAAACTGCGGTTTGGGTCCCATGCTCCGGTCTTGATTCACCATGCGCAATCTCTCAATTTTCCTTATAATCGGCATAGATTTTTTTTTACAATTTGTCAGACTTTTGCATGTTGCCGGTAATAGAACAAACACTAATACGACAATAAGAAATACAAAGTTGCAAATCTTCAGAATCAAGACAATTGGACAATTTTTGGGAACTAAAATACAAAGGGATGAGAGGGGAGGAGGAATGAGATGATAAATTTTTTGTACACAAATTGGTGTGAGAGATAAATGAAATTGATGTAGTATTTATAGAAAAATTGTAGGGTGTCATTTTAAATTTTTGTGATTTTTTTTGTAATTTTTTAGGGTTCATTTTGCAAAATATACCAATCTGGCTGTTATACCTAAAGTAGTCGTTTCGGTTGAATCTCAGCCGTCCGATCAGAATTTTAGTTTCAAAATGGACGGTCCACAGCCACTTGACCATTGGGCTTTTAATTCATCCGGTAAGGCCACATGGCACCATACGATTGGTGCGTAATTTTTTATATTTACTTTTACTGGTGTGTGTGTGTGTTGCACACGTCAGACATAAAAAAACTAGTCAGTCTGGCGTCACCCATGTGTGTGGGCTCCATCAAGTTGCTCATGCTGCAGATCAAGCAACGACTGCTCGAGAAGTCGCTTGCTGAGTTCGTCAACAAGTGGTCGTCGACGTCCTCCATCACCGCTGCACTTCTGTTTTTCGCTGCTCGTGTTACCGACCGGCCAGGCCCACCGGATTCCGCCCTGCTCGTGCTGAAATCAGCACCGGTGCATGTGCTCTTACAGCAGTGAGAGCAGTGTTTTTTAAGATTTCCCCACAATCCCACACAGTCCAATTAGGTGATATTTCTGGTTTAATCAAATTTACCGTTAACAAGTCAAAAGTTAGAAGCTAAAATTAATTGTTTTTCTTAATAAGAAAAATAACTACAATAATCACTGAATTTTATCAAAATTGATAATTTAGTCACTAAATTTATAAAAATATCAAAATTATCCCTAAAATATTATCTCACATATTAATTTGGTCATTATGTCCATTTCAGACTTCAATTTCTCTTCTTCTTCATCAATCTTCACATTTCTCCCGCTTATGTTATGTGCATTTTCCTCATAATTTTATCCATAAAAGTAAAACATTGGACAAATTTTAATGTTATAAATAGATAAACTGACCAAACTGATACAGAGTTAAAGTTCAGTGACATTTTTAATATTTTTAAAATTAGGTGATCAAATTATCGATTGTAACAAAATTCAATGATTGTTGTAGCTATTTTCTCTAATTGAAAATATGAGTTTTCTAGAGTACACTATATTCACTAATTCACCGACTCCATTCCTCTAATTTGGCATTAAACAATGATTAGTGGATAAATTAGTGACGATTCATTATAACTACGAAAGGAATCCCTTTTTTCTTGGAAAATCGGTGCATCTTGGCTGTGCTGAATACCAATGTGCGAGTTCTTATTTGTAATTAAAGAGTCATGTATAAAGCACATATGAGAGCAAACAAAGACAAAATAAAAACTCACACACTACTACTGATTCGTACATTATAGAACTATCCCCGCAAGAGACCTTTAGAACATGAAATTTTTTAGAATGCACTCAAAGATTATCCATCTTGGGTTTAAGATTAAAAAAGACACATGTCAAAATTTTATTAGTCTTTCTTGTTTAAATTTTTGTGTTGACTGAGCTTATGCTGAGATAACTACATGTGATACTACTCTCTCTCTCTCTCTCTCTCTCTCTCTCTCTCATTTGCAGCACAGTCACCCCCGATGCTCCACACTCTTAACCTCGTTGTCGCTGTTTACCTCCTTTGGTCACGCTGGACCACGTTCACCTCTGCAAGCCGACCTTCCAGATGGACCCCACCCCTCTCTTACGCAACCGCCCTAATCTCCTCATCGGTGAGGACATATTTGAAAATTCCATCGCCTCGCAAAACTTTCTCCCAAGCCTCCTCGACTTCCATGTGTCATTCTTCACCTCGTCATCGTCAACTCATCGTAATAGCCTCCTGCATTCATACCGTTGTCGTTGCGGGGAGTGGTCGTGATGGGCTTTGCTATCTATGACCCAATCTTCCACATTCGCATCTACCGCAAAGTCGTTGGTCACGTTGCCTTTTGCACCTCCGATTTGGCCCAAGTCGTAGTCAGTAGGGTTTAATGAGATCGGCAGTGGGATGCAACAGAGGCCGCGAGGCTGAAGGGTGTCGCGTAATGAGCCAAGGGAAGGCGTCGCTCGGCGAGGGAAAAGTGCAGAGCTCCAGGTAGCGAGATAGAGGAGAGGTGCGGCGCAGTGGTGAAAAAAAATTGTAAGTTTAGTCAATCACAATCGGGGAGAGAGAGAAGATGATTTTTTAGGGAAAGAGGTTATCTCGTAGACTGAACTTATCATAAGTTCAGTCAATCAAAAAAAAAGAATTAGATAGCTGAGATTGTGTCACGTGTTAATCAAGAATAAAAATCTATTAAGTGGTTAGATTTGGAGTACATTCTAGCTTGATCCTTAGAACATTAGTTCGGGGAGCTATTATTGCAGTTAAACATGTTAGCCACACTTACATGACTAAAAGATCCCAATCATTTTATCTGATAGACCCTTCCCCACTGCCGATGCTATCGCCCATCACAGAGCTGTATTACAACAACAGAGTGATGTGCTGCAACCGAACACGTAAGACACACGTGCATGGGCAAGGAACACCTGGAGCGAATTATGTCTAAATCAGTGGGTTAACACTTAACAAAAGTTCCACTAATTACTAGTGACTCCACTTCACCAAGGTCGTTTAATGGTCCTGAATGGCTAAATGCTTATTTGCTTTGAGCCTTTTCTTTTCGTTTCTTTTTGTCCAAAGGACCCCAAAAGTATTCATAGGTAATTTAGAGTATATGATTAAACAAAAGAGTATGATTTTTTATCTTATAATTTAGATATTGCGCCATTCTTGCCCCTGAATAATACAACGGATTCGGTCACCTAATTATCCTACTTAATTAATAGAAATGGTTTGGCTTTGTACTTTAAATACTTTTCATGATCCAATCACTTGTGTTTATCTGCCAGAAATTGTCCTTTGCCTCCTCCGTATTGTTTTTGTTTTTATTCATACTAGCTGATCGATCAGTGTCATTGGCTTTTATATATGTTTTTCCCAAACTGTTATCGTAGTCTGATGTGTGACGATGAACTTACCTAGTGTCCTATATTTAAAACGAAATTAGTCGCAAGTTAGCCCAATTCGAAATTTCGAAGTGATCAAATAGTGCACGGGAAACAAATACATGTATGCTAGATAAGAAGGCATGCATAATTACGTAATGCTTGTATATATCTTAGTTGTATAGCCGTATACATACTAATTCATAGTGTATGAATATGAATATATATTTCAACGCAATGAGCTGTTTAGCACCCTAACTTGATAAAGATAGTGTTTGTCCTTGCATGCATGGTTGACAGATCTTATTTTCGAACAAAGATAATTAAATAACCTTCTAAGATCAACAGTTTTGTTTAATATGATACAACTGAATCATCTGCTACGTAATCTCCGTATAATATTAGTGTTGATGTCCAGCTTGGCGAATACAATACAAACAACCTTCCTAGTGGCATAAGCTACGTACTAATCAAGAACGGCTATGTATATATCTAAACGGAATATTGATATTAATCATCTCATCACTAGCTATATGTTATATCTTTCTCACCATGGTCTAATGACCTCATTTCCAGCTGTTCGTTGGTGTGCGCGACGTGACCAACAAGAGTGTATACTTGGTTCCGTTAACACGGAGTACAACATATTATCAGTGTTACGTTATCTAGTGACGGTCTCTACCATGCACGCATAGTATCACATTATGTGAGTAACGTTACTTTGTTTGTTGTATGGCACTAAATTGCATCGGAGTTGGTCGTCCGTAGACTTTGCTTCACGGCGTCTTGGCTCATCTTTTAGATCAATGATTTTTTCATTGGTACATGTATAGATGAACAATATCCCACCAACCATAAGTTGAGTAATACTTCGAAATCTTGAACGAGATTTGATTTGTACCGTAACTAGTTCATGTGATCTTTTTTAAATTAAGGTGATGCTTTTTTCTAGTACGTTCATGAGATGATAACGCGTACTCGACATAAACATGATATTGGCCACATAATCCAGTCTTAAAATGGATATATGATTTGCATTGAAGGTTCTCTTTCGTAAGAATTAAATTTGTCGCATAATTTGTCGAATAAGGTATCATATTCATGCTCACTGAATCGTTCTATCAAAACTTGTGTGGTCTCTACGTGTTTTGGCTAGCACATGCACTATTTGACACCACAAAATTTACGTCTATGTATCTAACGGGTTTCGTTTGAGAACACTCTTCATGACACATCTAATTAACTATCACAGACATGTTCCGGGTCGAGAAAGCACACCCAATTTGAAGGAAACACATTGATATATATGTAGTCAACATCAAAGGGACTTTTACCTGCATGGATAATATATAATTATACGTCATGCATGTTTTTCATTTTCAAAGTTTCAACATAAATGCTAACGAGACTTGTGGTGCTCGAGCAGCAGAATCTCCGGCTGAGTTGGAGCTCGAGTAAAATTTAGGAAGAATGCTGCAGTAAAAAATTTATCGAGTCGTTGATCGAACGCTTGCTCGAGTAAAAGGTAGAGCAAAATTTGGATGAGTTCTTGCTCGAACTCTTTCTATGGATCTGGTAAGTTTTGCTCGAGCTCTTCTTGCTTGCCGGTACAGATGCTCCAAAGGCACGCTTTGAATAGCTTGCTTGGTAGCTCGCTTGACCCTATAGTATTGATGAATATTAGTTAAGAATCTTCTTACATATTGGTAGAGCTGTCTGTACAAGAGGGTTGGATCGATCTTTCATAATCGAGTAATGTCAAAGCGTACGTAGTAGACTGTGTTTGATGTTCAAATACGTACACGTACATTAGCTACGTACATGCACTTCGAATGTCTAATTTGTACGCAAAATAAAAGTAATCCTTCATCTGAAAGCTCATTTGTGATTGATCCGTATTCGCACTCTCAGAATTAGAATTTCGAGAACAAGAACGAAAATACATGTAGAAGATCGAAGAAACGTATGTGTATGCAGAGTATGATATACGAAATGAGTGTCTGATATATGTAACCGATAATCGCTTTTCACAGCACGTGGAATGATCGATCGATCTAGCGATATCTATGTATCTGATCGAATGATTCGAATCTGATAGCGAACCAGAATAAAAGTGTGTAGGAGATCGTCTTGTATCTTTGCTAAGATCGACTAGATTTCAGATGGCCCGTACTGAACACTATCTAATGATCAACGAACAATATCGATCTGTCCATCTTGCTTTCTATACTCAATGGCTTCGTTTAGCTTTTGGGATCAATCTATTGAGATCGCCTGGACCTACAGCTAGCATGCATGTTACATTACCAACTGTATGCATAATCTAAGTAATATATTAGCACGATTATTTGAAGCTACTACTAAATTAGTTTACGATTAATTAATATTTCGAACTGCATGCCCAGGCTACCATGCATATGTGCTGAGAGCCTGCACCAGATAGCTAGCCAGCCACTCGATCGCGTACGTACTACTTATGTACATGATATCGATCTCACCAAGATGCTCATCGGAGTCTTAATGTATAAGGCTAGCCTGGCTAGGTAAGGACGTACGTACTGATATAAATCATGTAATGACCTGCAGATCTGGAGAGTTACACGTTTATATAGCTGGTTGGTACTCGATTGCAGTACTTCGTACGTCCTCAAATTATCAAGCAGGGTACGTATGGATGTGCTGCTCTTATTTTAGTTGATATATATATATATTTATATGAAATTATAGTCGACGTTGAAGAAATGTATTTGTGTACGAAATGAATGAATTGAAGTCGGCGTATGTGTGGATGTCTTCCGTATTCCATGCATGCAGTTAGTTGGTGCAACAGTGCGAAGGGCAAGGTAGCTAGGTTTTCCTTTTCGTTACAAATTATTTGAAGTAAGCTAGCTAGCCAATATATTTCGTCAAGTGTGATGGATATATATTGTTATATGACTTATATCACTTACATGCATGCATGGGAAATTAGGAATGATGTTATAGGGAACAACCGGACAACGACCACTGAATCTGGATCTGAGAATCGAAGTTTAGAAGAGATACATAGGATGAGGCGGGGCCATACCTAATTAACTTGGTCGATCGATAACCAAGACTATGTAGCTAGCTGTCATCACAACTCGATCTCTGATTGTATATGAAATGTGCATGTATCTGTATAATGTCTTAACATATTGATCGAGTCGGAGAAGGAGAAGGAGAATGAGATAGCTAGATGCAGGTGGCACATAATTGTTGGATGAATCAAATAATTTATATTGAAAAAGAGACATATCGGTGATGGGAGATTTTATATTGAAAAGGAGACAATTATAAATTAAATTAGTAAATGAATTAAATTTAATATTAACTGAGTCATTTTGGATAAAATTTAATACATTAAAAATGGTTCAAATTTGGACATATCGGTTATATTGGGGATCCACGTGTCACGTTTGTCGCGAATTCAACTTGATATCAGAGCGAGTTCCTCTCCAATCACGTCCATATATAGTCCAATGAATTCGAATTGAAATTTGAGCCAAAGTTTATTGATTCCAGCTGAATGAATGAATTAGACCTTGAAAAAGATGCGTTGATACATTTTAGATAAAATTCAACACTTTAAAGATGATTCAAGTTAGAATAATATGAGTTATATGAGGATTAATGTTTCACGCTTATGTTATCGCGAATGCAACTATAATTAGTTGGTTATTATATGTATTAGTTTGTTCATTAATATTGAGGTGATGCATATCATATATGCATATGAGTAAATATGACTGTCATCTGGGAATCTACTAGACAGATGCTGCTCCATACTCGATCACTCATTGACAGGGAGGCAGGCATGCACCTCGATCGGCGTCGATCACTTTCGACTGCGCATGCGCAACCAAAGGGGCCAAAGCGTGTAGCTGCAGTTTCTTTATGCAGAGTTTCAGACACGAGAGTATAGTGTGAGCTATGCCGAGGAGTACGTGATCCATCGAAGAAGATCGAGTACGTTTGCTCAACAAAGAAGAACATATAGCCCAGAGTTTATGAGTACGATATCGATCTTTAAATCGAAACCAGCTAAATCGTTTAAATTCAATTCAATATGGAATGGGAATGGTATATTATCTGCAAGAACTTTTTGGAATTTGGCAGAGGAGCCATAATGATAATGATGATGCCATCGCGAACTGCTGTCGATGGTCCATTGCCCACTTCTTTGATCTCTAATTCTCTATAAGAATTTTCCTACAATGTATACAATATATATATTTGGGGTTTCTATATGGGCCTTTGAGGAACATCTTCATAAATTTTCTTCATGCTAAGCGGGCAATGACTAGTTCTGGGCCTATATACAATCTTCTAAGGGCGAACTATTACATCCTCACCGGTGTATTCATGGAAAATTACTTTTATTTGAGCAAAGTATTGGGAAGTTTTTTTGTTTGTTTTTGTTTTATACAAAAAGAAATAACAGAGACACTATACAAAAATTTCTCTAGAACAACTTATATCCGTACAATTAAAGAATTAAAGAGAGCAGAAGAATTTGCAAGAGGATGCAATGAGTGATTCCATATGTGAAAGTTATAAGTATTGGGAAGGTTTCCTACGAATCAAGGTTCACATGAATCAAAACAAAATTTTCAAAAAATTGTATGAATTATTAACTGTCTAAATATTCTAGACAGGGAGATTAAAAGTGGCTCACGATAAACAAGATTTACCCCTGCTCTACCAGAAGTATTCCCTATTTCCTGGACTATTTGTGTCTTGTCAAATGTCAATATATCGATTAGAACAAGTTTGGCGTCACAAGCTAGGTCAAGAAAGACAACTAATCACCAACATACACTCAACTTAAAGCTAGGTAATTCTTCCAAAAAGAGAATATGATAGCTTAATTAACCAAGGGCGGCTTCTAATTCTATACCATTAGGCGTGGTAAACACAAGCGTAATCAGACGTGGTAATATTAGTCCTCTTCTCAACAACTCCTCAGGAGAAAAGATATATAGCTATATATGTTGACATAAGTACATGCTTGCATCATTCCTCCTATCATTAGTACGTAAGTAGGAATAGTTCAGTTTTGTTTTCCATAGAATTAAAGTCACCACTAGGATATGAATTTTTACCAAATCGTCAATCTGATGCTTAAATTTTAAAAACTATCAACGTGGTGTCCAGATTTTTAAAACAACATATTCGTGATGTCTACGACCAATCTCCGTCACTTCTTGATTAAGTCTGATGACATGACACCATCATGATTCAAACTGTCGGGGTATTAATATTATGTCTCCCTCTTAACCATATATGCACCATCATAACTCAAACTATATAGGGCCTGAAGTTTTGAAAACATATCAAAGAGATGCCCAAATCAAAATCGCATTTTCATTGTCAAGCCTAAAAGCATCCTACCAGACCAACAGTACAATGTTTAGGATAGAAACCATAAATATAAAAGGACTACGGCTGGGCAACTGTGTATGCCAGGCTAGTTATCACATAATTGATTAAGAAATCAAACAAAGGGACATGGAGTAGCAAGTTATGAAACTGCCTCACTCGATCTCCTTGCTACCTCACGCCATAATCTTGGCAGACCTCACATAGAGGCTATCAATGACCTTGCCCATATTAGATATAGTTTCCATTGTTGCAGGGTATATGAAATTTGTCTTGAGGTCTTCAAATATAATGAGGTAGCCAGCCTCCTGATCCAAAGTTCCTGCAAACTTCTTGTTAAGAATCATTTGAGATAGTTTCTCCTCCACATGATCAAAAGGCTGCTAAATCAGTTCCGCAATATGAGAAATTTTCACCTTTGAGAAAGGCTCAATCAACCTGCAGAGATTCTGTTCCAATAAAGTGTCATAGAGGGAAGAGAGGTGCTTGAGGACAATAGGGTCTTCCTCCAGCTGCAACTTATAACACCGAAGAGCAATCTCGAAAAACTTCAAAGAGCATTTTGAGTGAGCATTAGCCACTGCCTGCATGGTGTCAAGCTCATGCCCAACATACTTCAAACCACATTTAGATGATATTATATCAGCCACATTATCAGCCTGACTCACCATAATTTTGCACAGCAACATGTACTTGAGACTAAATACAATACAAGAATTTTCAAGAGCATTGAAGGCTCCACATGCTTCAAATAAATAATTGTAACCAATTTTATAGTCCTTCTCTTTTGCGTGAAGGATACCACTATGCAAATCAATAGTTCTTGTTGAGCTGAAGGCGCATAGATAGCATTTGCCACTATTATGCCTTGGTTTTAGGGAGATTTCTCAAAGCAAAGTGAAGGTTACTCTCCAACAATTCTATATCAACAAGAAGCAGCTTGTTATCTAGCCTTCTCATTCACACTCTTTACAGAGGGAGAATTTGGGAGATTGAGATATGTTGAGACCCACTGTAAACGCTGAAAATTATTGCAGATGTGGGAGGAGAGTTGAAATCATCAAGTCGTCTGGGTATGACGAAACTATGGGAGGCGATACTAGGGATGTGGTATGATGTTTTTGGCCCTGATAATGAAAATACTATTTTGATTTGGGCATCTCTTTGATATGTTTTCAAAACTTCAGGTCATATAATTTGAATTACGACGGTGTATATATGGTTAAGAGAGAGAAATGACGTTAATACCCTTATAATTTGAATTACGACGGTGCCATATCATCAGACTTAACTGAGAAGTGACAGAGATTGGCCGCATACACCACGTTAATTATAATCATTGAAAGTTAGATGGAAGTTCTTGCTAATGAACGTACTTGGATCGAAGTTCAAAATAATAGTCGACAGTTTGTTCTCATTGTGATTAAATTCAAATTGTATATCTGTAGCTGAAGTGACGACGTTGTTATAGCTTAGGTGACCACTTAGGCGACAAAAAGAGTATGTCGTCGCCTAAGTGACGACCTAGGCGGCGACCACATTGTCGTCATCTAAGTGACTGACATTACGTTGTTTTAGGTTTCTTCTTAGGCGATGAAATGATGGTTTCGTCGTCTAAGATGTCACTTAGGCGACAAAATAAGTGATTCGTCGTCTAAGGTATAACTTAGGCGACCAAGTAAATGTTCGTCGCCTAAGTAAACTTTTCTGGTAGTGTTATGTAATTCTTGAATCTACTTAACAATATCTTTACATAACCCAGGTATGTGGCCATTCGGTCTCCCTTGGCTGTGAACTCTTCGTTTTCCTAGTTGACCACTAGTTGTGAGTCACTGAATATGCTGATGTTCGGTGCTCCTGACTCCTTTGCCAATTGTAGTCCTGCAATGAGGGCCTCATACTCTGCCTCATTGTTAGAAGCCTTGAAGTCAAACTTTAGCGCGTACTCTGCGAAAATTCCTCCAGGTCCCGTCAGTATGGCCCCTGCTCCGCTTGTTTTTAAGTTTTTGGATCCGTCAACATATAGGTGCCATGGTCAGGAAGGGTTATGCCGGTTGGGTTCAGTTACGACCTGTTTGTCCTTGATCCTCTCTCCGTCAGTTGGGGTGAGTTCCGTAATGAAGTCTGCTACTGCTTGATCTTTCATTGCCACTCACAATTTGTAGTGGATGTCAAACTCACTTAATTTCACAGCCCATTTGCTTAGCCGCCCATTGTGGTTGAGGGATTGCAGTACTTGACGGAGTGACATGTTCGTCATCACCTGAATTGTGTGAGCCTTGAAGTAAGGGTGCAATCTCCTGGCAGAAGTTACCAGGGCCAATGCCAGAAGTTCCAGCATGGGATAACGGGTTTCTGGCGATGTGAGTCCCCTTGCTACATAAGACACGGATAGTTCCCCCTTGTCTTCGTCCCGTCTGACAAGTGCCTAACTGACTGTCGTTAGGGATACGACAAGATATAGGTATAAGGTTTCTCCCTTGAGTGGCCTGGAAAGTATTGGTACAGAGGTTAGGTATCGTTTGATGTTTTGAAAAGCTTCTTCACATTCAGGGGTCTAGTCTAAAGCCTTTATGCTTGTCTTCCACAAAGCCTTGAAGAAAGGTTCACATTTGTCCGTGTAACGGGAGATGAAGTGGTTAAGGGAGGCTAATTTTCCCGTCAGGCTCTCTAAGTCTGCCTTTGTAGCTGGTGTTTTGGTATCAAGTATTGCTTGAATTTTCTCAGGGTTGGTCTTGATTCCTCTCTGACTTACAATATACCCCAGAAACTTACTAGCGGTAACGCCAAAGATGTACTTGGTGGGATTCGATCGCATTTCTTGCTTTAGAAGTATTTGCAAGTTTACCATTAGGTCTTCCATATGCGTCTCTTTCTATACACTTTTGACTACTATATTATCCACATACATCTCTACCGTTTTGCTTATCTAGGGTCTAAAGATCTGGGTCATGAATCTTTGGTATGTGGAACCTGCATTCTTTAGTCTAAAAGGCATGACTTTATAGCAGTACAACCTCTTATCCGTTATGAACGTTATGGCTTCCTGGTCACTTGGTTCCATTAGTATTTGATTGTAATTGGAATATGCATCTATGACAGATAGCAACTCATGACCTGCGGTTGCGTCAACAAGTTGATCGATTATAGGAAGGGGAAAACTATCATTTAGACAAGCCTTGTTAACGTTGGTGTAGTTGAATCACATCCTCCATGTTCCATTACTTTTATGGACCATGATAGCGTTTGAAATCCACTTGGGGTAGTTGATTGACCGGATGAAGCTTATCTTGAGTAAATGGTCCACTTCCTCATGCATGGCTGCGTAGCGTTCTTCATCATATACCCATCATTTTTGTTTGACAGGTACCACGTCAGGAGCAAGATTGAGTTTGTGGGTGGTCAAATTTGGTGAGATGTATGGCATGTCTGCATAGGACCATGCGAATACTGCCTGATGGTCCCTCAGACATTTGACAAGTTGCGCCTTGAGGTCATCGTTCAACTGGTTTCCCATGCGAATTGTCCACTCTAGGTGTTCGTCTGAGAGTTGCACTATGGTGAAAGAATCTTTTCCGTTAGTATGCTTAACGGAACAAGTATTTTCTCGGGGGTCGTTTGGTGTTTCGACCTTGGAAGTAGTGGCTGCCATACTCTCTTTTACTGCCAACACCTCGTGGCACCTTCCTCCGTCAGAATTTGCTGGAATATTCTAGGTCTCATATCCCTTGACGTATCCGACTCCATGATCCATTGGGAATTTCAAGAGGAAGAGATGGTTGGTTATGATGATTTTCAGTTTATTGATAGCTGATCGGCCTAAGATTGCATTATAAGCTGACGGACAATTGCAAATAATGAACTCCATCCTAATTTCTTTATGTGGAGTTCTAGGCGTGCCTATCTCAAACGTCATCGTATCGCTTCATAAAGGACGCAAACTTTCTCCCGAAAAGCCCGTTAATGGTTCGTGATCTTGCACCAGCTTCTTGGAAGATCTCCCCAAGAGTTTGTAGGCTGGCAAGTAGATAATATTCACACCTGATCCATTATGTACCAAGATGCGTTCCATGTTCCACCTGTCTACCATTGCGGTAATTACAAAAGTGTTGGGATCAACCCTCAACCGTCCTTCTGCCATTCTCCTCATCCGTTGAAGAGCTGATGGTACTCCAGCCCGTACGTCTGGCTTTGGGAGTGGTGTCCTGGCTAACCCTGCAAACCTCTCTCCCATTTGGGACATTTTCCCTCTGTCTCTTTGACTGGCCCCCGAATATTGTATTGATCATCCCCTTGACTTTTATTGCTGCCACTTGACGCATCCTGTTTGTTCCTCTGGGTTAACTCTCTCTTTTTGCCTCTGGGATTTTCCCATCCTTGCGTAAGTTGTACATAATGTCTTTTAACGCACAATAACTGTCTGTAGTGTGAGAACGCGTCTCGTGGTATAAGCATTAATTACCCTTGGCGGGTAGCGTTTGCTTGTGGAACTCGGGGGGGGGGGGGGGGGGGGGGGGGTATGATGTCCATGTGCTTCGCCAGGGTGGCCTCAATAGGTGTGTTAGCCACGATGAATATTTCCTTGCAGGGTGGTTCCGTTGGAAATGAGGGTTGGGTGTGCGATTTTGTATGGTGGTGCTAGTGGTCCGTATTCTGGGGTTTCGTTTGTGGTGCAAGCTCCCTGGGTTTTTTGTATTTCCGTTGGTGGGGGTTGGGTGGGTGGGTTTTTTTTGTGGTGGTTCTTCTCCTGGTTGTTATCCTAGTGGTTGTTGAATTTTTCTCAATAAACAGTCTTTTCAATTGCTGCCTTCTCTACTACCAGGTCCATCACCTCGTCATAACTGAGCCAATTGTTTTTTGACTAACTTCTCCTTAAACGGGGATGGTATGATACCTTCCCGAAATGCCGACAAGGCCACGTCCTTATTCAGATTTTTGTACGCTTGTGCAGCTACCCTCCATCTGTTTATGAAGGTGTGAAGTCTCTCTGTCTCACCCTGCTTGATCTTGAACAAGCTGCCCTCTTGAATAAATAACATAAGGTTGCATCATTATAGTTTCTGCTTGCTGTTGCCGATTGGAACTTGTCCACGTGCATCCTCGGGTCTCCTCTTCCATTAAACTTGTTATCTTTCAAGGATTTCGCGTGGTGATCCCTGCCTGTCCCGAGTATTTCAGCTGAAAACGGTGTTGACCTCGATGTGTGCATGTGGGCTCATATTCTAATTCTGAGTCTTCCTCTGGCGCACTTCCGCTGTCAGGGCGTCAATTCTGGCTAGGAGTTCCGTCACAAGCTGATTTCCATTTGTCCCCTCCTGGATCCTCTGAGTGGGACTGTTGGCCCTAGGGTTTGAATTCATTTTGTCTTTATGCTTCCGTCTGCCAGAGAGTGTGTCAACATGACGTCCCCCTTCTCTGTCAGACATGTCATCTCTATTCTCGAAGGGTTTCATCGAGTAATAGTCGTCATCCCTGACGCGTCTTGCCTATAATTCCTCCTCAACCCTGATTCGAGCTTGGCGCTCCTGGTCTCTCTCCCTTCTTGCCATTTCTAGTTGCTTCAGAAGCTGAGCGTTGATGACGGACTCATCGAAGTTGGTGGAGAATATCCTAGTTGCGTTTGAGGTTGGGGTAGCGTTAACCTCGATATGTCTTTGATTCTCCATCAAGGGTGTGGTAAAATTGCATGTGTCTAACTCAGTCATGATTTGTATTGTTGCTTTCGTGTTGATGTGGTAACGTGGTTTGCAATTGATGCGTTTCCCACAGACGGAGCCAACTGTTTTAACCGGTTTCCGTTAGGAAGATGGTAATGGATAGTAAGATGATTATGAGGATCGCTCCTTACTGATCTCCCTTTTCCTCTACACTTCTCCTATCAAACTGCAATCCACAAAGTAGTTAGAGATCGAGACGGGACGGCCTGTCTTTGATACTCCGATGTTTAAGTCAGTGAATTTGAAGTATAATAACATTAGCAAAGTACTAGCGTGAGATTCGTTACATTCTTCCCCCCATAAATGAGGCCTTAAATGGGCGGTGGGAGGTTGGTTGAGCATTTATTGTTCGATGTGGGATTAGTTTTCCCTATTTTGTCCTCAACACTTGTCCAATCCGTTAGATTTGGAGGGCGCGTATTCCGTCAGGACTTGATCAATTTTGAAAGGTTTGTTCACCGAAGTTGTTCCTTTCTGGTCATTCCTTCCGTTGGTTTATGAGATCTAAGTTAATATTAATGCTTAATTAGGCTGTGATTTACTAACACAACTCTTATTCCTTGATCACCGATCGAAGTCTGTTTGAGAGAAACGCCGCATGGCTAGGATGTCCCTGTTGTTAGAAACGTTGAACGAACCAAAGCTATAAAGGGAGCATGTCGGGTGTATGATTTGCCCAAAATAAAAAATAGGCAGGTGTGGAAAGGCGAAGTGGTTCTCCTAGTCACACTATTCAATTTTCCAAACCAAATTCTGTCAAGAACCTTCCCAACGAGACTAGCCAACAACCTAAACCGCACACCAAACATAGTCTCTTCTTTATAGATAACAAGTCTTAACAGCTCTCAAGTTACGATCAAGCCATGGCAACCCTAACAAAGCTTGCCCTAGCTTTCGGTGTTGTTGTTCTTTGTCTGTGTTCTTCTTTCTCTCATGCACAGACTACATGCTCGAGCTACAAGTTTACGAGCAACCAAGTCTTCGGTTCGTGTAGTGACCTGCCGTACCTGAACGCCTTCCTGCACTGGACCTTAGACCAGTCAACCGGGAAGCTGACGAACTGAGTCTCCTGGGCCATCAACCCTGACGTCAGCTAGGCCATGCTGGGAGCTCAAGCCCTAGCCGCTATTCCTCAGGCCAGTGGGGACCCGACGGTATACACGTCGCCGATCGCCGGGTACACGACGACGTCGCTGGCGAACGGGACCCTGAGCTACGACGTGACGGGGCTGACGGCGGAGGTCGTGAGCGGGGAGGTGATCATTTTACGCCACGTGGACGCTGCCGACGACGACGATCCTTCAGACTTGGCAGGAGGGCCTGGTTAGCTCGAGTGGGGGTCCCACAAGCGCATAACACCGATGGGGCGAACTTCAGAGCTAAGGGGACTCTCAACTTGATCTCCGGGAACACCACCAGCGGAGGAGCCGGCTCGGTTGGGAAGAAGAGAAACGTAATTCAATTAATTACAGCTTAATTTGATCCTGTTCATGAAACTCCATCTGCTTATTAATTAGTAATTATTTCACTTTGTTTAACTAGTTTGATGTGGTTTGCTCTGCCTTTTGACTCTGTTCTTATGTTCATTGTGTTGATCCAAGTAATATAGCGTTAACATTAATCAGAATTAGTCAAACTCGAACAAATGAGGATACCTTGCTTGCTCTTAGATTTTGCTGTTCGAATTGCATAGTTGGTAGCCACAAATAATTGAATATAATCTGTCAGTTGAGAATTGATACGATTTTGACAATGGAATTAGAGTGTGACATATCTCTTTGAAATGTTTTGAAGACTAATAGATATGCTCATTTACTTGATCAGACTTGGTCTGTACCTAACTTCTTGGCTCTGATATGAAACAGATTCACGCAGTGCTAAATGTAGTGAGTTGGGGTATCTTGATGCCCCTTGGTGCTATGGTAGCAAGGTACTTGAAGACATTTAAGGCCGCAGACCCGGCATGGTTTTACCTCCACGCCGGTTGCCAGACATCTGCATACATTGTCGGTGTTGCCGGATGGGCCACCGGTATTAAGCTCGGTAGCGATTCTGTGGGTGTCGAATACGACACTCACAGAAACATTGGGATCACCCTCTTCTGCCTTGGAACACTTCAGGTAGTCAATTTTTCTTGTCAATCTAGTTCAACACTCATTGACACATTAACACATTGTAATGGTTTGGCTAGTAGTCCTCTATGGTTATACTAACCCCAATGCTTTGAAACTGGAATGTAGGTTTTTGCTTTGCTTCTGAGACCCAACAAGGATCACAAGTTTAGATTCTGCTGGAATATCTACCATCACTTGACCGGTTACATTGTCATAACCCTCAGCATCGTTGACATATTCGAAGGGTTTAGCATCCTGAAGCCAAACAAGAACTGGAAGAATTCATACATTGGCCTCATTATTGCTTTGGCTATCCAAGCTGCATTGTTGGAAGCTTACACATCAACACATGGTATGTTGTAATGAAGAGGAAGAAGGCAGAGAAGGCGGCGCCCCATCACACAAATGGCATCAACGGCTATGGTGTGTAGAGGTCATCGGAGATTTAGCAGAGAGCATAGAATGGCTTGGGGATTGGAGGGGAAGAAGTGGTTCTTCTTCATTTGTGTTTCTTCATCCTCTTTCATCTTCCTTCTGCACACACCCTTTTGTATATTTATCGATCTGATCAGTGTGTTTTAGGATACTTTTATGTACTAAGGGAGTTAGAGGTAGAGATTTGATATACTTGTGACTTACTCATCTACACCTTTTTTTTTGTTATCCTGCTATATTGGTTTCATTTTTCCATCTTACTTCATTGCTTTTACTTCTAACTCGAATTTTCCAAACTGCTTCACAAGTATTAGACGTTCTTAGTAGGGTGGATAAACTAATGAACTAGATGGAGTTATATGCAGATCAAACCTATTAGGAAGTGCAAGATTGGAACATCACATTCACTCACCAAACCTCCTATGACTTCATGCATGGAGTAAGATTATCAACAATGTCTTGGTCAATTCAATTGGTTCAACAACTGTTTTGGCATTGACAAGTAAAATCCACAAAGATCTATTCTTATTCAGCAGTAGATATTCTTATGATATCAAAAGTTTAAAACATTACATTCCCTCACCAAACCTCCTATCATGATTTAGCACATACACAAAGTTAAGGAGTAAGATGACCAATTCCACCAACTAATTGGGCATTGACTAAGCCCTAAATACAATTTCAATAATCTCTTTGCAAGTATGTGAATGACTGAATGAGATCAGAGCTCATGAAGAATGCTGTACTGGAGAGATTTGATATTGTGATACAAACCTTCTCATTCTGATTCAAGCAAAGCCTTAACAAAGGCATCCTTAAGCAGAGGATTCGATGCTGCTACTCTTTGGGATGTGATGTCAAAGTCCTTCCCAGATCTGATGAAAAAAGTTGGAACGATTCCCATATAAGTAAACCTCTTCTATACAAAGGTCATTTATTACAGATAAGTCGTAAACTGTATGATGATTATTTTAAGTAGGTAGATTATTTATCAACAGTTCAACAAATATCAACAGGTATGCATATCTTCTTGAGAACTTCTCTAATATCTATTATTAGAAAGCAGTAAAGAGAATGAGTCCAAGTTTGTTACTTACGGGTCATATACAAATCCTCCAGCTTCTGTAACAATCACAGCACCACCTGCTACATCCCTGAGACATAGGAAAAATCAAAGTCAAGCATTTGCCACTATAACTTGCGAAAATTCATAACTGAGAAAGTCATACCAAGGGCCTCCAAAGCCGGCTTCATAAAAGAGATCAAGCCTCCCACATGCAATTCCACAGAGGTTCAGTGCACAGGAACCAGTCATCCTGAGCGATCTCACCTGCTCAAAAGATAGATTGATATGGAATTGGGATGCTAACACAACTGAAGATCACTATTTGCAAGTTGTTGATTTACCTTGAAAAGTAAGCTATTAAGTCTCCCTGTAGTCATGTCCACTGTTAAGTTATCACGTTTTGTTCCAGCCTGTTTATATGACAACTTATGATTAGGAGTAAAAGGAAAAAATATCCCCTTTGATACATTATAACTTCAAAGATTTGGGATATTAGTGAGTAAAAGCAGAACCTCAGTTGCAAGAAGTGACTTCACAAGTTCACTTTGAGATGACACTGCAGTATTCCAGAGCATAAGCATTTAGCTATAATAGATACATAGGAAATGTTGCAATCAGGAAGAATCAAGCTGATGACTAAAACTCACCTTTTATAGGCTTTCCATTGAGAAATGCACCTCCTCCACGTATACCAGTGAAAAGCTACATAGTAATCCTGAAGTTAATAAAGTTTTCCAGCTAGTAACGAAGTATTGTTTAGAGACCAGAAATTTCATGCTTAGCCTCGGAAATGATCCAAAGTAATGGTTCAGAATTCCACCATCTACAATTCTAAATGCTTTGCCCCTTGAGATGACATTTGTAGAGTCATGAAGTCTTACCTCATCAATTATTGGATTATAAACAACACCAACTGTAGGAATCTTCCCAATGGTTAGACCAATTGAGACACATACAAATGGGAACCTGCAACCAATGATATGAACAACATAAGAAATGAGATTCAATCTGCATTAAGAGAAAAAACAATCATCTACCACACAACAGATGATATTACCCATGCACAAAGTTAGTGGTGCCGTCCAGGGGATCCACTATCCATGTTGGATCATCAGTCAGCTCTGTTGCACCACAAGCAGCGGTAGTTTCTTCCCCAATGAACTAACATTAACACCACTTAAGAAACTTCAGAACATACAATAATCTACAGACACAAAATCATGCATTGCAATTCTAAACACCAAACCGCAACTACGGTAAATACATAAAGTAGAAGAGAGTTAATAGACAGCTAACCTTATGTGTGGGGTAAAGCTGCTTAAGGTGATTAAATATGAGATCTTCACATGCCTTATCAGTCTCTGTGACCAAATCCACCTAGAATGCACAACAAATATGGAGAATTATGAGGAAAAAATTCAATACTAAAACCTCAGTTTCACTCTCTCAAACCATATTAGATAAGTTTATCACTGAACTTTCAATCATCTAATAATATATCTTCTTAAGCTCAATACAGCATTATTACTTCTAGATTTGACAAATAATAACTTCTAAATCTTTGATCTTCAATTCTCATTGAAATTCCAAACTGGCCCAACACCAGTTTAATACTTTGATTACGTAATTGAAAGAGAAAGAAGCTAAAAGACCTGTCCTTTATGCTCAACATGTTTGATCTCGTAGAACCCTTTTCGAATTAACTGCAACAAAATCACAAGCAGACTCAATTTCAATCACTTCTAGCTCTAAACACATCAATCTCAAACGAAAAAGAATAGCCTGAAACTTTGGGCCGACCTGTCCAGCTTTCTTGGCGGCATCAACTGCAGAGTCCAAGAACTGAGCAAGCGATTCTACAATCCACACAAAAAAACCAATCAAACATGGAATCAAATGAAATTTTCGAATGAGATACAGTAAATGAATGATGGGTCTTACCCTTTTCAACCATTGTTGTTCTGAGATGATAGTAACACTGTGAGAGATGGCGTGTTCTGAGTTGTATTAATGTGAATGATTTTGATGGGTGATGAAGATGGGTTTGCAATTTGTATCTGAGCGAGCTTTTTCACGTACCACATGAACCAGAGGGCCAACTCTGATAGACTGACAGGTGTGTATAAAGGGGCATTGTTTTTAAGGCACGAAGGGTATATGCTCTTGTTGTGCTTGTTCTTATTCACTGTTATAATATTTGAATAATTTTATAATTTAGAGAATGTAAGATAGTAATTACGGTCTAATTTCTCTAATAGATCCAAACCTAAAAAATGAGATTGTGACAAGTTCCATACTTACACTTGTGTTCTGCACGCACTCATTATATTCCTATTCCTATTGATTTCGCTTGGGACTACTAGAGCCCTTTCATTATCCGCATCGTGCAACTAGAGAATGAATCGTCTTTTACTTGATATAAAACAATGACCATCTAATATTACTCCCAAATAGACATCAAAAATTCGAATCACCAAAATCTGAATTTTAAGATTTTGAACGGAAAATTGGACTCCGGATTGAAGATTTTAGCTTATTTCTGTGAAGCCCCCAAACCTGATGATTGTATGCAAATCTCATGTCCAACCAAATCTAGAATCAGCATGGTGTTTGCAACCTTGTGTTTGTACAACATTTTATACGCAATGAGATGCTTGAATTTCGAATAAATAAGTTACAATATTGGCGTCGATGGACTTCAGCGTCAACAAAGTGCAGCATTGGAAACATTTTCTCAATTTATTTATCTACCTTTTACAAAAGTGTGAATGAGATAAATAGGAAGGAACACATGTGGATAGAAGCCAAGGCTCCTTCCAGTAGTATAGTCGTTGTCACGCCAAGAAGTATGCCAACTCTACGCTTCACAATAAATTTAAAGTACCAAACTCCAGATATTTCACATACAAGCGAAGTTGGTTCTTTCATGATGATTCTTTTGGTTCCAAGGCAGCAATCTCCCTCACTACCTGAGCTTTGTCTGCTTCAAATTGTTCATCCTCTGCGGCAAATCGTTCATAAAATGGTAAATACGGTGCTCAAGCTAATGGTCACAAATTGTAAAGAGAAATATTTTATCTACCTTTATCAATTTTGAAGTCAGCAAACAGCCGTAGAAGTTTGCTTCTATTTGCAACCAGAATGCCCACGATGTCCGCAGGTTTATTTTGGTTAGCAGCAAATAGCTGCGAGCATGAAATCATGTCAATAAAAAGAATCAAGGGTTCTCCCTGAAAAGTTAAGATTCACAATGGATCACCTTAAAAACATGAAATGCTTCGATTTGGATGCTCTTGCTTGACTCCTGCAAAATAGAAAACACACGATTTATCTCCATTACGTTGAGTGATACATTCAAAGCAATCTAACATTACAATCTCCAAGAAGCTCAAAAGAATCAAACTGTTGAGAAGTAAAGGGTGACATACTCTGAGAAGATTCATAAGGATCCTCAGATTGTCCCTAGAGCTCACATATCGAGTCATTACAGCTGAATTTGACCGATCCAGCAAAATATCTCCTAACAGCTGAAATAAATATAGAAACTTCTTCAGGAAATATCATTGTCTTTTCAGTTATACACCATTCCACAAAAACAAATACAGAACCAATTTCAAGCAAATGATAAAAATGAATTAAGAAAGAGGTAACGAACAGCACAATAACAGAGTAAAAGGCACTCTCAAGGTCTGATATCAAGCTCTTTTCGAACCAAGACCCTATCTTAAAAAATTTCATACCTTAACAGCTTGTCGTCTTGTAATGTAATTGGTAGATTCCAGCAACTTTGAGTTATATTCCGCAAAAAACTGTTATAGTATAAGAGAATGCAAGATCAGGTTGGATGAAAAATAATAGCAGAAACATAACGTAGAAGGATCACAGCATTATGATATTTATGTCCCAATTCTCAGCACCCATAAGTTTCTTATCGCTAACATGCTATTCTCCAATATGAATGAACAATAACTAACACAGCCATGCATGTGTACACCCAAAGAAAGTGAACAGCTTACCCAGTCATAGTTCTTAGATAAAAAATCTGCTACCGTAGATTTATGCCTTGTCATGAGTTCCTGGGGGGAGATGTTACAAGACATCAGATTACTTGTACTGTAACAGTTCAAACACAACATAGACCAATAATTGCAATACTCAGATGAGCTACTAGATCAAACTGAGAACAGTAAACGTATTCATGATTTCGCTCATGCACACAGGATAAATATCATCTAAAAGAGAAACCGTGCAATATTCTTAGTGTTCAATTTAACCAGCAGGCTGCGCACCTTAAAAGTAGCAGCAGCATCTGCAGCAATATCAAAGTTTGGAAGCTGTATATAGTCAAAAAACTTCTTCATGTGTTGACATTCCAATACATATCTGCAATGAAACCAGAAAATTCAAAGGCTACATGTCAATGAAGAGTTTTTACATTAAGCTATAAATGGGTTGGTAAAAGGTTCTAAATTTAAGGTCAAAACTATTCAAAAAATGTAAATAGATATTTACTTCTTGAGCTCAACTGATGAACCAAGTTTACTTTGCTCACCTTGCAACACTTTGGTGCCGTATGCACTCTCTCAGCATTGCACCATAATGTAAAGCCATGTCTGTATCTCCATACCTATTAGAAGTAAATTAAATAACATTACAACCGTTTTTATCTAAATACTCGGGAGAAAAACGTAATTCAGAAACCTAAAGACTTCTACTTTAAAACCGAACTAGGCCTAAAGACTTCTACTTTAAAACCTAACTAGGCATGTTTGGATAACATACTCTCAGAACTAGCTTAAAACTAACATTCGAAGACAGAACTAGTCTCCAACATGCACGGAACTGATCTTAACCCTTAAAGGAGCAATCTTTAAACTTGTAGTTCAATTATAGAAGCTAAAGATCACTACTTTGTGGCTTACCCTTGGATTAAAACATCCATCAAATCAATGTTAGCCTCCAAGTAATCCGACGCAATCAACTTAGAGTGAACCTGTTGCCTCTGTAGATTGGCAACAACTTGAGTTGCATCTTTCCTTGCCTCCAAGTTCAATTTGGGCACACACATGATCAGCAGCCGAAGCGTATTCTCTCTGAAAAACTCCTGCGTCAATTGCGCACATGCTTCCGAGACAGGCTCTGACTCGCTGTTCCCATACAAGATGCACTTCAGCTCCCTTATGTTCTTAGACAGCTCCGCCATCTGCCCCCCAAAAAAAAATTCAATACACACTATTACACTAGCTACGAAAGCCAATTTCACAATTGATTGGTTTGGGTGTTGTGAGAGAATGTAGATAGATTATATATAGGGGTCACACCTTGTCCTCGCGCTTGCTTTCGCGGGAATCGGGGGCGTTGCGTTGGAAATAGATGAGGAGATCGCGGGTTTGGCGGACAACGTCGGCCGGAGTGCGGGGCTTGGACTTGAAGAGACCCTTCATTCTCTGACTGCTGTTGTTGATGCTGTTGAGGCTGAGCTGACGAGAGAGAGATGATTGTTGAAGCTGCGGCGGCGGAGAAGGAGAAAGCCCCGTCACCGGCGTCGAGGCTCTTCTCCGGTGTCCTTTCTGTTTAGACGCACAGAGTCCTATCGTGAAATTTGATGGTGTGCGTGTGTGCGTTTCGGGTTCGTAGGTCGTAGTTGGTTACTCTTTCTCTCCTTTTGCAAAATGGCCAATTTCTAAACCAAGTCTAGCGTCACACCCTATGACCATGAATCATTATAAAATTATCTTCATTTTTATTTTGGCAAGACTCGATCATATCTGATTGGAACAATATCAATCTGTTTTTGTTTGGTATTATCTTAACCACTAGGGCTCACAGATTAGACCTGGTTGGAGTAGGTGAATTCGGTTTACAGTAGATCTGATTATCTGAACTATAAATAAGTTTAAAGGTATCTTCGATTTAGCAAAATAACGAACAGAAAGAATCACAAGCACAATTAGTAATTTCTAAAGTTTGGATCTAGCTTAGTAGTCTCTTCTCTTGTGAAGTCGTCGATTCGTATCCAAAATTAACTATTTCGTAGTATTGATAGTTGGTCAAGTTGAAATCGGAAAATCAAATTTGGCTGACTAGCAAAGTAGCAACTTTTGTTGCATACTTCTGCTTGGTGTGGATGCTTCTTGTACTTTAAGTAGTCTTGTGGAGTCACACAACTTCATGACTTGCCAGAGTGAATCATGTCTGCATGAGATAGAGATAGCAAACACATGATAGCAACTAGGGTTGTCTTTCATGACTGTCCATCTCGTATAAGCCTCTCGTTTGTTCTGTCATCATAGTTGAAGCGATAAGGGACGGATGTGTGGTCGGTTGTGTGCGTGTGGGCGACTGTGAAAGGTTGTAGCCAGAAGTCGTCGACTGAAATTGCATCTTATTTCTCTTCAAAAAAAAGAAATTGTATCTTACTAGAAGTAGCCCCCTGCTTTGATTTAACACATGTTGAAGCTCACGTGCATCCATTTTCTTAGGGCTTTTGCGTCCTAATTAACCTCCTCAACCAAAACACCTTCCTCTTTCGTTCAACGCACATGCATCATGATCTTTCTATGTTCTTTCACTGTAGGCTTTAACATGCATGGAATGGATCCACGTTTCTATTTCTTTCTCTTCCATACTGATTCAGACAATCTGTGATTCAGATCCCCAACCAAAATCATGAAAGATTCTAGACAGCGGGCCTGAAGCCCCCATAATAACTCTGGCCTCGAGGGGAGTCAAGGCCCATTCGAACTATAAGGAGTTTAGGGACTATGGACTTCAGCTAGTCCAATCCCATTACATAAAAAGGCTCAAAACCATAAATCCAGAGTCTGTGGATTAATCTTCTCCTACAGGAGCTACACATTCTCGGGCAGCTGACTTGAATTCTATCTTTTCTTCAAATTTAAGGTTTGTTTTTCTGTAGAGATTGCAAATGATGAACAGGGACAGATGACAGATCTCCATCTTCACCAAGTTGGTCCAATTAATCGATGAAGTATACTGATTTAGTAGATCTAAAACCATATTCTACGTTTGAGCGTTGAACTATGACTCAATGTAGTCGCTAAATTATGAATGTCAGTATATGACTGAATGAGAACTCTGCATATATGGCGACCAAGTTCAAATGCAGGACCAAACCGATAGTATATAGGGACCATATTTCCTGTGTATCTCATCTTGTTCTGATCAGACATGGGAACCCATTTTCTTCTTCAATAACATGCATTGTTTCAATAACCGTATCTGATCGGAGAATTATTCAGAGTAATTTAGAAGGAGAAAAATTAAACATCATGTCTCAATCTCAGCATCATCTCAAACATATAATTCGTTAATTCCCATTACAAAATTTATATCTCGTTTTTTTTTGGAATAAATATCTCGTTTTATTATAGCTAAAGAACAATATCTAAATGTTACAAAACCAAAACGAACAGAAATGAAATCGACATGAATCAAACAACACATGCATAACTAATTTACGGATTTATTTCATCAATTACTTCTACACTTGATTGAACGACTTTAATTTCCTGGTATGCGTCCAAACTCTCTCATACACAACGCTCTCGTACTTGGCCTTCGCCGAGTGGTCCTTGACGGCGAGGAGCAGCCGGTAATTCTGGCCGGCGACGACCTGAGTCTCGCCCTTGACGACTTTCTCCAGCATCAAATTCTTCCCGTTCTCCTTGTTGTACTCCGACACCGCGAACTCCGCGATCTCCTTCACGTGTGCGTCGTTGACGTCCTCGATCGGCGTCCATCCGCCGACGATGGCTACGCGGCCGGCGGCGGAAAGAGGGTCGACGAGGAGAACGGCGGCGAGGATCAAGAGGAGGCTGAAATGACAACAACGCATCGTGGCCGTTGGTTTTTCTATTTCGGTTTGGTGTGGACTGAAACAAACTGTGGAGAATTGAGAGAGAGGTTTATAAATAGGGCGGTGGTTGGGACCAAAACGGGGATAGGATCATAGGAAGTACTGCTCGTAATGGGGAGTGTCGGTTTTTAACGAAGCTTCGGGATTTTAAGTCATTTTGCTTAATTGGACCTGGATGTTCGGTTTATTACGGAATAGCCACAAGGAGTTTTGGCGGGTTTAGGCGGGAAATTCCTGCATGTTAATATACAGTTACAGTGTACTCGGATTTTGGTCCCCATGGTTTTATCACTTTTATGAGAAGATAGGTGCCATTCTGGTTTTGGCCCAACATAGAGAGTCAAAGATAAGGATGATATTACGGACCTCCAAGCTTTTGGACCGGTACAAAATCTCTTATCAAAAACAAAAGAAAAAAGAAAAAAGATGATATTTAAGTTTTTGGAAGGGAAAAACTTACAATATAATACATCAATTTTGAACGATATATAATATAATTTTGATACCCTAATTTTAAAAAAATATTAGATTAATACCTCAAGTTTGAATTTCATATTAACATTAGTACTGGTCATTATTACCGCCTGTCAAAAATTATGTCATTAGATTGAAGGGTATTTTAGTATTTTAACTACCATACTTCTTTATCTTTTTGTTTTCTTCAAGATCTTCAAATTTTTAGTTCCTCCGTCTCACTTTCTTTCTTCTCTATTACTCCTCGATCTTTCTCTCCTGTGAAATTCTTTCACTTTGAACTGTATCTATTAGATTATCATCATAAGCATGGGTGGGTAGTTGTTTCATGACCATCACTCTTCTTCTTCTCCTCCCCATTCTCATCACCACCGCCGTTTCGCATCCAATCACTGCTCCGTCGGAAGAATCCATCGACGCCACTAGAAATGTATTTCTGGTTTTATGATTTTTGTTTTGATTTAGTGTCTTGGCTTATAAAACTTGAACTTAAACAAAAGGTTGCAATGATGCTAAGGAGAATTGGGTTGTCAGAGGAGAGCTATGTAGACATATATCTCGTGATTTCCTCAATTTGATGACTTCAAATCTTCAATTCCTCATTTGCTGTTGGTTTTGTAGAAGAAGAGCAACAAACGTTAGAGATACCCAAAATTGAGTTTTAAGCTCTTATAACTTGTAATGAGCAAAGCTAAAGCAATTCTGTTTTATAATATAGCTTCAAAAAATGGTCGTGAGGGTTTGGCATTTTAAGATAAATGAATTTTTACTTAATTTGTTAGACAAAGAGATTAGTGCTTTCATGATTGACATATAGCTCCAATTAAAACTGAAAATGTTCTCGAGAAAAGAATGTCAGGAAAATAGAAAGAAAAAGAATAATAGTAGAAAGACGGATATAAAACCTTTGAATTATGTCAAATTTGACGGCGTCAATAACGGTAAGTATTAAAATTAATACGAAATTCAAACTTCGAGTACTAATTTGATACTTTTAAAAATTGAGGTACTAAAATTATATGCCGTTCTGAGTTGAGTTACCATGACTTTTTTCCTTTTTGTAAAGGTCAAGAATACAAACAAGTATGTAGTGTGTGACAGTGACTGTGACTGTATAAAATAGTTAAAGATATTAATAATGTCCTTTTCAAAGAAAAAAAATGGAAAGATTAATTTTAGATTATTCAATTTCTCCCCAAACCAAAAGATTGATTTTAGGTTGTGTAGTCCGTTGGAGTAATCTTACGGTTGTGAGTAACCATCGTAGACAGTTGTGATCAACTTTACAAGTTGGTGTCGAGTTTAAGCAGTAGAATAAGGTAAATAAGGTATGATGCGAGTGAAATTGAAGATATCATGTCGAAAAACTTGCATTAAAGAAGCACTGGAATTCGGCAAAGAAGGTGTCCAAAGTGTGAGATCTATACATGTTGAAAGAACAAGAGGCTTCGATCAAACTAAATTCAGGCGTTTTACCATTCCCATTCAAATGTGTTGTAAACATGACCAAATACGTTAACCTTAGGGTTTGTCATCAGGAATCAGCACTGCACGGTTGCTTGTTTGATTAACAATGTACAGTTTTTGAAAATGCATCATTGTTGTAAGATATTTGATGTTCGTAATTATGGTGAAGATCACAGGATATAGCAGTATAGCTTATTTAGAGATGTAATAGGATTACTTTCCTGTTTGTATCTCGTGTACTCTCTTATATACAGGAGTTGCTCATTTATTAATAAAGTTACACAATTCATTTCTTCAAACTATTTTCTCTACATTCTTATTTCCTAAAACACGTTATAAGAACGAAGCCCTAAAATCGAGCACCGCCAACGACTACAATAGCTGCTGTGATCCCGAAGAGAAAAGAGGAAGAAAAAGAATTGTTCTGTAATAAAACAACAAGTAAGTTTTACATACTCAGCTTTGTCTTTTTCAAAATAACCTATTCTTTTGGGAATTTTGGATTTTTCCGTAGGGATTTCGGGATAACATCTTATCCCTCCTTTCTACACCTCACATTTCTTGAAGGTGGGCATTTTTGGAACTAAGAGCGTTCCCACATGAACTAAGAGCGTTCACAAAATCAATTAAACAAAGAGTGTTCATAAAAGCATCGAAAAAAACGAACAAAGAGAGTTCGTAAGACCATATACATCAAAGTAAAGGTCTAATCCAAATATTATATTGGAAAATAAATTAGTTGTCGAGGAAGTCTCTTACGACTGCGAAACTAATACATCTTTTGTTTTCTCATGGTGTTTGATATGCAAAAGTGCATTGACACCATGCTCCCTGATCTAAAAGAGAAGTGGAATAACATGTGATTTTCCGACTTCAAGCAAATTGCATCAATCAACTATGAGATTCTTAAGTTTAGATCCATGCTCCAATTATGCGGAAAGCAATTGTAGAGCAAAATTTGATCGAGAAAATTCTCTACATAATCATAATTCAAGGCAAGTTGGAACCAAGAGTGTTCACTATGCGAATTATGAAAGTGCATCGAGAGAATGACGCAAGGAGTGGAACCCTTAAGTTAAAGGAATTTTGATGAGACAGTTTTTGGTCTCTACCACCGCCCACACAAGGAAGGATGCCATAAGTTGGCGCATGAAGGTCATGATCGATGACCATGATAGAGGAAGCGCCGGCTATAGAGGCCATGGTGACCAAGAAAGTCATGGAGGCTGAGGCACCAATGCCAAGAGAGGCCAAGATAAGACGCATGATGCTTCTCGAATCAAATGAGTTGTTTATTCTCAAAATATTTGAGAAGATAGATTTCGAAAGTTTTGGGTCAATAGGTATTGATTACCATTGATAAGAAATAGATTTGAGGGATCTATGGATTTCCAAGATCATCGCCGTTATATTGAAACCACCAAATCCGAATCTACTTGACCCTTGAACACATCAGTTTTCGGAACTGTTTTCTGCATACTATTGTACAAATTATTCGACCTAGCTACAGGTCTTGAAAAATTATGAAAATTTGCAGAAGTGTTCATATACGTGTCTAGTTTGGGTATGAAAAATTTCGTTGCATTATGACACATAAATAATTCGGCAGAAAATCAATAAGCATGTGTGCTCAGATTTTACGAATTTTAAGGATCAAATAAACAACGAAGCAGAAGATAGAGATGAAGCATAGGCTAATCTCATTAAGGCAAACTTCAAAATTGGCAGAGATAAAATTGCTGAGATACCGGATTTTGATTAGAGATTTATGTTTTCCATGTAAAAAGGCGTGTGTGCCTAAATATTATGTTTGACAATGTTGGTCAATTACTTTGGATTAATAAACTTTGATGTAACTCGTTGGCATTATTAATAAAGACATTATTTTGGCTTATTAATAATAGACTTGTCTACATTTTCTACGTAATATACATGTTTTGTGGTTGCTACAAACCTATCGTCTACTAGAGCTCACCTTAGTAACTTGTGATGTCTAGGACAAGAGATTTTCGATAAAAGTATTTGAGCATACTTTATATGCCACCTACATTGATCTCTCTTCACCTAGTCATAAGTAAAAATAACTACCCAAACGACTTTAGATGTCTTAGCAAACTTGCAAATTCGTCCATGTATCTATTGGGATAGCTAAGAGTGTTATAAGTCCCCAAAAACGCAGAAAACAGAATCTGCTACACTATCATCCAGCTTTGACAACGAACTGGGAATTTCTAAAAAATAATCAGTATATGAGTGGAGTATGGCCGAAAAGGTACGGATGTCTAGTTTTCAGAACTACCTCCGGATTGTCGATAGGTAATTTCTAGAAAAAGTTATATCTGTTTTACTAAACAAGTGTCAGAAACAGGGCATAACAGAATCTGCTCTACATATCAGTTGACTTCGACGAAAAACTGAAATTTGTCCAGAATAAACTAATATATGGATGGCATATGGTTGAAAAGATACGGACCTCTAGTTTTCAGAACTATGTTCAGCTCGTTGATATCTATTTTTTAGAAAAAGTTATGTCTGTTTTACTAGACAGAGGTCTGAAACCAATATAACACATTTGGCTGTACAGATTACTTAGCTTTGACATAAATTTGGGATTGATTTAGAACGATTCAGCATATAAGTATTATATATTTGGAAAGCTAAGGATGTCTAGTTTCTAAAACTTCATCTGGAACGTCAAAAGCTATTTTTTAGACAAAGTTATGCTTGTTTAAGTACTCGGATGTCAGTTTGCCCGAGAAAGGCCAAAACCTGAGGAAAACCCGAGGAGGCCCTTCAATGGATCGAAGGTGTCCTCGATGGATCGAGGGATAAACCCCGAGGGAGTGCTTCAATGGGTCGAAGGCATATTCCCAGAAAATAAACTTTTGAGTTAATTTTTTCGATCTTTCCTCATACAAGACTTGTTTTCTTGTAGGTATGTTTCCAGGAGAGCTTGAATGCCTCATTGATAGCGGAACCACACATACCATTCTTCGTCACAGACAACTCTTCATCGACTTTATGCCTTGTCGAACATCTTTAACCACAATGATGGGTGGGTCTTCGGATTTGATCTAAGGGTGAGGGAAAGCCCAACTTTTGTTGCCAAATGGAACAAAACTCATCATTGATGATGCTCTCTATGCTCCTAGGGCTCCAAGGACCCTACCGAGTAGTCGAGACATCCGAGCCAATGGATTTCATATCAATACTCATTGTGAGAATGAAATTGAATATATATGCGTTACCTCTAGTGATTTTGGTAGAAACTGAATACTAGAGAAGCTCATGTGTCAGCCAAATAGGCTATGTATTACAACCATGAGAGTTGTAGAGTCACACCACGTCATAAGAGATGACATATGGGACTCAGACACATATATGCTTTGGCACGACAGACTGGGACACCCAGGTTGTGATATGATGATCCAGATTTTGAAGAATTCAAACGGACACCCATTCTTTCGAGCGAAAGGAAGCAAGAACCAAAGAGCAGTTCACGCAAACATGAAGGTGGGCACCAAGAGGGGTAGCGCCACCATCCATGGTCAGCCTCATACCGACACCTCCTCCCCCAAGAGGAGATGACTTGACACCAAGAGTGGTGCTCTCGTCCCCTATAATGCTTCCCCGGTCCATGGAGACCTTGAGCAAACGCCAGCATCCTCACTGGTGATGTCTAGTGCTCATCGCTCATTCTGCAAAGCATGCTCTTTAGCCAAGGTAGGAGCGAGACCCTCTTACGCTAAAGACACCAAAGAAAATATTTCATTCTTACATCGTATCCAAGGTGATATTTGTGAACCCATCCACCCATCATGCGGGCCATGTAGATACTTTATGGTATTGGTGGATGCTTCGACACACTGGTGACATATCGCATTATTGTCCACAAGAAATGTTGCATATGTTAAACTCCTTACCCAGATTATTCGTTTGAGAGTTCACCACCCCGATCATCCTATAAAGTCGATACGTCTCGACAATGCTGGGGAGTTTATATTGCAAACATTTGATGATTATTGCATGTCCATCAAGATTGATGTCGAGCATTCAGTTTCCTATGTATACACCCAAAACGGTCTCGCAGAAGCCACCATTAAAAGACTTCAAATGGTTGGACGGGCTTTGGTCATGCGTACTAACCTACCCATTTCTGCTTGGGCTTATGCAATATTACATGCAACGATGCTTATTCATTTTAGACCCACTGCTAGACAACCCTTTTTTGCGTACCAAAATCTTCAACTGTTACATAAGATATTCTAAACCTAATCACTCTACAAAAGACTAAAGTTCCTGATTCTCACCGAAAATGAAGCTAAAACCATCTTCTCAGCAAAAGCCATTGGACCTTATATATATCGTACCACATCAACCATAAGTTAATTTGATATATGTAAGATGTCACAAATTAAAACTCTAATGTTCTTAGACTTCTTACCTAACATTTCGAGCTCTTTCTTCAGATAGGCTTTGTCGAAATAAACCGACAGAGTCTGGCCAGAGCTTCTTGGACAATACAAGTAACATAGAAGAGCCCACAATGCAAAGAACATCAACAAAGCCGAAGGAAATCCAAAAAGGAACCAAGTGCTGAACGTGATCACATTTGCTTGTGGGAAATAGCTCTTCCACATTCCAACCAATATGAGATTCACTCCTGTCCCTGTTAGAGTGCTCATCCCTCCTAGAGTTGCCGAGTATATCACTCCCAGAATCACAGCTCTACGAAACTTGCCCACAACAACTGGCTGGTTCGGACCGGTTGGAAATCGATGAAGGATTCCGTTGGCTACCGGCACCATCATCACAGCCCTCGCCACGTTGTGCATCCACATGCTAACGAACGCTGTGGTCGCACATATGCCCAAAAGAAGTAGAGGCGGACTCAGAGGGTCTCCGCAGAATAGCAAAGTAATCTATTATGTAATGCATGCATGACTGAATGAGAAACTAACTTAGATATAGATTTTAACAAATAAAAGTACTAAAGTACGTATTGACGGACGTTTAAGGCCAATCTTTTGTGTATGTTGTAATGCTCAACAGCAAGAGCTAAGATAAAGCTTCCAAGAACAAGAGCAATGACATCGTTCATGTACGAATGTGCTACTTCATCCGCTGAGGCAATGCCGAAGAAGGGGGAGACAAAGAGCGGCGACATTGATGTTATCGGCATATGTAGAGCCTCCGTGAGCCACCAAGCAAGGATCCAAGCGAGCACAGTCAGCATGTTCCGGCTGGCCACATTTCGATCGAGTTTGACACATAGGCATATCACGATGCTCAGGCAAGGTTCTAGGAGGATGGAGAGGTTGTTGGATGTTACAATAGATTCCAGAGATGAACAGAAGCCGCATGAAGTCTTTGATTTTTGGAAGAAATGATCATCTTCAACTGGGAGAAGCGGAGTTTTCGTGTCGGGGGTCGCAGGACTATCCATGTGATTCTTCCTGTTGATGATTTTGTGACGAGGAAATGAAAGGAAATGGTGCTCTACCTCTGGGACAGCTTCTTAGGGTTCCATTCTGGATTGTTCATACACTTGGATGTCAAGGGTCATCAACTTTCAAAAAAAAACTTTTCATTTAGTGTACAGTGTAGCATGGATTAGGGGACCTTCATTTGCCTCTCTTGTTTTAAAAGCGAGTATATATGGCCGGCTGTACAAACTTACATGTCCAACTTTAGTACTAAAATCTTTGTGTTGTATACTTATATTTCAACAGAGTGGCTTGTGTGACCCTTAATGAAGTAAAAGAAATTGCGCGATGGGGAAATTGAACACATTGGCTCCAATTTTAGGAGGAAAATGCACACATAAGTGCAAAGTAATGAAGCAATGCAAAACATAAACGGAAAACTGTGGGAAGCAAAAGTATGATACATTGCCCCTTCAACGAGTATATATCTATGCTTGTAGCTATGTATACCAAGAATCCTTTATCTCCTTGGTTTAGTCTTTCACACATGAATGGCTTCAGTCCCTTTTCAAATCCCTTGTACTGGTTCATTTGTCCCAAATACAAGAGTTCCTGCAGTAGTCAAGATTGAGAGATCACATATTGATTGATGATCATGTAAAACTACAAATTTAAAAGGGATGAGAATTGAATGTTACCAAGCGTAGGCATCAAAAGGGTCAGCACCGCAATTCCAGCAATCTTTAACGGCACGCCAACCTTAATCATATCTTTGATTTCAATGTGGCCGGTGGTAAACCCAACTATATTCGAAGGGGTTCCAGTCGGAAGCAAGAATGCAAATTGAGCCCCTACGGCTCCTGGAATAATGAGAAGCAGGGGATGCACATTCATAAGTTTTGCTATCTGAATCAGGAGAGGGACAACAAGCGTGGTAGTGGCATTGTTTGATGTGAACTCGGTGATGGTACTACTTATGATACACACAGCTGGTGCGATTGCCAAGTAAGGGACATGCTCCAAGAAATCCAAGGCTTCTGATAGTATGTCCGCAAGTCCACTAGTTCGAACCCCATCAGCTATGGCGAAACCAGCGCCTAGTAACAACACAATGTTCCATGGTAGCTTCTTGCATTTGTTCCAGTCCATCAACTTCTCGCCCTCTTGCTTCTTGTTTGGAATTATGAACAGCAATGTTGCCATCATAACCTACATTACATCGTTTCAACATCCAATTTAAGCGTCAATATATATTTGACACAAGCTAGATGACCAATTACATAGTGTGATTGTACACAAGGAAGAAGACTCACACTGACAGTTCCATCATGGACACGGCCATTAAAGAGGACACCCCAGCCGGGAATGTCATCTGTAATGCTTCGTGTCATCCACAAAACTATCAACATCTGCACAAAGACGTCACAACGTACAATAGTAACACCGATAGAAATAGAACGTACATGTTGATAATTACTAATATAACACATGATTGTATACATTAAACACAGCAACAATTACGTAGCTTTGCAACATACCGAAAACACTGCCAATATCATCTTCTCGGCAAAAGCCATTGGACCTAATAACCATATGAACAGATATAAGTTCATAGATAGTGGTATTTATAATGCAAAATCATTCAAGTAGAGAAATTAATAGGAAAAGATCGAACTAGTACCTAGCGTTTCAAGCTCCCTCTTCAAATGAGCTTTGTCCAAATAAGGAGAGAGAACAGGACCTGCACTTTTGGAGCAATACAAGCAGCAAAGCACAATCCACAAAGCCAAGAAAATCAGCACAGCCATAGGAAACGCAAACAGAAACCAAGTACTGAAGCTGATCGGCTCCGCCTCCGGAAAATAGCTCTTCCACATCCCAACCAGTATCAGATTGACACCTGTCCCCGTGAGTGTACTCATCCCTCCTATGGCTGCAGAGTACGTGACCCCGAGCACCACAGCTCTGCAGAACTTGCTCGACACGATGGACTCGTCCTCACCCACCGGAAAACGGTGAAGGATCCCCGTCGCCACCGGCATCATCATCACCGCGGCTGACACGTTGTGCATCCACATGCTCACGAACGCCGTCGTGGCGCATATCCCGAGCAGGAGCAGCGGTGGATTCAGTGGCTCCCCACAGAAGAGAATCGTTATCTGCATACATCATGCATGGACCCCATATTCACCATTCACCTCAAATAATTAGTCCAATAACAAATTAAAAAAAACTATTAATTCTAATAAATATTTATATCTCAACTATATAAAATATTATTATCATACTTTGAAATTCCCAAAAATTATATATACATATACAGTTACTTTTTTTCCTATTACACTGTTAATTTTTATGTTATTAATATCATGTAATTTAGAACTGAGGAATAAGATAAAATAAGTAGCGAAAAAATATGATTTTTGGGTTGAAATTAAAAATTTGGATATAGTTATGATATTTTATGAAATTAAAATTTGACCATTTAAAATGAGCGTAAATTGAAGTAGCGTTTATTGAATTTTCCCTTGAACTAAGCATGCGTTTTGCAAAATAGAGAGATTAGAGTTGAACTCACATTCAAGGCCAATCTTCTATGTATGTTGTAATGCTCAACAGCAAGAGCCAAGATGAAGCTGCCGAGAACGAGAGCAATGACATCGTCCATGTAAGAGTGAGCAACATCATCAGCCGAAGAGATTCCGAAAAGCGGGAAGAGAAACAGGGGAGACATGGAGGTGATGGGCATGGGGACGGCCTCCGTGAGCCACCAGGCGAAAACCCAAGCGAGCACTGCCAGCATGTTCCGACTAGTCACCGGCCCGTCGACCTTGACAAAAATGCATACGAGTAAGCATAGGAGAGGTCCGAGTGCGACATAGAAGTTCTTGGGTGTGGAGATGGATTTCAGAGTTGAACGGAAGCTTGGTGATCGGTGAACGGAAGCTTGAATCACTTGATCGTGAAGTGGGAGAAGTGGGGCTTTTGGGCCATCGGAGATGGGATTGCGAGGTGTACTATTATTCATGTTGTTATGGATCGGCGTTGTAGCCAGAGAGATGGTGGTGATGAGAAAGATGAAGGAAGTAGTAGACAAAATCACTTTGGTTCTAATCGATGGTTTGAACAATTTACTTATTATTCTGGATGATTGCAACTTTGCATGTAATAAATGATTAAATGTCATTTATGTGCTAGAGGTTGTGAAATTCATGTCCACCAAAACATGGCCACGTATGACATTTTTGTCTAGTAGGGTTTATATTTCACAAACAATGCCACATGGACACAAAAGAGCCTTGATTCTTTTTATTTCATTTTTGATTAATTTCCTTTTTTATTCACAACCACGGAAGTAGAAACAGGTGTTGGCCAATCAGGCTTTGCCATTGGACCACCTGTTTAATACGACTGACCAATAATTTTGGAAGTACTTCATAAAAGTCAGTTGTTGATTAACAAAGAAGTTTGAAGTATAAAATTTGAATACGGGATCTGTGATTATCCAATTCTACATCCTATTACGTACTTGACTAGTCTCGTTGAAGCGATGCTCTTGAATAATATCGTAATCGATCACATGGTTATAAAGAAATTAAGTGTGGCTTAAATTAATACTAACAAGATTGCTCTCCCGTGTGATGGATCTGACAAAAAGAGATACATTTAATGGACGATTGTGATTGGTCTAAGAGAAAGCAGACTTATTAATACTAGATGTAAGATAATTTTCTCGTTCTACTCTCGAGTTTTGATAGAAAATTCAATAATGGACTATATTCGTTACTTTGTGATATGTTTGGTGTGTACCACGTATAGTATGTTGTATGGTGCCGTGGAATATGTCAATATTCTTATATATGTGGATAGAGCTTACATGCAAGCATGATTGAGTGGGTACGTGTCTGCGAGTGGTGGATCAAGATTCATTGAAAGGTAGATTGAGTTTACACGAGCTATTTAATTAATTAGCATAATCTGTTAATTTAGTTTTCTGTTGAATGTGGACGTATTTCACAATAATTCATACATAGAACATTGACAAGAGTAGCCTGGAACGTACCTCAAATAATTCACATCAACTTTCATGGCCAATGGACCCAAATCACCCTATGATGCACTACGGGAGAAAGTGTCTTTTGTGACAGCGCGATGTGTCGCAAAAAATAGGTTCGCGACACACATGCACGTGTCGTAAAAGACTACGTTGCAAAAGACAAAGTTTACTTGTGACACAAACATGCATGTCGTAAAACACATATAATGTGCGTCGCAAAAGACGTCCATGTGCGTCGTAAAAAAACATTAAGTGGCTCGCAAAAGACGTCCATGTGCACTATAAAAGATCTATTTAGTGTGTCGCAAAAGATTAATTAGCACGTCGCAAAAGATGATAAAAGTATGTTGTAAAAGACTTTTAAGCATGTCATAAAGAGTAATTAGCATAGTTCATTAAACTAACTTTAACTTGGACATTCATCAATACAAGAAATTGTTACAAAAGTATATATCATTCAAAATTTATAGTGGTCTCAGAACTACTAAAACTAATGTACTAATACTACATAGGCAACAATTGACTGAGCTTCTCTAAGTCCTAAGGCTGGTATGAAAGTAAATACATCAATCCCTAGGGCATGCCATCCACAAAGAACTAAATGCTCGGAGACAGGAGAAGTAATCATTGATAACCAAAAGGGCACGAGCATCGTGTCGTGTGGTCAAGATACGATTAAATTTTTGCAGAGTTTGCTGCCACAATAGGTCAACCTAACAAGTAAAATAGTTTACAAATTACTCTCATGACAAGAACATGATTCGTAGTTCACAAAAGGAATGCACATTAAGAGTAAGATTAATGAGGACTATTACCTAGAAGTCATGAAGTTTAGCAATCTTACCCATAGCAAGTGCCATTTGGCCCATGTAGTCAGCAACATCTACAGATCCAGTAGAGCCATGATTAGATGAGGAGAGTGTGCCTACAAGAGATTTTTGTAAAGCTTTCATCCATCCTGTATGATAACGCATCTACAATCTGTTGGGAAGATTGCTGCAGATTGCATATTCCCATCAATTGTTGATCTGTTAGAGGCTCGAGTTGGTTTCCAAGTATCTGATGCAATAAAAAATACACAATAAACAATCAATAGACCAACTCTAACTGTACTTGAGAATGATAAAGAATTCATGAGAAATCAAGCAGATAAAAGAACTACAGACAATCCATAAGGGTAAAGTGAAATATGCTCACCTAGTCCAAGGTCAGCAAGGAACAATTTCTTCTCTTGAGCGGTAGATGGCTGACCAAACATAAAGTTTTCTGGCTTTACATCTCCATGCACATACCTGACATGAAACATAACATATTTTGTCACCATGTTAAGAGTTTCAAAATGAGATATTTTTTAGGGAGTTTCTAATAACCTTATATTGATAATAAATATATTGACACAATCAATGCTAACTAAGTTTTGAAACCGGCGGAGGCTACATGACATACCCTCTAGAGGGCATCTTCTCCAGAATCGATAAAGACTCAACAACTATACAAGCTACCATTTCAGCAAACATCCTGTATTCATTCAAAACGTGACCAATGAACTTATAAGAGGAGTGCTTTCATAACAAGATTAGACGACGCTCGAGCCTCAATAGCATGAATATATTTCAAATATGAACATGACAAAAAATGAGCAGAAATTATAATGTCAAGAATATTTGGGTGGTCAAGGGATTCGTAAACACTCACGCTTGCCCTGAAGTATTCCATACATCCCATAAACTAGGTCCTAGCATGTCCATAACCTGAAAAATAGAAATATAAAACTTCAGCCCAAGAAATATTGGCCAAGTTACTGAAGTTTATACAAAACAGAAGATGAGATAGATGAACATATCATAACGTAATAGTTTTGAACTTGGACTTAGTCAATGGAAGGTGCAGGCCCTTACTGCGTTAAAAGTTGGTGCAACAAAACTCCGATCAATGTTTTTAAAGATAATGCAACTCTAGCACAACTTTTTTATGCTTGACTCCAATTCTGTGGAACTTTGTTGATTTATATCAACAAAGTATTGGTGCACGGTCCTCATAATCCAATTGAAAAGGAAAAGGAATCAGAAGCTATACCAAAATTTCATAAATATACAGTACAAAGATACTTTCCATCATATTCTATTAAGACAGACAAAATCAAGTGATCTTTTATTGTTTCCAAAATATAACTCGATGATTAAAAACAGAAGAATTCCTGTTTGCACTAACCTTCTCTTCAGAAGACAAACCAGAAGGGCAAAAAACCCAGTCGTTCACTCCATTTGAAGCTACTCTGCTATCAGAGAGCTGACATTTCTTGTGAGCAGAATGGCCAGGAAAAAAAAAGGACATCAATATAAAAATTGACAGGCTGCTATCATCAGGTTGCAACATCTACACGGAAACATTTTCCAGGCTTTTTCATAGTATGAACTTAAGGTCAGAAGTGGATTGAATTGATAATCTTGAAGAGTCAGAGTTGAAACCCTTAAAATTAAGATTTTTTTGGCACCAACACATAAAAGTATCTGCCTCAACTAGCCACTTCTAAGAGAAAGATGTCATACTTTTGCTTCTTCCAATTCAACTTCTCATTGGGAAATCTAATTGAGCAATGAGCTGGACACAGCAGCAGAAAGCTTTCCTATAACAATCCCAAAGAAATAGAAACAATCATTGTGAGGCTTAATCTTTGGCAAAAAGAAAGAACAACCAAATCTCAACACAAGCAAAAGGTCACAGTAAGGTCTACAAAGAATAAAACATACATAATCCCAATGGCACTTAGAAGTTTCAATTGCACATGTAACATGATAGCTTCTTCGACAGGATTTCACCAAGCATCCTAACGCTGCTCCCTTTATCCCACTTTTGGTGCATTTTAGTTTTGCATCCCTTGTAACTTCCGCTTTCAAATTATGAATGGTTTAATATTTATAATACACTTGTGGTACCCTGCAGAGGAAACCCATAAAATATTATCCAGCTGCATATATTGAAGAAAGGATCCATTTCATAAAAAAAAAAAAATAACAATCTCTTTTTAGAATACTATTTAGATGAACATATCATAACATATCATAACACATTTCTTTTAACATATTAGATAGCTTATGAAAAACTGTACAAGATGAGAAGAAATTTCAGACACCATTACCTTTAGCAAACTCCACAGTAAAACCGATAATTCCAACTTTTAGGTCTTGAAGCTCAGCCAACTCCACAAACGCCTATACAGTACAAGCTAAACGCAATCACTTATCTGCTTGGATGCAAAGAAGATGTTGTAAATTCCATTAACATGTTTCCACGATATCAACTCAAAATCGTAATCAAAATCATGCGAACTGCACCACCACTTTATTGTAGTTATTCTAAACCACAACAACACTAATTGATTATAGCTATCCAAAACCTCAGCAAAACCAATTGAGTCGACATTTTGGCATAATCAAAATAAAAATCTATATGAAATTCAAATTACTGCAAAATGAGAGAGATTACCATGGTGAACGAAGTGGAATCCCAATCTCAAAGCTATATGAATACCTCCTCTTCTCAGAGACCTCAGCCTCCGAGCCATCGCTTGACCGAGAAGCTTTAAGATACGGCAGTTTTTTGGCTCCGCCTCCTGAGGCTTTGGTTTCAGTGAAGCTCTCCTTCTTCTAACTCGACGTCACCTCGCTCTCTGATCCAATAGAAATTTTGCTTGACTCGCACGAAATTTTGCCGGCAAAGTACGAGCACGAGGTCGAGTTCACTGAGACGTCACCACATGCATCACTATGAGCATTCATCTTACGGGAAGATAAGATAACCGGCGAGATCTGAGACTAATGCAGGCGACCGGAGCTCTTTTTGCGCCGCGAAATTCTGCGTCGTTCAAATCGATCAAAATTTCAGAGAGAGATGAAGACGATGAAGTTGAACTGTTTTAGGTTTTCAGAGGAAGAGGACGGAGAGGGAGTGTGTGCTGGTCTTTGAAGAAAAAGGAGGGAGAGGCCAAGAGTGAGAGACCATGGATTTTATACAGTGGCAGGAAATGTAAATAAATAGAAAATCAATGTCTAGTTTGAGCGTGTTTTTTTTCATCGGAGGGGTTTGCGCACCAACCTTTTCTTCTAATGTGTTTTCCAATTAAAATATTTTTATTTTAAAATGAAATCAATGTTTTTTGCGACATACATTTGAAATATGTTGTAAAAAACTTCACGACATACATTTTAATGTGTATCGTAAAAGATTAAATTTTTTAGTCTTTTGCAACATACATTACAAGTGTGACATAAATGAAGTATATTGTTTAAGACGTATACAAAAAATGCGTCGTAAAAAAAAAATATGATTCTTTTGCTACATACATGATAAGTGTGTCGTAAAAGACTATCTTTTGCGACATACATAAAATATGTGTCGCAATTTACACGTCGCAAAAGATTGATTTTTCCGTAGTGATGATCCTAGTTGTGCTCTTTCACATGATTATCAAAGTCATTAGCTAGCACATATTTTCATATGTGTTTGCCCTCCAATTCGGCTGGCCAATTGCCAACTAGCTAGGGTCATTCATTAATCATAACAATTGAATAGAAAGATGAACGTGTGGGACTAAGAAGATGATCATGAAAAGCCATCCCATCCCATCTCGATCGATCAATAATGCATATTCTGTCCATGAAAGTGACACAAACATATGCAGTTCCTTCCATCCAATCCATCCATGACTCTTCTCCAACTCCGGTTGAGTGTGTATCTGATAGTGCATGTACTAATATTGATGATGTTATCGTAATACAATGGCATCAATTCCTGTTGGAGCCAAAATTAGATCGCGAACATAGTTTGCGTTCCACGTACCATTTCCCTATTATTAATCAAGCATGAAGCATTTTAGAATACATACATGATCCTATATATCAATGTAGGATCGATCAGACATGTGGATATGTTTGTCTACATATCATGAATAGTCCTATACGATCATATGTTAATTCATCTACTAGATCCAGACAACACAACACAGAAAGCTCGAGCATGTATGGCTTTTGGGAAGCTTCGTCTTCTGTTTGTTTACAACTTAAGGCTAGCTTCCCAAAAAGTCTGGTACGCAAGTATCGTTTTATCATCACCCACCAAAACAAGCTAGCTAGGGCTGTGTACGTGGTGATCTCTTCTTAGTTCTCACCATACGCTGACACTTGATCGAGAGTGATGTATAGCAACATTTTGGTCCGTGACCGTCGTCCTTGCCAAACTTTCGGTTTTAAGGGAAAAAAGTTCTGTCTACACCAAACTTACTACGAGTCGTGTAGCTCGATATAAGCCAAGAATGTGTAAATACGAGGCTTGATGTTAATAAATAATGAGAGGTTATAAATTTCTAACAATACAGTGACCTTCTTTCTATAAACCATACACTTTTTTGATGTTAATATAGTTAGATATGTAGCCCGAAGATATGAACTTGCACACCTAGTTTATTGAATTTAGATTACTTTTAGACTGATGAGTCACTTGTAATTATTCAAGACGTATTCTACGAAAATTCTTGTAACTCAAAATTTTGGCAACACGTCCCCTTCGAGGTAAGATATTTTTGCTATTAATAACAGTAAACGTGGCGATATCTTTAGCTAGACTCGTTCTCCGTCTTTTATTCAAAAGTTAGATATGTAGTTATGCAGTGATTATTCAGCTGTTTGAGAATGAACTAGAGCCCAGTTTGGGACAGTTTTTGCAACTTAACTCAAAACTCTTAAGAGTTGTTTGGTAAATTAATTTAGTCTTAGCTTATTCTAAAAATTACATGCAAAACCTATAAGCTCAATATGCAATTTCCATGAGTTATACAAGTAAAAACCGATTATTTTTACAGCAAAACGGTGCCAAACTGAGCCTACGTACAAGCCGTGGTGACAAAATGATAATTGATAAGGGGGTTCTCTTTCTAGACCAATTGGACTCTTATTCACGAATTGAAGTAAGGTTTGAACTTGGAAGTGGAAACTCTTGGAAAGTCCAATATTGAAACAACTTCATTACTATGTTTTCTCAAGCCACTTCATGTACTTTTTCAGTCCTCCGGTATCCGAAAGCACTTTTGGCAGGAGCATATGTAATAAGTGGCTTTATCCGAGTGCAACTTGTAGGTTGTGTGGCTTGCTTTGGAGGTCCCCGTTAAATATACCCTTGGACAGTTGGACTGCACTCAGTGGATCTCGTTCGGCTTTCACGTGGATCCCACTTCCCTACGAACAAAGGTCTATGTTGCAAAACAATTAAGAGTACTCTACTTTATATACGTGGCACGGGACTGCTATTTCCACTCTTAAAATACTCACCACACTCTTCTGTAAATTGACAAAACAATCCTAACTCCCCCGATTACTATAAAGTAATAACTAGTTGTGGAAGAAGAAAATAAGAATTAAATATGCATTATAATTTAATATAATAAATTTTTTGATAAATTAAGATTAAAAAAATATTTATTTTTATGTTAATTAGAATAAAACACACATTTAGATGCCAAAAGTATAATATTTTTAAACATTCCATATTATGTCTCAATCTTAATGGATTATGCATAATTTATTGTCTCATTAAAAATCTTGTCGAGCAAACAAAAAATCTCTTGGGTAAAAACAAAAGCTTAGTTTAAGGAAAAAAAATACAACGCATCAACTACATAAGCGATCACAAGTGATGTAGACTCTCCCTGACGTATACGAAATGAACTCTTCCTGATCAGTAACTAAATTTGAAGTTCAGATAATCTTCACATACCAATGCGTCTCACATACTTCGCAAATATAAATTTGGGCAATGATTTGATAAATAAGTCTGTAACATTATTGATAATTGCATAAATATGCAACGTATCTATATTTAATTCAATCAAATATTTAATTTTATTGTTATATTTTTGGTATATTTATTAATGTTTATTTATTTTGTTAAGTTTGTGAAAAAAAATAATCGGAAATCTCCTATTACAAGAAATATTTAATTAATGAGCTAGAGAAAGAAAGAAGAAAGGAGTACATGTCTTGCAGCTGTGCACGCGATTAGGAACCAGGGCATTAACCTAGTTTGTGTTGGAGTCGGTGGAGATAGATAAGAAGGAAAAAGAAGAGAAGTGCGGGAGACAGACGGGAGGCGAAGGAATTTAAGAAAAGAGGAGATATGCGAGTGTTCTTCTCTATCTTGTTTATATAATCTTTTATAGATTGGTTTGATTTAATTTTTTATTCTATGAATATTTAATTTTTTTTATTAGGAGTTCATTGAAGTCCTAGATATATTTTGATTTTGAATCCTATGATTTATACAATTTTGGATGAGAATCTCTTCACTATGAAATCATTGATGACTTCTTATGAAATCATTGATGACTTCTTTCATATGTTTCTTTAGTGGCTAACTTAGTTTGCATGTGTTAAAGTCTATTATCTTATGCGAGTATTAACATTGGTATATATTCTAGGGAAATAAAAGCAACATGATTAGTTGTGGGAGAATTTTCCTAGGTCATATAGAAGCACTTACCAATAGCTTTTGAAGCCTTGTTGTTTCTCAAATATTTTACATATCTTAATGACTTTAATTGGTTAGTCTTAGATTACTATCATAAGCTTGCCAGTTGGGGATCAAGTGGAGGCGGTTTACTGACCCCAAAACATGTCAAGTTAGAGACTGTAATGCAGTTAGTGTCCTAATGATTTTAGGCTAATTGTGGAAAACGTTCATCCATTGTTGTGTAAGTTGGGTTTGAGGTAGATTAGAATTATCTAGGGTAGAGAGAATTGTCTGACACTTTAATCCATTTGAAATCTTCAACTTTAATTTCTTGTTTTCAATTTGTATTATGTGTTAGTAATTTTATTTACCTAATCAAATCATCTTTTAATCTTCTGTAAATTTATGTGGTATTCTGCCACTGAGTATTATGTGTTTCTGTGTTTTTGTGTAAATTTAGATTGAGTCTAACTATTTTATTAAATTAATTCTCTATTGTATGGTCGAGTTTATCAATTTTCTGACATTTGCGTCTGTTTGCGTCTATAGTACTTAGTCTCATCTTTCTTCTGCGGGTAATCACCTCTACTTCCATTTTACTATATCGATAAATCTTGTGTAAGGAATAAAATATTTTTGTATCGTGTAAAATACCTATCAAATTTTGCCACCGTGTTGTCGGGAAAGATTAACTCTTTGTACTTTAGATTGTCTTTTGTTTTTGTTTTGTGTTGTTTAGTTTTTGTTTTTAGAGTCTAATGTGTCTTTTGTGTGCAGGTGCGTAGTGCATGCATACTCGAAATTCCAGAAGAATTGAGCCTTTACTACTTGATTCTGAAATCGAACGCTCAGCAAGACATAATTGAAAGCAAAAGAGGCGAGCATAACTGGAGGTTGGAAACACTAGTGGATTGCCTGATCCTGAGGTAACTGTAGAAACTGACTCTGAGTCTGAAGAAGAAGTGTCGCAATCACCACTAGCAACAATGGGAGAGCAACCAAAGAAACTTATGAACTTCTTTGTGCCTAATGCAACAGGAACTTCATCACCCATTATGATCCTAACATTGGAAAATTATTCAGTGCACCTTCATTACTTGCAGCCCCTCCTCACTTTAGAGGGCTATATTATGAAGATCCTCAACAATACCTGGCTGAGCTTGAGGAGTTAGCCTTGACACAAAACCTGCATAACGTTGAATCTAATGTGTTGAAGCTAATATTATTTCCTTTCTCTTTGAAAGAAGGAGCGAAGACATGGTTCAATTCCTTGGTTTCTGGGTCGGTCAATTCATGGGAATAAATGAAGGCAACATTCTTAAAGGAGTACTTCTCAGCACATCGCACTAAACAGTTGAAGAAGGAGATCCATAGCTTTATTCAAAAAGAAAAAGATATGTTTCACGAGGCATGAGCTTACTTTAAGGAGCTGTTGAGAAAGTATCCACACCATGGGTATAATTTAGAAGATAGAATGACATTCTTCTATGAGGGTTTGGAACTAGCAAACAAGATAAAATTAGATTCAGCCTATGGAGGAATGTTCATGCACCAAATCGGTGAGCAAGCTCAAGACATCTTTGAGAGATTATCTGAGAATTCCAAGCAGTTCTACACTAGATAGCGCACTTTGGCTAATAGAAAACATGCTATATTTAAGGTCTCTACAAACCCAGGTATAGAGAAGAAGATGAGTTTCATGGATAAGAAGTTGGATACTATTACTAGTGGCATCAAAAGTCAAACAACACATTCGGCTTCTCCAGATCAGTTATGCTCTGTTTATTCGCTCATTGATAATACTCAAGAGACTTGTCCCTTTGTTCCAGAAGATGAACAAGTGAACTTTGTACAACAACAAAAAGCAAGGAATGATATATTCTCTCACACCTACAATCCAGGATGAAGGAATCATCCAAACTTCATATATGGAAATAACACCAATGTCCTCAATCCACCTCCACTACAACATTTCTTCCCATTGCCGGCGACTTTTATGTCGCCGGCAATGTTTTTGGACATTACCGGCGATTTTTGCCGGAAAAATCGCCGGTAATGTCTTTTTTTTTTTTTTTTTTTAGACATTGCCGGCGACATACATTTATGTCGCCGGTAATGTCTCGATTGTAATGACATTGCCGGCGACATAAATGTATGTCGCCGGTAATGTAAAAAAAAAAAAAAAAAAAAGACATTACCGGCGACATAAATGAAGTCGCCGGTAATGTCTTTTTTTTTTTTTTTTTTTTACATTACCATCGAGAGATTGCCGGCGACGGACATTACCGGCGAAAAAAATCGCCGGTAATGTAAAAAAAAAAAAAAAAAAAAAGACATTACCGGCGATTTTTCCGGCAAAAATCGCCGGTAATGTCCAAAACATTGCCGGCGACATAAAAGTCGCCGGCAATGGGTCAATTTCTTGTAGTGCTCCTGGATTTAAGCCAAGACCTGAGAATCAACAAGTCCAACAACCAACTGCAGCACCAACAATTGATCCCACTCTTCTAGCTATATTGGCTAAGTTTGAGGGAATTGAGGTATTCAATAAGAACTCCAGCAAGACATTTGAGCTCTTAGAGAAACAAGTGAATCAACTCTAGCAACAAATGTTAGCAAGAGAGCCCAAACACTTTCTAGTAAAGTTGTTCCAAATCTGAAAGGCCAACATGAAGCCAATGTCATCACTTTGAGGAGTGGAAAGGTGCTCGAAAAGTTCCCAAAGCCTGTCAAGAATGGAATGAGCTGGTCCTAGAATAAGTGGTGTCATATCAGCAAATTGGGGAAAACCTGAGAGCACCCTTCAATGGATCGAAGGTAGTAGCTCTTGATCCATCGAGAGACGCATCAAAGAAGAACCCGAGAGCATGCTTTGATGGATCAAAAGAAACTTTTGATCCATAGAAGGCAATCTTCGAACAGGAAAAGTTAATAGCTCACAAGTCAGGCTAGGTACCCTCTGAACCTTTTCCTTTGGTTTCCTCACATATTCCCTTTCCTAGCAGACTTCAAAAGCAGAAGAAAGACATGGTGGAGCAGGAGATATTTGACACATTCCGGAAGGTCCAAGTGAACATTCATTTGTTTGATGCGATTAAGCAAATTCCTAAATATGCAAAATTTCTTACGGCGCTTGGTACCATGAAAAGGAAGTTCACGGGAACTGAGACTGTTGCATTGAGTGAGAATGTATCTGTAGTACTCCAAAGAAAACTACCTACAAAGATGGCAGATCCAGGACGATTCACAGTCCTTGCATAATTGCTTGATTTGGGTGCATCTATTAACTTGATGTCATACTCTATTTATGAAACTTTGAATATAGGTGCATTACAACCTATATGTGTGACTATAAAATTGATTGATAGATCTAATTGCTACCCTAGAGGTTTTGTTGAAGACGTCTTAGTGCAGGTTGACAATTTGATCTTTCTGGCTAATTTCTTTATTTTGGAGATGGAAGCAAAGCCTCAACCATTCAAGTTACCATTGATTCTTGGTCATCCATTATTGAGGACTGCTAAAACCAAGATTGATTGCTTTAGTGGAACCCTTTCCATGAAAGTTGATGTGGGAAAGATCTGTTTTGATATTTTTGAAGCTATGAAGCATCCAGGTGAAAATGACTTGTATTCTTGTTGTTACATTGATATGTTTGATAGTTTTATACAGGAATATATGCAATATTCAGTGGAAGAAGATGCATTGAAGAAGGCGGAAGAAAATTCCCGGAAGCTCACTTTGATCCATCGAGATAACCCACTCGATCCATCAAAAACTCCCGGATTGCTCAAGAATTGGATGAACTCAATGAACTAATTACTCAGGCCTGACCCGTTGAGGATGAAGAAATTCTAAGAATCATCTCCGCTGATGAGTTGGTGATGGGAGATGAGTATGATGATGCTATGGCAACCCTTGAGTCAATTTCATATGTGAAAGGTAATTGTAAAGCTCTTTCTCTTCCGGTTTCCGCTAACAAGCTTCTTCATTTTATTGTGAAAGCACCAGAGTTGGAGCTTAAACTTTTGCCCGAGCATTTGAAGTATGCATTCATTGGAGATGGTAAAACTTTACTATTCATCATATCATCAAAGCTCACTGATCTTCAAGAGGAAAAGTTGTTTACCGTGCTTAGAGAATACAAGGAGGCGATTAGTTGGATAATTACAGACATCAAATGAATTGACCCAACAATGTGTACTCATAGAATATTCTTTGAAGATGGAGAAAATCCAACAAAGGGGGCCCAACGGAGACTCAACTCACCCTTGATGGACTTGGTCAAGAAAGAAGTTATCAAACTTCTTGATGCAGGTATTATTTATGCTATCTCTGATAGTATATGGGAAAATCCTATGCATGTTGTGCCTAAGAGATCAGACATCACAACTATCAAGAATGATGAAGATGTGTTAGTGCCTCAGCAAGTTCAAACATGATGGAAAGTTTGCATAGACTATCGCAAGCTCAATGCAACAATTCGTAAGGATCACTTTCCTCTTCCTTTTATTGACCAAATGTTGGAGCGTCTTGCAGGTCATATGTATTATTGCTTTCTAGATGGCTATTCTGGCTATAACTAGATTTTCATTGACAGAGAAGACCAAGGGAATACCACATTTACTTGTCTTTTTGGCACGTTTGCATATAGCAGGATGCCTTTCAGATTATGCAATGCGCCAGTAACATTGCAGAGATGCATGATGAGCATCTTTTCAGACATGGTTGAGAAAATCATCGAGGTACTTATGGATGAATTTTTAGTTTTTGGTGATTCTTTTGACCTATGTCTGCATAATTTATCTCTGGTTTTAGAGCGTTATGTTGAAAAGAACCTTGTTTTGAATTGGGAAAAATGCCATTTTATGGTAAGGGATAATGCTAGGACATGTGGTTTCTGAAAGGGGGATTGAAGTAGATAAAACAAAAGTCGATATTGTGCGTACCTTACCACCTCCCACTTCTGTGAGAGTGGTGCATTCTTTTCTTGGACATACATGTTTCTATCGCAGGTTTATCAAGGATTTCTCCTAGATAGCCCGACCACTTTTTGCATTGCTCCAAAAGGATGTGACTTTTAACTTTATGAATGAGTGCCACGTTGCTTTCAACAAGCTCAAGGAGCTCATGACCATTGCACTGATCATTCAAGCACCAGATTGGAATCTTCCATTTGAGCTGAAGTGTGATGCATCTGATTATGTTGTAGGTGATGTATTAGGAAACGTCAATACAAGCTTCCCCATGTGATATATTACGCTTCTCGGACTCTGAACGATGCACAGTTAAACTATTCAACTATAAAGAATTAGCTTTTGGCTGTTGTATTTGCATTGGAGAAATTAAGATCTTATCTGTTAGGAACTAAAGTGATTATTTTCTCACACCATGCTGCGTTGAGATATCTTATGACAAAGAAGGATTCAAAGCCAAGATTGATCAGGTGGATGTTACTCCTCCAGGAGTTTGATATAGAGATTAAAGACAAGAAATGGACCAAAAATGTGGTAGTGGACCACTTGAGTCGCCTGACTCATGGATCTAATGTGGATGAAGACAGTCTCCCCTTGCGTGAGAGCTTTCCAGATGAACAACTCTTTGCTATTCAGGATTCTGAGCCTTGGTACATGGACACTGTCAACTACAAAGTTTCAAAGCTAGTAACAAGTGACTAAACTAGAGCACAAAAAGAAAAATTTGTGAAGATGGCCAAGTATTATGTGTGGGATGATCCATATCTATGGAAGCATTGGCCTGATTCTATCATTCGCAAGTGTGTTCCTGACTTTGAATTTCAATCAAACCTATCTTTTTGTCATACACAAGTAGGAGGAGACCACTTTAGTGGAAAGAAAATTGCAATGAAAGTGTTGTATGGCTTCTTTTGGCTAACATTATTCCAAGATGCACATGTCTTTAGTGTGACATGTCCTGGATGCCAACTCACAAGTAACTTAGGAGCTAGAGATTAGATGCATCAACAACTGATTTTAGTTGTAGAAATATTTGTTGTATGGGGTATCAATTTCATGGGTCCATTTACGTGACAACCATAACCGAAATTACACACTTATTGAATTGTATTAAACTTTATCGTGGATTAGTCGCACTACCGACGTTGTTAACGACTTTTTATTGGCCGAGAATTTGATTTGACTTCCTTCAAGAAAGTTGTAGAGTATTTTATTTTGAGCCCGTAGGAATTTTTGGAGAATTTTTCTGATAAGCGAGTAAGTTTGTATATTTATTAGAAGTCAGCATGAGAAATAAATAAAAAGAAAATAATTTTTAGTTAGTTTAATCTCGACCGTTTCATTGCGAAGAGATTGAATTTGGGCCGTCGATCTAGTAAGAAGCTTATGGGTATAAATAGGTGGTTTTTAGAATTTTATTTCGGAAAAATCATAAATACCACGGGCTTAATCCGTTTCTTTTTCTGCCGACCCGAAATAGTCAACCCGACCCGACTCGCCGTTTTCAGCCACCACCGGTGACAAAATAGGTAGGGGAATGAAGCTTTTTGCTGCTTTGTTTGTTTGGTGTGGTTATTTTTGGGTGTTTGCAGGTATTTTGGGTTACCCGACTCGGATTTAACCCGTGGAGTCGTCGCCAGCGACGCCAGCGCTCCGATGAGTTTTAGAGGCCGGGAGTTGAGGGAAATTGAACCTCTCCTCCCCCTGAGTTTTTTTGGATGTCACGAGGTCCGACGAGGCTCCACGACAGAGTTTTGATTTTGGGGAGTTCGGTCGCTGGCGAGGGCCGATTGATTTCGAGCAATTTTTCGGCTAATTAGATTGGAATTGGAGCATGTGATTTTAGGTTGTTTTTTTTTAGCGTAAGGAGATGAGCATTTTAAGGGCTAGATTTCCACCATTGGTGGCGGTTGTCAGAGTTAGGTTTCCAGCCAGTTTGCGCTAATTTTGGCCAAACGTCGTCGAATTAGACTTCGGGCCAGTTACAAAAGTGATTGGCCTCGTTGAGAGGTTTCAATGAGGGTTTAAATGTCCTTATCGGAGCACCTTCGCCGGAGACGCTTGACAGCCACGCGTCACCGTCCAAAGTGGAGCTCTGGCGAGGTAGGGTATAGGATTTCGCAACGCGGTTTTTGGGGTTGTTTTTAAAGCGTATTTCCATAGTTTTTCCTATTCTTATATTATATGATCCTTATAGATAAAACATCGTGATCGCGACCTCAGCGAGGAGAATTCTGCTGAACCTCACCAGTAGTCGCAGAACTGTGAGTGGACCTTTATTTTTCACAGTCGATAATGAGTTCATATTGTTATCAATATGCTTTACAGTGTATTTCAGAGCATTTAAATTTGGAGGTTTATTTGGTGATGACTTTAGTTAGTTGCATCGATGCACTAATTGTTTGACTGATCACTGGATAGTCTGGTGGGAGAAGGTTAGGACAAACACCTCGTCTGACCGATCGGGGGAGGTTAGGACACACACCTCGTCTGACCCATCACCTATATTTTCATATTGATAGTCGACTCAGGTTAGGTGGCCTGAGCGATCACCTCCATTTACATTTCAGTTATACAATTTTGAACTCACATTATTTCACGGAAATCAGCAGAAAGACATGGTAAATCAGTTTTATTTATTTATGCTGATTATATTATTCTATCCACTCACGCTAACATTTTATATCTTAATGCAGTATATATATCCTGAAAGTGCTTGGTATCATCGAAGGCTTCGAGTCCACCAGTCATGTTTTCAGCCGTATGTCCCAGCTCATTGTCGGTTTGTATTATATGTAGTATATGCTAGTAAAAGTCGCTTTGAATACCGTTTGTATTATGTTACTTCCAGTGGTGTTCATGTAAATCGCTCAGTCAGCTACTCTTGTTGTCGTTGAGTTACTTTCCTTTGTATTCAAAACTAGTACCTTGTAAATATGTTTCTAAATTCCTGAGTTGAGTACTGGTGTTGTTTATGGCTTATGTTGAGAAATCTAGATGGACATCGGTGGTCCACAATTTGTTTGTGGGATTTAGTCTTTTTGAAGCGTTATCTTCATGCAGGTTTTTGTAGTATCAGTTTCATGGGAGGTTATATCAAATTTTTTTGCAGAATTTCCTAGATTTTGGTCAGTCGTTAGGGTTTAATCTTAGTTTACTACCTAAACTAAGGTTGGGTCCTTTTAATTTCCTTTTTTCCACTCTAATGTTTATATTTTGCTTGTGGTGGATTATGTTTCAAAGTGGGTGGAGGCAGTTTCTACCAGAACTAATGATTATGTTGTTTTGTTGAAGTTCTTAAAGTCCATATTTGCAATATTTGGCACACCCAGGTACATCATTAGTGATGGGGGATCTCACTTTTGCAACAGGAGTTTTGCTGCTTTGCTTCAGAAATACAACGTCACACATAAGGTGGTCATACCTTATCATCCTCAGACAAATGAGCAAGTGAAGGTTTCAAACCGGAAGATCAAAAATATTTTGGCGAAGACTATAGCTCCTAACAGGAAGGATTGGAGTCAAAGGTTGGATGAAGTTCTATGGACGTATCAAACTGCTTATAAGACACCTATTGGGATGTCTCCTTATATGTTGATTTATGACAAAGCATGTCATCTATCAGTAGAGCTTGAGCACAAGGCATATTGGACGGTAAAACAGTTCAATTTTGATGTTGATGATGTCGGTGCTCATAGGAAGCTACAGCTGAATGAGTTGGATGAAATCCGAAACAAAGCTTATGAATCTAGTCGGATTTACAAGGAGAAAACCCAAGTTTTTCATGATAAGATGATAAAGGGCAAATCTTTTGTTGTTGGACAAAAGGTCTTGTTATTCAACTGGAGCCTACGGTTGTTTTTCAGGTAAGCTTCGTTCTAGATGGATTGGTCCTTTTACCATGGTCAATGTGTGTTAGTATTGCATAATTAGTTGTACGATTAACATACTTATCCACTTAAGCAGATTAGCAACACCTACTCAACCACATGCAAGACCACCAAGGAAGCACCAACTTCACTCACCGGACCCACCCCTTCCGAGCGCGCACGCGCCCGTGGGGGGCGTACCCGAACACACGGATCACACACCAGCAGGAACAACAAAGTCCCACATCGAAGAACACCACCAGGTCCCAATCTCAACCACCTATATATATCAGGTATTTATTACAGGTAAGATCACTCCATTGAATCTCAACACAACACGTTGGACTCAATCTCACTCGATCCACATCACACCACTCGCACGTTCGCTTGACTGTTATATCCGATACATATTCTGACTTAGGCATCGGAGCGTTGAAGGCGGGCCACCCCGTCTTGACCCCTGACCGCCTGCTTCATTGTTGTATTCTTCTAACAGATGCTCCCGAACGCCCGAGGAAGGAGGCACCCGCAAGAAGAGCCCGCCCATCCGAACAGCCCCACCGTTCGGACGCACCAAGGAGGAGAGGTCCGCACGCAAGACCGAGGAAGGAAAAGGAAGCTTATTCTTGTTGCTTCTGCCCCATTACGCCTCCGCGCGTAATTCGGTAGAAACATCTGGCACCGTCTGTGGGAAACTTACAAATTGCAAACCTCGTATAAACACCACTACCCAAAAGACATGTGTTCCATCTGTTGCTGCTAAGGTCGACACAATCACGCACGTTCACCTCGATCCCGCACGATCATTCCGAGCGACATCTCGGCACCCGTCACTCCAAGAGATAAGTATTCTTGATTTCACCAGTCTTATGTTGAAAGTGTATTCGTACTCCACCCGCACGACCGTTCCGAGGCCTATTCTTGGCGGGCTCCGAACAGCAACACTCGTTCGGGAGTCGCGCGCAAGCGGCTCGGATCCATTCATGCATCATGTACAAGTCCGTTCCGAGGCTTAACGGCTCCAAACAGCAAGATTCGTTTGGGAGTCGGGCCCACAGGTACACCAACGTAGCGCTCGGAACCATCCATGCATCATTCGTAAGACCGTTCCGAGGCTTAACGGCTACAAACAGCAAGATTCGTTTGGGAGTCGGGGTCAGCGCTCGGAACCATTCATGTACCATTCGCAAGGCCACATTCGCTCATTTGCATAGCACGATCATGCAAGTCAGGCATAATATGCGATACTTGTCAGGTACCCGATCACGATCATGCGCACGTGTACGCAATCAAACGCGCGAGTACACGATGGGCGCGCACGCGCAGATACACGATTGGCGCGCAGGTGTGCAGGTACACGATTGACGCGCAGGTGTACAGATACACGATGGGCGCGCACGCGCAGATACACGATTGGCGCGCAGGTACACGATGGGCGCGCACGCGCAGATACACGATTGGCGCGCAGGTACACGATTGGCGCGCAGGTGTGCAGGTACACGATTGACGCGCAGGTGTACAGATACACGATGGGCGCGCACGCGCAGGTACACGATTGGCGCACAGGTACACGATTGGTGCGTGGGCGCACAGGTACGCAATCGTGCGCACATGCGCACGGTCGGGCTCACAGGATCGTGACCACTGCTCAACCGGATAAGTATTCTTGTTAATCGCCCACCCTTTTTCAACTCCCCAGTCAAGAAAGTTCTCTTTGACTTGGGGAATTGGGGGACTTGTTAGTATTGCATAATTAGTTGTACGATTAACATACTTATCCACTTAAGCAGATTAGCAACACCTACTCAACCACATGCAAGACCACCAAGGAAGCACCAACTTCACTCACCGGACCCACCCCTTCCGAGCGCGCACGCGCCCGTGGGGGGCGTACCCGAACACACGGATCACACACCAGCAGGAACAACAAAGTCCCACATCGAAGAACACCACCAGGTCCCAATCTCAACCACCTATATATATCAGGTATTTATTACAGGTAAGATCACTCCATTGAATCTCAACACAACACGTTGGACTCAATCTCACTCGATCCACATCACACCACTCGCACGTTCGCTTGACTGTTATATCCGATACATATTCTGACTTAGGCATCGGAGCGTTGAAGGCGGGCCACCCCGTCTTGACCCCTGACCGCCTGCTTCATTGTTGTATTCTTCTAACAGATGCTCCCGAACGCCCGAGGAAGGAGGCACCCGCAAGAAGAGCCCGCCCATCCGAACAGCCCCACCGTTCGGACGCACCAAGGAGGAGAGGTCCGCACGCACGACCGAGGAAGGAAAAGGAAGCTTATTCTTGTTGCTTCTGCCCCATTACGCCTCCGCGCGTAATTCGGTAGAAACAATGTGTTTTCTCATGGTGAAGTTGAGATTCTGAATTCAAGAGATGTGAGTACATTCAACGTGAATGGACATAGGATCAAGCATTTTTATGAGCCTGTGGGAGAGCGTTTGGTGGAAGAAGTTGAGTTCTTTAATCCAGCACCGGTTATGGATTGATTGGTGTTACCATCTGGCTGAAGACGTTAAACTTATTTCTACATGAGAGATAACCCATGTTGATTGAGAAACATGGTTGACAGCTTTGATCTCTTCTCTTTTCTCGTTTACTTTATTTTTCTCCAAATAGTGTGTTTTGTGATGTGTTATATGTCTTTCTTCATACTTATTTAATGTATTGCATGCTTTATCTTTGTGTTACATTGAGAACAATACAAATTTCAAGTTTGGGATGAGGTTTATATCATATCTTTAGCATTTATATATAATTTTTTCGTTTTTGGGTGTTAATTCGGAGTTGTGAAATGTGCTGTCTTTTATAATTTATCTGACATTGTTAGAAGTCTTGTAAATTTCTGAAAATTTGAGAGATTATTTATATATGTGTCTAGTTTATGCTTGAAAATTTTCAACTAGTTCCAATGTGTAATTAGTTTTGTATAAATTCTGGAAGTGGAGTTGCGCAGTGTCTAATTTTTCGAGTTTTTGTAGTGTACGTGAGAGCTACCTTCGATCCATCGAGGAATATCCTCGATCCATCAAAGGGTTGTTTTAGAATGTGACCCGAGAGCATACTTTGATCCATCGAGGAATATCCTTGATCCATCGAAGCTTAGTATCGGATTTTGGTGTTTTTCTTTGTTTTCTTATGTGTTTTTGAGTTTTTTATGAAAAAAAAATACAAACAGAATCTCTTGTTTTGAGTCTTAGGTTTTCTTTGACTAGTCTATGATGTGTTTATTGATAGTCGCATATTTATGCGTCTATTCGGTATTTAATTTATTCATTATATTTAGTTTATTGTTATTAATTGAGTGAATTAATTATGTTGATTTGTTTTAGGTATTTTAGAGAGTAATGAAGAAAAGGAGATTAAATAATATATTTTGGAGCTATTTGGCGAGGAATTGCCTGGCGGGGCAGTTTAAGAAAAAGGAGATATTTATGTTTGGCGAGCTGCTTGGCACGTGAGCTTTCCTTGGCGAGGGGTGTGTGTGTGTGTGTGTGTGTGTGTAATTAGATTCGTGAGTTTTGCCTTGGCGAGCAGATTATGAAGTCAAAAGAAGTGGGATACTACTTCTTTATGCATGCACATGAGCAGCTAGGATGATTAACCTAGCTAAATGATATTTTATTAGCTAGTGGAAGTGGAGTTTTACTTAGATTAGGAGTCTTGCATGTGAGCAGCTAGGCTAATTATCCTAGCTAACATATATATATATATAGCAAGTGGAGGAGACCAAAAGGGATTACGGTTGGCAAGAGATAAGAGAGAGAATAAGAAAGAGAGAAAAACAAGAAGAAAAGAAAAGAAGTTCTGGTGCATGAAGCGGAGCCCGATCACGTTGTCACCGAGAGTTCTTCTTTCTCCTTCTTTTGTTTATCTTTTATGAATTCTTTGATGTTATTATTTAAGACTATGAGTAGCTAATTTTCCTTTGTTAATGGGCTGCTTGAAGCCCCGTTCATGAAGTCTTTTTAATGCATACACTTTAACCTAGTTTTGCATATTTTTTGAATGAGGTTTCTTTCTCTGAATGATTCACCGTATGAATTTTTGTATAATTGCCCAACTTAGTATGCATGCTAGGATTCTAGTTTCATGAGATACGGGCGACTGAAAATAATTTCTTCCACTGGATTTTCTATAGTGATACGCCGATTTTACCGTCGGGAGATTGAAATCCGTAGGTCTAGCGAGACACGCCCATAGTGTACTTGTGAACCCTTGTAGCTTCTCAAACCTTTTCTAAAACTTAATGATTTCTTCTTTGTAAACCTTGGGGTCCATGACTATGGGTTCATAGAGGGATAGACGTAGGGGAGGTCCATGACAAACCTGCATAGGCATAAGAATTAGGTAATAGGATGTGGTTGTAACGATCAACTCTTCCTGGAAACTTTCATTAATTGGATATGTGCATTAGGTTAAGTATGTGTTAGATAGATGGAATGAAGGTGGTGGATTGCATTCCTTTTAACTCTTTAATCATATAGTTTAAATCCATTTGCATTCATTAGCAGTTTACTTTCAGAATTTATTTTCTGCATTAGCTATAGCTTAGCCGATTCAGTTTGGTAACCAAATCAACTCAGAAAACCCTCAAATTTTGTGTGGTAGTCCACCACTGTGTCTAGTTAATTGTGTCCAAATTTCGTAGCATTTGAGTTTGTCTAGCTTAGGTTCGAATTGTCATTAGTGTACTGTAGTCGAGTCTGTCAGCATTTTAGTTTTGTGTTAAGATTTAGTTTCACTAATTCCTTGTGTTCGATAACCCCTATTTATCTTACTAGATTGATATATCCAGGTTGTGAATATGGTATCTTTGAGAGGTGTTTACCCGCCTTGTCATTTATATCTTCCTAACTTGTGACTAAGAGACGAATTGTGATTATGTAACTTAAGTTTCTTTGGTTAAATTTGATGCATGGTACATGTGCGAACATGTAGTGGATATGGAACCAAGTTAACATGGTACAGAACTTGCTCTTGTGCTAGTCACAATTTGAGATTCATGTTAATATGTAGTGGATATGCATAACATGTTTAAACAATTTGAGATTCATTTGACCCGTAAGTTTCTGAGACTAAATGTGATTACATGCTTTCTTGTTAATGAATTTTGGAGATTACTAGAACTTGCTCTTGTGTTAGTCAAAACTTATAGTCAATCTATGTTCTGATTAAATAAGTGATAAAGGCATCTAGGAATGAGCATCAAAGTCAAAGTTAGCATGTGTCCCATGAATATGTGCGCACGAGTTGCGACCCTTTAGTTAGCCCTTTGAGCCTACATGATACCCTTTTATCATCACCTAAAAAATCCTAACCTTGAGCCTTATAATAACTATATCTCTACCTTTATTCTTGAACTTAGTAGAGCTATACATGAGACTTATTTCAATACTAAGGTGAAGATTTATGAAGATGATGCGGATGAATAAGTGTGGGGTATCAAGCTCGTATGAGTTATGTTGTAAAAAAAAGGCCGAAAGGAAAGAAAAGAGAAGAAAAAAAACGATGAAATCGGCATGTGAAGAAAAATTATAATCTAGCTCGATACCCCGGGTTAACTGTTAGTGAAAAGAATGAAGTGAATGCCCAATATGATGATATCCGCCCACAATTGATGACACTTGAAGTTCTAAATTGATGCTACTTGATGGTTGTTTGTGCTACAGGGTCTCTACCTTTGATGGCTCTGCTAGGTTTTAGAACTTGTTTTGAAATTCTACATCTTTTTGTTCTATAAACCATGAGCCTAACCCCATTACAACCATTAAAGTCCTTTTGATCCTTAAGATGAGCAACCTTTGAACTGTGAAGATTAATCACTAGAGTTGAGCATATGGTTCGGTCCATTTGGCAAGCATTTGAATTGAGTTCTTAACCTTTAAAAAAACATATGAGTGAAATACTTGTGAGAGTATATCCTTGTGAGGTTGAATCTTGATTTGTTTGTTGCATGCTACAGCTCTTCATTCACCATGATTATGCATATGTCCTACATGTTACATATGTGCTATGCATTGGAATTAACTTTCAAAACTTTGTGAGATTGAATTGAGAAGGAGAACTAATCTTGGTGTTGCATTCGTAGGAAGATTGCTGAGAAAATGGGTGGAGAGCATTAGAGTCGTGTTTGTAAAGTGTGTATTTTTGTTTTGAGTTGTAGTCTAGTGTTTTGCTCGAGGATTAGTCAAAACTAAGTATGTGGTATTTGGATAATTACATCAATATGCAACATATCTATGCTTAATTAAATTCAATATTTAATTTTTTTGTTATGTTTTTAATATATTTATTAATATTTATTTTATTAAATTTGTGAAAAAAATAAATAAAAAAGAATTAATTGGAGATCTCCTATTGCAACAAAATTTAATTAATGGGCTAGAGAAAGAAAGAAGAAGGGAGTCCATGTCTTGTAGCTGGGCACGTGATTAGGAACCAGGGAATTAACCTAGTTTGTGTTGGAGTCGGTGGATTTAGATAAGAAGGAAAAAGAAGAGAAGTGCGGAATTTAAGAAAAGAGGAGCCGGTGTTCTTCTCCATCTTGATCTTCAATGAATTGCTTTGATTTAATTTTTTATTTCATGAATAGATAAATTTTTTTGTTAGGTGTTGATCGAAACTCTAAATATGTTTTAATTTTGAACTCCTTGTAATTTATACAAATTTAGATAAAAATTTACACTATAAAATTATTGATGACTTCTTTCATATGTTTTTTTGGTGGCCAACTTAGTTTCATGTGTTAAAGTCTATTGTCTTGAATATATATGCGAGTGTTAACATCGGTATATATTCTAGGGAGATAAAAGCAACACGATTAGTTGTGTGAGGATTTTCCTAGGTCATGTAGAAGCACTTACCAGTAGCTTTTGAAGCCTTGTTGTTTCTCAATCATTCTACAGATCAATGACTTTAATTGGTTAGTCTTAGATTACCATCATAAGCTTTCCAATTGGAGAAAGTGGAGGCAGTGTACCGACCCAAAAATATGCCAAGTTAGAGAGTATAATGCAGTTAGTGTCCTAGTAATTTTAGGCTAATTTTGGGAAACGTTCATTCATTGTTGTGTAAGTTGAGTTTATGGTAGATTTGAACTATCTAGGGATGAGAGAATTTGCTTAACACTTTAATCCATTTGAATTCTTCAACTTTAATTTCTTGTATTCAATTTGTATTCTGTGTTAGTCATTTTATTTACTTGATTAAATCATCTTCGAATTTGTAATAAATTTTCGTGGTAGTCCGCCATTGAGTATTCTGTGTTTTTGTGTAAATTTAGGTCGAGTCTAACTATTTTATTAAATTAATTCTCTACTGTGTGGTCGAGTCTGTCAGCTTTTTGACATTCGCGTCTAAAGTATTTAGTCTCATATTTCTTCAGCGGATAATGACTGCTATGATAGGCGTAAAAGCACCTCAAAGATACCCTATTTATATGACAATTATATCAATGTAGTTTAATGTCAAATATGGGTCATTACCCATAGAGAATTGGTCAAACTAAGATTCAAAAACACAAGAAACACAAAAAGACGTGAAAGCTATAAATCTTGCAGACTCGACCACCGGACACTAACTAAATTACTAACCTAATCTACACTAGAGAAAATGCCATGAAAATTTAACACAATGAACTAGACTCAGTGGTGGACTACAACACAAAATTAGAGGGTATTCGAAGTTGATTTAGTTGCCGAAATAATTTGGCCAACTACAGCTAATGCAGAAAATATGTAAATTTCAGTAAAGTAAATGTTGATGAAAATCAGATAGAGATGAATGTTAGGAACTTCTCTTAACCCTAGACAACCTACGATTACCCCAACCTAATCTAAATAACCATGGATGAATGTTCCCCATGCACGAGCTATGGTTAAGTCATCTTGTATATTACACTCTCTTACTTGGCATGAAAGAGGGAGTGGTCATCTGCTCTAACTTGATCCCTAATCAACCAAATTATACATATGGTGGTGTAAGCCTAGAAAGCTAGAGTAATTAGAATCTAAGAGTGTTTGAAGAACAACAAAGCTTCAAGGGTTGATTTTGTGGTCACCCTTCCCTTACCAAGGATTCACTTCACACAAGTTATCACTACGGGTTTGCTTATCTCTTTAGAACATGCAATAATATGGTGGTTATGCACACATTCAAGACAGTAGATCCTACAACATGCAACTAAGTTGGCCACCAAAGAAACACATAGTACAAATCATCAATGGAATAGTAGTGAAGTAAATCTCATCCAAATAGTTATTAAAATCACAAGGGGTTCAAAATCATAAGCATATCTAGGGCTTCGATCAGCCCATAACTAGGAAAGTTTAGCTACTCATAGTCAAAAGAATACAATCACAAAACATCATGGAGAAGGAAGAATTTAACCAAAACCCTAGAATTCTCTGCAGGGTAATTTCGACGGGTTGAGGAATTGGCTCGACCAGTCGAAATCAGACGGCTGGCTAGTCTTCTTGGCGGCTCTTCCTCTCTTTGTAGGCTTCTGTCTCTGAAAATCAATAAACCCCCAAATTCCTCTTCAAAATATGCTTATATAGGTTTGACCTTGGCCTCTCTTTATCATCATAGGGTTGAGTCATCGGCACATGGACTTGCCACATCACCAATCTTTCTTGGAATAGAATTTTCTTTTTATTGCTCCTTTTTGAATTTTTCTCCAATTAACCTAAATAAACAAAAACATAATTAATTACTGAAAACTAAACAAAAAAATTAAGTATTTTTTAGAATAATTAGGCATAAGAGAGTTACATATTTATGCAACTAGAACCCTACTTTCATTATACTATATTGATAAATCTTGTGTAAGGAATATGATATTTTTTCATGGTGTAAAATACCTATCAAATAAAAACACCAAAATCTGATAGGTATTTTACACCACACATAAATACCTTGATTAAGCATAGATACGTTGCATATTTATGCAACTATCAATTATTTGCAAAACAAACCTGATTTACATGAATGTTCAATAATTGTTGTTGTTGTTGCTCATTGAAGAAAAATTTCGGCGATATGTGCTTGGTATGATCACTCTTTTTGTATCCCAACTTCATTTGTTCAATGTAAGCCACATTGACCTCAAAGATACAAGTTGGTGTTGTAGTAGTTGATGATAATCCACTAGATCCTCGAAAATAATGTATGATTGACCTAAGCCAAACACACTCTTTAATCGCTTCATGCAAAACAAGGTATCACAAGGTATCTTTGAGTAAGGGACCACACTCAAATGAGGGATAGTGCTTGCAGTAGGATCACTGTTTGAAGGGTCGAGTGAATGGTTCTGATCGATCCAGGAAGCCACCTTCAACGGGTCAAGAAAATCTTTCCACGGGTCAAAATACCTGGAGTCAGAATGCTGCGATTCAATCATTATTTTTCGGAAATTTCAAGTTTCTCTCTGTATTATTTGTAGGGAAAGAACAAACCCAAGTCTATGAAACCCTTCCAGTACCTGAAGATGTGCTTTACACAATCCAATGATGTTGTGTATGCGCAGAACTAAACTGAGCTAACAAGTTCACAGAGAATGCAAATGTCAGGTGTTGTGCATTGACATAAATACAACAAAGCTCCAATAACACTAAGGTATGGTACATCAGCTCCCAATAATTCTTCATCATTATCTTTCAGACGGTACGGACCCTTATTGGGTTCCAGACTACATGCAACCATTGGTGTGCTAAGAGTGTGTGTTTTGTCCATGTTAAATCACATCAGCATCTTTTGTCGATGTTCTAATTCTAAACCAAGACAAAATTGAGTCCTACCAAAGTCTTTCATCTCAAACTTGAATTTCAAGTAACGAACCGTCTTATTGATTTCATTAAGAGACCCAATGATATTCATATCATCAACATAGACCACTACAACGACAAATCCTAAACTTGTTCTCTTAATGAAAATACATGGGTATAAATCATCGTTCTTGTATCCCTTCCCAATCAAGTAGTCACTTAGACGTATGTACTATATCCTACCAGATTGTTTCAATCCATATAGTGAAAAATGCTTTATGAGCACTCTGTGGTGTAGAGTTACTTGAATTAGGTATCACCACGCCTTCTAGTACTTTCATGTATATCTTTGAATTAAGGTTTCCATAGAGATATGTTGTCACTATATCCATCAGCTGCATGTATAGTTTTTTGGACACTACCAAACTGACAAGGTAGCAGAAAGTACTGATGTCCATAACCGGAGAGTATGTCTCCCCATAATCAATGTCAGGGCGTTGAGAGAATCCTTGCACCATAAGTCTAGCTTTATACCGCATGACTTTATTCTTCTCATTACGCTTTCAAACAAAGAACCATTTATGTCCAATTGATTTCACATTTGGTGGGCATAGCACTACCGGATCAAAAACTTGCATTTTCTTCAAAGCGTCTAGTTCGGCGTGCATTGCTTCTTTCCACTTCGGCCAATCCATTCTCCATTGACATTCAGCAACCGAGCGAGGTTCCACTCTATCGTCATCAATAATCTTATGAGCGATGGAATAAGCAAAAGTATCATTAACTACCTTGGATGATCTATCCATAACAATGCACGCACCATTGTTAGTTAGTGAGATTTCACCACTCTTTGACATCACAGATGGATCTGAAGCATCCTCCAGAGAAGCCATTTGTGATTATAAGAAATAACTGTAGTCAGGAACATTCATATGTGAATGATTCACAATGTTGATGATGAAAGTATCATTATATGCCTGGATGACTTGCCTTTTCGTCTGCAGCTCATCTATGAATTTTTTTGGTTTCCCCCTGTTCTTAGTGCGAGTCAAGGTTGACGCTACTGTAACGTCCCGATCCTACTTAATTTTCATAAATTCAATTAACTATAATATTGAAACTGATTAAAATATTAAAATACTCAACTAATTCAGGTAAATTTTGACTAATATTTAACTATAATAATTCACGTCATACTTCTCTTAGATAACTTGTTCCGACAATTTAAATTATCGCTAAGTGGGACACACTAGATTATTCAGTCGACCGCACCGTCACTGGTGGCAAACCCCGTTACCACTGCCCACCCACTGGATCAACGATCTTTAAACACAAATTAAACGTCACGAATATAATCACAATGTCGAAATAATTCTAATGACATATAACTCGACCTGTGTCAGAAAAATATTTTCCAGTTAATTTCTTCGGCCACGCACTGCCACAGATGGCAGCGCGTGCCGCCCACGTGCCACCACCGGCAATGACAAATGATACATCGACGTAAAGCTCTCCTCGAACCCATTAGCTTCTTCCAAACAACCTATATCAAATTTTGGCAGAATTGGCCCTGAACGCCCACGGCACGAAAAGTTCTCTGGCGCCGATCTCCGCCTTCAAGCCACCTCGTGTCTCGAGGCTGGACACATCCTCCATCGTCGGAATTAAGGCCGGGGCAAGGTACAGGAGAAGGAGACCATTCGATTCCAATCAACCTCGTGGTCGGAGGTGGCCGGATGGCGAGACGATGCCGGTGAGAAGCTTGCCGCCTCTGCTTTTTTCTCTCCTCACGGGAGGGAAGAGTTGACCCCGGGTCAACTGCGCCCCCCCATCCCCCCAAATCTCCCATATTTAAAATACATTTCCAAATACAGTAACTTCGATAATTACTTTTCGAAAAACTTCTGTCGATTATAATTTTCTCTTCATAACTCCGTTTTTGACGATTCTCGCGTCCACGAACTCATATCGACAAATTGTATGATTTTCACCAAAATTCAACCAACTTCGCCAATTCAATAAAAAGTCAAAATGAGACACCTTGGTACTTATCGACGGTAAAAATCTTTTATCGCGACATCATATTGAACTCGAATTATTCGTAAATAAGATTAATAATATAAAATATCGGGATGTCATAGCTACTCTATCCACATGGGCAAGAGGTACGTTACTCTGCTATAGAGTTGCTTTATACCGCCCCTTGTGTACTTACAACCTTTCAGGAATATTTGTAGTAAGAATGTTTGATCTCATCACTTTGACAATATCAATAAAGGAATCAGACATCGAGTCTGTTACCTTCTGAAGATCAAGTATACGTCACATTTCAATCTCACTTTGATATGTGCGTGGATCTTCTTGAAACATAGAGGGAAGAGTTTTCCACATTAATTTCGGACGTTCAACCAGAATTAAGGCATTCCTATCTCCCCTAACGTCGGAAAATATGTTTTTTCAAAGTGACAATCTACAAATCTTGCAGTCAAGAAATCTCTTGTCAAAGGTTTTAAGTAACGGATAATCGTTAGAGATTCATAACCAACATATATGCCTAATCGACGTTGATGACTCATTTTAGTGCGTTGTAGAGGCGCAATTGGCACATACACTGTACAACACAATATGCGAAACTGTGAAATTTTAGGCTCATATTGAATTACCAATTTGTATGCACTGAATGGTTGGCGGGCTACAGGTCTCAAGCGAAGAAGCATTGTTGCATGTAATGCTACATATCCCCAAGAAGATACCGGCCAATTAGTATGTGTTTCTACCGGTTTCCGTAAGGATTCCAGCAGAGGTACGGAAGGAGTAAGTTTCTGGTGATCTGAGCTGTCGCGCGTGTATCGTCCTTTGCCTGCTGTTAAGAGTAATACACAAAACGGTCGTTAGAAACCTTGACAGGTTGTTCCCGCATTCGACTCTCCGACGCTCAAGTTTGTGTATGAAGCGTAACAAACAGTATTGGAAGAGTAACGGGCGTGTGATGGTGAAGTAGGACGTACCTTGTAACTGTCATAAATGTGTTGTATATATTGGTGGTTGAGTATGGGGTCTTTTGTTGCCTTTTGATGTGGGATCCTGCTTTGTTCATGTTTTGTTCTGGTGCATTCCGTTTGCTTGTTCCGAGCGCGTGGGCTTTCGGACGGTGTTGCTTCCTTGTTTAAAGTTGGAGCCTGTACTGTTGTCTTGTGTTTGGTCTGAGCTGTGTTGACCCGTTTGAGTGACTAAGTGTGCGATAATTATGCTTACGGGATCACGTACTAACAGTATGCATAACCATTGTTCTGGTCACAAGCTATAACCGCTTGATTTATACCTCTGGTAAACCATTTTGTGAATGAACGCGAGGGGCGAGATGTTCAAAATAAATCCCAATTAACATACAGTAGTCATCAAAAGTCTTTGATGTGAATTCTGCTGCATTATTCAATCTAATTGACTTGTGGGTTGTCCGGGTGGTGAGCCCGAAGTTTAATAATTTGTGCTAGGAGTTTTGCAAATGCAACATTTCTTGTGCATAGCAAAGCAACGTGTGACCATCGCTTTGATGCATCTACCAAAACCATAAAATATTTAAATGGTCCACATTCCGGTTTGATAGGTTCACAAATATCTCTATGGATTCTCTGTAAGAATGATAAATTTTTAGTGTTATCAACTGCAAAGAAAGGTATAGCTTGCAACTTTGCTAATGAACAAGCTTTGCAAAATGAGTAATGAGCATCAGAGATTGCCATAAAGGAATCTTGTAAACCAATACTAGGTGTTGTAGTTGACTTAGTAGTCGTAACCAGATTAACAATGTTAATCTCATCAATTCCATGAATACCAATGGGAATTGGTACATACTTCTTTGCTTTAAAAATGAATGACCATGAGAGTTTTTCAATATTTTGATCATCATATCACAATCTGGATGTCTAAGTCAGTAATGCCAAAGCTGATAAGATTTCGAGTCAAACGCAGTAGATAGAGTGACTGCATTAGATTCAATGATCTAAATCGTAGTAAGATATAAACCACTATGAATTATCACTAACTTTTCCAAGACATGCTTTCTACCACATTCCTCAGAAGTTATGCATAAGAATTTTTTACCATTCTCATAATGTGTTTCCAAGTATAAATTGTTGGCTTTAATGTCCTTAAAATTTAGCAAGGTTTGGTTGGCCTTAGGCGCGTACAATGCATCAGTGACATGAATTTTTGTACCATGTGGTAGTAAAAATTATGCTGAACCACGCTTTTGTATAACCGGCGTTGAACCGATTATGGTTGTCACTGATGATGTATATGACATAAGATCAATAAACAATTGCATATTTTACAATATAGTATGAGTAGTACCATCATCTGCTGGACATTCAATTAATCTTAAAGACTTGTCAAACACTTTAAGTAAAGACTTAAAGATTTATCAAAGGGTTATGACCATTAAAGAGTGTTGGTATGGTATGAGCAAACCGATGTAAAACCACATCTTTATCAGGTATAGAAATCCAGGTTGGTCGATTTAGAACCTTTATTTTTCGAGAAAACCGATGTAAAAACACATCAGAAAAACACCAGATTCGAGTACAACCTTTGACGGGTCAAGAATTGCATAGTTATGTCAAAGAAGCCATCATTTGACTAGTTGAGAAAAAAATTTGATGGGTCGAAAGAAATCCTAAAACCGTATTGAATTATCGATATATTTTTTTGATGGGTCGAGGAAAAATTTCGGCGGGTCAAAAATGTGTCATTTTGGAGACAGAAGTTATCCTTCGATGAGTCGAGACTAGTCTTCGACGGGTTGAAGGTGCAATCATGTAACTTGAGGACTATATTCGATGGGTCGAATGAAAATCAGGCAAAAATTTTGATGGGTTGAAAAATGCCAAAAATTAGATCCAGGGTGTGCTCTTCGACGGGTCGAAAGATGCCCAGGATAACAATCATTCTCTCTTTATCTCGTTTTAATGATACTTTGATGTCATAATGCCATAGAATTTTGTAGAATTTGAACCCTGTAAGCAATATGTAAAACTATTCTTAACACTTTTAAATACCGAAAGGAAGAAAATTTAATTACTTTGCCAACATCAAAACTTACATCAAAAGATCGTTCTTATTTAAAACTAAAACCGACTACAACAAGTCAAAAGTAAACTAAACTTGATTATATAGTGGAGATATGGGTCTAATACATAAACTAATCAAAATCTGCAGTGTCTAGACTTACTTTGTAAACATCTTTTACTATAATGTTGGCTTCACTAACATCATCCATCTCTTGATCCACAGTGCAGTTGGTCTCATGTGCCAGGTACTGCTTGCATCTCTTGTAGGCATTCTGGACATCTTTGGGTGCACGACATTGCTTGTGCATATGCTTGTTAGAACCACACCTACAGCAAGGTGCTAATCTAGACGTTGAAGGAGTAGACCTTGAAGAATTTCCATTGTTCCTGAAACCAGAACTTGATGGATTCTTGTTGGAGTTGTTATGGCCATTGTCTTGGCGAGTCCAAGTCAAATTTTGAATGTGTCCTCCTTGGCCATTACCTCCTCTACCACGATTATTTTGATAAGATGCAGAATGTTGCTTCCTCTTATCTTTCCAAGCTTTCCCACTGATGTTATAAGTCTCATGGATTTCTTTTGTACCGACTGACTTATCATTGTTTTGGAGAAGGATCTCGTGATGCCTCTCTTTCTTGGCCGGCACACTCATAAAATCACTGAATGATCGAAGTCTTTCTTGCTCATAATCAATGTGATATTGATGTGCAAGGGTGTCCATTGAGATAAAAAATGTACTCAAAGACTTCTTGTTCATGACTTGATCAGTCTTTACAACAGCACAATTAGCTTACTTGTCATGATCTAAGCCATGACCCCAACAACTTATTTGTCATCCACAATTAGCTTCACGGTACACATGATGCTCCTTCAAAATCTTCGACAATAAATTTGATGTCGCTTATAATTGTTCTGAGCCTCCGAGTGATGAAACACGAACCCTTGACAGAATTGATGATGAAATTGAAGTTGATTCGATTAACGAGTTTATTTTGAACTTTTGTCATTTATAATTTGCGCAAGAAGGGCAATTCGGACTAGTCCCTTTTACACGGTACTGAAACATGACAAAAAACTGGAGTTGGCAAAATGAAATCCACCACTCTGCTCTATCCACACACTCCAAATGCTATCGTGGTTACGCGTCTTCTTCACTTTTCCTCTCCATTCCAATACAACACATTTCCCAACTGCAACTGCAACTGCAACAGTAACAGTAACAGCAACGACTACATTCCTCCCAAACCAAACCTAACTACCAGAAAATGAAATCCGCCGGCGCCGCCGCCACAGACACCGCCGGAACTCATCGTCAAAATCCTCTCCCGTCTCCCCGTCCGCCGCCTCCTCTGCTTCGGCTCAGTCGCGAAGCCATGGCGCTCCTTAATCAACACCTCCTATTTCCGAACCATCCACATCACTCACTCCTTAGAAGCCAAATTCAATCTGAGCTTGATCCTCCGTAAAGACTCCGACCTCTACAGAATCGATTTCGAGCCCTTAAACGACGCCGTCGAGCTCACGCAATCCGGTCCTCGGATCCTGCAACGGATTGCTCTGCATCAGTAACGTCGCCAAGGACATCGCGCTGTGGAGCCCCTGGATTAAGAAGTACAGGATCCTGCCCTCTCTGCCGTTGGATCGAAAGAGAGACAGGCATGTGTCTGTGTGGAGCTAGGGTTTACGGATTGGGATACGACGCCGTTTTGGACGACTATAAATTGGTTCGGATATCTCAGTTCATCGGATGGGACTACGCGTCGTTCGAGATCGAGGTGAAGGTCTTCAGCCAGAGAATGAATTCGTGGAAGAAAATCCACGACATGCCGTATGTACACGCGGAAAATGGGGGTTCTGGTGAGTGGTTGTGTGCATTGGGTGGTGACTCGAACTCATGAAGAAGTGGACAACCCGCCAACGAATTAGTCGTCGGTTTTGATATTGTTAAAGAGACGTTTGGCGAGATTCCGACGCCGGAGATGAATAGGAAGTGCCAGATTGAGTTGGCGCATTTGGAAGGGTGTCTTTGCATTGTGGCCAAGTATGAAGGTGCTGACATTGATGTTTGGACGCTAAAGAATTATGGGGTTAATGAGTCTTGGTGTAAATTGATTACTGTGAAACGAGGACAAGGAGATAGATATCCTAGGAGTATTCGGCCTCTGGTTTATTCGAAAAATGGGCGTCAAGTTTTGCTGGAACGGAATCATAATGATCTTATTTGGTTTGACTCGGAAAGGAAGACGGTCAAGAGTGTTAAGATTCGCGGTTTGCCACATACATTTGAGGCTACAGTTTGTGCGGACACGCTTGTTTCGGTTGACCCTAGTAAACGAAAAGATAAGGAAAATGATGGGAAGAAGAAGAAGAAGAGGTAAATATGGGGTTAAAATATTTATATTATTAGTTAAAATATGGGGTTAAAAGATAAGGATTTGATACTGGATTTTTTGATTCATTAATATGGGGTTAAAATATTTATATTATTAGTTCAAAATGCATGTGAATGTGATCTTGTTAGGTCACGTAGTTGGTTACAATGTTGTTTTATTTATGTAATGAAAATTGGTAGTTAACTAGTCAGTAGCTCATGATTTGATTCTTGTTTATATCAGGGATGATTTCCTGGCTGAAGGCTTCAAATTGGTGTTATAAGCAACACCGCGAAACAACGGAGAGGAAATGTTGGAAAGCATCAGAAGATGTGAGCAAGTTGAGCATCATATCTTGTATGTATATATACCTAGCTTATCACCTCTTAGTACGTACTTAACGGCTTAATTATAAATTACAAATATGTTTCATCGCTATCGTGATAGGATAGCCCCAATTCCGATGACCAGCAGGATAACGCCCACGCGCCGAACAAGAGATCGATCAGACAACACCTCAACGAAAAGAGTACACACACCAGCCCCACATCGAAGAAACGGTAGGAACCCGAACCCCAACTACCAATATATACTGGTCAACTCAGCATTAAATGGTACGCATTCAATACTTCATCACGCCGTTATTCCATAAAACTTACGTATCGTTTCTAACTTAGGCATCGGAGGGTTGAAGACGGGTCACGCCCTTCTCTTTTTAATCGTTGTTGGTCTTAGCAGCGAGAGCGAGTTGGATTCGGATAACTGGTGGAGTGGTATTGAAAGCAGAGTGACAACGATACCGTCTCAAAGAATATTAGCAGTACATTTATAATTATCTTTAAGTCACGATCTTTTTGTTCAATATTCGATATCCATATCGTTGTTGGATATTAACAGTGTACAGCCAGCCACAGTTTGTGAGAAGATGAAGAAGCAGAATCTGCTCGAGGCTTGAGCTGATCATCAGAGTGAGCTGAGTGACTACTGACTAGAGCACAACACTTTAGGATACTTGGAAACTATATAAACATATCCTTGGTCAGATTTGGTCTGATCGTAAGCATATCAGGTGCACATTATCTTCCACGTAGCTAATCAAGAATTTTGTAACATATCTGCACTATCAGTGTCTCTCCACTTTCTGATACGTAGTTTGTGCTGTTGAATCTAATAGTTAGTAAGTTCTGAATATATTGATGTGTTCTCTACTCTTTCAAATTTTATGCGTCATAGAGGACAGGAGCTTCATTCTTCAAATTCTACAACTATAGTTTGTTCGGATGAACAAAAGCAGTTTCTAGGAAACTATAGACGAGTTTAAGACTATCAACATTAAGTTCTCCGTCCTTAAATTACTTGGCAGTGAGGTGGGCACATCTCTCTCTCTTTTTTCAGTCTTTGCTGGTTGCTCCCTGATTGATGTCACTGTGTTACTAGTTATGACAAAAAGCTATTCTGTAGTTGGGTCAGTCTTTCTGTAGTCTGTCTTTTCCCGAGGAGAAGAACCAGTTTGAAAATTTGATGAGAATTGCCATTTTCACCCCCAAGAAGTTTCGTGACCCCATAAGTCTGAGCTATCAGAGTAGCTCTGTCCTTTGTGTTACACTTTCATGTTTTTGGGGTCAGATACAGGACCCTTTGCGCCTTCATAGAACACAGTATTAGAACACTTCTGTGTGCATCTTTAGTAGTTTGGGATTAGTATGGGCAGCATCTTGTGCAGCAATTGCTGAAGGAAAGAGAAGCATGGAAAATGAAGAGAATATTATGGATCCCTGTAAGCAAGTGCTCTGAAAAGAAGGGAAGCAACGAAGAAATTGGATCTCTATTAACAAGGATACGAGTTAAAAACCACACTTCTTTACACATCAGTTAACGTGCACATACATAGAAGGAAAGCACTGTTACAGTTTACCAACTATATTCTTGCCTTTGGATTTATGCTTTTTGTTTTTGGGCTTTGGCCCCATCTCTTTCCGGACTGCAGGTTAACCCAAGTAGCCCCAAAAGCAAAATAACGAAGTGAGATATGAACTGTCCAAAACTTGTATCAAGGGCTACTCCAGACCATCAAAACGTTAGATCATTTGATAGTAATCTATGGTTCATACAAACTTATATAATGTGTAACATTGTAAGAGTTCCATCATTGGCATAACAATGATGTAAAATGTTGCATTTTATTTTCCTTGTTGATAGTATTGTGGGAGTTGATACTTGATAGTAACTCCTTATGGCAATATCATGCAACTTCACCTCCATTTGAAAATAACAAGTTGGGAAACTTTTCAACCCTCAAGCCTCCAAAAGTTCACTATTTCGCTCATATGGGTTCGAAGATTACTAGATCAGATAGTGTTGGGACAAATTTTCATCAAATGCATTCGTGTTCGAATTTTAGTGTATTAACGAATCAAAAGATTTATTATAAAGTAGTATATAATACGCCATGAGAAGAACATTAAAAAATACATAATAAAGCAAATTCTTAAATACTTTTCACTCTTTAAGTAATAAATCTGAATAATTATGGTTGATTAAATATCGGTGATTAATTCAAACAATAACGTATATAAGAACATAACAAAAATTGTGAAAATCTTCGACCTCGTAAGTAAGATTCATGAAACGGAAAATGGGCATCTTCACAAATGTTTTGGAAAAGCTCGCAGGCAGACGATAAGATGCGGGGGTGTATATGATGCAATAGTTAAATCCGTCATAAAAGATAATTATAAAGACCATGCGATCATCACCGTAGGCTTGATCTAATTCTATGCTGTTGCATCCGAGCCGTTAAGTACCCCAAGCTGCCCACGCAGTTTTCGTGAGTCTCTTCGCACCTAACCGGGGTCACCCAGAAGAAGAAGAAGAAGAAGAAAGAAACAGCAGCAGGAGTGGAGAGGACAGTTTTGTTTTTTACCCGGTCAGACGAGGCTAGTTTGGTAAATTGAGAAGAGAAGAAGCACAAAGTTAAATTAACCCGAAAATATAAAAGCGAGGAACACAAATAACAATGGCGTGGAATTACAGTCTCTTTGTAGATGACCGCTCTGAAGCCCAGACCGTGAGATGACGACGACCAATTCCCGATCATCGTCCTCTTCCTCAGTTCGCTCTCAATTTTTCATCTCCGTCCGTGCGGCCGAGGAGTGAAAAGCCCACCACCGCTGCGCCTGAGAACGAAGAAACCGAGTTCGGCGCGGTGGGCCCCCCTCCACCTGTTAAATGTCCGTCACGAGCATCGCCTCCGCCGATTGCGCACACCAGCGCGTCGTCAGCAGCAACAACGACAACAACAGCGCTTCCCTGGCACTCGCCGCCGCCGCGACAGCGCGTCTGTCGTCGAAGCGCAAACTGGACGACTATGGCGCCCCGACCTTCTCCGACTCCGACGACGACGACATAGGCTCCACCGACCTAGTCCACGTCAGAATGAGGAAGGCTGACGCCGCCGTGGATTCCTCCTCCACCACAGCCAACCACCTCAACAATTCCCGAGTCTCCACCTCCTCCTCCTCCGCCTCCGCCGGCCGATCGACCGCCTCACACGGCGGCAGCGAGGAGTCCACCCGCCACGACGGCTCCTCCTCTTCCTCCTCCTCGGCTCGCCGCTCCTGGCCGATGCTCCAATTCTTCATCAAAACCATCTCCGCCGGCAAAACCCTCGTGATCCAGGCTCACGCGCACGACTCCGTCGAGACTCTCCACAAGCGCATAGAGTCCATAACCCGCATTCCGGTCACGGAACAAAGACTCATCTACAGAGGCAAGCAGCTCCAGTGGGAACACTCCCTGGCTCAGTGCTCTATCCAAAACGACGCCAGCTTGCAACTCGTGGGCAGACTCCGCAGCACTCACCATCCTCAGGCGTGGCAGCTTTTAGAGGACATTGTCTGCGTGGCTTTTTGCCTCTGCCGTAGCGAAAAGGTCCGCGAGCCTCTGAAGTTCATCACTGGCAGGCTGACTGATTACTTGACAATTGGCAAAAAGGAGAAGAGTGATGACTCCGGAGCTACTCATTTGGAAGTGTTCATACCATCTTCGGCACCGTTGTCGCTTTTTATGCTCTACAACTCTCCTGTGCCAGGTAACAAAGAGATTGCCGAAGATTCGATTAAGCATTTCCTTAATACTTACTCTACATTGTTGCCGAAATACTTGCACAATCAATGCGCGCCGATAGTGTTAGAGTTTTGTAAGTTTCTTAGCAGAGTAGGGCTGGAGGATCCCCTGTATATTTTGTGCCGGAGCGCGCTAGGTTTGTTTTGGGAGAATGCCGGGCCTTTGCAGGACTTTGACAGTGTTGATCAGTTTGTTAAGGCGAAGGAGATTTATCCGTTTCTCAGTGAGGTGGCTGTTAGTTTGTCTAAGAACTTGGTGCTGAGTATAGAGGCGGTGGGGTGTCTCCGGCCGTTGATGGATGATGTGCGTGATTTTAGGGCCTTCTTGTGTCCCGTGCGTAATGCAATCACTAGAGAAGCGTATTGTACAGGTCGCAGTCATATCTCTGCATCCTCTAAAGTACAGGCTAGTAAAAATCCAGTGTCTGGGGAAGAGATTGAGCTGCTTCGGAATATACTTGCTGACTTGATGAAAAGAATGGCTGATTGCCTTACCAAAGTGGCAGAGTGTTTGGCTGGAAAAGGAAAGGCGGATATTGACATTCTTCATCCTGGGTGGTCTCAGTATCTTGCCGTTTTGAAGGAACTGCATGTCATTTCTAAACTATATCAGGATGGAGAAGAGCGGTTTTGGACGACTCTGAGGCTCAGAAAGACCGTGATATGTGCACTAGTTGTCAAGTATGCAAAGCGGAGTGACGATCATCAGTGGCTTCTTGAGCAGAAAGATGTGCTTGATTTCGAGTCACGAAGGCATCTGGCAATGATGATGTTCCCTGATGTGAAAGAAGACTACGAGGAGTTGCACGAGATGCTGATTGATAGGTCTCAGTTATTGTCAGAATCATTTCAATACATTGGAAATGCAGATCCCGAGTCATTGCATGCTGGTTTATTTATGGAATTCAAGAATGAGGAAGCTACAGGTCCAGGTGTTCTGCGGGAATGGTTCTTTTTGGTTTGCCAGGCCATTTTTAACCCAGGGAATGCACTTTTTTTGCCATGCCCTAATGACCGGAGAAGATTCTATCCTAATCCAGGTGTGCTTCCTATGACCTTTAATGCATGCTGTTCTTGTTCAATATATACTTTATTGAGTTTTTTGATTTCTGACAAAAAATGAAGTATTTTCTTTGTGCAAAGACAACTAAACCATGCATAGTTTCTGTTACAAAATGGTTGTGAAAAGGTAGTGTCTGTATATTGGTGAACGATTTTGGCCTATATGAATTTAATTTCAGAGAAACTTAGCAATTAGTGTTATTATATAAACTCAGGCACCAATAATTTCATAGGAGAGCTGAGGTTAGAGTTAGACTATTACAAACACTAAATATCTGAGCTTGCATGTGTGCACATTTTTTAGAGAGAGGAGGGAGTGAGAGATGAGGCATTGTAAATTTCATTGCCTAATATGTGATGGCCCACATTGATGCTTTACTTCGGTTGAAGCTGAACTCTCAGATAACTACACCATTATTCTTATTGTAGGTAATCTGTGTTTAAGCAGGATCACATTTACAGAGAGGGAGAACCTTTCTGCTGCTAGTTTAGCTAATTTTGGTGTAATTTTAGGCATAGTTTGATACCGTTTAGGCAAACCTCTTCACATCTGTGTGCCTTTATCAGTTCAAAATAGGGCTTAAGGTGGTAAACAACAAATTATTCCAATACAGTCTGCTGCGTTTTTTGGGCCTCTAGAACTGTGCTTCACCTATAAAGTGTGGCGAGTTTTTTTGTCCTTTCTGGTGTGTAGCTGTTGAGGTCTGATGAATAGAGTGTTTCAGTGGCATCTAGCGAGGCCCGCCAAGTTTTGCACTAATATTTGTAGCTTCATGTAGTGTGTTTATGCTCTTTCCCATTATACTTTTCTTTCTAGGGAGGACAATTACTACCAATTGTTGATGTCGTTTACTTCTGTAATTTGTATTGATGTGCATGCGATGCAATTTATGATCATCTGACAGAAAGAACTGCTTTGGAAATAGAATTAGTTTTAAATGATACATATCTTCTAACAGCAGCGTCTAAGGTGGATCCTCTACACCTCGACTATTTCACCTTTGCTGGCCGGGTGATTGCGTTGGCTCTTATGCATAAAGTGCAAGTGGGAATAGTCTTTGATCGTATATTTTTCCGGCAGTTGGCTGGAACTTTACCATCTTTGGAAGACATACGGGATGCTGATCCGTATTTGTACAGTAGTTGCAAGCAGATTTTGGAAATGGATCCTGACTTTATTGATTCCGATGCCTTAGGATTGACATTTGTTAGGGAAGTTGAGGAGTTAGGTTCCAGGAGAACTGTTGAGCTGCGCTCTGGTGGGAAAAACATTGTTGTGACCAGTAAGAACAGGGAGGAATATGTTAATCTTCTTATTAAGCATCGGTTTGTTGTATCTATTAGTGAACAAGTGAAGCATTTTGCCAAAGGGTTCGGTGAGATTCTCTCTCGGTCGGTGCTCCAGACTTTCTTTTTCCGAAGTTTAGAGCTAGAAGATCTTGATTGGATGCTTCATGGAAGTGAAAGTGCTGTAAGTGTTGACGATTGGAAGGCACATACTGAGTACAATGGCTACAAAGAGACTGATCCCCAAATTTTCTGGTTCTGGAAGGTATAAAATATACTCTCCCCTCTGGTTTCATAGGTGCCTGTCTTAGTTTTTCGTCTTTCTTTCACTACTTGTGTGCTTAAAGAATTCTGACTTTTCCCAATGCATACTACCCTTATTTTCACCATATTAAGGTAAATGAATTGGGGATTTCTCTAAATCGAAATCCTTTTAAGTAACAGAATATCCATAGAATTCTGGTAGATATGAGTGGAGTGCATCCTTTGTCCTTGCCTCCTTGGATTTCAGATTCTGTGGTAAGGGAAGTTATTTAAAAAACAGAATGTAGGGCTCTTTTTTGTGTGAAAGAATATAAAAGATTGGATTTGGAATGTGAGACTGTGTGAATAAGCTCTTGATGATTTCTAGTAGATATGCAAGACACTTTGTTTAAAATGGATGTTACATGACTGGACAAAATATCAAATATATGAAGTGGTTAAATACATTGAACTATTTAGCTATTCATTTCTTCTTGAATCTGATATGCCGTATGGATAGTGGATGTTATCTTCATACTTCTTTCTCTTAATTGCCTCTTACACCTCCAGTAAAAGGCATAGCTTAACATGGGGACATGGATGAACAAGAGTGATGGTTATAATTCGAGTATGGGTGTGTTTATAATTATAACCAGCATGATAAAATCATGTTAAGCATCAGTGTTTAAACATCCAAGCTTTTCCTTGCCAGATCAATGATAAATATTTCTCCCTTAATAGTAATCTGTGAGATAAGTGCTTTACTAACTCAAAACTGAATATTGGACTTTTGACTGTCTGAGTAGAAGACCAGAGTTCAGTCAGACAGCAACCCTTGAGTAAATTACTTGGGCAGCAGTTGGATTCGCTGTTATCAGTTGATTCAATATAATTTAACTCATGCTGGCTTATGTCATTAAATTTATGTCTTTGAATTGTGCAGATTGTTGGGGAAATGTCTGCAGAGCAGAGAAAGGTTCTTCTCTTCTTCTGGACGTCAGTGAAGTATCTTCCAGTTGAAGGTTTCTGTGGTTTGGCTTCGCGGTTGTACATCTACAAATCCTCAGAGCCTCCTAGTCGCCTGCCTTCATCTCATACATGCTTCTACCGGTTGTGCTTCCCACCTTATCCCTCTACAACTGTCATGAAAGGTCGCCTCAACATCATCACCCAAGAACATGTCGGCAGCAGCTTTGGGACATGGTAACGTATCAGTTGCTATCGAGGTAAAAATGGGGGGATTTGACTGCACATTAGAAAAACTGGCATTCAGATTGTACAGAATATAGGATAAACTCATGATTTCATTTTGTCAGTGGACTATTATATTAGATGGGGCTTAGTTGTGTTTCTCTTTGCTTCAAGGTTTGCAGTGTCATTGCTCTTTTCATCAACTGTTTATATAGGAGGGGTATAGTATTTCGATTAGTTTTTCTCTGCATAACGGATGTTGATTTTCATGACATAAACTAGCAGTTAGATCATGCAGTGACATGCAAGTCGTTAGAAAGATCAACCCTTCTATGCTCAGTTAGGGTAAATTATGTCCAGTCATAATTTAATTGAATGTACTTTGTAGTTTCTGGCGATGAATGTATGACCTATCTCTTTTATAATGCCGTTATATATTGTGCGCTTAGGGTCATTTTGCGAAGGCAACATCCATTGTCTATTTCAAGCTTGTTCTTCTTCTTTCCTTGAACAAAAGCATCATCGATTTTAGGCCTCTAAACCCTGTGATCACATTCTTTTGTACCCACGCCCTTTTTTAAGGCTTTGGTTTCCATTTCCCCCTTGATTTGATTGGGCTGTGAGATAGAAATCAGAAATCTCGCTCCCCAAAGGCCCAAACCTCAGTCTGAACGATAAGAAGGAAAAAGCCTAACTGTACGTATATTTGGCTTTCACATAATTTAAACTAGTCTTCCTATACCGTCTACACGCGTGTGCATGTGAAAATGGTATTACGAACTGCAGTGATTTTATTCTAAGGAAATTGAGCGTATGTGTTAACTTGTGAGCGAATAAGTGATATGTGCACGTGATTCTTTTCCAGTGCAGTTGTATTGTACTATTTTGCCATTGGATATCAATATTGTAAATATTGTAACTAAAGAGTGGTTAACTATCCAAGGACAATCAACAGTTTTTGAAAATTTAACTATAAGAACAATTCGCTCAATTAATAAAGATTTGGGTTTAGATGAATAGTACCAAATAATATCAAATCCGTTGTGTATTGATCAGCAGCCAGCTCGCTTTATTTTTCACTTCATGCCATTCCATTCCAAAGACTCCAAAACAAACTTGAACCTATCTCGCTATTGCATCATTGAAACATAGAGCTAGCTCTATTAGAGAGAATGTTGGTGCGTTTGTCTTTTTGTCATATATAATTGTTCGCATCGCTCCCACAATTTTGCCCCCCCGCCCCCCCCCCCCCCCCCCCCCCTTTCTTTTCACACAAATTAAGTGAAAAGAATAGAGCAAAAGGAACTTGAAAATCCCACCCGAGGTAAAAAAAGGGAAATGGACTCCATTATCTCCACGAAATTAAGGAGAGTAAAAACTAAAGAAAGTTGGCTTTTTGGTAGAAACAGCATCATCATATATCCAATTCCAAACACACCATTCCATAGTACTAGCTACTGTTCAATATATTCTCCTTGGAATTTTCTCCTAGCCATGTTTCTCATTTGGCCATTGGCAACCATTGCCTATGTCTCTGTCACTCCCCCACATACAAACTGCCTTTAGATTTGGCCACACAAACCTCTTCTCTTTGTACTCTGCAGCTTCTCTGCCGATGCTCTTTCCTTTTTCTTATACCCACTTAGAATTTCATCGAAGGACTCAGACTCACAATTATTAAACTAATTGAATCAGATCATCTTGAAGATACATGTCACTATTCATGAGTGCTATATAAAGCTCCTCCTCACAGTTCACTTCTTTTCTTAACACAGCGTCTTTGAATCTAAAGAGAGCTCTCAGAGGTGTGTGGTAAAATGGGTAGGGAAACAATTGCTCTATTGCAGGAAAGGTTCAGAGAGCTGCAGAGAGTGAAAGCAATGAGAGAACAAAGAGAGGTTTCGAGAACGCTTGCTCTCTCTGAACAAAATAAACACTCCATGCACTACAAGCCAGCTGAAGCGGTTAGGTTGTTTCTCCATCCTAGTACTAGTAATCATCATCATCATCATCATCATCTTCAACAAGTCCAGCTTGCTCATGGTCATGTGTCATCACCACCATCTTCACTGTCACTATGGCCAACATTACATCTGCACAAGAGAAAGCATAATGAAGAGGAGTACTATATTCATAACAATAAGAGGAGGAGGAGAAGCGTTAACGAGACCTCGCTGCTGATTAACTTATGGCCCGGGCTCGCAGTCGACACAGATACTTCTTCATCTTCATCATCTTCGGTACGAACTTGTTCATGGAACAAGTTAGAGACTTCTGATTGTGACTCTGATGATGTAGATACTTCTCTGCATCTCTAATATTAACGTACTGCATGTAAACCAGCCCCACCATACTTCTTAATTTGGATACTCTATTATGTGATGTAGTAACTTATAAGTTGCAAACCAAGATGCCATGATCGATATATTATCAAGCTCTGTGTTAGTTCGTAATTAAGTAGCTAGTTTGATGTCTAGCTTGGTGAAGAAGTTACTTGGCTCCAGCCTTTTAGGAGGTGAAGGTGGCCATGCATGTATGCACCATGACTTTTACCACGCATATATACGTGCTCGTGGAAATGGAAATTAAGTTTGGTTTGCCTTAAAAGTTTAATTTCTGAACAGACTAATATTTGCTAATTATGGTTGCTCTAGTGGCTACTAATATAAACATACATTAGTAACATTACCAAAACTGTAAGGTTTTGAACTCAAACTAATTATATATATGAGACAATGAGATGGTTTGCCATATATATTTCCCACTAGAGTTGTAGCTATGTGTATTTACCCAAACACAACGCAAACGGATAACTTAGAACATATAGGAATTTTAATGCACGCCTTGTCTAGATAGAACTTCATCTCTGTTTTCGATATTTCGATATTCGGATTATGAAAAAAAGTTGCTCATTCAAAAAAATCGGGTCCTGTAGGTTGCATAAGAGAAGCATCCAATTTAACTCGTCTAGTAGTATATGCGCAGCTTTCTTTTCCTTTTCTGCATGCCATTCTATTCCAAAGGCTCGAAGACAAAAAACATACATACACATATATTAAGAAAAGAATGTTGGTATATCTTTGTCTTTGTCATACATTATTTTTGGTGCCACCCCACTTCCTTACTCGAGTGAAATCGATCATGGATGATGGAGGCAATTGCCTTGGAAAATATTTAGAAAGTGAAATCCGGCTTCCACTAATATATTGGTTGATCACTTGATATTATTACTCTTAACGAGAATAACATGCATAATTCAATTTACCCAAAAAATTATTATAGGAATGGAGTCTTTATAAAGAGATAAAACTTTAGAGAACTCCTCTCCACTCTACAAAGGAGAAAGCTCGAAAGGCGAAAGCTAGTAGGAGTACTAGCTTCATCATCTGTCTTATTTTGGTGATCGAACTCAGTCAGTTGTAGTCAACTGTTAGTAGATCTCATCCAATAATCTTTATCATCAAAAGCTAAAGAGGTTGGTTAGGGCAGCTAGTTAATCGACAGAGTACGTATGATTCATATATCCAACCTATTATTCCTTCCAACACTTCCTTCCATATGCTTGTTCTAACTTGTAACATTCCTTTCTCTTTCTATTTGGACATTTCTTCCAAACCTTGTTTCTCTTTTAACGACGCATTTGGCTGTTTATATAGCACTTTGCCTCACCCTCCAAATACACAAAACAAAAACATAAAGTCCTCTAGATTTGCCACACTACCGTTTTGTTTTTGGACTTGCAGCTTCTCTGCCGATTCAATATATCATTCTTATCTTTAGTCATTAAACTAATTGAAGCAGGTAGACAACCTAATAGATACAGGTCACTATCCCATGCATATACATACATGCATGAAAGCTATTTAAGGGTACTGTTAGATTTCTCTAGCCAAAGAAACTTGAGCTAGTTTTGATCATGACCTTAAAAATGGGTATGGAAATGCATGATTCAAGTACTGTCATCCCTTCTTCCATTACTCTACTGCAGGAGAGGTTTAAACAGCTGCAGAGAGTGAAGGCGATGAGAGGAGAGAGAGCTTCTGAGACTGTTTGCTTTCACGAATAGCTTCTATCCTAGGATGCAGTACGAAGAGCCAGTTGCTGATGGCCATAGCTTAGGGTTGTCCCAAGTTTCGCTTTCTCTTTCTCTATGGCCAACAATGCAGAGCAAGAATGAGGCTGAGGAGGACTATGCACCCGGGAACCGACACACATTTGTTCATCAACTTATGGCCGACAGACACAAGCAGCTCTTTACACAAATTCGAAGGTTCCGACGACCATTCTGACTTTGGTGATGTCGATACTTCGCTTCGTTTGTAAACCAACTCGTAGGCTTCTATGTCGAGAGAAACTGGCATTGCTATGTATATTATCAATACAGTTAGTACTAAACTAGTCTAATTTCTTTGTATTTGGACAAGTCAAATCGTAAATCTTACTTTTCCTAGCTTGATAGTATGTAAAGTTTTATGGGACTACAAATTAGATGTCTTTGGCCTTGCATAAATATCTTAATTATTTTAAAAATATTTGGTTTATTTGTTTAATTTTCAGTAATTAATTATGTTTTTATTTATCTAGGTTAATTGGAGGAAAATACAAAAAAGAGCAATAAAAAAAAATATATTCCAAGAAGGATTTGTGATGTGGCAAATCCATGTGGCGATGACTCAACTCTATAATGATAAGGAGAGGCTAAGGTCAAACCTATATAAGCATATTTTGAAGAAAAATTTAGGGTTGTTGATTTTCAGAGACAGAAGCCTACGAAGAGAGGAAGAGCCGCCAAAAATTTTAGCCGGCCGTCTGATTTTGACCGGTCGAGCCAATTCCTTGACTCGTCGAAATTACCCTACAAAGAATTCTAGGGGCTGATCGAAGCCCTAGACATGCTTACGATTTGAACCCCCTGTGATTTTAATAACTATTTGGATGAATTTTACTTCACCACTATTCCATTGATGATTTCTACTATGTGTTTCTTTAGTGGCCAACTTAGCTGCATGTTGTAGAATCTACTGTCTTGAATGTGTGCATAACCACCATATTTTCGCATGTTTTAAAGAGATAAGCAAGCCGTAGTGATAACTTGTGTGAAGTGAATCCTTGATGAGGGAAGGGTGACCACCAAATCAACCCTTGAAGCTTTATTGTTCTTCAAAACACTCTTAGATTCTAATGACTCTAGTTTCTAGGCTTACACCACCATATGTATAAGTCGGTTGATTATGGATCAATTTAGAGCGGATGACCACTCTCTCTTTCATGCCAAGTAAGAGAGTGTAATATGCAAGATGACTTAACCATAGTTCGTGCATGGGGAATATTCATCTATGATTATTTAGATTAGGTTGGGAAATCGTAGGTTGTCTAGGGTGGAGAGAAGTTCCTAACGTTCATCTCCATCTGATTTTCATCAACATTTACTTTACTGAAATTTACATATTTTCTGCATTAGTTGTAGTTGGCCGAATTATTTCGGCAATCAAATCAACTCCGAATACCCTCCAATTTTGTGTAATAGTCCACCACTGAGTCTAGTTCATTGTGTTACATTTTCGTGGCATTTGGTTTAGTTTATATTAAGTTCGTAATTTAGTTAGTATCCGGTGGTCGAGTCTGCCAGATTTCTGACTTTCACGTCTTTTTGTGTTTCTTGTGTTCTTGAGTCTTAGTTTCACCAATCATCTATGGGTAATAACCCATATTTTCCATTAAACTACATTGATATAATTGTCATATAAATAGAATATCTTTGCAGGTGTTTTTGCACCTATCAGCCCAAATAAAACCAGTACAGTGAAAACAAAGAGTCAGAATTTCTCTTCTGATATGGTATGTGCCTTTCATTTCATAAATAGATGAATCTGAACTCTAATACACCATATCACTGTTCTCTTCTACAAGCAACAAAATGATCTTACGTAACTCACTTCATCGTAAAACTGAGTACAAGATACCAATCGCAGTTCGTGTATTGATCGAATAAAAGTATAATCACTAGTTCACTACAATGAAATAATGTAATCGATTATTTTCTTCTATCTAAGAAGTCCTATGTACATGGCAACAATTACAAAAATATCAGGTACCTACCAAAATTTGACGAAATCAAGAGTATCGCAAGCCTCGTGAAACAGTAGGGAATGTCTAGGTATGTCCACACCTCGTCGAAAAAAACTGAAGGTACCAACGATGCGTCACTCACCAATTATTTAACTGAGAAGTTATGCTTTTCACGATAGGGTGGTACTCTGTGTGCATGAGTTGCTTGGCCTTCTCTGAACCAGGTTTTCCAAGCCACTCATTGTATAAGCTTTGCACTATAGGATTTCCAAAAGGATCAGCTACCAAAACCTGTGAAATAAAGCATTGTCAGTACAAGTCTAAACCATAGGTCCATAACTATTAGAGGGAAAATAACTACGACAAATAAAATAGTGGCCCCGGACCACGCACCAACTGAAATACAGGAGGTCCAATACCACCAGAGAAAGCTAAGCAAATGTATGAAAGATTCAAAGTATAAGGAAAAAGTGTTTCATGGCAACCCTATAAACATAAGGACGATAGGAGCAGGCCATTATTATAGGTTTCTCGGCAGTACCCACCTTGGTAAGAAATATTTGAATTTCAGAGCCTAAGGATCTATAAAGTGAACTCAAACACTAACTGCAGGACAATTCTATCAGATCTAATGTCGCACTAGTCTTACTAATGTGCTAGAACTAGATATATATGTTTCAGATATAGACCGCCTACAAAATTCAAAGAATGCATGTCAATTTGCACCAAAAGTTAGTTCACCAGATACTCACATCTTCTGCATAAGCTGCTTGTAATAATGGAATCAACTGCTTTGCAGATTGTCCGGGTTTTGGCTTGATCTGTCCACCACCGTTCAAGCAACCTGTGGAAATTGCAGTTTGTATCACATCACAGATACCAGTTTCACAGAACGAATAATTGAAGATACAACCACAAATTTATAGAAAAATCAAACTGAATGTCCAAGAAAAGTACCTGAAGGGCATGCCATTATCTCCAAATAATGATAATCACATTTGCCGATCTTGATCTTCCTAACAACATTTTGCAGGTTGCGGAAACCATAACATAGTGCAAATTTCAATACAGTCTTCCCTTCCACCTATATGAGGCACACAAATGAATGTTTTACACCGATGAGCAGCAAATGGTGATGCAAGAAATTAGTCATAGAGTTATAGAATCTACGCACTACAGCAACTTTAGCCTTTAAGCACAAACTAAAAGACTGCAAAAATGCATATCACTACATCATACACCAGGAATAATGACAAAAACATTTTTCTCCAAACAAACATAAATAGAACTAGTAGAAAATACGACAAAAGCCAGAAACAATGGCCAAATAGATCAATGAACTAATACATTACTATGTTCATCTCAAGGCTACAGAGAAGAGACACACTATGATGAAACAATCTAGTAACCTTTACTTGTTGATTATGCAGAGATACTGATACTCTAAAATGAACAACACACAATTTCCGACAAGAACTACATATAAGCCCACAACATATGTATGTGGTTATATTCAAATCCTGAAGCTTCACTTACTTCCAAAGTCACTTCCTGGAAATCTGAATTTCTAATAGTTCTGAAGTTTACAGGGCCTTCAATTTCTCTTCCAAAGAGCACTTTAGCTGCATATCGGAAAATTGTTTCTGTGTAACCTCCTGAGCTTCCATGGACTCCGTAGAGATGTCCCTCACTAAAATTCGTCAACCTAGCAGAAAATATATGTTAGATCTAACATTTTTATAAAACTTCACAGCATATGAAGGGAGTGTTATAAAAACATTTGCAAGTCTTACATGCTATCTAGAGAAGATTCTTCTAAGCCCTTAAAATCAACACCTTTCAGCTGCAACCACCCCCAAAGATATAGAGTTAATATGTCAAGATAATTCAGAAACCACATAATCTGGATATGTAGAAACTATTGTAAGTGTGTCACCTGTATGAGATCTAAAACTTCCCCAGTCGTCAGCACCGAATCAACCTCTGAAACGCTAAGACTTCCATTCTCATTACTTCTGTCTCGATCAACTTCAAATACGAAGTCATCACGTGAGGCCTCAAGCTTCTTATCATAACAAGGCATTACTGTCACATGGTAAACATCATCTGGCCTGTTAAAAATTGTAAGCTGATTAAATACAGGCAGACAGGCATATACGATGAATGCAAGATATACTCCGTAACATAATATCTATTTCACCACAGAACACTATATAATTCAAATTTATGCACCAAGGAATAAGAAACAGGTAGCATAATATCAGACGTGGACTAAAGTGTTGATAGGCATGCCTATGATCCAAGCTCATCCAGTTCCACATGAAATTAAGAGAAGCAAAAATGATAATCTATTAGGTCATTGCTTATTATAGAGAACTTGCAATGCTCAATGATAAGCTACAACGGTATAGAATAAACCATGTAATAGAGCAGGTGAGGAACACAAAGATAATCCATATAAACAGCCTAACTGCATGTCAATTCCATCAGAGATAATTAACAAAAACTTCACTGAATGATACATGAATACTGTGAACAGAGTTGTTTTAAACCAGAAGCTTTTTACATCAGAATTTGTTGGGCAAAAGATTCACCTGAGACCCATTTTTTGGCATATATGCTTTTTAACAATAACTCCAATTGTTTGCTGGGGACTCTTCACTGAAGAAATATAAGGCAGAACAAAGGATCCAAGTGTTTTTTCAGCATAGCATATCCAACCTGCAAAAATAAAGATGTTTGAGAGTCCATCTTAGCAAACATCATCAAATTCCTTACCAACCGAAATGAGATTCGAATGCATTAGAGAAGCTTAATCAAACTAAATCCCCTATTCAGTTTCTGTCCCTCCGCCGCAAACATTACAATATGGTCTCTATCTTCTCTCTCATGATCACATGCATGAGTCTACGCTAAGGAGGGGGAGAGGAAAAAACAATGTGATGCTGTTTCTAAACTGCCGTTAGGCTGCAACATATACCTGGACATGCTGATGAAATCATGGGCAACAAAGATTTACGCTTTTCATCATCATCGATCGACTGGTTGTACCTTGTCATGAACTCGTTACAAGATTCAATTAGAGTCAAGTCTCTACTGCAACTAGTGTCAAATATAGCCTTCACACCCAAGGACTTAAAAAGAGTAGTCAATTTCCTAAAAACCTGAAAGAAGATTGAGGCCAATTCTGATGTAAAAATTTCATCGTGCAAAGTCTTATGTACAAGATCAAAGATAATCCCACTAAATACATACAAATGTGCACTTAAGATATATGCATGACATGATTAGTCTCATAAAAGCCAAGTTAAGACACGTAAGAGAGGAGACACAATAAGCATATGTAGCAATATTACCTGAAGTTGTGGAATTTCGAAATGAACTGCAAGAGAAGCTCTGGATTGGGGAGATATGGATACAATAGCAGCTTTTCCCTTATCAATATTCAGAAGAAACTCATCCAAACTTTGCTTCTCCAGCATAACCGTCTCTGCCGATGTTATACAACCACTGCACAGACACAACTCCACACATTATATCCTCTATACCGAGACAAATAATCCATCAAGATATATGAGAGTTGGGTATAACTGAGCCAATTAGTTTCTTTACAGTTGTACAATCACAAGACCAAACAACAACTCCAAAGTCCAAACCAATATGAACTGAAACGAACTAGTTCCTCAACTACTTAGACTTTGAGCAGTAATGAGAGACATGGAAACTACCTGCAAGCTAAGCAATCCTTCAGAGATATTTTAACTGGCTCAGTTTTCAATTGCGTGCTGGAAGTTACAACCTTCACGAAACAAAACAAGGAAACGAGGTTGAAAGATTGATACTTTAACAAAAGCTTGAAACTTTATGAAATGAAACATGAATTAAAGCAATTAGGAAATCGAGATCGAGATCGAGAGAGAGAGAGAGAGAGAGAGAGAGAGAGAGAGAGACCTGAGACTTGTTGGTTGGGATTGGAGTGGCTTTGAGAGAGACTATGCAGGCTTGAGACGGCGCTATGTAATCGTTCAGGTCTCCAATCCGAAGCGTGGCAGAGAATTTCTCAGACATGATTCACTCACAGATTGAAAAAGCTGCGAAGCTATGAACTGGTGAAAAAGGAACAAGAAGAAAAGGTGTTGGGATTTAGCTGCTTTTTGTGATCGTGCGTGTGTTTATGTAACAACGGCGGTTTGGTCCAACAAACCCAATGGAGTTGTGTTTAAAGTGAAATCTATAACTTGTATAGTTTTGGCTTGCAACTCACACAGATTGAAACTGCGAGGCGGTGAAGGAACACGAACGGAAGAGACTTCTGTGATTCTCTGTGTTATGAGACCATTGCTGTTTCGTCCATCGACCAATGGGGTTGTGCTGTTTTGTCCAATGACCTAAAGTCAATAGTGATCTTTGTTCTTCTATATACTTTGTCGCTTGTGTCGGAGCCACGTGTCGACCACGGTCACAAGTACATAGTTGTGTTCTGTTTGGCTTTGGTTTAGTTTTGGACTTTTGGTCATGATCATATACACAACTCATTTACTCATCCAGAAATCAACATAAAAGTGAAACTCTTTCACTGAAAAACCAAATGCATAGGATGAACTCTACAAGAACATGACCGCAATTTATTACAATCTTCAAAAGGGTAGCAAGAAGCCTAAACTTACATCAGTTTTACATTATAAATCATTCATCACTATTGGCTCCGCCAAGGATGTCGATCAACTAGAGTTACAACTTACATTTCACGCTTGTCACAGTCTAACACGTAGTAGTATTAGTAGTACTGAAATACCAGTGATCAATCGATGATCTCTGGTGCCTACCACATGGAGCTGCTCTTGTGTTTGTTACCACCACCATACAATCGGAAGAGATTGAAAGCAGAAATGGCAGAGATCATGATAGTGCTTAGACTAACTAACACGGCGCTGGCAATGCCTTCCCCAACTTGGTTGCAGAACTTGTCATACATGTCACATATCTTCATCCACTGCAGCTCCGACTGTCCCAACTTGGCAAGCGCCGCAGACTGTGCGGCGGCTCCTACTGCAGCCACGGCCACATAGGCCATCACCTTAAAAACATTATTCACAAGTTCAACACATCAATATTTCATTACCGACTAGCTAGCAATCTAGTTACATAGTCATTGTTAGTGATTCAATGTACCTGATCGGCTGTGAAGATGAACCAAGCTAAGGGCTTGCTGAAGAGCACATTACCTCTAACCATGGCAACAACACAGCGCAGTGCTTGCAACAAAGAGTAGGCAGCAGCGATACCATTGGCTATCACCAAAAATCTACGTACAAAAATAGAATAAAGCAATGAACTTTGATCCAAAGGTGGAAACTTTATATGACCAAAGAGAGAGTACTTTTTTTTTTATGAAGTAAGAGAGAGTACTTAAAGAGTTTGGGGATTACACGAGAGCTTTCATGTCTGTGAATTTGGCTTTCTTCTTGATGGTGAAGATCTCTTTGACCTGAGTATCAGTGGCTATAAGAAGAGCAGCGGCGAGTCCAAGACCACATATGAGAAACCTCAAGATCAACTCAACCATCCTCACCCTCTTATCCATCATCTTAGGATTTGTGTTGCTGCTGTGAGAAACTGGGACATTCCCTGGACTAACACCAACACCCAAGTAGCTCATTCTTCTTCTTCTTTTTTGGTTTTCGTTTGTGGTCTTCAAAGTAATGAAAGAGAGTAAAGAAGGGAGAGCTACCAAGCAAGAAATGAAAGCAGATCTAAAACTCAAACCCAACCAACAATATGCACTAAGAGACTTAAGATCAGTATCATCATGATAACTCACTCACCTACCAAAAATGACACCACTCACCTCCCACTAACTACTCTTTTTATATAGAGGAGAGCTAGAGAGAGCCTCAGGGGCTCACAAATTGAAGCTTTTTGGTTTTTGTTTGTTTGTATATATGGATGGAGGGACCTGCAAGGTAAGTAAGGTTTACCAATTGGTGAAAGGCAGAGACTTTCTCTGTTAAATTAGCTATGACATCTCAATATTGAATGCAGCTGACCCAATTTCCAGCTTACTCTCTCAGAAATGCAAGTGTAAGGTGATGGTGAAAGATGCTTCTGCCTAGGAGGTTCCCTATATTTTTACTCCATTGATCAATGAATGGTGTGGAAAGAAATGGGGGTGATCATAAATTGAGGGAAGACAAGACATCATTCAATTGTAGGATTCAAGTCACCTGATCACCCATTTATTTCTTTTTGGGACAACCAACTTTTGCCTCTTCACAAAAACATATTGAATGGATATGAAGTGTTAGATTAACATACTATATATCCACCAAAACAATAAGCAACTAGAGATTGCTAGACTTCTAGTGCTCCATAGATGTTTGATGGTAGGTTAAGTTTTCAATCAAATATTTGTGACAGTATATGGTGGAATAGTGAAACTGAACTCTATCTAGCTAGCAAGGTAGACTAATGTTTTCTTTGGTGAGAGCATCTAATGTTCATAATAGAAACTCTAATATGTCATCCATGAATTAGGAATTAGTTGAAGTCGAATAAATGATATGAAATTATGAATAATATCTTAACTGATAGGTCTAAAAATAGAGGTAGCCGGTCGGCCAAGTGAGATTATCAGCAATCTCTGGCCGGCCATAACAATACTGAGAGGAAAGTGACACTGCGTGCAGGCAGGCGCATGCAGCACTAGCCTATCTTCTTCTTCTTCATCTTGAATGCCTAAAGATGAAGCTAAGATCATATGATATGCATCTGGTTTAAATTTTCAAACACGTTCATCTTTCATGTGTATATATATGAGTATGTGATGGATATATAAGCGTCTTACGGCCCTGCAATCTCCACATTCACTACTCTATAAGTTGATAAGTATAGTGTTCATCCATGAGATAGCTATCCATTTGCGCGGACATCAAGGAATCCCACTACTAAACTTAATCGTGTATGGCCATCTCCGATGCGTTCAGACTTCAGAAATGTCCACATGAGTAATGATTGGGCGGTTTGGTCTTGCTTCTTTACCTTGACCAAGTTGAAAGGATAGATAGGTAGAGCTCAGGCATGAGCATCAACGCAGCGGAAGCGTGGTGAGCCCATAGGTCCCATGATCGAAACCTGGCTCTGATAAGAGTGGCTTCCGATTAACATTTTTTTTTAATTCAATAAATTTTAGACTTTCTTAGCGAGGTAAACAACAAGCATACAACAGTGTGTTACAAAAATGAAAGGGTCTCAAATCTGCTATTCTGCTTCAACCTTAAAACTTCACTCCTGGCAAATCCTCATGGGGCTCAATGCCACATCAAGGAAGATACTCAAACTTGCAAGAGTTATGACCTGTCCATCACCACAGCCAAAGATTTTATAAAGGGATTGAATTGCATACAACAAATAATAATTCAGTCAGAGTTTCAATAGATGAATTTACTTGGATCAAGAGCGGTGACCATTGCAGCGGCATTGAAGTAACATGTTGCACCTTCCTGCTTGAAGTTTTGGTAGTAATTGTTGAATGCATAAGAGGCATGGTGCTGCAGTGTGTTTGGCAAGTAGCAAGCTTGGTTCACTTGTATCTTACTGCAGTCTGCACCTCCCTTCTCACATGCCCAATCAAGTGCCATCTTCAGCTCATCATCTGGGATCTGTTCATCAGCTATGCACCACTCCTCTAACTGCCCACCTAATTTTATTACACACACAAAAATGCACAACACAAATTAAGAAACAAACTTTATTCGACTTAATGCGAGTAACGTACAAACCTTACCAGTTTTTCGTGTTGTTAGGGCCAAAAGTAGCAGAAGCCACAGAAATTTAGATTGCATAGTTTGACAGTGGTTGTTGCAAGAGATTTAGTGAACTATATATATACACTGATTGGAGCCGAGAATTTGAAGATCGAGTTTCATTAACAATTAGCACTATATTTATGGATGAACTCTGTCTTAGATATTCTCAACTTTAAACAAAGTAGAAGGAATTCACATGCTATATGCCTTCCTTCAGTTCTAAGAAATAATATACTGTAGTCACTTTAGACTTGCTTTTACTGTACTGCTTAAATTAAAAGAAAAATTGATGGTTTGGTCATTCATGTTAGACAGTTGAGACAGATTGATCACTTATGTTTGACAAATATCATATTGGTCACTAATACTTTATCATTCAGATTGGTCACTTTGTCTAATTTAAAAATATTAAAAAATATATTTATTTATTTATTTGTAAAGTACATATAAGTATATTTATTAGCTTGACAATAATGAAAATATCAATTTAAGTAAAATATATGTGTCACATATGTGATTTTTAACATCTAAAATTAACATAGTGATTATTCTGAATGACAAAGCAAAACATGGATGACTAAAGCGATATTTGTCAAACACAAATGACCATATCGTTTCAACTGTCAAACATGAGTGACCAAACTAATAATTTTTTTAAAATTAAATTCCACCTTTCTTTAGGTCCAGATTGTAGTAGAAGACCCCTGTCATCTTCATAAACGTTTTACTTTACAGACTTACAGGTTGATAAGATCGATCTCATATGGTAGATTTTGGTTCTCCGCCATATAATACCACGGATTACACGGTCCATCAAACTAACCTACTTTGCAACAACAAGAATGCTTCTTCCAAACTTTTGCCTGCAATTTTGGTGTGCATTACCTACCTCAAACGTGCCTATAATTGTTTCAGTATTGATGTAACATATATACCTTGCAGCTCAATCAGTAATTCACCCTCCATCTCATTTCTGGAAGATACCTCCACCCTAAGATGGATCCTCTATTGTTTTTGTTCCTCCTCGCGGCGCTCTTTCCAATATCTGAATCACAAGTTGATGAAGGACCTGTGCTCGTCTCTCACGGTACCAGTGATTTGCATGTAGCTGTAAACGACATGAGAGCAAAGTCTTTCTATGGATTTGCAATCCTTCTCCAGATGCTGAATGGAACAACCCAACAAAACAGGCCCTTGACTTATTTGATGCCAGGTGATGCACAGTTATCCGAAAATCCAATCCCAATGCACAACCTTCAACAGTTCATAGAAAGCCATGCCATCATAATGCCACTCACCTTCAATGACCTTTTGCATTTTCCAAGTGGGAGTCTTGTCCCAACTGCTGTTGATCACAAGATGATCAGAGTCAACAACCGGGGCAGATCTAGCTTCTCAGTCAACAATGCACGCATTGTCACACCAAACATTTGTAACGGCACCTTCTTCAGGTGCCATGGAATTGATGCAGTCCTTCAGTTTGACAATGGCACAATTATATGAACCTCTCTATATATAATAGGAAATATATAGCTATCTAACACCCTCTGCTGTTAGAATAGGATTCAACAACATCATGTATCTAGTCATTTATGCAACAAGTTAATAGCTAAGTCATTTAGTAAGAATCGTATTAGGATTATTTATTTAGTACATGTATATCCGTATATCAAATACATGATTAAAGTCCAACTGTAATCTGATATGAATCTCATCATTTAATATTAAACCTAATGGAATTAGATTTGGACTCTATCATGGGTAAAGACACAAGTCTATTCCTATAAGTATGAGAGTTTGGTCCCTGTTCTTGTGTGACGAAGCATTCAGAACCTACTCCATTGAAGGTGCTTAACGACATAAGAAAAAAAAATAATACTCATATTATCAAAATTACTACGATATATGTATTCAGTGATCTAATCTATAAGTTTCTATATGTTTGATTTTCGTTTATTATTGATCTTGTGTTTATGATGACTTGAACAAATTCAGTATGTGTGTTTTCAATTGGTATCAGAGCTTTGGCTTGTTCATGATTCATAAACCGATTAAGGAAATCAATGTTAATGAAGTTTTGGGGTAATTTCATATTGCAACAAAAAAAAAATTCAAAATCGATGAACAGGCCAAGAACTTGTTTTGGCTTCAGACCTGTTCATATTGACCTGGGCCTGCAACAGATGCAACCCAAGCCCAAAACCATTTTTGGTAACAAAAAAAAAAGAAAAAAAAAGGGGCGAAAGTCTGTCTGGGTTCGAGGTTTTCTGGCAATGGAATGAGGCAAGAGAAAGAAAAGGGAAAGAGATCTTGAGCTTCTAATATGAACAAGAAAAAGAGGTCTAGAGCTTTTTATTCCGGTTTCTAACACCTCAATACAATACTCAAATCCTCTACCTCATTGTCGGAATCTCCAGCTTCATCCTCATAAGCTTCTCATTCTCAACACAGTATACTGGGCTCTTTTGAACCCGGAACGACGATCACGACCAACGTTGTCGAATTGGAGAGAGTAGGAACTGATCACATAGAGCATCTTGATCTCCACCGAAAACCCAGTCGGTGCTTTGCTTCAGCTTCAACGTGACCTACCGAATTTCAAACCCAATTTACGCCGACTGCCCTAAAAGCTTCGCCGCCGGAAATCCAGATGAGATTGCCAAGTTGTTCCCTAGTCTATTTGGACAGCTCTTTGCTTCGCTCAAGGCTGGTGATGCCTCGTCAACACTGTCTAAGCACAAGACCTTGAAGATCGGAGTTGTTCTCTCCGGTGGACAAGCACCTGGTGGACACAATGTCATCTCTCGGACCTTCGATTACTTGCAGCAACGTACTACCGGGAGTGATGAAGGGAAAGTATGTTGAATTGCATTCGGTTTTCGTTTATCCTTACATAAATCAAGGCAGCTTTGATATGATTTGTAGTAGCAGACGCGTGGACTTTCGGTTTCAAACTATTTTTTGAAATCAAGTTTGCTATTTTGGTTGTTGGTCTTGATCGAATGGCTGCTAGGATCGAATGGCTGCTAGAAACGAGATTGGCAATTTTCTATAGGATACAGACAAATTGATTTGGGAGAAAGCATTTGAATTCTATCAATTATAGAACCGGGGTTTTTTGCTTATTGCTTAACTCATTTTGGGTTTGATCAAATCATATGCCTAAGTGTCTCAATCTCTCGGTTAAGAGCTTCTGAGTTGGTTTTAGTTTGGAACAAAGCATTTAAGTACCATGCTTGCTCAAGTTCAGATTGAGAAAAGGCTTATAGCTTCAATTCACAACGAAGAACATGTCTGAGGTCTAGTCGAACAGGAATGTGACCGAAGTCTACTCAACAGGCTGCATTTGCTCCATACTCAAATTTGGGAGTTGATGTCAACTGGAAGGGAATGCAGCTTGCAAACAAAGGTCAGATATACCATTTTTGCTTCCGCTAAGTTCTAATTGCAGCGCTGTAGCAGAGGCTAAGGTAAATTCATGCTAGTTTATGGTTAAGCAGTAGGAAATTCAATATTGAAGCATGAGTTTTACGTTTCTGTTATGGTTAACCACATACATACTTAGGATTCAATTGTTCATATGTGAATGTAGTAATTGATAAATGATTACAGAAGTAAGAAATGTAATGAACATGCCTATAGTGTGCTGCATTACATAGATTAAGTCTGCGGTAGTTATTCACATATTGGTTTGCATCGTCCTTATATGCTGATTGATATGTGTATGCATAATTTCAGTCAATGTAGAAATTGTAAAGCATACATATATAGAGAGAGAGAACATTACGTCTATTTTTTAAGTTAATATGTATATGCTAATCTGCAACTTTTCTATTGAGGGTTATGTATGTTATTATCTCCCAAGATTTTTACAGTTTTCAAAGAAAAATTGCAGAATAGGAATTGGTTTATTGATCAAGCTTCAGTACAACTTGATATTCAGATACATAAAACAAATTTTTACAAATCAAATCTGGGTTTACTGACTTTATGAACTTATATATTGCACATAGCAAAACTTGTTTATACTTTCAGCAAATTAATTTAGTTTATAACAGATTTAAAACTTGTGTATTTGGTTTTAAATCCATGTCTATTTTGGCTTCCATAGAAGTATGTCAGCATGGTTTTTGGAACTAAAACATCATCGAACGTGCTAATTAATGTCGTCATTTTTGGATATTTTGAAGCTCTTCTACTGCCACAAAGGTGTTGACTGCTTCTCTATATAACTTGAATTAACTTAGTGTGGGTTGTTGATATAGAATGTTAATTAACCTTCAGAATGCTTAGTCTACTGCCACAAAGGTGTTGTTAAGCATTATTTTCAGTTTGGGGTTGTTTGAAATATATACTTAGTTATCTATCTATATATGTGACATGCTTGTTAAAACTTATGTTTTGTTATTGTTATCAGTATATAGTTTGTTTTGGTTTTTAATTTAGCTATAAACACAAAACATTGAAGTCTGAAAACAAAACTTGGTCTTAACAATTTTCAATAATAAGAACTACTTAAAATTTCTCTTGTTTGCTCCTTAGAAATTGTCTTCTTCAGTCTATGTCTATGATTATTAAGTTGGACATTTACCTAATCCAGGTAGTAGAAGACAAACACTATAACTAAGACTATCATCTAATACAGGAAATCCAACAAAACTTACAGGTTTTAGAAACCACTTTCATCACTATTTGCCTCTCTTAAAACTACTGTGAACCTCATTCATTAATCTTAAGCGTAAGAAATTATCTCAAATGCATTGCAGGGATTCATGAGGAAGAAGATCCCAAATAAGTCCACATTTGAATAGATTTAATTTTGGATAGTATTTTTATGTTCTTTCATGTAATGTGAACATACTTTCTGTTGATGTTTTGATTTTAAGTTGTTGTAATCTTCTTCTTGTTTTTGAATGGAATATGAATTACTTTACAGAAATTCCCTTCAGCTTGGTTCTACTGTGTTTTGAGAATGATTATATACATTTAAATTGTTCTCAGCCTCAGCAAGATTTTTTCTTGGTGTGGTGATGAAAATACCTTAAGAACAGACACCATTACTGGTATTTGTAGAACCATATTCATTAACAATCAAGCCTATTTTGGGATTGAAGATTACGACAAATATCAATAGAGAATACAGACTTTAGTTAATAACTACATCTATCCGGAATTAAAATTTCAGTCATAATCAAATGTATAAAATAATATTTGACAAATCAAGAAAGAGTGCTTACTAAAGTCAAAATTATAATGGTTGATTCATACAGATATTTTTGTGATTCAATTAGACATCAAACATATTCTATAAATGTCTATGTTTATTACATCTATAGATGATCTGTCAACTTTTTCACATTAAGTTTTTATTTGATATCGCAGTCACCTATAGCTTCTATGTTTTCAAACCAGAGTTGTTCTTCATTTAGAATTTAAAATCTAGACTGCGAAATCTAATAAAAGGGGGAAAATGTTATGAAAGTTATACTGTAAAGTGAAAATGAATAAGGACAGTTTGCTGAAACTCTTTTAGCATAAGACTCATGATACAACTTTGGATTTCTGACAATATGATGTGATGGAGATAAAAGGATTGAACACTCTTAAGTTTTGATAAGAAGCACAATGTACTTTTGGTTTATAGTTTCAAAAGTGAAGAAGTTTTAAGAATAGCAATTAAATTGCTCAATTCAAAGTACCTAGAAAATTTGTCCATAAAACATCATCAAGTTATGTGTTTTAATAGGAACCAACTCTACACCATCGTTGAGACTAGGATCAATACAATCCTGATTAGGTAAAAACTCATTGTTAGATTGTTTGTTGTTATTAGAAGTAAAATTTTAAACTCTATTAAACATGACATTCACCTTTATCAGATATTGAAGACAAGTCTTCAATTTTGGAAGAGATTACATATTTTCAAAAAGAGTAACTTCATAAATAATAACTTACCTACGGTACATTTATCTTAGATTTTGACTTCAGAATAATCCAAGTTCTAGATGTATAATAAAGTGTGGGAGTTGGACAAAGAAAGGGGCACATGTGAGTTTAGGAAAGTTAAGGCTACAATAGTTTAATTTTTCACTCAAATAAAGAAATTGACTTTATAGATCCTATACTTCAATATCAGTTGAAGTTTCATAATGATTAGTAGAATTCATTGTGATATACAGTTTGCAATAGAAGTGAATACATTTTCTTAAATGGAAAGCTGGATAAAGCCATCCATGTGAAGCAACTAAATTGATATATTAGGGAAGGAAATATGGTCTGTAAATTTTGGTTTGGCATTATATGGTACAAAAAAGTGTCTAAATGGTGGTAGAAACTTTAACTCAGTTTTAAAGACTTTATTTTTCAATATACATCGTTCATGACTATGGTTCTCTAGCAATATAGTTGATATCCTCCTAGTTAGTTGTAATATCAGATTACTTAAGATACTAAAATATTTCTGTCAAAGTCTTTTGACATGAAAGATTTTGGGGAAGAATAATCTGTTATGAAAATTAAGGTAAAAGGGATAAACCTTTAGATTACCTCAACACAATTACATTTCAAGCATTTAGTTAAGGTTGAAATTGTATTCTATATTAGTGGTAATGTCCTATTATCTAAAGTGATGAATTGAGCAAATATAGTATAGTTTTATATGGAGAGAACATACATGATGTCTAAGCTTTATATTAGGCTATTAGGTAGTCTCATGCATGTGTTCTGCAGAAAACTAAACACCACAAACGTATTTTAAGAAGAGTGATAATTCTACAGTAAGAGTGTTATATGATTTAGTGTGTTTGTAAAGAACTTTGGCTCATAAATTTAGCCTTAAGAAACATTGTTTTAAGTTAGCTTGTTGTTATGTATACTGTAATAGTGGATGTACATTGTTTTTGAAAAACAGATTCAGAATTCAAAGCATGCATATAGATCTGTAGTTCTATAATGTGTTAGTAAGAGTGATTGTTTGAAAGTTTGTAATTATTTTAGTTCTTGAATTCAGTGGGAGTAAACATAAGTTAGAGATTTTTGTTTCAGTTTTATGTTCTTGATTCAGTTTTTGTTTTGAGAAGTTATTTTCATATTATGTAAACTTGACTTTTGGATATCAATGATAATGGAGATTTTCAGATTTGATGTGTTGCAACCTTCGGTACAAGTCTGAAAGCTGTTCATTTATTCTGTAGTCTGTCAAGTTTGATTAATTGAAGTGGATGTGATATGTAACATTTGTGTTGCATATGTGTAGCCTTTACAGTTAACAAACACAAATCCACTGGTGTATAGAGGTGTTTGTATTTTGGAGTTTTTGTTTAGAAAACCATTCAGTAGGACAAGGAGATATTTGACATAGGTTTTAAGTGTGTCAATTGCTCCATATTTCATATCTGGAATTCATGTGCATTTCAGAAGCTATTGTAGTGGTTTTTAAGGGCAATTTTAGGTAAAGTTGTTTCTTTCTGAGTTCTATTGTAGTGACTTTAATGTGACAGAATTTCGTTTTGGATTTTAAACATTAATATGATTCACGAGCTCCTTAAGTTACTTTTGACAGTCTGATATTGACTATGTTGCTAAACATGAGCATTGTTGGTCCTAGTGGGAGATTGTTAGAATAGGACTCAACAACATCATGTATCTAGTCATTTATGCAACAAGTTAATAGCTAAGTCATTTAGTAATAATCGTATTAGGATTGTTTATTTAGTACATGTATATCCGTACATCAAATACATGATTAGAGTCCAACTGTAATCTGATATGAATCTCATCATTTAATATAAACCTAATGGAATTAGATTTGGACTCTGTCATGGGTAAATGCACAAGTCTATTCCTATAAGTATGAGAGTTTGGTCCCTGTTCTCGTGTGACGAAGCATTCAGAACTTATCTCATTGAAGGTGCTTAACAACATAAGAGAAGAGAAGATCATACTCATATTATCAATTACTACGATATATGTATTCAGTGATCTAATCTATAAGTTTCTATATGTTTGATTTTCGTCTATTATTGATTTTGTGTTTATGATGACTTGAACAAATTCAGTATGTGTGTTTTCACCTGTAAGTTTAAAATGAATGGATCAAAGCAAGTTAATGTCATTACTTGAAGTCTTGAACTCAAAGAAGCATGTACTGATATAGAATAGATAACTGTATTAAATACTAGAAGTGAAACCGAATGTATAAAGTTAAGCGACAGTAACTTTCATTATTCATGTTCTTCAAGCGCACCATGTACAAGACCCTTAGTAACTTCAAGGCCCTTTTAATAGTACAGAATCTTCTACTGGAAATCATGGACCTTAAGTTTCCAGCAGTAAAGTTTTGTGCTTAAGATGATAAAAACAAAGAAAATATTTACTCACAGTACTCTAACTTATATGACTAAGTCAGTTTAATACGTGGACTTTTTTTTGTACGACATATATACTCTAACTTATTTTCTCGTACCGTCGGGGTAACCACATCACATTTTTGTTCAATTTTCGACAAATTTACTTACATGACACCTCTATTTTTTGAAAAAGTCCATATTATCCTCAAAGTTTCCCACCGAATTTCAAAATTGGCTGACGAGAGTTCCGCACCTACCCTCGGCCCGCCTTGAAAAATCACTAGCAATTGTAGGGTTTATGAACCACGTCATCTCCGTAACCGAACGTCCTCGTTTCGTTCTCAGGTCTCTCTACTCGTCTCCGTTTTCGATTCTGCTTCATTCGAACCAGAACGAAAGCTGTTGTTTTCGCTACAGTGATCTCATTTGAACTAGAACGAACGAAAAGCTTTTTGCTCCATCGATCAGAAATGCTGCCGAGATGGAGCCGAGCTCTGACTCAGCTCTCGAGGCTGGGATCAACACAGCGTAGTAGCAGCTTGAATCACCGCCACGCCCTCTACGCTATTTCCCGCCAAGGCCACCGCCGTCGCTCCGGTCTTGACCGACTCCCCGCCGAGCCTGTGGTTCGTATTTTGTATCCAGACCTAAATCATATCATAGCTGTGACTTTGATCATGATGATGTAGTAGTTTGTATGATTGTTTAGTTTAGTTGAGAATTTTTGTGTATGAAATGTTGAATAGGTGAAGTTGGATAAACTGTTTTGGTCAAAGCCTTGCTCGTTGGCTTTACCGGCGGACTCGCCGATGAGGATAGATGAGCCGGAATACAAGAGCATTAAGCGTGTGTTGTTTACGATGATGTTGTTTTACAGTAAACAAAGCAAGTCTACTAGAGGAGCCAATGTGGTGTGTACGCGAGTCGTTTCGCAAGTTGATAAACCGGCCATTTACGAAGGTCACACACATATATATATATATATATATTCTCTAATGTGTATTGTGTATTTGGATAGTTTATGTGTAGGTGTACGGAAATTTGAATTATCATGTATATATGTGTGCAGTCTTTAATTTGGAGAAGACGTTTAAGACGACGTATGCGTTATTGGTACTTCATATGTGGCTTTGCTTACGACGGTTGAAACAAGATGGGAAAGAGGGTGGAGATCACAAGCTTGCAAAAATTACAACTACTACTCGACTTTGTTCGACTCTTTGGGTGGGAGCTATGGCGAAGAGAGCGAGGAGAGGCACATCGGGGAGCAGCAGCTCTTGTTGAGGGAGATTCAGAATGTGTTGGCTGTCGGAGGGCCGTTGAGGAGCTCTCCGGCTGCATGAGTGTGAGACCGACGAAATTTTATGTTCAAAACTCAAAATTTTGAAAATTGGCGGAAAACTTTGAGGGTGATATAGACTTTTAAAAAAAACGGAGATGCCACATCAACAAACTTACCGGAAATTGAACAGAAATGTGATGTGGGTACCCGATGGTACGGAAAAATAAGTTGGTGTATGTATCTCGTATGAAAAAAAGTTCAGGTATCAAATTGACCTGACCACATAAATTGAAGTACTATGGGTGAATTTTTTTCCTAAAAACAATGCGGATTAAGATGAAGCAACAGATGACAACTAATTTAAAAGAATCTACGGTGCATTTGATTGGCATATGTTTGTTTGGCATCACCAGATCTCCGATTTGCAGAAGCTGTTCTGCTTTCTGTTTTGGATTTCTGGCCGCAGTCAGAACTTCTAGTGAACTTACTGACACATGTATTAAATCCAGGCTCCATGTTGTCTGTCGATAATAAGCTTTCATCATGTCCATGTGGAGAGTAGTACCCCATGTCATCAAAATCCTGCAATGAAGAAATCAACCTCCAATTCAAACTTTAACAAATGTGCAACAGGATGTAGGATTTGTGAGTCACAAAAGATACTAAACTACATGCCTACATACAATATTAAACGAAACAAGTTCTAACCTGGGACTTAGATTTAGCACAGAAAGGTGTCAAACATGGATTTAAATCCTTTAGGAACATTTCATCTGGACTAACAGGGCTGGTTGGATCACCAGAGCTGAACTCCTGTTTCATTTGAGGCAATTGTTAGTGATTTAACTTCACAGCCACAAAAATCTGCAACAATAGAACTCGCTAGCGAAATCAAACAACCAAGCTGTTTCATTACCAGAGAATTAGAATGTTCTTTCTGATGAAGTGTAGGAGTTGTTGGCATACTGTCATCGCTATCAAAACCTGCCCTCACCGATTGCTTATCTGCTTTCACCTGCTCAAGCAACATTGCATTACAACAAATTTTCGGAAGTAGCTCACAAATCATACACAGAAAAACCGAAAAGTTTGAGTTGCAAATTAGTAACCTCAGCGAGATCGACTGCAAGGCATTGGAGCTGGCCAGTGAGACAAGTGACCTGCCTTTGAAGATTTGGGATAACTTGTTTCGCTTGCTTCAGCTCCGAACCTTGCTTCTCTAGCAACTCTTGCAGCTGAGAATTCACAACATCCGGGAACAAAATCGTGCTCTTCAACGATTTGATTTCCTCCCTTTGCTTCAAACACAAGTCCTTCAATTTATCCACCTGCATTTTCCACCACACATTTGATTAACCAACTACATACATTAAGCAAGTTAATTTCGATATAAGCCTAAAGATTTACTGTAAAATTGATTCAAATTTTAAAAATTGAAATTTCAACAAGATCAACAGAGATTGAAATTAAGGGGCTTTAGGGTTTGCTTACTTCTGTGTTCTTATCTTCAAGCATCAACTTGAGCTCCGAGATTTCCGATTGTTGACCCTTATTGAGACTCAAGAGCTCTCTCTCGCTTCTCAACACCATGGCCAAAGTCCTGGTGTTGGCTTTGACCTCGGTCAAAGCCTTCACCTCTTTCTTTTTACCGTCCGCCGATCCTCCTCCGGCGACGAATTTTCCGAACAGCTTCCGGTGCAGCGCCGCGAAGCTGGATCCGTTTCTGGCCGCTGCCGGCTTTTTCAAACCGGCGGCGGCGGCGATTGCGTCGGAGGGAATAATCGCCAACGCGGCCGCCGTCGACGGCTTGGATTTGGAGGAGGAGGAGGAGCGGTGTTCGATGAACTTTTTGACCATGGTGGTGAGGTTGGGGTCGGAGGAGGGTTTGGATTCGACGACGACGGCGCGTGAGGATGAGGAGGACGCGGGGCGGTTGAGCTTGAATTCGGCGGAGGAGGAGGTCGAGAAGCGTGCGTCGTACGAGCTGTAGCGCGACGAGGGCTTCATCGTTTGCTGACGTCAGCTCTCGGGGATCGATCTCGGCTAGGGTGAGTGAGGGAGTGACTAGCTGGATTCGAAACTTTAAAACTTTGAAATATGAGGAATGAAGGAAAGAGATGGACACGTGGCACATAGATGATGATGGTGATGACGATGAGCTGTGTCTCGTGTTGTTGGCGCTGTCTGAAATTCAAAGTCTTTAGCGCGCTCCGGGGGGGTGTTCCGTTTTGTCTTGTGTTCCCATTTTACCCAACCCTCATCCTTTGTATTACGGAAATACCAGCTTCAACTTTCCACCATTTACCAATGGGGCCTAGAATTTATAAAGTAATCGATATGATACACATGGCTTTCAATATTGATTAACATCCGTTTAATTTTGAGTTTTAACACACGACAATCAAAGTGGATAGTGTTTAAGAGGAAATATACGTGAATTGAAAAACGGTAATTTTTTTATTGATAGAATGTCTTATATATAGGCTGATATAATCTGTTACAATAACTGTCTTTATAAAACAGGAATTCTCTGTATCTCTATCTAATTTAATCTGTATCTAATTAGAACACGACATACACTAGGAATTAGGGAGAATAAATCTCCTTTAAACACTCCCTTGTATCGTTGGCCTGAAGACTGATGCATGACATGTTGCCTCACTAAAAACCTCGTCAAGCAAACAAAAACCTCATCGGTAAAACTAAAGTTTGGTTTAAGGGAAAAAAAGTATAACACATCAACTACAAAAGCTACTACATATGACGTAGACTCACCATGATGTCTACAAAAATATAATTTTCCCTAACTATAAACGTAGTCATGGAGTTCAAATAACTTATGCATACCAATGCATCTCACATGTTTCACAAATGTAGATTTAGGTAGTGACTTGGTAAACAGGTCCGCAACATTATCCGCCGAACCAACCTGATTCAAATCGATATTCAACAGTTGTTGTTGTTGCTAATTGAAGAAGAATTTCGGCGATATATATTTTGTATTGTCACCCTTAATATAACTCAACTTCATATATTCAATGCATGTTGCATTATCCTCAAAGATGCATTTGGGAGCCGTCGTAGTAGATGATAATCCACTAGACCCTCGAATATGACCTATGACTGACCTAAGCTAGACACATTCTCTAACCGCTTCATGCAAAGCAATGATTTCTGAATGATTCGAGAAAATAGCAACAAGGATTTGCTTAGTTGATCTCCAAGAAATCGCTTTGTTTCCCATATAGTGAAAACATAATCAGTCTGTGAACAATTTTTGTGTGGGTTAGAGAGGTAACCAACATCTGCAAATTCGACCAACACATTAACCGGTACTTCGGTATAGGGGACTGTAGTAAAACTGCTCACAGCAGGTCCATCGTTCGATGGATCGAATGTAGTACTCTGGTCCATCCAGGGAGCATTCTTCGATGGGTCGAAGATCAATTCCTTCGATGGATCGAAGACCTTAGAATCTATATGTTGCGATTCAACCATCCATTTTTCAGAAATTTCATGTTTCTCTATGTTTTCTTTGTAAGGGAAGAATAAACCAAGTCAATAAAACCTTTCAAGTATCTGAAGATTTGTTTTAATCTGTTCCAATAACGTTGCGTAGGCGCGGAGCTAAATCTAGCCACAAATTCACTAAGAATGCAATATTTGGAGATGTACACTGAGCTAAATACAACAAAACTCCAATAGCACTAAGATATAGAATTTTAGCTCTCAAGATTTCCTCATCGTCATCTAGCGGAAGAAATGGATCTTTCTTGGGGTCCAGACTGCGAACAATCATTGGCGTGCTAACAGGGTGTGCCTTGTCCATATTAAATCGCTCGAGCATCTTTTGGATATAAGCAGACTGGTGAATAAGAATTCCACCAACTCGATGTTCCAACTCTAATCCGAGACAAAATCGAGTCCTACCAAGGTCTTTCATCTCAAATTCAGATTTTAAGTAGCAAACTGTCTCATTAATCTCATTAAGAGTCTCGATGATGTTCATATCATCAGCATAGACAACTACTATAGCAAATCCTGAACTTGTTCTTTAATGAACACGCAAGGGCATAAGTCATCATTCTTGTATCCCTTCCCAATCAAGTAGTCACTAAGACGTGTATACCACATCCTACCGGATTGCTTCAATTCATATAGTGAAAATCTTGATCTAATTACATGAGCACTTTGTGGTTTAGAGTTACTTGATTTGGGTATAGCAATGTCATCTGACAATCTCATATATATCTCTGAATCAAGATCCCCATAGAGATATGCAGTAACCACATCCATAAGCTGCATGTTTAGCTTTTCGAACATTACCAAACTTATCATGTAGCGAAATGTGATGATGTCTATAACTGGAGATTACGTCTCCTCATAATCAATTCTAAGGCGTTGAGAGAAATTTTGTGCCACAAGTTTAGCTTTATAACTCAAGACCTCATTCTTCTCGTTACGCTTCCGAACAAAGACCCATTTATGTCCAACCGACTTAACATTCAATGGGCATAGCACTACTGGATCGAAAACTTGCCTTTTATTCAGAGAGTCTAGTTCGGCCTAGATTGCTACATTCCAATTGGGCCAATCTGCTCTATGTTGACAATTTGCAACAGAGCAAGATTCCACTTCATCGTCGTCAATAATCTCTTGAGCGAAGGAATAAGCAAACACATCATCAACTAACATGGAAGATCTATCCATAAGAATGCGCGCATCATTTGTTCTAAGAGAGATTTCTTTGTTCTTTGACATCATAAGAGCTTCTAGAGCGTCTCCCAGACATGTCAATTGTGATTCAATGACGTAACTGTAGTCAGACAGAATTTCATGTGAAGGATTCAAAATGTTGATGATGAATGGATCATTTTGTGCCTTGATGACCTGCCTTTTAACCGGTGGCTCATCAGTGAATTTTCTTGGTCTCCCCTTTTTCCTGATGGGAGCCGAGGCCGACGCAACACCTTCCATGTGAGCAGGAGGAACGCCTCCTTGCCCAATGTTGATACTAACTAATCCCTTTTTCGGGATTTCTAACCTTGCAGGAATATTTGCAGCATGTATATCTGATCTCATCACTTTAGCGATATCAACAAAGGAGTCAGGCATAGAGTCAGGTACTTGCTGAAGATCGAGTATTCTTCACACTTCCATCGCACTCTGAGACGTGCGGGGATCATAATGAGACACAGTGGGATCAAACCACGTCAATTCCTGATGTTGAACCGGAATAGAACCATTCATATCTCCCCCTAATGGTGAGAAGTATGTCTCATCAAAGTGACAATCTGCAAATCTAGTAATAAAGAGATCTCTTGTCGAAGGTTCAAGATAGTGAACGATCGTTGGAGAATCATAGCCAACATAAATACCTAATCTTCATTGAGGACCTATTTTAGTGCGATGTGGAGGCGTAATTGGCACATATACCGTGCAACCAAAAATACACAAATGTGAAATGTCAGGCTCATATCCAGTTACCAACTAGTACGCACCAAATGTTTGGCGAGCGACGGGTCGAAAACGAAGAAGCATAGCTGCGTGAAACATTGCATATCCCCACATAGAGACCGGTAAGTTTGTATGCATTACCAAAGCTTAAGACACAAGATGTAACCGCTTTATGTGAGTCTCTGCTAAACCATTCTGAGAATGAACATGATGAATGATATTTTCAACTTCAATCCCAATTGATGTGCAGTATTCATCAATAGATTTTGATGTAAACTCTCCTGCATTGTCCAATCGAATAGATCTGATTGGTCCGTGTGGTGAGCCCGGAGCTTAATAATTTGAGTCAAGAGTTTTACAAACGCAACAATCCTTGTGGATAGCAAAACAACGTGTGACCATTGCGTTGATGCATCTACAAAAACCATGAAATATTTAAATGGTCATCATTTCGGTTTTATAGGTCCACAAATATCATCTTGGATCCTTTGTAAGAATGGAATATTGTCTGTATTAGCAACATCAAAAGAAGAACGTGCTTGTAAGTTTGCTAAAGAACAAGTTTTGCAAAATGAGCGATATGCATCAGAGATTGCGACATATGAATCTGGTGGAATAACGCACGATGCCACAACGATATATTTTCGGGATTGTGTTGCACTCGTCTTGGAGACCGATCCAAGATTACAATGAGTAGTCTCACCCTCCCCATCTAAACCGATGGATATAGGTATTCCCACATGCTTCTTCGCTCTGAAGAATGGATGACCATGAGAATTTTTCAATATTTTGATCATCATATCACGACCTGGATATCTCAGTCAAAAATGTCAAAGCTTATATGAGTTTGAATAACACGAAGTCGTGTGAGTCACGGTACACGAAGTCGTGTGATTCACGACATTGGATTCAATGATCCGAACTATAGTTAGATATAAACCACTACGAATAGCCGGAAACTTCTCTAGAATGCGCTTGCGGCCACATTCAACAGATGTGATACACAATAGTTCTTTTCCATTCTCACAATATGTTTCCAAGTGAAAACTGTTGGTGCGAATATTCTTAAAACTTAGCAAGGTTCCATTAGCTTTTGGTGCGTATAAGACATCAATAATATACAATTTTGTACCATGAGGTAGAAGAAACTTTGCTGAACCACGCCATTGAATAATTGGCGTTGCACCAATCATGGTTGTCACTAAGGATTTATACGAAAAAAAATCCACAAACACTTGCTTATTCCTCATAATGGTATGAGTAGTACCACTATTTGCAAGACACTCAATCTCGCCTTGAGACATCTACAAAATCAATGTAAATAAGTAAGTCTTTGAACTAAAGACTAGGCAAACACTTTAAGTAAATACTTAAAGATTTGAATAAGGGTGTGACCCTTGTTTAGTGTTGATATGACATGACAGAAACTGATGTAAAACTATATTTGGTACTGAAATCCAGGTTGGTCGATTTAGACCAACAATCCAGGTTGGTCGAATTTTTTTCCACCTTTTCTAATGAAACCGATGTACAATACATCAACAACACCACAATCCGGGTAGAACCTTCGATAGATCGAAGAACAAACTTTTCGATGGATCGAAAAACTGACTCGAGGCACTCCTTCGATAGATCGAAGGAGTGTCTCGATGGGTCGAAAATTTCTTAAAACCTACCCGTGGGATACCTTCACTGGATCGAAGTACATTACCTCGATGGATCAAAGAAACCTGAAATAAAACTTGATTTTGATGGATCGCAGAAATTTTTCGATTGATCGAAGAGCTGACCCGAGACATTCCATCGATGGATCGAAGGAATGTCTCGATGGATCGAAAATTGCAATCAGATACCCGAGGATCAACTTCGATGGATCAAAGTTGTTTTGTGTACAAATTTTTGATGGATCGAATGTTCTCTGGAAACTGACCCGTGTGATAGCTTCGATGGATTGAAGTACAAGATCTCAATGGATCGAAGGCTCCTCGAGTCTCAAAAACAACATCCTCTATTGTGTCTCGTTTTTACCATATCTTTTTGTCAGTTTGCCATATACGTTTGTAAACATCAGACCATACACTGAATGTGTATGAAAATAACATTCTCAACATTTTAATACACCGAAAAATAGAGAAAATTCCATTACTGCCAACAAATAACAATTACATCAGAAATGTTCTTATTTGAAAATCAAGACAATGAGTCTTGTAAAAAATGTCTGAAAAATAAGCCAAAAACAAAACCAAACTTGAAAGATAACAGAGATAACCGTTTTTTACATAGGCTTATTCAAAATCTGGAATAGTTAATTCCTTCTCCTTTTCTCTACAAGAACGTGATTGGTGTCAACCTCCATCTCCAGCATAGTTTGACTCTTGAGCCAAACACTGTTTGTGCCTCTTGTAGATGTCCTGGATTTCTCTACTAGCACGTCACTGCTTGTGCATGTGTTTGTTTGAACCACATTTAAAACAAGTGTATTTTCCAGAATGTTGAGACCATTGACCATCAGGAACTGAACCAACTTGGTTCTTGTTGGAGTTGGCGTTCTGATCTCTATGCCAAGTCAGATTTTGGATGCGGCCTTGGCCCGCTGAAAGGACCCAACTCTAGATTAACTAGTAATCTAGGATCACGCAATCGACGCAACCCGACCATAGAGATCTCTTGGCCCGCAAAAGATATTCATACCTCCAAACTTGACTGTAATGAAATACAGGAGACTGTAAATGTGCATAAACATGAACTTGCAGCAACTGTGAAAATATATAAACGTCCACTTACCGTACAATGCCGAGATATTTATAAAGTCGTAACCTGCTAATCGACGCAATAATCATCTAACATGGCCTGCTAACTCATAATCCTGAACCACGATTATAATTAATATCTACTCGTCGATATTCATAATGAATAGCTAAGCTGGTAATCCGACGAGCAATAATGTCGAGAATCTCACATTCTCGAATAATGTATTTTCTGACTAATTATAAACTTAATCAAATTCTGAATTCAATTCCTTCACTGTAAATCAATTTTAGAGTCGCAACAAAAAAACTCAAACATCAAGCGACTCGAATTTGAATCTATAGTCGGATCGTCTGTTAATAATATCGTGAAATCAATTAATTATTATCTGATTAAATACACGTCTAAATTAATCAAGTCCAGATCAATTCAATAATCTCACCATTGCGTTCGACACAAATTACGAGTGGAACAACATAAAATTTTGCTGAAAATTCCACCTCGTCAGAGCTCCGCCGCACACGGCAGCACGTAGATCACACACCACCGGCGGCGGAGCCAGAATCGTCACTGACACCTAATCAAGCAACCTGCATACAAAAATGTTCATCTTAACAAGCCCAACAACATTCATGAAGAATACAACATCAAAATAAAACAGAAAAACCTCCAAATCACCGAAAAACTAAAAACCCAACAGAAATTTTAATTTGCTCGATCGCCGCTATCTGGCCACGGTAAGGTCTGAGACCCATCGCAATCGATCCACCTCTTCTAAGACTTCAAAACCCCTCTGGGTTCGACGTCCAACGCCGCCGTGAGTGCCGCCACCGTCATTGAAAAAATCAACCCGAAAACTGCTACTTTCTCAACCTCGATTCTCCCTCCTCCGGCCACCAACGTCGGAGATGCACCTACCAATCGATAAAGGAGAGAAATCCAACCGTTTTCACCAAAATCACTGCAGGAGGCTCACCGTCGGTGAGAACCTCATAGCGAAAACTGTGTTGAAGGAGGTGGTCAACGTGGGTCAACCCGATTGCCAAAAATGAAAACTCTCATCTTCCCAAAATAGAAACTCATACTTATACCCGTAATTTTGCGATAAAACGTTTTTTGATATTTCCGTAAAATTTCCGCTAACCATAACTTCTTCGTCGTAACTTTGATCACAACACTTGACGTGCCCACAAACTCGTATCGACAAACTCTACAATTTTATCCAAAGAAATTTCTTGAAAAACAAAATCGATAAAATCTCGATGAAATGTCAACAAAAATTACCGACGGTAAAGGCTAATTACCATCGACGATTAACTTAATTAATTAGCAACTAACCGCACAAGTTTTGATTATCACATAATGATGTTCTGGGTCGTAACACACACCCGCACCCTCCTTTACCCCTGCGTGGAGCTTGTCCTCCTTGCACATAAGGTTATGAACGAGCAACTTTTTTATTTTTTTGGGCCTTTCCTCCAATTTGGTAACTCCCAGGCTTTTTAGTACCAACCGGTCTTCAATTATTATTGATGATGATCTCATAATGCCTCTCTTTTTTCGCTAGGTTATTGATGAGATCATTAAGGGTAGTAATCCTCCCCTGTTCATACTCGATCTGGTATTGATGAGCAAGAATGCTCATAGAGATTGGGAAGGTGTTCTACGACCGTTCAATCATGTTGTTCTCAGACTTTTCCATTCCATATAAGCTCAACTCAGACTGTAGATCCAACATCGCTTGATTGTAATCTTGGATCTTTGGAAAATCCAGGAGCCTAAGGGCTTCCCATCTTGCAATCAACTCAGGAAGTTGTGCATCATGCACATTGTTGAAGTGTTTCTTCAAAACATTGCATAATTTCAGGGGATCAATATTTTTTAAATACTGCTTCCTGGTAGAATTGCACACAACACACTATCGATAGAATTGCTACACCAGCACACGCGTACGTAACAAATTCGAGCTTGCATTATTTCCTATTTGCTAGATATGATGAAATGGATGGGTCTGGAGTTGGAGCTTGTCTCCACCGAGGACCTCAAAGACGTTAACCTTATCAACCATGGACGTATACACCGTTGTTTCACTCTGCGATGTTGGCCCGTGTTACGTGAACAACCAGATAGTCAAGACTACAGTGGTTCCCATCTGCGACACTCGCCCGAAATTCAACAAAAACAAGAAGATAAGTTTCACCTTGTAGGACGACGAGATCGACAGACTCTTCCTCGAGTTGAAGCTCGTCTCCAAACGGATGTACGTTCCTTTGTGACAAGAACATCAGCAAAGTCCGCGTTTCAGTCAAGGAACTCTTCAACTCCAGCATGAAGTGCGTTAACGTTTCTCACACAGACGATGTTGTAAGATCAACTGGGAAGCGCAAAGGCAATCTCACTTTCTCTTTCAAGTTCGTCGACGACGTAAGGCCTAGGTTGTCAAGCCCACAAAAGAACAATAAGCTTGCATATCATGAGAGGAAAAAGAAGAAGAAGAAGAACAATACACTACTACAATATTTGGCCAAATGACACATACTCAAAGGTGGCCAATAGGGGGTGGCAAACAATATTAGTGGCTATTTAACTTGAAGAATGAATGCAGCTATAATTGAGTTGTTTGTGACTAATAGGGGGTGACAAACAAATACTATTTACATTGTTTGTGACAAAAATGAGTATATTGATAGTAAAAATGGATATATTAGTGGCAAAAATGGGTATGTTGGTGACAATAATAAGTACATTTGTTGCAATGGATATCATATTCACCATTCTATTATTGGTGACAAACTTGTGTATAACCTTTGTCCACTATTATAGTAGTAATAGTGACGTTACTAATGATTTTGATTGCTGCGTTTGATCAGACTTCATATGTATAAATTGTGGTGATGACTACTATGGAGACGGCTTCCCTGAATGTGGCAAATGCAGTGATTGTGGTGATTGCTGCCCTGAATGCGACGAATGTTTTGGTTGCGATGATGACTGCTGCAGTTGCAGTGCATCGTGCACATGCGATTTCTGAGATGTTATATTATGTCTACTCGATATATAGTTTCTTAGACATGCAGAAGAACCCCTTCGCTAATATGTTATTGGAAATGTTTGTTTTGTATGTGTTTCTTATTGTTTAGAAGAATTTGCTATAGCTGGTACGTACTTCTCCCATTTCGATTGGGAATCTTATCACTTTATTGGTGTAACGTATTTACTAAAATCCACTCGATCGATCATATTAAGTTCGTTTATATAAACCCCTGACGTAGTTTTCTCAAAATAACATTATTCCACATCCTCCTCCCATTGGCTCTTTCCGGTCTCCTTTCGGCAGTCTAGATATAGATCAATAGAATACGTATCTTAGTTAGTCTAATTTTAGAGCATTGTTCTTGTTTTGAATTGCGAGGAAGCAAGATGAATGGTGATGTGGATTCAGAAAATTGAATGTGGGCGGGTTCAATAAGATATTGCTACGGAAATAAATAGTCACTCGGACAACATAACCCATATGATTGATACGAAACAAAGTCAATCGAACTGAACATTTTACTTTTACGTATAATGTTTTAGAATTTCACATTATTATTTCAAGACTTGACTACGCATAATAACGATAACAAATATAAAAGCCTTCATCCGAATTTAGGGCACCTAAACTCGGAAAGCTATCTCATATCCACAGATATTTGGTCTCAATGTAGAGTTGAGTTTCCAACTCCCAAATTTAAATGATGAAATAGAACATTTAGACCAAAATACATTTTTTTCTTATTCTTGGTGACTGAAAAATAGATATTGACCAAAGAAAAATGGTTGACAAACCCAGTGAGCCTAGAACAACGTCTCGGCCAAATCCAGTACGTAGTAGCTTTTTTTCTTTTCTTTTCTTTCTTTTCTTCTCTTCTTTGTTTTTCAGACTAACAACAAAAAACACCATTTCGTTCCAAATAATGCTCCCAAGCTCAGAGTTGTGCCTGTAAATTATTGCAGCACCAAATACACAGTCTCAGTCAATTTTACACCAAAAATTCAAACCCAAAGAGCATTTACATCACAAAAAATCCAATAGCCTTTAATTGTTCCGTATACAGAAACTCTCACATTCTCTCTGGATTTTTGAATTGGCCCACCTGTTGATTACAAACACTTACACAGCTTCAAATTCGAGTTGGGTTCTCAAAAGTTCCTGTATAGATTACACCGAGGTGGGTTTTCAAATTCGAGTTGGGTTTTCGAGTTGGTGCTCGTGAGCTCGCTTAGCTTCACAAACCCGACAATGGGTCGTTCTCGTGGAAATTTTCAATCTGACGAGGACCCAACTCAAAGGTTTTACTTCGCTTCGATTAAAGTTTCTTTCTTTATTGGTTTCATGATTAGTTGAAGTTGCAATTTGAGCTTATCTGATTGAGGATTTTTGATTTGTTTCTGTTGCAAATTGGGTATTTGGGTATGTAGTGGAGCTGTTTGCATCAATTTGTTGCAGTTGATGGCATAAGTAATTGTTTTTCAATGTTCCAAAATTCACTGCTCAATTTCGGTTTTTATTGTAATGTGCTATTTGAATATGCAGATCAAGGAGAAAAAAGAATGCATCCAATGGAGAAAGTTTAGAATCTTCGGCTGCAGGTGATGTGAGATTGAATTTGTTAACAAGTGAGATCATGTCAATGGTTGTCTTAAGTTTGCTTAGTTCGGGTCCAAGGTTTGTTTCTAATTATGAGGACTTTTTGGACACAGGTCAGGGCAAGAGTGAAGGGAAGAGAGCTTACCACTGCAATTATTGCAACAAAGATATTACCGGGAGGATTCGAATCAAGTGCAATTACTGCCCTGATTTCGACCTTTGTATAGAGTGTTTTTCTGTAGGAGCGGAGCTGACGTCTCATAAAAGCAATCACCCTTACCAAGTTTTGGTTGGTATTAAAATCCATATCTTAGTTCATATTTCATGTTGTCAAAAAGTTCTCTAAGGTCGCCGGTTATGCTTTTGCAGAAGCTGTGCTCTAAGTTGCCTGTTATTCCTTAATATATACAGTGTTTCTAAAATGAAAAATATTCTGTGGTAAGACGAATTTGCAGACATAAGACAGCCTGAGTTTATAATGCTCTTTTGTTTTTCTGTCAACAAAGTGCACAGTATAGTTTTCATACAGATATAATGCAATGCTTGATAATAAGTGATTCTGTAAAAACGAAATTATCCCTCATTGCATTATACTGAAATTCCATTTCAACAGGACAACTTGTCTTTCCCACTAATCTGCCCAGACTGGAACGCAGATGATGAAATATTGCTTCTTGAGGTATTAAATTTCATTATTTATCTACCATATCATGGTACTTGATCATACTTGTTTCTTTCGTTAAAGTATTTGGACTCTAGGGGAACTATTTGACTTTGTATCCAGTCGCAATCTGTATTCACTATATTTCCTTTCTCACAGGCCACTGAAATGTATGGACTGGGTAACTGGGCCGAAGTTGCTGAGCATGTTGGAACAAAGAGTAAAGAACAATGTATAGAACACTATACAAATGTTTATCTGAACTCTCCCTACTTTCCTCTTCCGGTATGATGCATTTTGAACATGTTTAATTTGTTCTATACTTCTATAAATCTTTCACATCAATTAATTTTTGCATGTATTTGTTCAAGGACATGTCTCATGTTGTTGGGAAAAACAGAAAGGAGCTTCTTGCCATGGCTAAAGGGCACAGTGAGGACAAGAAAGGTTAGCAACAATTTCTTCAAATGCAGGTGTTGGTTTGTGTGTTTCTTTACATTTGTGATCTGTCAGTATGTCATAGTTGTACATATGACTTGACTTGTAGACAGACAAGTAGGATGGGCTGATACTGTTCCCAAATCTAAGTCACTTACATAATATCAAACATCTCCTCGTATTATAATTACAGGTTTCACTAATTATAATTTGCACAAAAGACAAAGACCGGATATGGATTAGTCTGTGCTAAGCTTCCTTATAATTTTCACAAACCTTAAATATGTAAAACATCTCCTCATAATGGAAAAGGTCACTCTCTTTTTATGTTCTTTGGTGTTAAGTATGCTTAATGACAATTATTTTTGTCTACTATAGGATTTCCTACGCTCGGGGATCATAATCTGAAAGAGGAATCTCCATTCTCTCCTTCAAGAATCAAGTATTGTCATCATTCCAATATGCATGTTCATCTTAAACTTCTAATACATGTATGAGGTACCTTCTCATTGAAAGTTTCTTGATTTACTCAGATTGGAAGATTCACACAAAGGTGGCCCCTCTAGTCGTTTACTATCTAGCATCAACACTGGTCAGATATCTATTTATGACTACCTGTATATGAATTATAAAGGACTATAAGTCTCAGATATGGTTCTCAAACTTCTTCCCTGTCTTACATCGAAGATGCAGAATGTGGAATACGCTCTAGTGGTGCAATTGTGGCAGCAACGGCTGGTCACAAAAACCTGTCCAACATGGCCCAGGTTAAAGATGGTCCTGGTGTTTTTAAAGTGGAAGGTTGTTCTTGTACATAATCGTCAGCTACAGATTGCAAATGATAATGCTGTTTTATAAAGTTTCACTTTTATAGTTTATAGGTTCTAACAGAATCTCACACACAAGTCCAAACACGAGATCTTAGAGATGTCCTCTGTGTAAAAGTTGTGGGAGTGTGAACACGCCTGGTTTCATTCAAGTTGTATCCATTTACTTTCTAGTTGTGAACAAGTTAAATAACTTGTCTGAGATCTTGAGACTACTATTGACTTTTATTTCTTTATTGTTCTTGGCAGAACATCAAGCTGGCAGGAAAGGCAAGAAACCAAGTTCTTTGGTGAATGAAGGTCCTTCTTTAGTTGAGATGAGTGGATATAACGCCAAAAGGCAAGAGTTTGATCCTGAATATGATAATGATTCCGAACAATTATTAGCTGACATGGAATTTAAGGATAATGACACTGAGGATGAGCGTGAGCTGAAGTTACGAGTGCTGCAAATCTATGGAAAGAGGTACCAGTCACCATAAGTTTATGAAATGTTATATACATTTATGTTTTCGAATTGTAATCAAGTTTAAGATCAACCATTTGTGGAAACAAGTCAATAAATTGAGCAAATAAATGCAAGTTACTAGTGCAATGAGGAGGCTTATCTGAGACTTCAATGTTACCCTTTTAGATTCCTCTTTCAATTGCGGGTGAAGAAAACATTCTTTTTACCTTCAGATAGACTTGTATTTTATTAATTGTTGATAGTTATAACATGAAAATTTCATTAACTGGACACTATATATCAAGTACCTTGATGAGCATCTGTAATGTTCTTCTCCGTTTATTGTTTGTGATAATAAACGTGTTGGCAGACTTGATGAGCGGAAGCGTAGGAAGGATTTCATTCTAGAAAGAAATTTATTATATCCAAATCCATTTGAAAAGGACTTATCTCCTGAAGAAAGGGCGATATGTCGACGTTATGATGTCTTCATGTGCTTCCACTCCAAGGAAGAGCACACAGAACTACTTCAAACTGTTATTGCAGAGCATCGAACTCTGAAAAGGATCCAAGAACTTAAGGTATGACTCCTGGCTGACCTCATACATAGATAATAGTTCAGTTTTAGATCCCCTTATGCACTTGGTTGCTATCCACTTTCAGTTACCAGTATATGATCCATAAACATGTTGGGTGATCGGACTGAACAGAGTATGCTAAAATTGATTTTGGTTGTTAGATCACTGCTAAGTGCTGACCAAAGTAATTTATTTGTATAAGGGTCTGACTTTACCTTTCTAGCTAAAACTTGTAGGTCAGATTTCAGAAGTCTAGCATGAGATCAATTATGTCTCTGATACTTTGTTGTCCTTTGGCCTTAGCTCATTATGCTCTTGAATAAGTTGGCATTGTTACTCACACTTACACCGCCACAAAGACACGAGTATACTTTATTGACTCCGAGCTTGATTCATGTAATTTACTACAGGAAGCGCAAAATGCTGGTTGCCGTACAGTGTCCAAGGCAGATAGATATCCTGAACAGAAAGGGAAAAGAGAAGCTGAAGAAAATGCTCGGAGAGCAAAGGAAAGTGGTGAGGTTGGTCCGAGCAGTCAGGGAGGTCCGAATCTAAGCTCCAACACTGAAATGGACATGCTGGGTGTTTTTGGATTGGATTTACTGTCTGAAGCTGTAAGTATATGTTCGAAGCTCTATGTATTCATATTCACGTCAACATTCCACATGCATTTTCATATACATATAACTAATGAGTTGGTTGTTCTTGTACTGAAACTTGCACTGATATTTATCCTATGGCAGGAAAAACGTCTCTGCAGCGATTTGGGGTTACCCCCACCGGTTTACCTTAAAATGGAAGAAGTTATGTCGATTGAGATCTTCAGCGGCAATGTCACTAAAAGATCGGATGCACATCACCTGTTCAAGATTGAACCTGGAAAAATCGACAGGGTTTATGACATGCTTGTGAAAAAAGGGATTGCACAGTCTTAATGTGATGTCCAGTTATATGCTCTTCATGTTGTAAATTATATTCTTTTGTATCAATTTTGTTCCAACGAAATAACCAAAATGATGAAAAATGCAAATGCTGTATCTTAGACTTTTCAATTCAAAAGTAATTATGTTGTGGACTACAGTACAGCCTCAGAATCACAAAAATTAAGTAGAAGGGTGAACGAAATGCTAAACTCAGCAGCAACCCTCTCCCAAAACTGCAAAACCAAAATGCTTTAAAGCATTGAAACTGAACTATATATCTTATAAGCTTTGCAATTATATCCAAACGACTGAAAATATAGATTAGAACTTAGGAAAGATACAGCCGATAATATTCAGAGGTTGCTACATCAGGTACACCTGCAAAAGCACAAAGAAATTGTGCACTTGATCCTAAAGAAATTTAGATCTATCAGATAATATAGCTGTACACCTGCCAATTTTTCATGGTGCTCGAAACTATCTTCATCACTGTTTTCCTATTTCTATGCTGATGTTTCTTCTTATCTACAAGAACCAGGATGCTAATATCAAGGTGCAAGTTTCTCCATATCAGTCCTGATCAATGACTTCCATGCCTTCTGGTGTTTCACATTTCTCATAGGAATGATCACTTCTTCCTCGAAAATCAAATCACCCTTGTTGCAAGCACCACCATCACTAGAAATGCCATTTTCCTCTTCATTTTTGATACAAGACCGCTCCCTCACATTGACACTCTTCTCAATGTCCAACTCATCACCCACTAGAACTGGATTTGGTAATTCTGGTTTTTCTTCAAAAGCTTCTAGTTTAGGAGAAGTTTGAACTTTGGAGCAACATACCTCTGTCATAGCACTCGAACCAAAATGTTCAGATATATACAACAGTATATCAGGCCTTGTCTTTACATCAACCCATTTGTTGTCAACCCAGTCTCTCGAAGCCCTAATATCCTGTCTCTGGAAAGTCAGAAGCTTGTCCTCACCTAGGGATATAGTGAAAGAACTAGTATCAACTGACTGAAATACCAGATAACACATACTTTACTAACGAGTTCTAGTCAACTGAGCTGTGTGCAATATTAAAGGTAGTATACAAGGTGACAATTCAAAAGCAGATAAGAGAAATAGAACGAAAAAAGATGGTTCCATATTTGAGCATACCAGGGAGGTAGACTTGTACAGCAGTTCCAAACACATCAACCCCGGCAATAACACCTTCCCACCAGCCATCACTCCACCATGCATCCACTGATACTCCAACTTCAAAAGTACATGCGGCAAAATCAATGGGATGGCATGGCCGGATTCTCAGGCGGCCTGAGCATCTCGTGCCCAGTTTATCAGGAGAAGCAACTCTAAATGCAGGGAACCATTCCTACAATTGACAAATACTTTTGAGGATTAAAAACTCCTTCCACAATATTGTTTCATCAGAATCCCACACTATAAGACACAATATTGGTAGAATTATATCAACTTTATGTGCGAATCATACCATAAGAGATCGAAAATAAAGGGCAGACATACCTCCAAACTGCCCAATCCATCTACATCTTCCAAATCATCATACTGAACTTTGATATGATTCTGAGATGTCTGCAAAACCTTACACCTAAACCAGCATCCTCGCATGCCACTATCTTGACAGAGCAGTTCTATTTTCTCATCAACATTAAACGACACTGGACATTGGGAAACAGATTCAACAGTCTCAGTGCCAACCGTTTTCTTTGATAATTTTATTTTCAACTTTGGGCATGTTGGAACGCAGTTTGTAAGCTGATTATGGGTGACCACATCTTTAACATCTGAATAAATAGTTGCAAATCCCTGATGCCCGTTGTACCTTCTATTTCTCTTACAACTTACCCTTAGAGAATCTCCAGGTATCAGCTCTTCCGTGTCTATATCATGTAACCTATGATAGTTGACTTCTTGCTTTGAGACTTGAGGGAAATGTAAAGAAGATAGGACTGCTTGATTAGAATAACCCCGTAACTTGGTGAGACTGAAGGGCCTAAGCTCATAGTCCCTAAGCTGTCTAAAGCACATATGGATGCCAAATGAAGATCTATGAGCAACAACAGCCAAATATTCCTCATAATGCTTTGGAGTTAACACAGTTGCAGGACCATCAATACACTCGGCACTAATCACCTGTACATGAGGTGTGATAAAAACTTCTCTCGGGTGTGGATTCAGATCAGGGATTACATCTTCAACTTCCTTACTGTGGTGCAACCATCGCACTTTTACTTTTTTGTTTCCTTTCCTGTCTTCGTACATGTCTTCCACATAACCAAGGTAGTAATGTTTTTCTAAAGCCATGATCAAGACAAAGGAATGGACCTGAAAATTGAGGACAGAAAACTAATTATTACAGATTGGGAAAAAATGTAGTGCATTAGCAATAGAAAATCAGTTGTTGCTTACAGAAATTGTAGTTCTATTCCTGTAAAGTGCTGGGTAATGCTTGAGCTGCTTGCAGCAAATCCAGGCAACACCAGACCATTCAATGTGTGAATTTTGGCCTTTTAGTTTTCTTGGAACCTGGATGAGAAATGGAGATTACTTGACAAAATCAAAGTTGTAAAGAAAAACCCATACTTAGCCAAAACATTTGTTTAGTGGATACCATCTGGTCAGTTTGATGAGCTCCGACTCCAATACGTGATCTAGCTTCTGTTGTTCCATTTGATGGTGAATCTGTAATGGGATGAGAATGCTCGTCTCAGATTGACTTCAAACTCGAATTGTAAGGACATGTGATGAATTGACCACTTCTAATGACTGTTGTTAAATTCTTAAGGCATCAAAACTTCTGAAAGTAGAGCCACATTAACAATTAAGTAGCAACAACTTTTAACCAGGGAGTTTTCTCAGCCGGCTGTGCTCATCGTAGTATACTTTCTAGATGAGAATGAGCAAAAGGGTCTGTTAAAAGTTACAGACTAGTTTATAACACATTCGACCGGGTCTCTGATTCTGTACATCCCCAACCCCCTCCCAAAACGGACAACAAGCATTAAATTGAAAATAAAATAGAGAACAAAGCACATAATAAACAGAACAATAGTGCGAAACAGAAGAAAAAATGATTGATAGTGAAAGATTTAAGGTATGATATGGTACCCAATCTATCATTTGAGCTTGAAAATTCTGTCGTCGAACTCATGCCTGCTTTCTCTTGCTACCTCCTCCTTCCCTCCCTCTCAATCTTACTCTATTTGTCTATCTCTATCTCTATCTCTCTATCCCTCCCTCCCCTTCCCTTTCGTAGGTGGATTTGTGAATCTCGAAGAAGTAAAGGCAAGGATGTTTAGCGTGAGAGTTGAACAAGCTGACCGAGAAAGTGCTCATAAAAGAATGACCATGTATAGACACGTGAAAGCTGGCCTCTCTAATTAGGAAAAATGTTGCATTAAAACTGGTTTGACACAATTCTTCGCAATAAATGAATTTATTGTCGTCAACGGATGTAATAATGAATTTCCTTCAACTATAAATCACGAGGATACAGAAATAGGTTGTAACAGTTAAGAAATGTAATCCGGAATATTAGTTGAAAAAACCCTTTCATCATATATTCCAACTGTTTTATAATATCACAATTTCAAAATATATACACCAAATGAAATTCACTTTAAGTATGTTATTATGTTCTAAATCTCATATAACTTTAGTGTTTTAGATTTCACCTTAAAATTTATCTTACGTTCACATGCAGCATGCTTGTGCAAACACACACATCACAGACTAAACTACAGTTTATAGGAAATAGCTTCATTACTGTAAAAGGGCGCACTACGTGAAACAAAGTTTTAAACCAGCTAGTTAGTAATGGTGTTTTTCTTTTGACTATTTACTTATTGATTCAAACAACAAGAATTAAAAAAATTATACAAGCTGACTTGCAACTTGCAATCCTGACTCACCTACTTTGTGCAATTGTGAAGGTAAAGTTAAGTTAAAACATTTACAGCAAGTTCAAATCCCTTTTCGGCTAAAAAAACCCTCCTAATCGATCTACGAAATACTGAATGCAATGACATAAAAAGCTGCAGTGTTTGAGGAGCATACTGATGCTTGTCCTGAATGGAGAAAATTACATTAATGCAACTAAAGATGTCATAAACACAATGTCAATATAGTCTGCATTGCTCAGCTAAAGAGTACAATGCTCATAACAAGCTGCATTGGTGAGGTTATAAAGTATAAAAAATGGCTTATGTAGAGCTTTAACGTACTTGAAAAATCCGACCAACGTCGCCTGGAGACCAATGATCCAAGCCATTGCACAACTTCTCTCCTAGCCCGCCATCTGGTACACGCATTGATGGAACCAGTGGAGCCATAAGTATCGAGGAACCCTTCCGAAACAACATACAACATATGCCTTATACTCTTCTCGGTCCCTATAACAGCAAGAACCGACTCCCCCGACACCGCCTCGGTCAAGTAATAATGCACCACACGTTTACCACGCTCCTGACACATAATGTGCTCCTCCCACGTTACAAACCTCTTTGTTTTCGTCATCATCATACACTAATATTCAAAAAAGCTAAGCCTTCCTCCTCTATCACACATTCACATTCCCTGAAAAATCACCAAATTCACAAATGATAAAGCATTCAAAACTCGAAAAGCTGTACCGAAACTAACGAAACGAGATAAATATCCAGTAAATCAAATAAATTCATAAGCTTAAATATGAACTAATCTCATAAATAACAGAATTAGAAACCGACCTCGGCGGTGAAGCGGCGGAGCTAAAAAAGAGCCGCCGGAAAATCTCGTACGAGTATACTCAGCTGCAGAGAGATGAAAACGACGAGAGAGAGCTGCTAAGGTTGTGAGCTCTAGGACCGATTTCGCAGCCGAGCCTATTCACTGAGCTCGGTTCGGTTTCAGCGAGCACAAGCACAACACAAAAGCGTCATTCTTTGTGTATGAGCGGGTAAATTAGTCTGACGGCGGCGCTCGCGGGGATCCTGCGGCGGCGGCTGCGGCAGTGGTTGAACAGGAGCGGAGAAAGAGTGACGTGTTCAGAGAGAGAGATAGAGGTGTATGGAGGTAGTAGGGAGCTAATGAGAGGGAGAGAGGTGGAGGAGAGGGAGTTGCAGAGCTTGGGGACCAAGGCATAATAATATGGACATTTGTAGAGAGAGTGAGGAAGAAGGAGAAGAAAGGGGGACGAGGGTAGAATAGGAATACCAAAAGGCTTTCCTGTTGGGGCCTTTTTCCAGCTTGGGCCGTGAGGTTTGGTTTATTCGGGTGGGCCTCTTTTTTTGGAGTGGTGGCCTCATTTGGGTTTGGATATGTAATTCAAGTGGTCCATTTTGTATGCAGGGTTCTCTAAGCCTGGTTTGGAATGATATTGATATTCAAATTGAAATTATTTTTGGAGGAAAGGAAAAAATGAGATTATTTGACATCAAAATTTGGGTTTGATCGAAGTGGCCAAGACAGTGTGCCTTCTGCTCACCAGGGGCGGAGCCATGTTAAGATCAGCCCAGACCCTCCCTGACTTTCGAATAATTATCTTTTAGTTTCGTTATAGAACACAATGCTAGTTTGGTTTGATTTAATGGTAAAATTACTTACATTCAGTCTTTTTTTTGTTCACCAAAAACATTCCCGTCTTTCCGTCTTGATTACATTTTTTTTTGGCAAAAACAGTAAGTGGTTATTGTAAATTTAGGAAAATATTAAAGATAAACTGTATAATAAATTATTTCTTTATGCGAAACCAAAACCAAAACCGAGAAACTTCAATAAGAACTACAGTAACAGAAAGCCAATGGCCACCAAGACTCGAAGTTCCCCCCACCCCCCAACTAAAACTTGGCTCCACCATTGCCTGCGCTCACCGGTCACCACCTATCGTTATAAATAAGTATCGGATTTAACCGTAATTTGACCATAAACTAATAACGACCAGAATATAACTGGTATAATATATAGTGTAGGAAAAAAAAGATAAATCAATTTGATACATGAAAAGGAAGAAGATATCTAACTAGAAAATACCTATATTATATACTAGAAAAGAGAAAACGGATATGTAACCATGTCCACATACATGTAAACCCAAAGAGGATAAGGGACACGAGTCGCTAGCACTAGCAGTCAGAAAACCAATTCAAGCGCTTTCAGCCTTTGTCTTCTGGAGTTGAGAGAGTTCCATCATTGGAATGAACACAATGAAAATGTCCACGTTGAGCAGCTCCCAATTACACCTATTGAAATGCACGACTAACACTCTTGCAAATTCAACCTCATCATCATCAACATCATCAGTTCGATTTCTCAGGCCCACGATCTTATCATCATCATGCTCATGCTCATCCTCATCTCTGCCTAGAAGAAAACGCACCATTGTTGCTGCAGCCAATAAGTCCACCAATCCCGTTGAAGTTTCTACTTCTCGGCTTATGATTGTAGGAGCTGTTTCGGTAGGAGTTGCGATGTTGCTGATGGGGATCGATGATCAGCAACAGGCAATGGCTTTGGGTCCAGAAGGGCCATTGATGGAAGAGTTTTGGGACAACGTAAGAAGATATGCTCTTTATGCTCTCACTGTTAGTACAGGTGCTCTCTACACTGTGTTTCTTCCTATATACGAGTTGTTGAAGAATCCCATTTCTGCAGTACTCGTTTTGATCATTTTAGGTGGGGGTTTCTTCATTATGACCCAGGTCGTTTCAGCCATGATTGGTAACACAGATTTTAACTACCAGTACTATTATTAGCTAGCTAGCTAGTTTTCTACTTGTTGATGAATCCATTGAGCTAGAAATAGATGGATAGGAAGTTTACTTGTATATAGAAGAGCATTACATGTCCAAGTTTCTTCCTTTATCTTATTTATCCAGAAGTATCAAAGCTTATATCTCTAGTCTTTATCCAATTTTTGGCCATATAATGGATTCTGCATATCAATGACATCATGCGTACTATTATATATTGTAGCTTGTGATAATTGATTGCTATGTAACAGTGAGTTTGATAATTGATTGCTATTATATATGCGTACTATAGTGTCCCAGAGAAGTTAGACCGTAGATTACTCTCTTGCACATTTGAGTTCCGCAGATTGTAGAATTACTTTGTAAGAGTATGAATGTAACTAGTTCTCTACCTGGAGTCTTCTACATTGATTGGTAAATAACTTCGTTTGTGCTCATGTGTGATCCTCTAGTCCGACATGTGTGCAAAATCATAAACAAAATGAATATGGAAATGGCTAAAAACTAGTAAGAAGTGAGCTAGCTCGATCATAATTTAGTATCATACATGAATATACGTGGTAGCAAGTAGTGAGCTAGCTAGCTAGCTAGTAGTGATACATTGATACGAGTCTAGCGAGATACAGATGAAACAGCAAGAGGGTAACGAAAAGTATTGGCATATTGGAAAGAGAGAGTTTAGCCAGGGCCAAGAGGCTGGCCATCATTGACGAGGCAGTCGTCGTAGTCCATGCGCCTGAAGAGTCTTAGACTGACGAGTCGGGCGGAGCTAAACCATCCACAGCTGATGTGAATGTCGGAGATACTGCAGCCTGAAGCGCACATGTTGAGGATCTGAACTGTGTATGCCGGAATCCCATTCGGAAGTGGGGCTGTTTCGCCTTGGTTAATTGTTATGTCGTCCTTTCATGCTGTTCCAATTCAATTCCCATCACCTCCATTCTCATCTCCACCACCATCTCCGCCATCTCCATCACCACCCTCATCTCTGTCGTGGACATTAATCGAAAAATGGAAGATGGTTGAAATGATTATTAAACTGTCACAATCGATAATTTGATCTCACTGAATTTTCATAAATATCAAAATGATCATTGAACTTTAACTTTGTCTGTCGATTTGCTCACTTTGTCTTTTTTTTTTTTTTATTTTAAAAAAGTTGAAAAATGCACCTAGTTAAATAGGAACATTATGCCAACTATCAACTACGTCAAATGAGCCTGCATGCAGCTGGATGCTAGCTATTACTAATGGAAAGAGTTAAAGAAAGGCTGAATGAGGTGATTCAGATTCAAACTTGTTAATGAGTTATTACCAGCAGACTGCAATAGCTTCCGATGAAGTCCAGGTCCGGCAACAATGCCGGTAGCAGCAGCAGTAGTAGTGGTGTTTCCCTTGAAAAAGACCACTAGTCTATTAATGCTAGCTGATGCAGTACCTTGAGCACCTCCCATCTCCACCACTGTACAACAAGTCAATACCAATTAATTAATTATCTTGGAAAATAATTAAATGATTTAAATCCATGTTCGAATTGAGCAAAGTTAGCTAGCTGAAGAAGAGAGTGCATGTACCGAAGAACAAGGGAAGCATAATGATGAAACTGATGAATTTTGTAGAAGCAATGCATGTTGATTTCCAGCTGCCATTCACATCTCCTCTCATGATTCGATCGATATGTTGACGATTTTCTCTATTCGATTAATCTGCTTCAAATTCACGTATACATCGCACATAATTATGCAAGTACGTAATATTATCAGATATTAATTATGCAACTACGTAATATATTGATATTCTTGAAGAGAATTGTACGTTGAGTACTTGAGGAAGAAGAGAATTGGAGATTTGGATGGACGACCAAAACGTACGTACTCGATTTAGACAGTATTCACTGGCTACTTCAATGTACGTATAGCGGTGTAAATTTTAGACATACCAAGGGACTGTGAAGCCATGATGATGTGAAAAAATCACCTCTCAAAAATATTTTATTCTCAACTAAACAGTGGTTATCGAACACAAAGAAGTGGTGAAACTAAATTCTAACATTAAACTAAAATGTTGACAGACTCGACTACAGTATATTAATGACACCGCCCCCTACTCTAGACAGACTCAAATGACACGAAATTTAGACACAATAAATTAGACATAGTAGTGGATTACCACACAAAATTTTAGGGGATTTGGAGTTAATTTGGATACCAAACTAAATCTGCTAACCTATAGCTTATGCAGAAAATAAATACTAAAAGTAAATATGCTTATGAATGCAAAGTTGTTTAAACTATATGATGAATGAGTTAAGAGGAATGCAATCCACCACCGTCATTCCATCTATTTAGCACATACTTAATCTATTGCACATATCCAATGAATAAAAGTTCTCAGAAATGCCGATAGACACGACACATCCTATTACCCAATTCTTATGCCCATGTGAGTTTGTCATGGACATCCCTTACATCTATCATTCTATTGAATCCATAGTTATGGACCCCAAGGTTTATAAAGAAGAAAGCATTAAGTTCTAGAAAATATTTGAGAATCTACAAGGGTTCAGAAGTACATTATAGGCGTGTCCTGCTAGATTTAGGGTTTCAATCACCCGACAAAATCTGTGTATCGATCACTATAGAGAATCCGGTGGAAGAAATTATCTTCAGTCGCCCGTATCTCATGACAACAGAACCCTAGCATTCATATTAAGTTGCGCACCAAAACAAACCTACAAGAATTCATACAGTGAGTCACATAGAGAAAGAAACTTCATTCGAATTGAATATGCAAAACTAGATTAAAGCATATAAAATAGAAAGACTTCATGTACGAGGCTTCAAGCAGCCCCTTAACAAGATGTGTAGCTACTAAAAGTCATAATAAAAAAAATCAAAACAAATCATAGAGGTTACAAATCGAGATGGGATGAAGAATAAAAACTGTTGTCCAGTTTTGATGGATCGAAGCTTGAGCTTCGATGGATCGAAAATGGACTTCGGGTTCCTTGCGGCTGCTCTCTCCTTTGCTCGAGTTTTTCTCTCTAAAATCCTTATTAGCCTTTCCAAAAACTTAAAATTGATTTATATAGTCTCCCAATTGATCTCTTAAAGTCCTCCTTGGAATAAACTTCTTTAATTGCACAAAACTCCTTCTTGAATCTATATTAAGTTAGGAATCCTTCTTTTATTTCCTTTTTCCTTTATTCCTCCACAAAACTTATAAAACAATAAATATTAATTAAATACTTAATTATATAACAATAAACTAAGTATAGGAAATGAATTAAACACATAATAGAAACATAAATATGCGACTATCAAAATGCCCCACACTTAAACATTGCTAGTACTCGAGTAATACACTAAGTTAAGACTCTAAAAACTTTAAAAACAAACTCTAATGTCCTCAACAATTTGCCTCAGCATTCTTCCACAAAATTGTAACACCAAGATCACATGTACCTACAAGTTACCAAAGAGAACTCCAACATATAACACACATGTAATATGTATGACACAAACATAATCAAGGTGAATAAAGAGCTAGAACAAGCACAAAACCAATCAAGATTCAACCTCACATCAAAATATATCTAAGGTATCACTCAATTCAATTACTTGCCAAATTGACCAAACCATATGCACACTCTTGTGACTAATCTCTATAGATCAAAAATTGTCATCTTGAGGACCAGAAGGACTTCATGGGTTGTAATGAGGCTTGGCTCATAGGTAAAAGAATAAATGGGTATGGATTGCAAACATAATTCTAGAATTTAGTAGAGCACCAAATAAGAGACTTCTTCAAACTTTACAGCCATGAACTTTTTCATTATTGGGGCCGAATTTCATCTTGTTGAGTCTTTACATCATTCTTTTGATCAACAGTGAACCTCGAGTATCAAGCTAGATATCACAATTTTATTTATTTATTTATTTATTTTTCTTCACACTAGCTTGATACCCCATACTTATTTCTTGTTATCACCTTTTGACACTGTTGCCTTCTTCACATACATGTCTCATGTATAGCTCTACCAAGTCCTAGAACAAGGATAAAGATATAACTATTCTACAGTTCAAAGTCAAAGATATGTGGGTGATGACATAAAGTTTCACATGTAGGCTCAAAGTGGTTAACTACGGGGTGCACATCTTGTGTACACAAAATCAGAACATAAGCTTATATGGCTATGGTGGTGTCCCCTAAATGCCTTAATCACTTCCTCAATCAAAACATTTATTGACGAAAAGCTTTGATTAGCACAAGAGAAAGTTCCAGTAATCTCTAGAGTCCATTAACTTAATCTGCAGCAAGCAATTGCCACTCAATCAAAGAAAGCAAGTACATCACATAAAGGCTCAAAAGCTCACTGATTAAATAAATCTCAATAAGGTTTATGCATGCTCAAAAATCTGTACCATGTTAACTACATATTCGCATATGCATCATATATCAAAATTAACCAAAGAAACTCAAGTCACATAATCATCTCTTAATCACAAAATGAGAAAAGATAAACACATCATTGACTTGTTAAGGGCTCCTAAGACTCTTCTTTTTGCATTTTTCTTGATACTATTGATTTTTGTATTTTATTTTTCAAATAAGACACTTAAAACACACAAGAAGACTAAGAAAAACTCAAAATTGACACTGATTTTTTGATGGATCGAATATGATCCTCGATGGATCGAGGCAAGCTCTTTGGTCTCATTCTGGAACAACCCTTCGATGGGTCGAAGGATATCCCTCGATGGATCGAAGGGTATACCCTAGACCGCGCACTCTCACTTGCATAATTTTGACAGAATTAACCATATGCCCAAAAAGGCTGAAATTTCACGAGCATATACTATACATATATACCAACACGAAATCAAAATATCAGAATTTTCTAAGACCACTATCTATGTCCGAAAAATCACACTACATTAAAAATAAAAAAATTATGACAAAAAACTAAAAATCTATATCTAGATGCTAAGTATATGATATTACCCCACCCCACACTTGAAAGTTGCATTGTCTTCAATATAAACACTGGAATTAGGCTATATAATACACTAACCAAGTATGACATAGAACATATATCACACACAAAACACACTCTGTGGAGAAAATAAAAGAGAAGGGATAAGAAATCAAATTTGGTCGCTAGCTTCTTCATCCACATTGGTTGTCTCCCAAGTAGCGCTAAGTTTAACGTCTTCAGCCAGACGATAGATCCACTCAATTCTCCATAGGAGGCGCCTCCGCAAACGACTTATAATACGGCTTGAGTCGTTGTCAATTCACCTTGAATGTTTTCTCAGTTGTTGAACTCACAATATCTACAGCACCATGAGGAAAAACATTAGTAATAACATAAGGTCCAGCCCATCTACTCTTAAGCTTACCTGGAAATAAGCGTAAACGACTACTAAACAACAAAACTTTCTGACCAACTAAAAATTCTTTTCTTTTGATGTTCCGGTCATGAAATTTTTTGGTTCTCTCATTGTATATTCTTCTGAACTCATATGCATTATGTCAGATCTCATCCAACTCACTGAGTTGCAACTTCCTATGCAGACCTGCTTTATCCATGTCAAAATTGAACTTCTTCACAGCCCTATATGCTCGATGCTCAAGTTCCACCGGAAGATGGCAGACTTTCCCATATACCAACCTATAAGGAGACATCCCAATAGGCGTTTTATATGCTATTTAGTAAGCCCATAACGCATCATCAAGGCATTGACTCCAGTCTTTCCGGGTTGGACCAACTGTCTTCTCAAAAATCTGCTTGATCTCTCTATTTGATACCTCCACCTGCCCACTTGTCTGAGGATGATAAGGTGTTGCCACCTTATATGTCACATTGTACTTCCTAAGCAAGGCATCGAAGGTTATGTTGCAGAAGTGAGATCCCCCATCACTAATTATGCATCTAGGTGTTCCAAACCTGCTAAATATTTCTTTAAGAAAACTGTGAACAACCTTAGAATCATTAGTCCTGGTGACTTTAGCCTTCACTCATTTAGATACATAATCAACAGCAACAAGAATATACAAATGCCCTTGAGAATTTGGGAATGGTCCCATGAAATCAATAACCCACACATCAAATATTTCAACTATAAGAACGGGGTGTTGAGGAATTTGATTTTTTAGACCGATGTTACTTATCATTTGGCACCTGGCACAAGATTTAAAGAAAATCTATGCATCATGAAATAAAGTAGACCAGTAAAATCTCGGTCAAGCACTTTGAGAGCCGTCTTCTCCCCTCCAAAAATGTTCACCGCCAGCATGTGAGTGACAAAAAACTAGAATAGAGTAAAATTCAGATTCAAGGACGCACCTTCGGATGATGGTGTCAGTGCAATGTTTCCACAAATATGGTTCGTCCCACACATAGTATCTAGCTTCCTTGACTAGCTTGTCTTTCTGTGCTCTGGTGAATTCAGGTGGAATATATTTACTGACCTTGTAATTGACAATATCAGCATACCATGGCTCTACATCTTGAACAACAAAGAGCTGTTCGTTTGGAAAACTGTCTCTGAGAGGAAGATGATCCTCTTCTGCGTTGGAACCATGGGTGATTCTACTTAAGTAATCAGCCACCACCTTCACATTGCCATTTTTGTCCTTGATCTCAATGTCAAACTCCTGAAGTAAGAGCATACATCGAATCAACCTACGTTTTGCATCCTGTTTGGTCATCAAATATCTCAAAGCAGCGTGGTCAGGATATATAATAACTTTAGTTCCTAACAAGTAAGATCTAAACTTTTCAAGAGAAAAAACTACTTGTAAGAGCTCCTTTTATATAGTTGAATAATTCAACTGTGCATCATTTAAGGTCCTGGAACCATGTTGATTCTACTTAAGTGGTCAGCCAGCACCTTCACAATGCCATTCTTATCCTTGATCTCAATGTCAAATTCCTGAAGTAAGAGCATCCATCGAATCAACCTACGTTTTGTATCCTATTTGGTCATCAAATATCTCAAAGCAGTGTAGTCAGAATATATAATAACTTTAGTTCCTAACAAGTAAGATCTAAACTTTTTAAGAGAAAAAACCACTTGCAAGAGCTCATTTTATGTAGTTGAATAATTCAAATGTGCATCATTTAAGGTCCTGGAGGTGTAGTAGATGACATAAGGTAACCTCTTTGGGCGTTGATCTAAAACTGCTCCAACAACATAATTTGAAGCGTTACACATGAGCTCAAATGGGAGGCTCCAATCCAGTGCCCGAATGATGGGGGCTGTGGTCAACAACTCCTTGAGTTTGTTGAAAGATTGAAAACACTCAGCTATAAAGTCGAATGAATCATCCTTCTGCAGCAATGCATATAATGGTCGAGGTATCTTGAAAAAATCCGATGAACCTGCGATAAAAAACTGCATGGCTAAAAAAATATCTCACATCCTTCACAGTAGAATGAGGGGGTAAGGTCCACACAATATCAACTTTAGCTTTGTCTACTTCTATGCCCCTCGTTGATATGACATGTCCCAAAACTATACATTGTTCCACCATAAAGTGACATTTCTCCCAGTTAAGCACAAGGTTAGTTGCTACACAATGCTCTAAAACTATAGCTAGATTATATAGACACAAGTCAAAAGAATCACTGAAAATAGAGAAATCATCTATAAATACATCAATGATCTTTTCAACCACGTCTAAGAAAATATTCACCATACACCTCTGAAATGTTGCATGTGCGTTGCATAGACCAAAGCGCACCCTCTGGTATGCAAAGGTACCGTATGGTCAAGTGAAGGTAGCTTTCTCTTGATCATCTTTGTGAATGGCTATTTAATTGTACCCAGAGTATCCATTCAAGAAACAATAATACTCATGTCCAGTCAATCTTTCTAACATTTGATCAATGAATGTGAGTGGAAAATGATCCTTCCTTGTTGTGGTATTCATCTTGCGGTAATCAATGCACACTTTCCACCCCGTTTGGACTCTTTGAGGCACCAACACATTCTCATCGTTCTTTACGACTGTGATTCCTGAACGTTTGAGCACCACCTGCACATGACTAATCCATTTGATGTCAGAAATAGCATAAATAATACCTGCATCTCAGAGCTTGATGACTTCTTTCTTGACAACTTCCATCATCGGAGGATTGAGTCGATGTTGAGTTTTTCTTGTAGGCTTAGCTCCCTCCTTCAGATGTATCATGTGAGTACATAATGTTGGGCAGATGTCCTTGATGTCGGCCACTGTTCATCCAATGACATCTTTGTACTCTTTAAGGACACTCAACAACTCTCCTCTTGCAATGTTGAGAGATTTGAAGAGATAATGACTAAGAGTGTATCATTCTTCCCTAGGTAAGCATACTTCAAATGCTCGGGTATGAGTTTCAGCTTTAACGTGGGTGCTACTTGTATAGATGGAACAAGAATATCGTGTGAAACTGGAAGAAGAATAGGTATGTGAGACTTACCTTTCATGCTTGACAATGATTCAAATGCCTCTTTCATAGCATAGTACTCATCCTCCATCTCAAGATCTTCAGGCGAAGCAATCTCAAAAATAGGTTCCTTTTCGATGGATCAAAATCGCGTCACAGATTGTTCCAGGAAACTTCCTTCGATGGGTCGAGACTTGGGTTCGATGCATCGAAACTGGTCTTCAATGGGTCGAAGTTTTTCTCCTCGATCCATTGAAGCATCCATTCTGGTTACGTCGATACATGAACGATTTTCGATGGGTCGATGGTATTCTCCCTGATCCATCGAAGCATGCTTCCTGATGCTGATTGCCGATTTATTTCGATGGGTCGAAGGAATCCTTCGATCCATCGAAGCATGCACCCTGGTTTCCCTATTTTCTCCAGCTTTTTCAATGACTTTTCTCAAATGATCATCATCCAATGAATACTGAATAAATTCATGTACAATACTTTCAAAATTGTCAATTGAACAACAAGAATAAGCATCATCACTATTTGGATGTTTAAGATCTTCATAAATGTTGAAGTGGATCTTCTCCTCTGCCAATTTCATTCTCAATGATCCATCAAAATAATCAATCTTTGTACGCGCTGTTCTCAAGAATGGTCTCCTAAGAATCAATGATATTTTTGATGGCATTGGCTCATGCTTCATCTCTAGCACAAAGAAATCTGCTGGGAATATCAAATCTCCCACCTGCACCAAAACATCCTCAATAATACTTTGAGGGTAACAGTTAGACCGATCTACAAGCTTAATGGTGACACATGTGGGAATAATTTCTCCCATTTTTAACCTTTCATAAACAGTGTATGACATTAAATTTATTGATGCACCTAAATCAAGTAGAGCACCTGCAAACATGTGATCACCAATAGTACATGGGATAGTGAAACGTCTTGGATCACCCAACTTAGGTGGGAGTTTTCTTTGAAGAACTACAGATACTCTCTCTCCCAAAGCCACAGTCTCAGTTCCATAAAATTTTCTCTTTGTTGTGCACAAATCTTTTAGAAACTTTGCATATTATGGTATCTACTTAATCACATCCAATAAAGGGATTTTCACTCCTACCTTTTGAAACATATCCAAGATCTCCTTCTCTTTGTCAACCTTCAACTGCTAGGGAAATGCACATTATGAGTAATCAAAGGAGCAAGATTAGATAATACTTGGCCTTCTTTAGATAATGAGTTTGTCCCAGGTGCATTTTCGACTTGTCAAATTTGGGGTTCCTGAGCTATCCTTCAATGGTTCGCTTGATGCAACCAGTTTGGTGACCGGTTCTTTCCACTTTCTTTTTTTTGACTTGGGAACATCTTCTAACACCTTCCCACTTTTCAAAGTCATTGCATGAGCTTCATATTTTGTATTGGGATTGTGAAGAGTGTTCCTGGGAAGACTTCCTTCCTTGACTTGAGCAAGTGTTTGCTAAACTTGGCTCATTTGTCGCTTTAGCAAGTCAATTGCCTTCCCTTACTGCTGTTGTGTGGCCTTGTTTTCTTGGTGGAACGTGCTCATCTCTTCTCTCTCCTCTTGTTGTTAAACATCATTTGCTGAATCATGGCTTCCAAGGTAGAATTCCATGTTGATGTTTGAGCTGGAGCTTGTTGTTGTTGTGGCACACGCCTTTGACCAAATTGTTGCCCATCTTCTGTAGGCCGTCTTTGCTAAAATTCAGGTAGAACAATTGGAGGATTGAGCACATTGTTGCTCTTATAGCTCAATAGTAGATGGTCCCTATTCCCACCATATATGTTGGGCTATCTCTGGAAGTAATTTGCTTCCTCCTCTTGATCAACCTCTTCATCTACTCTGAACTTGGGACAATCTTCTGTTAGATGATTTATAGCTTAACATAGACATAGAATGCACACAACCTGAGCTGCCGCAACTGTTGTCTTCTTGGTCACTTTCAAACTACTAGCAATCAGAGTAATATCATTCTCCATAGAACTTAATCTTTTTTTTCATGGCTCCATTGATTGTAACTACATTGAGATATCTTTTACTTACTCTCATGAATCTATCCCTTGACTAAAATTGCAAGGAATTTTCAGCTTGGTTCTCAACAACATTCTTGGTTTCAGTTCCAGTCATGTTCCACCAATTTCCCTTACAAGTTGAATCAAGTTTTGACATGTTAAAAGAATCAAGTCCTTCATAGAATAACTCCATTTGGGTGTTGAGGTCAAACTTATGATGAGTCCATTGTCGAAGAAGACCCTTAAACTGGCTTTAGGCTTCATGTAATTCATCTCCATCTTTTTGCCTGAATATGCTAATTTGCTTCTTCAAATTCTTGGTACGAGAAACAAAATAGAATTGTTTCATAAATGCAGCACACATCTTCTCTCATGTGTCAATATATGATAAACATGGGTTATCGAACACAAGGAATAGTGAAACTAAATCTTAACACTACACTAAAATGCTGACAAACTCGACTACAGTACACTAATGATACCACAGCCCTACTCTAGACAGACTCAAATGACACTAAATTTGGATACAATAAACTAGACACAGTAATGGACTACCACACAAAATTTTAGGGTATTCGGAGTTGATTTGGGTACCTAACTAAATCTTCTAAGCTACAACTAATGCAGAAAATAAATACTGAAAGTACATATGCTTATGAATGCAAAGTTGTTTAAACTATATAATGAATGAGTTAAGAGGAATGTAATCCACCACCGTCATTCCATCTATCTAACACATACTTAATCTAATGTATATATCCAATGAATGAAAGTTCCCAGAAAGGCTGATAGACACGACACGTCCTATTACCTAATCCCTATGCGCGCCCATGTGAGTTTGTCATGGACCTCTCCAATATCTATTCTTCTATTGAACCCATAGTCATGGACCCCAAAGTTTACAAAGAATAAAACATTAAGTTCTAGAAAATGTTTGAGAATCTACAAGGGTTCACATGTAAACTATAGGTGTGTACGTCCTGCTAGACCTAGAGTTTCAATCACCCGACAAAATGGTGTATTACTATAGAGAATCCGATGGAAGAAATTATTTCAGTCGCCTGTATCTCAAGAAAATAGAACCCTAGCGTGCATACTAAGTTGCGCACAAAAGTAAACAAACAAGTATTCATACGGTGAGTCTTATAGAGAAAGAAATCTCATTCAAATTGAATATGCGAAACTAGATTAAAGTTTATGAATTAGAAAGACTTCATGTACAGGGCTTCAAGCAGCCCCTTAACAAGATTTTTAGCTACTACAAGTCGTAATAAAAGAATCAAAACAAAGCATAGAGGTTACAAATCGAGATGGGATGAAGAACATAAATTATTGTCCAGTTTCGATGGATCAAAAATGGACTTCAAGTTCCTTGTGGCTGCTCTCTCATTTGCGGGAGTTTTTCTCTCTAAAATCCTGATTAACCTTTCCAAAAACCTAAAATTGGTTTATATAGTCTCCAAATTGATCTTCTACAATCTTTCTTGAAATAGGCTTATTTAATTGTACAAAACTCTTTCTTTAATTTATATTGAGGTAGAAATTCCTATTTTTTTTTTTTTTTTTTATTCCTCCGCAAAACTTATAAAACAATAAATATTAATTAAATACTCAATTATATAACAATAAACTAAATATAAAAAATAAATTAAACATTGAATAAACAAACTACCAAACCAACTGGTCTAAGCTTTGTGATGGATCAGCTGAGCCCAAGTGAGATCGAGCAAGCTAGATCGATGAAGCTGATCGAACAAGTATATATTTATAGGGTCCTCGAGGTTCTGCTTGCAAATTTGTTGAGCAGTTCACAGCATCCCTCGCTCCCCATAGTCCACACGGCAGCTGGGGTTTGAAATAAGAAGACATGCATTCAAGATCATTTACTCGATTTGTAAGCTACAATGCAACAGTAATAAATGGGACTGCTTCACAGTTCTAACACATCAGTCAACTTTAGTAATCTTCCCAACAAGTTTTGCCGCTGTGGGCTCAGTTAGATAGATGAGCTTCAATTCCCAACCTCGCAACTGCATGCCTGCAACTTCAATTCGTCGTCCCTCCTCGACATCGGCTAGCAGTTAATTACTGCCTATCGGCCTAATCATATATCCATGCATCAATATTTCTACTTGATATGATCGATGAGAGTCGAAATGATGAAACATACGCCAAAGGCAGCCTGCATGGTTGGATGGATTAATGCTTAAAATTAAAGGGCTAGCTTTAATTAATATTTTGTGTGTTTATTTTTTTTATAAGATTTAAGTTTTATGTCTCTTTTTTTTGTATTCTATTATTTTATTAATCAAGATTTAAAAATATTCATAAACTCTTACTTCAAAAAAAAAAAATTACTCGATCTAGCCGTACATAGTTACTGCATGCACTTCTAGTTAATATATATAGTACTATAACTCCTTATATATTAACCATTGCAATGAGAGATTTACAAAAGAATGCAATGGAAAAGCACGTAGCGATCATATAGAATTGGGTGCATGATTTCCACCCTAATTAAGTTATGAATATGCAGTGGCGTGTCTTGCTATCACGATTTTAAGGAACAAAATTTGTCACAAATTGACGAAAAGTCGTCATTTTGATATATATACACACTTGGATTCGGGGACAAGCAATGTGATCGATGAACACAAGTAAACTCAAGCTCACGTACTACTCTTAGGAATCGAATAACCTCAACCGCATTCATTTCATGCATCTATGTAGAAACGTACGTGTATGTGTTTGCGTGCTCGGAATTCGTGGAATGGAGTAGCACTATTGTTGTAATTAATTAAAAGAGTATTTGCTTAGTGTACGACATGCCTAACCAAGCTTGGCAAAATTTCTCAATTATTAGGCACATACCTTATCTACGAGTGCTACTAGTTTTGTTCAGCCATAACTAAGCAGTATGAATCGTATTAATCATATATATGTGTGTGTGTATAAAGGCTAGGGGGTCGTGAAATTAGTATATTTATATACTAGAGTATATAGGAAGACTCTCGCACTAGAGCTTCATGAAATCAAAATTAGTTGAGCCCGCCTAGCTAGTGTGTGTGTGTCAATGATTGTAGGTTGAAAAGGGACTCATAACCACTCAAGATAAGTAGCCTATGGTGGCATACCAAATGGCCATATATTACCACAAATACAACATGAGCACTCGATCCCTCTCATCCCCCAAGTAATCATGCATCAACTAAATTAATTGAATTTCGATCTCTCTATCTATAGATCCCTCTAACAAGCATTTTATTTTTCTTTGTGGTACATGTACATAATTAATTAAAATGAAATGTCGTATGGAGTACTACTTCTTCCCCAAGTAACGTGAATCCGAGGTAACGCGCGTTTAAATTTGTCCTCGCAGTAGTGTATGAACAGCTGGCTTTAATTTCTCTCTATATATAAGAACATAGGACGTTACTGACTTTCTGCAAGAAAAAAACCTAGCCCCTCTTCTTCACTTCTCTCTCTCTCTCTCTACCTTTGGCTTAGGAGGTACAGATCGACATGGCGGCTGTCTTGAGCTGGCTTGCTGTCATGTTATACCCGAGAAAAGACTCGAACCTTAAAGTTGAGGTTTCCAAGACTAATGGGGTTGATAGTGCACCTGCAGCTGAAGCTAATAATTCAGGAGGAGATTTCCAGATGCCTCTGCACTACCCTCGGTACACGAAAGCGGACTACGAAAAGATGGAGGAATGGAGGCTTGATCTTCTTCTCAAGCAATATGGCCTATTTGCTGTCAGCAATGGCACGCTACAAGAGAAGAGGGCTTATGCCATTGGAGCTTTCCTGTGGCCAGGTCAGTATTAATATTACACAAGTACGTACGTATGTACTGCCATCCTCGATCGATCTATCATCTATATGGATCGGACAAACATATCACTAGGCACTAGCTGTCCTCTGATCGAGCTCTTGTGCTATGTCTGAGTATTCGTTTTTGGTCTGCAATTTGGTTACTACGTACGTATACTTAATGTATGGAGTGTATGCATGGTTGTTATGTTAAATGATCATAGCATTGGTATCCATTAGCTTTCATTCGAGAACTATTAAGTATTAAGAAGCAGGTTGTTTAAGCTAGTTGTTTAAGATCAATCCTCAAGAGTCTTCCAATCCTCTTTAGTCTTGATCTGTAAGATATAAAACATTTGGCTTCCTGGACCCTGACCACCATTAATCTTCATTACTATCAATAATATTTAGCATTTTACAGTACACATATATATATATATATATCATATAAGCATGTTAGTTTTTCCCTGCCTTACTGTTTTTTTCCTTCTCACGAGTTCTAGATTTTTACTGCTTTATGGGAAGGAATTCTTGTTCATACATGTATCTCATGCTTTCTGGAGAAGTGAACTCCAGTTCATTAGTTCATATATATATGATCAATGATAAGCGAGAAGCACTGTATCTTTCTAGCAATATGGCTGTTATTATCCTCAAATACAATTATCTAAAGTTAAATGCAAATTTGGTTGTCTTCTCCGTCAAGAAATAACTCAACACAAATGGGCTATTGGGTGGCCAAGTGTCTTGTAGAGACATCAATTTCTCATACAGTTTAGATAGAGAGACTTGTCCACAAAACCCGATTGATAACGATGACCCCGTAATGGATCGGGACAAACACACATAACACACCTACACATCTGTTGAACTTGAACCACATGCACTGCGACAATTATCTGTCCAGAAAACCTGGTATAACGTTATTTTGATACTGATTGTTAAAAGAGTAGTAAATGCTAAACGATAGTCCACATCTTACTCCAAGTTTACCAATGACATTACCTCTTCTAAGTTGATATCTCTGCATCCTTTCTGCCTTAAGCTATTATACATGCATGCACAAGCTACCATGACAACTTGCACCATAAAAACAAATGATTCTGCATCTTCCAACAGTTACTGTGAATTTCTCGGCTCAAACATTTACCAACAAGGATGAGAAGTCCCATCATCGTACCATCATCTCTTCATCATACCTCCTTCAACTCTTTTTGTATCTCATTTTCACATTGATCGCTGTAGTTGCATTTGCAACAAGTCCCCAACACCTACTTAGAATCAACAAGCAGGGGAAAATGTCAGATCCATAGCAATTCCGTCAGATTCTGGCATATTTCTAACCTCATTTAGAATCCTCGTGAGATGTGTTGTCACTTCCCTCTGAACATACTCGGAACGCTCCTTTGTAATTGATGATTCTGCAAAGAGCGTTTCAGCCAGACACTGATAATGTTGAAACCACTCATCATCACTATTTTGAGTAATATGGGGATCATAAAAATCAAGAGAGCTTTCTTTTCTCCATCTATTCAAATAGTACTTATCAGGAAGCTGAAAGTAGTTCTTCACTATAAATACTCGCAGCGAATGTCTACATGGTAGTCCTGAAGATTCAAATTCTTTACAGGAGCAGTGAATCTGCTCATCTTCTGGTATCCAAATCACAAGACGCTCACCATCTATCTCCTTAAAATGGCGTACAAGACATGTTCCATTAGTCATTTCAGATACTGCATACTGCATTGCAAGCACAAGCTCATGCTGAAAAGAATTGAAGGCAAAAGGCGTCAGAATACTCTTTGCATGCTCTTCAACGGGAATGCATGTTTTTGTATGCAGATACTGCATCTCTCGACGGGCATGATTTTGAAAATTGGCCGAAATACCAACCTGCAAGTGTTTGAGCATAAGAAGCATAAAAAATGAAAAACTTTATAGGCATATCACACATGTGAAAAGTTCCTAACCACCATACCTGCTCGAAAAAGCTGCGCAGACATGTTTGTGTGCTGAAAACACCTTTTAAGAATGCTTCCACAGACTTTGAATAGTCTGTTGTTGCCATTTGAGCAACAAAGCAACCCCGTATATAGGATAGAGCCCAAGACGCCCGAACTGAGTGAAGAAAAGAAATATGCTTATCTGAAGTTAGCCCATATATCGAAATCATTTGGTTCCATTGAAGCTCAAAATCCTCCGCACTCTCCACCCGATATAAAACATCAAGCTCAGATTTAAATTCTGCATATCGAGGTCCAAGTAATGCAGAGAACCAGCTGAATACCTTGGGAAAAATATTATGTATAGAAATGGCATGCTTAGTGTTAGGTAGTTCGCTTGTTATTGCATCTCTAAGCCCGGGATCAAGATCAGTTATAACTGTTTGTGGGCATCTTCCTCTCATGAAACGAACAAAAGTCTGTATGCAAAAGAAACAAAATCATTGTAGGAAGGAAACAGATATCAAGACACAACTAATTCAAATTCAGTCAGACAACATCAGAGAGTAACCTGAAGAGCCCATGAGAACGAACGAGGTGTTTCATCTTGCAAAAGAACACAACCAAAGAAAATGGTTCTTCCATGGTTGTCAAGACCAAGCCATACCCCAAAAAGCATGCCATATGTGATTGATTGATATGTAGTGTCAAAATACACTACATCCCCGAACATAGTATATGCATGGACTGAATCACCATAAGACCATGCAATGTGTTCAACCTTATCATTCTCATCAACTGTAAAATCGTAAACAAAGTCTTCATCAGCCTCTTTTGTCACCTTGCATGCCTCAAGAAGTTCTAGTGTGTCATTTTCCCTCTTTTCAGTGAGCAAGGCATCATTTTCTTGAACAACCTTCTTACGATTTTGGATGAAATTTCTGACGTCCCTCTCTAAAAAGGGTAATTGTCCCCCATGAATCCCCTTCTCCAACTCCAACACCTTAACTATCCGATGTATAGGGAACCCAGCTTTAGAAAGTAATAGTATCCGCTCTTGATCCACCTCTTGAATCTTACGATATGCAGGAAGGAGGCGTACTTGGTCATCTTCTAGAAGCTCGTGGTTATGAACATTACTAAACTGGACAACAAACCACTGGGAAACCCCATCCATTACCTCCTTTGACAAATACATTTTTGCATCACATCCACACCGAACTGACTTCCTGTCCCTATGGTGCTCTCCTGTCGGCTTCTTCTTTGCTGGTGCAAAACCAGAACGATAACAAACAAAATCACGTTTATAAATACCCAACTGAGGGCTCAGCCTGGACCTCTCCTTCCTGATAGAGAAGCCATTTTTTCTAGCGAAATTGCCATAATACTCAAATGCGTCCTCATCACTCTTGAATACCATGCCAACATAGGGAGACACCATAGCCTCTAATGTTGAAGTATCATTCTTTACCAATTGGGCAGCTATTGAAGTCTCTTCTGACTCTCCCTCATACGTAACATAACATTTCCAATCCCCACATGGGCATTGTTGCCGCCGAATCCATATGTTTTTCGACGGTATTGAATTCATTGATTACTCTATGATTTCACTATAAAGTTTCAACCTTTTGAGCTTCCAAGTAAAGCTAGCAGCTTAAAGTTTCAACCTGTAGAGAATTAAGATGAAAATAATAGATGGGCTTCTATCAATCAGAATTATATGAAATGCACAAATGGCTCTGGAGCTTATTGGATTTCACAAAGCTGCAGGGGTTTAGGGGAATTCGAAACCAGAGATTAAGAGAAACAACTAAGCTGGATATTAAAACAAAAATACAGAGCTGGGGCAGGGATGAGATTTATGTACCAGTGAAAGAAAGCAAGCCAAGCTTAAACACTGGTATGTATGTATGCATGTTCTTCTTCTTCTTCTTCTTCTTCTTCTGAGGGAGACTTTGAGAGTGACCCAGTTTTGTTCTCTTCCCTCTATGAGAAACTGAAAAATTCACAAATAATGGCAGCAGCTTAATGGGTTGGGCACGTCCTTCTTTTGGGCCTTTCAGAATGTAAATGTTTCAGAGCATCAAAATAGTCCAATCCATTTACATGGGCTTTATTATTGCTGACATGTTCCTCCCCTATCTGCATATAATTGCGTTATATTACGATTTTTACCACACGATTATGTCACGATTTATGGACGGAAATTGTTCATATTTTTTGTCACAGAAGTGTTTCCCTTGTTGGTTTTAACATTTAACGAGATGAGATGTGGTCAAGCCAAGCATGCTATGCGTCCAAATGAGTATAATTTGGAAAGCTAAGCGGTGAAAAACTGCCCAGTTGGAAGCAGCAGAGCGATTTGTGCTTCCCTACTAACTAGTAATGACTAATGATGAAGAATATGATACGCACTAGTGCACAACATGCGCTACCTTAATGTATATCCTTCGATCGATCCTGAGCCTCTTTCTTTCTTTTGTTTCTTTGCTGCAGCCAGCTGGGGAGTTGATGCCATTCATTTGATTTCTCAAAGCACGTACTGGATCGAGTGATATGATTCACTGCCCTCAGGCATGTATATATCTCTCCGATCGATCTCTTGTTCTTCAAATTCCTTTCTTCATTTGGTACGTGTGCTTTTGAATGTAAAATAGAATAGTAGCATGTTGATATATTTGAGTTCATACCTTAGTTATTACTCTCATATGTAAAATGTCCGCTCAAATAATTAGGAACTATGGCCACGTTCAGAAGGGATTATCTTCAATTCTTCATAGTTCTTCATATATGTCCAGTACGTGCTGACATGAAATGCATGCATAAAAATGCAGGGCATCTATTTCAGCTGGCTTAACGTCAATTTCTGCGTGCTGAGAATTGAAAACTTGTTATAGTAGCTATGAACGGCTAGCTAAATGATCGAGTCTTTAGTGAATGCCGTATGTAATGGCTAGTGATGATGTCAAACAAGCCTTACTTTCCGAAAAGAATGATCAATCTCAACTCTATAACGAGAAAAATGTAGTCATCCAGAGAAGAAAAAGCCGCCAAGATAAAAACTGCCTCAAGCAAAATGAAGCAGTATTACAGACTCGAGAAGATACCGATCGGTATGTGAAGCCACAATTTAGCTTCAAGCAAGTGGTCTTGATGTTGGTTGCATACGTAGGCGGAGGCACCTTTTGCTTCTTCCTAGTGAGGAATCAGATAAAAGGCGAGAAAACAAATCCAATTCTCGATTCCATTGATAGTTTTCTAGGGTTTTTCGGTTCTTCTTCTTTTCCCATCATGTTTTGCTATGATGTTATTATGACTGAGTAGCTAAATTCTCTTGGTTAGGGGCTGATTAAAGCCCTAGATATGCTTACGATTTTGAACCTCTTTTGATTCTATTAACTATTTGGATAAGTTTTGTTTCACTGCTCTTCTCATCGATGAATTCTATGTTCATGTTTCTTTGAATGCACGCTTAGATGCATGGCTCAGGACCTATAGTCTTGATTGGGTGTACATGACCACCTTATAATTGCATATTCTTTAGAGACAAACATGTATTTGTGTGTAACAATCCTGAGTGATGTCAGGGTGACCACCTTATCAACCCTTGAAGCTTTGTAATTCTTCAAACATTCTTAAAACGTAATGACTTCAGTTCTTTATGCTTACATCATCATATGTATAAGTCGGTTAATTGAGGATCAAGATAGAGTGGATCGTCCTTCCCTCTTTCATGCCAAGTAAGAGAGTGTAATACACAAGATGACTTAACCAAAGCTCTTGTGTGGGAAATATTCATCCATGGTTAGTTCAATTATATTTGGGAGGTCGTAAGTATGTTTAGGGGGAGAGAAGTCCGTAACATTCATATCTCGTTGATTTTCTCCAACAATTTACTTTCTACAATTTATTGATTTATGCAATAGTTATAGCTTAGCCAATTTATTGTGGAAACCAAAACAACTCCGAATACCCTAAATTTTTGTGTAGTAGTTTGACACTGTGTCTAGTATATTGTGTCCAAATTTCATGTCGTTTGAGTCTGTTTAGAGTAGTGTCGTAGTGTCATTAGTGTACTATAGTCAAGTCTGTCAACATTTTAATTTCGAGTTAGGATTTAGTGTCACAAATTCCTTGTGTTCGATAACCCCTACTTATCATATTACATTGATATATCCACGTTGAGAATAGGGTATCTTTGCATAGGTGTTTACCCGCCTATCAAATTTTGACACTGTTGCTGGGGAGTTGCTTAATTCTAAGTCCTAATGGAGTCTTTAAATTGACGTTTTGTTTTGTTTTGTTTAATTTATTTTTCTTTTGAGTCTTATAGTTTCTTTAGTGTGCATGGATATTATGTATACGTACTACATACACTACCACATATTGACTTAAAAGTCGCCGGCAATGTTTTTGGACATTACCGGCGATTTTTGCCGGAAAAATCGCCGGTAATGTCTTTTTTTTTTGACATTACCGGCGACATAAATGTATGTCGCCGGCAATGTCTCGATGGTAATGTAAAAAAAAAAAAAAAAGACATTACCGGCAACATAAATGAAGTCGCCGGCAATGTCTTTTTTTTTTTTTTTTTTTTTACATTACCATCGAGACATTGCCGGCGACATAAATGTATGTCGCCGGTAATGTTAAAAAAAAAAAAAGACATTACCGACGATTTTTCCGGCAAAAATCGCCGGTAATGTCCAAAAACATTGCCGACGACTTAAAAGTCGCCGGCAATGAGTCAAAATGTGGTAGTGATACACTAGAATCGCTGAGCCATTACTACTTGATCCAGAGATTGAACGCTCAGCAAGGCAACACAAAAAGCAGCAGGGACAACAGTCCATGAACGTGAATAATGGTGGTCAGCCTGAGCAAGATATACATTCTGATTCAAAGTTTGAATTTGAGGAAGAACAACATATCCCAACACCACCATCATCACCAAGAAGAATGGCAAACGCAACCAAGTTGAGAGAGTCATTTGTGATAGGCACAGGTGCAGCAGATTCATCGATCGTTCTACCAGAGAATTTAGGGTCTAATTATATTTCTCCATCCTTTATATCGAATCTTCCACACTTTAGAGGAATGCCTTCTGAAGACCCTCATGATCATCTTAGTGAATTCATAGCGTTGTGCAGAATCTAGAGATCAACAAATGTGGAAGAAGACATTGTCAAGCTCCTCTTGTTTTCGTTTTCATCAAAGGAGCACACTACCACATTTTAACCCATTACGGCAATGTTTTTTAACATTACCGGCGATTTTTGCCGGAAAAATCGCCGGCAATGTCTTTTTTTTTTTTTAACATTACCGGCGACTTAAATGTAAGTCGCCGGTAATGTCCCGCCGGTAATTAAAAAAAAAAAGACATTGCCGGCGACTTAAATGTAAGTCGCCGGTAATGTAAAAAAAAAAAAGACATTACCGGCGATTTTTCCGGCAAAAATCGCCGGTAATGTTAAAAAAATATTGCCGGCGATTTTTAAATCGCCGGCAATGGGTTAAAATGTGGTAGTGGCAAGCAAAAACATGGCACAATGCGTTAACTCCTCTATCTATGGACACATGGGAGAATATGTGTTCTGTATTTATGAAAGAGTTCTACTCATCTTCTCGCTCCAAGAACTTGAAGAAGCAAATTAACACATTCTGGCAGAAAAACAGTGATGAACTACATAAAGTCTGGAGCCAGTTTAAGATTCTTCTTCGACAATGCCCTCATCATAAATATGACCTCAACACACAAATGGAGTTCTTCTACGAAGGACTTGATTATTTTAACAGGTCAAAGCTTGATTCAGCTTGTGGGGAAAATTGGTGGGATAAGACTAGAGCTGAAGAAAAGAAAATTGTAGAGAACTAAGCAGAAAACTCAAGACAGTTTTAGTCAAGAGATAGAACTATGGGAGCAAGTAGAAAATCTCTCAATGTAATTATAATCGATGGAGCCATGGAAAAAAGATTAAGTTCTATGGAGAATGATATTGCTCTGATTGCTAGTAGTTTGAAAGTGGACAAGAAGACAAACTACTAGCAATCAGGTTGTGTGCACTTTATGTTCAGCTACAAATCATTTAGCAGAAGATTGTCCTAAGTTCAGAGCAGATGAAGAGGTTGATTAAGAGGAAGAAACAAATTACTTCCAGAGGCAACCCAACACATAAGGTGGGAATAATGACCTGTTGAGCTATAGGAGCAACAATGTGCTCAATCCTCCAATTGTTTCACCCGGCTTTTAGTCAGAGACAGACTATAAGGGATGGGGAACAATTTGGCCAAAGGCGTGCTTCACAACAGCAGTATCAAGCGCCCCCACTTCCACCACCTTAACCATCAACAGAGCTATCAACATTGACAACATTAATGCAACAATTGGTGGTCGACAACAAGCAGACTGGAGAGGACCATAGTGCATTTCGCAAAGAGATGAGTACATTCCTCCAAGAAAGCAAGACTACACAGCAGCAGCAAGGAAAAACAATTGACTTGCCAAATGCAGCAAACAATGGCTCAAGTTAACCCAAGAGGACTCCCCAACAACACTTTTCCCAACCCTAAGGGCCGATGCTATGACTTTGAAGAGTAGGAAGGTGTTAGAAGAAGCTCTCAAATCAAAAAGCCCAAGAAGGAAGTGGAAGGAGCCTGTGCTTGAACAAATTATCCATTACCAGCCGTTGGACAAGTCGTCAGAAGATTATGCAAGAACCCCAATTCGAGCCGTCAAAAATGCACCTGAAACAGAAAAACTGACAAAATAAAAATTAGGCCAGGTACCTTTTACTCCCTCTCCTTTGATTATTCCTAATGTGCATTTTCCTAGCAGGTTGAAGAAACAGGTGAAGGTTGACAAAGAGAATGAGATCTTGGATGTGTTCAAGAAAGTAGGAGTGAACATCCTTTTGTTGGATATGATCAAGCAGATACCACAGTATACAAAGTTCCTCAAAGATTTGTGTACTACAAAGAGAAAATTCTATGGAATTGAGACTGTAGCTTTGGGAGAGAGAGTATTTGCAGTTCTTCAAAGAAAGCTTTCACCTAAGTTGGGTGATCCAGAGCGTTTTACTATCCCATGTGCTATTGGTGATCACAGGTTTGCAGGTGCTCTACTTGATTTAGGTGTATCTATAAATTTAATGTCTTACACTGCTTATGACAGATTAAACATGGGCGAACTTATCCCCACTGATGTCACCATTAAACTTGCAGACAAGTCTAACTGTTACTCTAGAAGTATTATTAAGGATGTCTTAATGCAGGTGGGAGACTTGATATTCCCAACAGATTTCTTTATACTAGAGATGAAGCATGAGCCAATGCCATCAGAAATACCATTGATTCTTGGGAGACCATTCTTGAGAACAATTCGTACAAAGATAGATTATTTTGATGGATCATTGAGCATGGAAGTAGCAGAGGAGAAGATTCACTTCAGCATTTATGAAGCTCTCAAACATCCCAATAGTGATGATGTTTATTCATGTTGTTCAATTGACACTTTTAAGACCTTTGTGTAGGAATTCATTCAGTACTCATTGGATGATGATCCTTTGAGAAAAGTCATTGAAAAAGTAGGAGAAAATTACCATTCTAGGGAGTATCCTTCGATGCATCGAAAGTTCCCTTCGAGCCATCAAACAGAATCGGCAGGAAGGTCCTGGGATGTTGCTTCGATGGATCGAGGGGAATACCTTTGACCCATAAAAAATAGTTCCTGTATCGATATAACCAGAGTGAATGCTTCAATGGATCGAGAAGAAATTCTTCGACCCATCAAAGAAAAGTCCCTGGATTACCAATCGAAGACTAAGTTTCGATCCATCGAAGCTGAGTCTCAGCCCATCGAATTTCAGCCTATTTTTGAGATTGCTTCGTTTGAAGACCTTGAGATGGAAGAGGAGCACTATGCTATAGAAGAGGCACTTGAATCATTAGCAAGAATAAAAGGTAAATATTCTAAACCTATTTTCTTTCCGGTTTCAGATGACGTTCTTGTTCCATCTATATATGCAGCACCCACATTAGAACTTAAACTTCTTCCCGAGCATTTAAAGTATGTGTTCTTGGGGGAGAATGATACACTTCTAGTTATCATCTCTTCCAAACTCTCAACATTACAAGAGAAGAAGTTGTTGAGTGTACTTAAGGAGTATAAAGCCGGCATTGGATAGACAGTGACCGATATCAAAGGCATCTGCCAAACGTTGTGTACTCACAGGATCCATCAAGAGGAGAGAGCTAAGCCCACAAGAGAAGCTCAACGTCGACTCAATCCTCCAATGATGGAAGTTGTTAAGAAATAACTCATCAAGCTTCGAGATGCAGGTATTATTTATGCTATTTCTGACATCAATTAGATTAGTCATGTGCAGGTGGTGCCCAAACGTTCAGGAATCACAGTCGTAAAGAACAATGAGAATTTGTTGGTGCCTCAAAGAGTCCAAATGGGGTGGAGAGTATGCATTGATTACCGCAAGATGAATGCCACAACAAGGAAGGATCACTTTCCATTCTCATTCATTAATCAAATGTTAGAAAGATTGGCTGGGCCTGAGTATTATTGTTTCATGGATGGATACTCTGGGTATAATCAAATAGCCATTTACAGAGATGATCAAGAGAAGACCGCATTCACTAGCCCATATGGTAGCTTTGCATACCGGAGGATACCCTTTGGTTTATGCAACGCACCTGCAACATTTCAGAGGTGTATGGTGAATATTTTCTCAGACGATAATTGGAGACAAGCAACAAATAAGTGAGATGTGATCAGTGAGGCCTTGCTCTATAAGCCTAAGAGAACGACATTTAACTGTTCCAGCATCAATAAATGTATTCAATTTGTTGTAGCTTTATTCTATTGAGTGAACAATTGTTAATTAGATACATATGTGATGAGCATGTAGCCATATTCTGAATACACAGGTATAGTTCTTCTACCTCTTTTTAGTATTGAATCTTATGAGCTTATATATTAGTATGGTTACTTCCTGGTAGTCTTTATTATTTATCTTATGAACTCATGCTACTGAATTTCCTTCTAGATTCAATCTGATCTAAAAGGAAAATGATGATCCCTTTCATAATGGGACCTGACAATTGTTGATTCTTCTCATTTAGGTTCTATAATAACATCAGCTTTATGTCACACATGCATTATTTTCAACCAACCCACTCTTATTCAGGTTAGCTACTAACAAAGCTTATCTATAAAACTCTTCAACAATTATTCTATGTTTGATCTACGGTTTCTAAACAATCATTTTCTTTGTGAGACTCCAATTCAGAAAAGCTAAATTACTTTATACAAAAGACAGATGAAATGAAACTCTAATGTTGTTGTTATGAAGTTGGATAAATCTTTATATTACGTGACCAACTTTCAAAATTATTAGTTATTGATCAATTATAGTGATTTTCAGTCATTACAACAAAATGCCATTTAACGAAGAAGACAAGATTTTTTTGGGGACACGTGGCATTTTGATCAAAACTTGACAGGGGCACAAGAAGATCAAATCCATCTAATAAGAGGAGAGTCAGTGAAGAAAAATGTCATTGTGTTGCTGTGCATTGTGATAAGTTGTTGCTTCTCAAACCCATGGTTCACATTTACTTTTCTTAGGACAAAGAATTTGAAGATGCTTAATGTATAGTATATAACTATGTTGTCTAATTTCATATGCAAATTCATTTTTCTCTCTTTGAAGTACAAACGATTTAATCCCACGCTGACATGGGCTTTTCACCTAGCATACTTTTACGCTATTATTTGACAATACTATTGATCATTTTACACAAAAAATATCGATGAAATTTTTACGTTATTAAGACACGAACCATTAATTTTATTTTTTATAAATTATTTATTTCTGATCGATTGATTTAACTTGAATTATCTTTTGTCCCCACCCGCACCTCCCGCGCTGACATCAATCCTAGTGGTACGTAATTAACCGTCAGTTTTTCCATTTTTTTTTTAGTTCTGTAACTAAATTGAATTACAGTTATTACACAACAGAAAAGAAAATATTACACAAGTAAAACTTAAAAGTTAAGTCTTCTAGCAGATAGCCAGTAAGCCAAATAGCTATTATTATCTTTGCTGAATGAATTTACATGTTTTTAGTTGCCTTTGCATGTGGTTGAGATTTGCTTTCATTAGCTACTATGCATTGGCATAATACTAATATAAAACTGAACATATATAGTTCTTTTGCATGCTGAGATGATGATGAAACTAACTCTCTGTGTAGTCTGCGCGCCCAGCAACATAATCTATGATTCCTTGGCCTTGTGTTTCACCATGAGCCTCTGTTGAAAGCTTGGAAAAAACACCACCAAAGGCGATCATCGCCACCAAAAACAGGGTTGTGGAGGCAAAGAGAGGCCAGAAGTAACCCAGAATGGTTAGTATCCGAGGTGCTACATATAACAGCAAAGAAAAGATTAATGAAACAAAGAATGCAATGCCAAAGTGATATCTGTACTGCAAAAGCTGTGGTGAGTTATCCATGGCCTATTGTGAATTATAATCACAACTCTGATCTGGTCTAGCTCTCTGGGAGAATAAGAGACAGAGAAGAAGATTGTGGTTATTTTGATAAGTTCCTGAGCTAATTATCTAGGCTCTTGTGTGTTGCAGGATGGAGTTTGTACACGTCATTAGCGAGCTAGGCAGAAGCATTATTTGTGATAGAGAAAATCTGATAGATTGATGCCTAGCTTTGTACATGTCTTTGATTGGTCTGTTACTTTGTCTCTCGTCAAGTTGCCACTTTTCCAATGGAATGAAGATTAGTGCTTAGGGAAAGGAATGGCATCTCTTTATTTGTTCTCCTTGCTGGTTATGGTTTCAGGAAAACAAATAGAAATTGGATTGTTGGATCACTTGGATGCCTTGATTCCTCAAACTTTTGCATTACAAAAAAATAATCGATAAAGAAAGAATTACAAATTTATGTGGTCGAATGCACCAATGTTTTATTACGTTCCAATATACATGAAATGTAGGAAACATTGAAGCTCGCGAATTAAGATGGAATTCAATGAAAAAAATTTAACAAACACCTTCGTAGTCTTTGAGAGTGGTGCCACAGATAAGTGAACCTGTGATCGTAACTTAGGTTTATTTACTAAAAAGGGAATCTTTCAGAATTTTAACTTGTGATCGTAACTTATGTCTAATTACCAAGACATAAGGGAATCTTTCAGAAGTCGAGGATCAAAAATGTGAGTTTTTGAGATGAAAATGAGGGTGCCATGATGGGCTGTGGTGTACAATTGCAGAGTGTTTCTACTGGATTACGCGGGACATAATCTAGCAGAAGCAAGTACGGATAATCTTCCTTCTCGTCGTTCATCCGAACGTTGGTGCTGTTCGGATGGTCGGGCGTTTCTTCTTCCTTCGGGTGTGCGGGTACGCGTGTTCGGATATGGCTGTTAGAAGAATACAACGACAAACAGACAATCAGGGGTCGAGACAGGGGTGGCCTGCCTTCAACGCTCCGATGCCTAAATTAGAAAATGTATTGGATATAACAGTCAAACGAACGTGCGTATAAGTGAGTTGGAGTGTTTAATGCTTGGATTAGAATGTCGTTACCTGTAATAAATACCTTACATATATAGGTGGTTGAGCTTGGTGTTTGATGGTGTTCTTCGATGTGGGACTGGTCTGGTTCTTTTGTTGTGTGATCCGCACATTCGGGTATGCGCCGCACGGGCGCGTGCGCGCTCGGATGGGGTCGGTTTTGTGAGTGAAGTTGTAGCCTTGCTGGTGGTCTTTTGGGTGGTCTGGTAGGTGTCGTTCGCCTGCTTAAGTGGATAAGTATATTTAATTGGACAACTAGTGATGCTATACTAACAAGTCCCCCAAGTCCCCAAGTCAAAGAGAACTTTCTTGACTGGGGAGTTGAAAAAGGGTTCGTGTGATTAACAAGAATACTTATCCGATTGAGCAGTGGTGTACGATCCTGTAACCCCAAGTCCCCCAACTCTCCGGTCAAGGAAGGGCTCGTATGACGGAGTGGGTACCTGCGCGTTTGATTGTGTACCTGTTCCTGTATTCTGGGCCCGACCTCCAAACGGGTATTGCGAGTTTGGAGCCGCGCGCCCGTGGAGTGTTGCCTGGTGAACATACATGGGTGCAACATAGATACATAGGTATGCAAATGTATGGTATGATGCGTGAATGTATGGTATGATGTGTGAATGTATGCGAATGTTTGTCGTACGCCAACGTTGGATTGCCGCTGCGTACGTCGCACGTCAACGGGGTTGCCGTTGCGTACGCTGTATCGTCAACGGTGGGATCAAGACCGCGACGTACAATTGCTATGGTGCGCACGGAGGGATGGACAGCATGCCCGTGCCGCCCATCGGTCTTAGCGCGCGCAGAGGCCTCTGCCGCCTAAACCGGGTTGCTTTCGCGCCCGGGGAGGGACGGACCCATGCCCGGAATGCTCATCGGTCTTAGTGCGCACAAGGAGGGGACGGACCCACGAGCCCTTGCTGCCCAAGTCGGCGAGTTGTACGTTAACGTTACGCACACGGAGGGGAAGAACCCCACGCCCGTGCCGCCCATCGGCTTAGCGTGCACAGAGAGGAGTTGGCCCCATGCCTCTGCCACCACAGCCGGCTTGCTTTCGCGCCCAGGGAGGGGACGGATCCCAAGCCCGGAACGCTCATCGGTCTCAGAGCGCGCAAGGAGAGGACGAACCCCACACCCTTACCGGCCGAGTCGGCGAGTCGTACGTTAACGTTGCGCGTACGGAGAGGACGGACCCCACACCCGAACCGCCCATCGGTCTTAGCGCGCGCAAAGAGGGGACGGACCCCATGCCTGTGCTGCCTAATCTGGCTTGCTGGTTCTTACTGGCACGCGCACGGAGGGGGGATGCCCCACGCCCGTGGCAGTGATTTTTGCGTTCGTTGTTTTTGCGGGCGTTCGTCGTTTGTTGGTCGTGTGGGTGGTGTATGCGCCAGTTCGAATGGTGGGAGACGTGGCGTGTCTTGCCTTGGGTGGGGTGATGCTCTGTTTGGTGAGGTGTTTGAGGTGACATTCCTTTTGACTTCTCCTTGGGAACCGTTGTGTAATAAATGCGAGCCGTCGTAATTAATGCTGGCGTGCCCTGGGCATTAAATGCTGATGACGTAGTAACTGCTCAAAGCTCAGGCGTTAGGCGCGTGGGAGCATGGGGTGATGCATGGATGACATGTGTCGAGACATGGGAGACCGTGCTAGGGTTTGAAATCAAGACGGGAAGCTGAAGAGTTGGCGCGGTTACTAAGGAGGGCAGGTAAACCGCCCTGGGGCTACGTGTCGCAATCTGACGGTGGATACATGAAAACGGACAGCTGGCGTTCGTTCGCGTAACCCGTCTGATCAGTATAAATAGGGCCTTGAGTGTCGTCTTCCTCATCACTTTCATATTTTTACCAAAACGCTGCCGAATTTACTCTGCGAATAGTGCTCACTGTTCGTTTCTGATCTCCTGTGGTGGTGTTTTTCTTGCTGGAATTTCCTCACAACGTGCAACCTCTACCTTCGATCTTCAAATTTTGGTGAGGCTTGAATCTGTCGTTTGTTTTGGTTTTTGTCGTTTTTCTGTTTTGTGTTTATTGGCTTTTGGTTTTTGTTGTGTGTTTTGGCTTTTTCTGGGTTTTCATCTCAAGGACGAGGCGTGTTCTTGAGGGGTTCCTGGTTTTGATTTTGGTTTGGGGTAGGTTTTAGGTTTTTTTGGTGTTTCTGGTAGGTTTTTTTTTCTTCTAAGTGTGGGTTCGCGTGCGTGCGTCTAGGAATGGAGCCAATATAGATATCAAGCGGGCAATCGCGTGAGCGGATGTACGTACCGGGGGTAGGTTGGTTAAGTTGTGGGTCGAGCGGGTCGAGTACGTCGTCGTATGAGTCCGTGCTGAGTGTGGCGCCTCTGCAATACATCCCTAACACTTCTCCTGTGGTGCAGCCAATGGATCCCAAGCAAGCGCTCGCATCCGCAGGGTTGGGAAGCTCGTCGGGGGCGTTAGACGCGTCTTCGTCCGGTTCTGGACCATGGGGTGAGGAAGGCGTGCACCAGCAGGGGCCGGTTCCCCAGTTTGCGGAAGGCGGCCGCGTCCACTGGGTGCTGCCAGACGGGACGCCGGTCCAGGAGCCAGAGTGTGCGCCGTCCGTGAAGGAGTTGGCCAGGTGGGCACGCGATTATCATGTTCCAGGCTCCGTGCGCCTGAGGATCCCGAGCAAGGGCGACACGTTCACTCGCCCTCCGCGCGGCCACGTCTGCCTGAGCGAGTTTCACCTCAAGGCGGGGATCAAGCTGCCTTTGCATCCATTCTTCCAGTACATGCTGGCGCTGCTGAGGATCTCTCTCGGCCAATGCGGGCCCACGCTCACCCGGATGCTCGTGGCCATGTTCAATATCTTCCGGGTGAGCGGGATGGATCAGCCGACGCGGGCGGAGTTCCTCCACTTCTTCCGCCTGCGATACTCTACGCGCCAGAGGGACTCAAGGACCTTCACGGTGGAGCCTCGCGTGAAGTGGTGGCTGGTGGACCCGCCCAGCTCATCAACCTCCTGGCGTACGATCAACTGTTTGGTAGGCAGAGATTGGGAGTTCGGCGCTTCCCCCCCCCCCCCCCCCCCGAGTATGCTGCCAACGCCGATAAGATCGATAGAGTCCCCCAATTCTTTTACTCACTCGACACGAACGAGTATCTGCTGACACCTGTCGAAGAGGCCAGGATAGCTCGCCTCAAGTTCGTGTTCGACCCCGCGCCCGAGTCGAGATACTTCTGGGCCGCGTGCCATTGGGATCTCATCGAACGCACGCGTCTCGCCAGACCGCCTGGTCTGTGGGTTTTGTAGTTTTCTGCTAGGGGTAGGAATATGATAATTTTACCACGTGTTGTGTCTGTGCGTTAACCTTCCGTTTGTGTATTCTGCAGCCAAGATGACGAAATCCAAGGCGATGGACAAGGATGAAGCGCTCAAGCGCCGGATGGCTGCGTTGCTGGTCACTGCTGAGAAGGTCCGCAAGGTGGCGGATGACGGGCGTGGTGGGCTCGTCCTGGGGGACAGCACCCAGGCGAAGATCCCCATCCCTGACGTTGCTGATTGCACCCAGCCCATCCGAGCGGATGCTCCCCGCCCGCCCCAAGGAAATGCTGGTGGATCAAAGGCCCAGGATCGGGCGGATACTCGCGATCGCCAGCATTGTGAGAAGGAGCAGCGCCAGGAGCAGCGCCCGGCGGATCGTGACCAGCGCCGGTCCGATCGGGTGGAGCAGAGGGACAGGCGTGACACTGCCCACACGCCTCAGTCTTTAGGTCCACCTTCAAGTCCTCCACGAGCGCCTGAGCAGGGGGGAGGAGAGGAGCGTGCGCAGAAGCGGCCACGGACGGATGCTCCCGGTGGTCCACTCGCCTTCTGCGAGCCTCTGATGGACGCCATCCAACTCGCGGTGAGATCCTTGAATGGGCTGCTGCCTCCGGGACCACTTGTCCTGGATGATATAGATCGGGCGTACAACGCCTGTGCGATGATGCAGCACAAGCTGTTCAGGGCGCGCCAGCAGCAAGCGAAGGACCGGCAGGCGGAAGTGCTGAGGGCGGAGCTGCGCGGGCTGACCGAGTCGAACAGAAGGCTCCAGCATGGGCTATCTAAGTCCAATGAGGTGGGGGATCGCCAGCTCCTTCAGCTCCACGAGGCAGCAGAGCGGGAGGCGCTTCTGAAGGCCGAGCGGGATAGCGCTCTGGCCGCGGTGGAGGAAGCGAAGGCCGAGGCGGCGAATCGGCTGGCGGAAATGGAGTCCCGGCTAATGGAGGCCGAGTGCCATGCGTGGACTGAGGAGCGCTTCCACCGGGCCAAGGCGGAGGCGGTTGCTGCCTTCAAGAATTCCTCGGAGTTTTTGGAGTTGGTGGCCGCTGAAGCCGAGAGCCAGGTGGCCGAGTTCCAGGAGGCGGTGATGCCCTTCCTGGACTTGGAGTGCTACCGCGCCCATCTGGAGGCACTACAACATTCTTACCCATTGCCGGCGATTTTTTAATCGCCGGCAATGTTTTTTAACATTACCGGCGATTTTTGCCGGAAAAATCGCCGGCAATGTAATTTTTTTTTTAACATTACCGGTAATGTAAGTCGCCGGTAATGTCTCGATGGTAATGACATTACCGGCGACTTACATTAAGTCGCCGGTAATGTTTAAAAAAAAAAAAATACATTGCCGGCGATTTTTCCGGCAAAAATCGCCGGTAATGTTAAAAAACATTGCCGGCGATTTAAAAATCGCCGGCAATGGGTAAGAATGTTGTAGTGGGCGCAGGCGGGTGGGACGTCCGTCGAGCCGGAGCAGGGACAGCCGGAGGCGGGGGCTCAGGAGGCGGCTGGCGGGGGAGATGGGGCGGTAGAATAGATTTTCCTTTCCTTGTAATAGTGTAGGTAGGTTTTTTTTGTAACCGTAGTGTAGGGCTTTTTGTAATCGGGCCTTGTGCCCTATGAATATAATGAGGTTTCTTTTCCTTCAGCTTGTGTGCCTTGTCTTTTATATATATATATATATATATATATATATATATATATTTGGCATCTTTTGAATGACTCGTGCGAACATGCGCCTCCCCCTTGCTTTTTGGAATGGAATTTTAACCAAGTGTTACATTGATGTAAATAACCTCGACCCCCAGTCCCCCGAGTATCGGGCGGACGGGTTAAGGACAAAAGAACGTGATAATAAAATGAACTAAAAATGGAGTAAATATATGAACATCACAACAGAATTTAATGAAAGTATTTTCTCAAATGTTGGATGTTCCACGGGTGCCGTAGTCGTTGACCCTGCATGTCTCTCAGGAAAAAGGTGCTGGCGCTTATCACCTCATCGACGACGTACGGGCCTTCCCACAACGGGCGGAGTGCCTTGACCTTCTGCTGGACTGCCTTCATCACCCAGTCCCCCAGTTGGATTGGTCGGGCCCGAATGCGTTGGTTGAACAATCGGGCGATCCTTTGTTTGTTCACGGCGTTGTGGAGATGCGCCGTGTCCCTCCGTTCTTCCAGCAGATCGTTGTTGAGGCGTAGCCCCTCACTGTTCGTGCGCGGGTCGTACCCCTTGATCCTTGGGCTCTGGTGAGTGATTTCCAAGGGTAGCACGGCTTCCGTTCCGAACGTCAGGTTGAACGGGGTTTCGCCCGTGGCTGCATTGGCGGTTGTTCGGATGGACCACAGAATCTCTGGAATGACCTCGGGCCAGCGCCCGTATCCCGCATCCCCAGGTTCGATATCTTCAATTTTCTTCTTAATGCCAGCCTTGATGATCTTGTTGGCCGCCTCTACCTGCCCGTTCGTCTGAGGGTGCGCTGGTGATGCGAACACGAGGTCCGTTCCTTGCCTCTTGCAGAAGGCTATGAGTCGGGGGTTGTTGAATTGCGGCTCATTGTCCGTGATGATGCTGATCGGTGTCCCATAGCGACAGAAGATGAAACGCCAGAGGAAGCGCTCCACCTTCTCCGTGGTGATCTTCGCCATTGGTTGGGCCTCGATGAATTTGGTGTGGTAGTCAATGATGACGATCAGATATCTGTATTGGCCCTTCGATTTTGGGAGCTCTCCGATTAGGTCCAGTCCCCACTGTGCGAACGGAACGGGCGACATGAGGATGGATAGTGGGACGGCGGGCGTGTGGTGGTGATGCGCGTGCAGCTGGCACTGGTGGCATTTGCTTGTTAGAGCCGTAGCGTCCGAATGGATGGTGGGCCACCAGAACCCATACCGAAGGACCTTGTGCGCGATGGATCTGGCGCCCGCATGATGGCTGCACGTGCCCGAATGGATTTCCTTCAGTATCGAGTTGCTCTTTGTTGGAGTGACGCATTTGAGCCTTGCCCAAGTCCTCCCTTGTCGATATAATGCTCCGTCCCGCACGCTGAAGTTGGCCGCCCGTGCGACAATGGTTCTGGCCTCTCGCTTGCCATTTGGTAGCTCTCCCCTTGCCTTGTAAGCGATGAGTACGTCCATGTAGCTGTGCTCGTGCGGTTCGATTGCCAGGACCTGCTCTGCTCCCGAGATGCTCGGGCGTCGCAACACTTCGACGATCCGTTGTCCTGGTCCCGTGTGCACGGGTGCCGTGGCCAATCGGGCGAGCCTATCCGCCTTCGCGTTGAACCCTCTGTGTATATGGTTGATGTTGACGTACTTGAATCCATTGATCAGCGTCTTCACGTATTTCAGATAGGCGATCATGGACTCCCCTTTCGCTTGGAATTCCCCTCCGACCTGGCTCACCACCAATTGTGAGTCACTGAACACATTGAGGTCGGGTGCCTCCGAGTTCTTGGCCAGCTGTAGCCCCGCAATGAGCGCCTCGTATTCGGCCTCGTTGTTGGTTGTCTTGAATTCGAATTTGAGGGCGTACTCCGTGTTTACCCCTCCTGGCCCGGTCAGGATGATCCCGGCGTCGCTTACTTTCTTCGTGCACGAACCGTCGACGTAGAGGTTCCACTCCGACAATGGTCCTTCATTGACCTCCGGTTTGTCGGACGCCTCTACCGCCGGGCCGTCGGATGCACCGGCCAGCCTCGCCTCTGCTTCCGTGTATTCGGCAATAAAGTCCGCCACTGCCTGTCCCTTGATTGCCGTTCGAGGCTTGTACTGGAGGTCAAATTCACTTAGCTCAACTGCCCACTTCGCTAGGCGACCGCTGTGATCGGGCGATTGGAGTATCTGGCGCAGGGGCACGTTGGTGAGGATGTGGATGCTGTGTGCTTGGAAGTATGGCCTCAACCGTCGGGCAACGGTGACGAGCGCGAGCGCCATCTTCTCGATCGTCTGATATCGGGTCTCAGCGCCCGTCATGCCCTTTCCTGAGAAGAAAACGGGCAACTCCGTGCAGTCCTCCCTGCGGACGAGGGCAGAACTGACGGCCGTGAGTGAGGCAGCCAGGTAGATGTACAATATCTCCCCTCGAATGGGTCTAGAGAGAAGCGGAATTGACGCCAAGTACTCCTTGATCTGAAGGAAAGACGCCTCGCACTCTGGCGTCCACGACTCTCGCTTGTTCGTTGTTCGGAGAGCCCTGAAGAATGGGGCACATCTGTCCGAATATCGGGAGATGAACCGGTTCAATGATGCGAGCTTGCCCGTGAGGCTCTGCAGGTCTGCCTTCTTGACTGGTGGCTTCATGTCGATGATCGCTTTTACCTTGGCGGGCGCGGCTTTGATTCCCCGCTGGCTGACGATATACCCAAGGAATTTGCTGTTGGTGACCCCGAACGTGCACTTGGCCTGGTTTAGCCTCATGCCGTTCCCGATGAGGACGTCGAGCATAGTCCCCAAGTTCTGGACGTGGTCGACCGCCTGAACGCTCTTCACCAAGATGTCGTCTACGTACACGTCCACAATGTTGCCGATCAGGCCATGGAATATTGCGTTCATGAGCCTCTGGTACGTGGAGCCAGCGTTCTTCAACCCGAATGGCATGACGACGTAGCAATATAATCCCTTGTCCGTGACAAACGTTGTCGCCTCCTGGTCCTCGGGGTCCATGAAAATCTAGTTGTAGCCCGAATATGCGTCCATCATCGAGAGGAGCTCGTGCCCAGCTGTCGCGTCTACCAACTGGTCGATCCTCGGTAGAGGGAAGCTGTCCTTGGGGCACGCCTTGTTGAGATCACTGTAGTCGATGCACATCATCCACTTCTTGTTGCTCTTCTGCACCATCACAGCATTGGAGATCCACTTTGGATACTCCACCTTGCGGATGAACCCGATGCCCAGCAGTCAGTCCACCTCCTCATGCATCGCCGCATAGTGCTCCGTTTTGTATGCCCGCCTCTTCTGCTTTACTGCTCGGGCGCCGGCGCCGACGCTCAGCTTGTGGGATATGATGCTTGTGTCGATCACGGGCATATCTTTGTACGACCATGCGAACACCTCCTGCTTCTCCTTCAGCAGCGCGATCAGCCGCTCGGCTATCGCGGGATCTAATGACGCTCCGATCTGGATCGTCCTCTCCGGGTGTTCGAAGGATAGCTGAATCGTCCTCAGTTCTTCGCGCTCGGGGACGGGCGATATCGCCATCAGCCCATCACGCGGATCGTCCGGTACTTTTGTTCCCGGTGTGGGTTCCAAGGCGAGGACCTCCTGCCTATCCCGGGGTTTTGCGGTTTCCTCATAGTTGTATCCCCGAACGTATCCGACCCCATGCTCGGTTGGGAATCGTCCTAAGAGCAAGTGTCCCGCAATGATCATTTTCAGCTTATTGATCCCTGGCCTCCCAAGTATGGCGTTGTATGGGGAGGGGGTGTCCATGACAATGAAGTCTGTCCGTACCTCGCTGTGCGGGGAGTCGGGGGCGCCGATTCAGACCCGGATACTGTCGCTCCCAATCGGGTACGACGTTTCGCCCGTGAAGCTGGCCACACACTCATGATCCTGCGTCATCTTGTGCGTGGGCCTGCCGAGCGCCATGTACGCGTCCAGGTAGATCACGTTCACAGACGCCCCATGATCTATGCATTTTATGCTTGATTCTTAATGTCTTTCTCTTTAAATTTAGCTTTGTTTTTACCTTAGTATTATAATTTCTTACTTACTTTGTTGTTTTTAGGTTTTGAATAAAGGAGATCAATAAAGGAGGAGATTCGGAGTGAAAAGCGTGCTAAGGAGGAAGTTCTTAATTCCGGAGAAGAAATGGTCTTCAAATGGTTACTAAAATGCATTCCCATATGGTGTCAAGAATTGGAAACCAAATGCCAAATGAAATGGATACCAATATGGTGCACAAAAAGATGAAGACATTTCTCCCGCGCGACCCAGGAAAGAGCAAATATGGCGGAATATATGGAGCATATAATGGACGAATTTTGGGAGGATATTCCATGAAGATAAATACCTTATTTGAGGGCCAAAATAAGTGCAAGAATATGGTATATTCGGCCAAGAATTATTAGGGAATAAGGAATGCAAGATTTGAACCGCGCGACCCAGGAAAGAGCAAATATGGCGGAATATATGGAGCATATAATGGACGAATTTTGGGAGGATATTCCATGAAGATAAATACCTTATTTGAGGGCCAAAATATGTGCAAGAATATGGTATATTTGGCCAAGAATTATTAGGGAATAAGGAATGCAAGATTTGAAGATATGAAGATTTCCTTTTCCTTGAAGAAGAAGAAAACAGGGCAGCCAGATCACTTAACTTCTAAAATCCGTAGTAAATCCAATTAAATTCCAAATATGGCGTTCCTTATATGGATTTTATAGCCCTTTGAATAAGCTTTCCAATGAAATAAGAATCATAATTTTACAAGATCTGAAACTCCGGAAAAACGCGTTTGAAGACAGACTGTCAGATTTACCCGGGTACATAAGGAAAGTCTTGTTTTGGTAGGACAAACCCTACTCTTCTTCTATAAATTGGGGAGCTCGACTCATTCATCATTATCACTTATCAAAGAGCCAAACCCCTGTCCAAGAGTCATCTCAACCTCTCCAAAACGTCATAGACCTCCAAGGAAGCCGCCTCTCCTCCACAAAACCGTCTCCACCACTCTCTAAAGGCCGGAGGCATAGCTTGGCAATCCCAAGGTGTCTTCATCCTCCATCCATCGAAGGAGCATCAAGCACGGATTAGTATAGGGCAATTCCCTTACTTAAAAAGTGTACCATGACTTCTTCTCTTTATTCTTCTTTGTGTAAATTTACAATTACTATGGATTGGTTTCTTGAAGTCTTTTGGTTAGATAATTCTAATTAGTTTTGTATGACTTGTTTGGTGTTCTTCAAAATTAGTTATCCATGCTTATTTATTCCTAACGCTTAATTTGAATGCAGGGCAATTCCCAGTTTAAGTTATGATGTGTTGAATATCGGGCAATTCCTGAGTTTGGCACTTAATTCCGAGATATGCATGTTAAAACATAGCTAATGACTTAGATACCAAATAGGTTGCATGAAATTGGTTAGGTTATTAAAGGATAGTTAAATTGATAAGTTGATCTTGTAAATATTAGACTTAGATATTATTTTCGGTGACAATACATGTCTAGTAATTCTAAGTTCTTGATTGTCTGCTTGTCTATGAGTGAAGCATGTTAGAATTTTAGGATTTCCCTACGTGTATTGGTAACCAACGTTTGTATATTTAATTTTGTAGGAAATTAGTTAAACAAACAAACTTTGCACCCCCCATACCTTTTACTTTTGTGCTTACAAACGTTGTCATGCAGTAGTACCCTCAATCCCCGGTTAAGAACGATCCCTACTTATCAATGCTACATCTACAAAGAAGGGTTTTAAATTGCAAACGTGTAAGATATGTGTTGAGTGTCTACTTTGTGTTAATATTTGATGCATGTTTTACGCGTCATCAATTTTTTCCCACTGTCCACTAGCACCCTCTTCACAAGGAAACGATCGATGATCGCATCGATCACGAACGGTAGGGTGCTGTCCTTCGGGCTACCTTCCTCGTCTTCCGCCGTGAAGCTAATGGCGAGCGCCTCCCGTCTTCCTGCCTTCTGCGTTCGTCCCGCCCCGATCGTTAACACCTCCCTGCTCGAGTGATCGGGCGATGAGGTGCCCTCCTTGCGTTTTCCCCCAGATATTGTGCTGATGGTCCCCTGGGTCTCGATGTTTGCTTCGTGCTGTCGCTCGCCTGCCCTGGGAGAGGTGACCCGTCCATCCTTCTGCATATCTGCGAGGTCCTTCGTTAGCATGATGCAGTCATTGGTCTGGTGAGTGGTGGCGTTGTGGTACTCGCACCAGACGTTCAGGATCCGCCCGTACGGAATTCTCTCCTTCGACAGGTTGTTAGGCGGTGGGATTCGGCGTCGATGTGTGCGGAGCAGTTCTTCGTTCGATTGCTGGTTGATTGCGTATACCTCCTGAACCGCCGGTCGATATCGTGGCATTGGCGGTAGACGAGCCTCCTGCTGTACTGGTCCCCTCGTCTGGTTGTAGTGGTTGTTGTGGTAGCGGGAGGATGGCCTCTTGTAGTTCTGTCTTTGTACATCCCGGTTCCTCTTGTAGCCCCCGGTTGGCTCTTCGTCGTCTGCCAGCTGTCGCAGTTGGGCGCTCGCTTCTCTGGTCTGTTGGTGCTAGACTCGGAGGTGGACCCATACACCCGCGTTTCTACCAACGCCTTCTGCATAATCAAGTCCATAATCTCGTCGTAGTCGAGATATTCCTTCCTCACTAGCTTCTCCACGAACGGCGTGGTGAGCATGTTATCCATCAGGGACACCTTGGCCACTCGTTTGTCAAGGTCCCTGCACATGCTTGCAAGCGTCCTCCACCTGTTAATGTAACTGGACAAGCTCTCGTCCCTCCCCTGGTGGACTTTGAGGAGGATGCCCGTGGTGTTGTACTTGCTCTGGAGCCTGTACTGCTTCTGGAAGCTCTCTGCTAGCTCGAGGAACAAATGGATGGAGCCTGGCAGAATCTCATAAAACCAGCTCCTGGCCTCCTCGGTCAGCGTTTCCTGGAATAGAAACACAGGGTTGGATCCGAATACCTGGTCCCATCCGTGGTGGATCGGAACTCGTCGATGTGCGTGCGGGGGTCCCCGCTCCCGTCGAATCGGGTGATCTTCGTTGTCTTCGCGTGGAGGTCTCTTCCCCTTTCCAGTATTTGCGTTGAGAACGGGCTGACCCGGGGGGTGAACGTCCCACCCTGCCCGGCGAGCTTGTCTTTCCGTAGGCGCGATACCTCCTCTGCCAATTCTTCCATCCTCCGGAGGATCCAGGCGTTATCCGTCGAAGGTAGCGACTCCCCTCCTGGCGTGGGCGAGCGGGCTCTCCGGGCATTAGCCCCGCCGAACGGATGTAGCTCTTCGTCGGTGGTGTCCTGGGTCCGTTCGCGTTGCCCCTGCGGCGAGCCGACGAGGGCGTCCAACCGTTCCTCCAGCCTCTGCCAGATCTGGCGCTCCTGCTCCATATCGAACGCTGCCTCTTGCAGCTCTCGGAGCAAGCCGTCGACGCGCTCCTCGCTGCCGCTCATCCCTGGTTCTACTGCTTGTCGCACCAGTGCGCTCGCGGGTGTTTCCTCGAATGGTGTACTACTGACATTAGTCTCCTGGATAGGCATGTGGGCTTCTGGCTAGTGGTGTTTATACGAGGTTTGTAATTTGTACGTTTCCCACAGACGGCGCCAACTGTTTCTACCGGATTATGCGGGACATAATCTAGCAGAAGCAAGTACGGGTAATCTTCCTTCTCGTCGTTCGTCCGAACGTTGGTGCTGTTCGGATGGTCGGGCGCTGCTTCTTCCTTCGGGTATGCGGGTACGCGTCTTTGGGTTTGGCTGTTAGAAGAATACAACGACAAACAGACAGTCAGGGGTCGAGACAGGGGTGGCCTGCCTTCAACGCTCCGATGCCTAAGTTAGAAAATGTATTGGATATAACAGTCAAGCGAACGTGCGTATAAGTGAGTTGGAGTGTTTAATGCTTGGATTAGAATGTCGTTACCTGTAATAAATACCTTACATATATAGATGGTTGAGCTTGGTGCTTGATGATGTTCTTCGATGTAGGACTGGTCTGGTTCTTTTGTTGTGTGATCCGCACATTCGGGTATGCGCCGCACGGGCGCGTGCGCGCTCAGATGGGGTCGGTTTTGTGAGTGAAGTTGTCGCCTTGCTGGTGGTCTTTTGGGTGGTTTGGTAGGTGTCGTTCGCCTGCTTAAGTGGATAAGTATATTTAATCGGACAACTAGTGATGCTATACTAACACAGAGCCTAGAGGAAGAGGAATTATAAGAAGAGGAATCAGAGCACAAGATGTGTTTCCTGAGGGAAAAATGAAATGAATGGGAAAAGAGAAGATGGTGAAGAAGTATATATATCGTGGTAAAATCAAGAGCTTGTGATCATCCAAACTTGTAAAGCTATCCATCCAAATGTTGTGAACTACCTAACAAGTTCATTAGTCCTTGTCTGAGTCCAGCAAATTAGATGTAGCAAGTTTATAATACACACCATATTTCAATTCCCTAATTTATGTTCCTAATGCAGGATATCATTAGAAATACGTCATCTTTAACGTTTGAAAATAATGGCCGTAGCAGTTCATATTTACTAATCTACCTACTCATTCATCCAACCAATTTGCAACGCAGGACAAAGCAGACAAACAGAACCCCAAAATTGCTTAGCTTGATCCCACTTTCAAAAAATATAAAAATTAGTCGGCTAGAATTCAATTGAAACTATTTGACTTAAACACATACATGATACATATAATTCAATAATTGAAAGTTAAAAATCGAGTTGACTGTTTCAGCTGTATATTTCAGAGTTTGGTAATGACTCGGAGAGTTTCTCTAATTTTCTAAATAATGTAGTTGGAATGGACAGGAGGATAGGTAGAGTCTTCCCTTTGTCGCCTTATTAACCTAAAAATACTAGTTTACTAGCTAGCATTGGTACAATTCCAAGTTTTGCCAAATGGCCAAGTCTCTCACAAGAGGGCAGAACTGGCCGGAGGTTATTTTTGTATACATATCTTCTGATATGACAATACTTGTAAGCATTAAGCAAAAAAGATGTAATTGATCGATGACGATCATACTCGATCATCGATCGGCTCTCTGTTTTGGTTTGGTTTGTCGCTTTAATCTCATTTGTCAAATGTCATGACTACCTTATTTTCTTGGCCTAAATTCAACGTCTGAATAATGTATTCGAGTGAGTGATCCATTACTCGTAGCTAAACTAAGTAATCACATTATATGGCAAGGTTTAAGCAATATTTAGCGCTTAAGCAATCAAGTTACTCCAAAACAAGAGCTTTCTTAAACGCATTATCCCAGTTCAAGATCATGACAAGTCCTAAGGATAATCTGCCTTATCCTTAATCCTGACTTCCCAATTCTTATCAGTCATCATTTTCGATTGAGTGATCGAAATTCCTAGCTATACATGCCTTTCTTTTTTTGATGAAGCAGAACTTAGAGTTGTTGTTGTTGTTGTTGCAAATCTCCTCAAACAGAACTTGTGTTGCTCATCGATCTGTCACCAAGAGTATGCCAAACATGGGATGCATGGATTATAATACCCTTCTTTAAAACACTTACTTTAAGTTAGTGACTTCCATCTTTTAACAAGCTAACTATGAACTAAAAAGCAACGCAACATATGGCGTTGCTTTTTCGGTTTAATAATGCTCATGATAATAAGTTTTCAACAAATGACACCAGCGATTATAAGCACCAGTATGCTTTCATGAATTATTAGGATAGATTAGGTAGTAGAAAGAATATGCATATGAAATTATGGATGAATAAAGAAAATGGAAGCAATACATGGTATAGGAATTTCCAGCTCTCTGCAGCACTGGAAAGAGTCACCATCCCAATCATCAATCATAGATACCAGAAACTAATGACACTAAAATTTCTGTTAAAAGAGAGATGGAAGAGATAATCTTGTTCGATAAAATTATCCTATCACATAATGAGGTCTGAAATGACTCATTAATCTGTCATAAATAAATTTAACTAAAATTAAAGAGGATACAATTTTTGAAAGTAACCGTTGCTGTCAATAATGGAAGGAATTAGAGAAAGAGATATTCAACAAAGAAAGCTACAAAGAAGCCGGGATGGCCGGCCATGATGATATCTTACTCTCTCTCTCTCTCTCTCTCTCTCTTTCTTGAGTCATTTGAAGAGACTTGTGCTTAGCTTATCAAATTTTGCTTCACAGAAAAATAAGGAGCAGTCCAAATCAACCCATCTCTAGCTTTACGGTCAATTCCTTAAAACTTGCACTCCTGACCTATACCAAATACCATCATCCAAATCCTCCTCAATAAAACCCTCTCTCTTGCATTGCCATTACATAAACTCACCCAAATCCAATAGTTTGCAAGAAGATTACATATACTTGTTAATACTCTCTGCATTCTAAAGTAAAAACCAAATTAGAGATATGGTGGCGGGTCATGAACAACAGCTACACCTCGAAGAAGGAGGAGGAGGAAGAGCAGAGGACCTTCCTCTTGTCCCCTCAGAGCCTGTTGTCTTAGAGTTCAATCGCATGCACAACCTACTCAAAGGTCTCTCTCTCTCTCTCTCTCTCTCTCTCTCTCTCACCATTTGTGTGCTAGTTTGTTAATTTTTGTTTCTGCATTATTTCAGGCGTGCATATATGCATGGTATTTGTTATGATCAGCTAGGGTTCTGTACTATTCTGCTATATATACTCTGTTCAACAGAGCATATATATTGTGTCTGTGGCCAAATATTGAGCAGGAACGATTAGAGAACATCTAGGACTATGAATATGAACAATCTAATCCACAGTAACTACCTGCTCAATAACATATTTAATATTTACATAACCAAAATAAATGACCATGAAGCAGGTGATGATGATGTGATTGGTTTTATTTTTCCCGAACATACAAACAAACAGAATGTCTTCAATGATTTAATACAAAATGTTTTCAATGTTTGCAGAACAGAGTCGTGAATTGAAGGTTGCTCAGAGTGAGATCAAGGCTCTAAGAGCTACTGAAGCTCTAAAGGATAAGGCAGTAGAAGAAGTAATGACGCAATATGTGCACCTTACACAAAAAGATTAAACCTATCTTGTACTTCTTCATTTTCAATCATGTTAGAATATTGAGCTCTTAATCTTTGTTGTTATGTTTTCCAGCTAAGAACTGAAGTAGAGAAATTTGATGAGAAACATAGAGTAACACAGAACCTTCTGGATCAAAAGGTATGTTGTGGTTCTTGAGATTTTTGGAGTACTTATAAGTATAAAACTATTGTTAACCACCATGCATACTATTCTGCTGTCTAACTCGGATAAAATACAGAACCTTGAAATTAAGAATCTAGCAGATGAAAAGAGAGATGCACTGGCTGCACAGTATGCTGCAGAAGCAACTCTTAGAAGGGTACACACAAATCAAAAGGATGACGAACCTCCTTCTCTTGAATCTTTCATTGCACCCCTCGAGGCCGAAATCAAAATGCTTAAGAATGAGGTACGAAAACAAGAGAAAACTGATCTTTATAAAACCAATGGATATGAATACTTCAATGACTCATCCTAATGATATGGCTGTTTCAGATTTCAGCCCTTCAGGAGGACAAGAAGGCTTTGGAACGTCTCACCAAGTCGAAAGAATTGGCTCTTCTTGAAGCGGAAAGGATACTGCGAAGTGCACTAGAAAGGGTTCTAATAGTTGAAGAAGTTCAGAACCAAAACTATGAATTGAGGAGACAGATTGAAATTTGTCAGGCATGACTTCACATATGCAACATCTTATTTGTATACGAAGTAGAGAGTAGACTAGTACTGTATATTCACTCATCCCAATTATTTGTTACAATATGCAGGAGGAGAACAGAATTCTTGAAAAAACAAATCGCCAAAAAGTTTTAGAGGTTGGAAAGCTTAGTCAAACCATTCAGGAACTAGAAGAGGCCATTCTGGCTGGAGGAGCCGCCGCCAATACCATTCGCGACTACAAAAGACAGATAGAAGAGTTGCATGTATGTTAGTATGTTACATTAATTTCATGGCATCCTGTTATGGTTTGCAGGACATATACAAATGTACTGACCATGTGTTCATACAATTACACAGGAGGAGAAAAGGACTCTGGAGAGAGAGTTAGCAAGAGTTAAAGTTTCTGCAAACCGTGTAGCTACTGTTATTGCTAATGAGTGGAAAGATGATTGTGACAAAGTCATGCCTGTTAAGCAGTGGCTGGAAGAGAGAAGACTAATGCAGGTATGTATTTCTTGTATATGCATAATGCGTATGATCAATCAAAAGACAACTTCCAAATGGACTAATGCAGGTTATGCAGGTATATATTTCTTGTACAATTTTATGGACCTTTTGTTTATGTGCATGTGTAGGCAGAGATGCAACGTATGAGGGAGAAGCTAGCAATCTCGGACAGAACAGCCAAGGCAGAGGCACAACTTAAGGTACAAAACTAGAATTTTCCAGGCACCTTTATCAGAATCTCTTATTCGTGATCAACCGTAATCACTTAATCTTCTCTTGACACAGGAAAAGCTCAAGTTGAGGCTGAAGAGTCTAGAGGAAGGTCTAAAGCATGTTTCAAGCTTCCCTATGAATCCTAATCCGTTTTGCCGTTCCCCCAAAACAGACAAGTCCAGTAACTTCTTGGGATTTCTGACAAACCCTGGTGGATTAGGAAAGAGATCAACTTCACAGCCAAGAGCCTCCACTGTAAGAACCTCTCCTCTCCAACAGCCGAATGTAGACAGCGAAACAGCCAATACTACCGGAGAGCTAAAAAGAACAAAGAGCTTGAGGAGCAAATATGTTTCTGGTGAGAAACTATTGAAGAAAAGCTTATGGGCCTCTAAAACTAAAGTTGTTGATAGTGGTGAAAAGGAGAACAGAGAAGTAAAAGTAAATAGTCCTGATAACAGCGGGAAAGATGATAAACCAGTACCTGCACAGGTCAAAACTATAGATGGCGCCAATGAAGACTCAACCAACTGTGAAAGTGAAGATGTGGTGTCAGGATTTCTCTATGATAGACTTCAAAAGGAGGTGATCAGTCTCAGGAAGCATTGTGAAATCAAAGAGAGTAATGTCAATGCTAAAGATCAAGAAATAAAGGTGACATCTGAAGTTACACTTTCGGTCTTTCTTCATATATATCTCTATTCATTGTGTCCTAATGCATAATATTACTTCTTTTTTTTCAGATGTTGATGAGAAAGGTTGATGCACTGACAAAAGCCATGGAAGTAGAGTCTAAGAAAGTGAGGCGAGAAGCAGTGGCTAGAAATAAAGGAAGCCGCCGCCACAGCCAAGGTGGATGAACACAAAAATAACCGAACTATAAGCTCCTCCAAGAGGGTTTGTTATAACTACTACTGAAGCTCCTCAATACTAGTTTTTTTTCATTCTTATTTTGCTTCTGATGATGCAATCCTGATCACATGAATATGAGATTAACTTGATGCACTTACTGCAGGGTAACAAAGGCATCTTAAAACACTGGCTTGTGGGAGATTATCGAAGATCATATGAAGATAATTAATTAATACAGTCTTTTACGAGCTAAGACCTCTGATTTTTTCCTGTCAATATTGAAAGAAAAAGTTTCGCCAATGTCAGATAGCTAGAATAAAATTCTGGATGCGAAATAAAGAGTTGAGCTTGTACATTTTTAGGTTGATGTTTACTTGTTGTCCTCTGCTTGAAATCCACATGTGTGAAGTTCTTACAAATCTATTATGTGTGACAGTTGGATCAGTTCTGTTCTTTAAATTTGAGAATGTTATCAAACATATGAAATCGAATACTGCTGCTTAACGAGAGATACCATATATTAGAGAACTGATTAGAACCAGAAAGAGGTATTAGATTGACAAAAACATGTACACCCCTCTGCTATCATTTTGAAATGTACAATGATCCAGGTAAAACTGGGCTGTAGCACAATGGGATAAGAAAAAAATAACCCCAATCTTATCATTCAAAACTTTCGCACCTCTGGAATGTCTGCTAAAGAAGGCCGCCATTTCTGAGGTTCTTGTAACACAAAACTCCCCATATCTTTAGACCTGAACTTCTTTGCACCACTCAACAACAGCTCCAATTGTTCTCTACTCACCACAATCTTCACCTTCTGTCTTTTGCATCCTTGCTGTACTTGGTTGGATACTTTTACGGGAACTGAAGGCAGAAGATGGTAAACCTCCCCAGGTTGTAGCTTGGTACCGGTTGAAATTGGTACAAATGGGTTGGCCTGGTGTACCAGCTTATATCCAACGTAAGGGCCAGATGTGATTTCTTCGACTGTTGTGGATGCATCGAGTTCATATGCTCCTCCATTAAAGACTATTACTTTGAACGTCTTCTGGAACGAGTGGAACGGAATGCATATGCGGTTTCCCATGGTAGTGCTGTGCTTGAATGTTGCTGAATAGCTCTGCACTAGAATGAGGACTCTCAACGTTTTATAGTGTGGCTATGAGCACATTTCACATGGGAGACAGTTTGACGTGCAAGCATGTTTACAAGCTCTTACTTGCACAATACCAATACTAATAATGGGTTATTTTAGTTCAGAATGTCAACTAGTTGTGTGCATCTAGAACTAAAGGCACCCTAAACAAGCATTATGATTAGACTACGTATAACAAAGTCAAATGGTCTGTATATTGCTCATTGTATTGTACCACCAGCCTAATGAACAAACCATATCAAAGTCAAATGGCCTGCGCATTGTTCGTTGCACCGGCCACCACGAAAAATGGTCAACTCCAAATCTCCAATAAAGAACTGGCTCATGGGGTCAAACCTCATTCATTCTCTCTAAGCAGTTAGGCCCCAGATATTGGGTATTAGCTTCATATGCTCAACTCAGCCATGGTTACCAGGACCTAACTCATCATGTTACTAAAGAGCATAGCACTGTTCTAACCTTACAGGAAAGTAAACACAAAGAAGATGCATGAATTTTAAGAACATAAATCATTAAATCTAAAAGACACCCTGATAGAAGATCTAATAGTTGAATGACTTGAATCCAATAGTACAAAATTGCTCTCTACCAAGATAGAAACTTCAAAACTGTTGGAAATTTTGTGTTTGTGGGTATAACCAGAGAAGGAAAAATGTTTCAAAGGCACGTAAAAGTTTACGTTTTTCTTTAGACTTTATTTGCTCCACTACTTAATGTGCAAGAGGGAATAATCAAATAAGCCTTTAGGATACAATGAAGCCTAGCAACTTACTATTTGTTGATCGTCGGTTTGCACTAACGAAAATCAACCCAACACTCAATCGAAGGTTTTACAAGAGACTCAAGGTTACTACAAACTATTTCTGCAGAATAATAGTTTCTAGATTTTCTATCTTAAAAACTAGAGAATGATTGAGAACTTGAGAGAAGAGAATGAACTTTTGATTATGTTAATCTGCAGAGAATCACTCCTATTTATAGAAGTCACTACCAGCAGAACCACTATATCCGACGAGCTGCCGGAAAACAGACCGACGAGAAGGGATCTCGTCGGTTATAGTTAACTATAACCGACGACAGGATTATCTCGTCGGTTATAGTTTTATGACCGACGAGATTATCATGTCGTCGGTTATAGTCGCCGGAATCTCGTCGGTCATAGTTATCGACTATGTCCGACGAATTTTTTGGACTATAACCAACGATTTTTTCATTTCGTCGGTTATAGTTTCTTATTTCAGATCTGGGCAGCAGCTCGATCTATCATTCAAAAAACTTTCCATTTTTTCAACAAATGCTCTGAAATCGATCTTTGGGTGATGTCGAGAATGAGTTCGTGATGATTCGTGCGCATTATATATAGCTAGCTAGCTAGCTAGCTAGGTACGTTCTTAATTAATATATATATATATGTGTTGTGCATGCATGTATTGCTTAATTAATTTGTTGAATTAATAGATGGATCGATTGATCGATCGAGTTAATTAATTAATTGACTCTTGAGTTTGATCGAGTAATTGATCGATGGTTGATTTTGATTACGTATGCGTGATTGATCGTAAATATATATATATATATATTAATTGTTTTTAATTTTAATTTGATTATTGTGAATATATATATATAGCAATTATATATATATATATATTTAGATTTTTGTGATCGATTATATATATATATAGTTAGGGTGTACGTGTGTGTGTATATATATATATTAAAATTATGGGAATTAAAATAATAAATATTTATATGTAGCTATGAAATTTGAATTAATAAGATCATGGGTATATATACATGCATGCAGTTATAATTTTGAGGATGGACAAGAGTTGAATATGTCTTCCAAGATGAGATGTAAGATATCACTGTAGAATTAGAAGTTTTGTAGAATATGTGAAGGTTAATTGTGGAGGGATGACAATTCATTATTGTCCGTGTACGAAATGTCAGTGTCGCAGCGAGCGATATCGTTTTCACATCGATAAAGTATTGGAGCACTTGAAGAAAAACGGGTTTTGGGATAAGTACACATGTTGGATTTATCACGGTGAGAGCTCAACAGTTGGTCAACATGATCACGGACAATTTTTTGAGAGTGGCAATACATCCAATGATCCAACAACAAGGTTGATCAACGATATGTTTCCTCATGAGAGCGGTATATTTGCTCAAGCACCGGATATCGATATCCCTCCCGTGATAGTTGCATATTTATGCGTCTATTTGGTATTTAATTTGTTCCCTATATTTAGTTTATTGTCATTAATCGAGTGAATTAATTATGTTTATTTGTTTTTAGGTGTTTTGGAGATTAATGGAGAAAATGAGATTAAATAATATGTTTTGGAAGTTTCTTGGCGAGGTTGAGCCAAGCGAGGGAATATATGCAAGCTCGATGGGTTTAATGACTGCAATCATATATGCCTTGGCGAGGTGATTACGTACGTTGGTGCCAGCAAGCAAAGTTGGTGAGAGAGGAAGTGGACTTGGAAATCAAATAGGAATGAATAAATAAAGAGTCCATTTGCATGTTGGAGTGTCATGCACGTGCTCCACTTGCTAGGTCAATTAACCTAGCTTAAAGACATATATATAAAGCAAGTGGGGGGCTGAAGTTACGTATGCTGGAGAAAAGAACAAAAGACGTACGGCTGGAGAGACAAAAACAGAGGATTCAAGCGAAGTTCGATCTCGACGTCGTCAAGAGTTCTTCTTTCTCTATCTTTTGTTTATCTTTCATGAATTCTTTGATGTTTTTATTTATGACTATGAGTAGCTAATTTTCCTTTGTTAAGGGGCTGCTTGAAGCCCCGTACATGAAGTCTTTTTAATACATACACTTTAATCTAGTTTTGCATATTCTTTGAATGAGGTTTCTTTCTCTGAATGATCACCGTATGAATTCTTGTATGTTTGCTTTGGTGCGCAACTTAGTATGCATGCTAGGGTTCTAGTTTCATGAGATACGGGCGACTGAAGATAATTTCTTCCACCGGATTCTCTATAGTGATACACCGATTTTACCGTCGGGAGATTGAAATCCATAGGTCTAGCGAGACACGCCCATAGTGTACTTGTGAACCCTTGTAGCTTCTCAAACCTTTTCTAGAACTTAATGCTTTCTTCTTTGTAAACCTTGGGGTCCATAACTATGGGTTCAATAGAGGGATAGATGTAGGGGAGGTCCATGACAAACCTGCATAGGCATAAGGATTAGGTAATAGGATGTGGTTGTAACGATCAACTCTTTCTGGGAACTTTCATTCATTGGATATGTGCATTAGGTTAAGTATGTGTTAGATAGATGGAATGACGGTGGTGAATTGCATTCCTCTTAACTCTTTAATCATATAGTTTAAACCCATTTCCATTCATTAGCATATTTACTTTCAGCATTTATTTTCTGCATTAGCTGTAACTTCGCCGATTTATTTCGGTAACCAAATCAACTCCGAATACCCTCAAATTTTGTGTGGTAGTCCGCCACTGTGTCTAGTTTATTGTGTCAAAATCTCGCTGCATTTGAGTCTGTCTAGCTTAGGTTCGCTGACCATTAGTGTTCTGTAGTCGAGTCTGTCAGCATAGTAGTGTGTTAGGATTTAGTTTCACCAATTCCTCGAGTTCGATAACCCATATTTATCTTACTACATTGATATATCCAGGTTGTGAATAGGGTATCTTTGAGAGGTGTTAAACCGCCTTATCAAATTTTGGCGCCGTTGCCGGGGAATTGCTTAATTCTAAGTCCTAATAGAGTCTTTAATTTTCAGTTTTGTTTTGTGTTATTTTCTTTTTCTTTTGAGTCTTACTGTCTCTTCTTTGTGCAGGAGCATTGTTTATGCGTACTAGGCACACAAGAAGCGCTGAGCCATTATTACTTGATCTAGAGATTGAACGCTCAGCAAGGCAAAACAGGAAGCAGCAGGGACAACGGTCCATGAACGTGAACAGTGGTAGTCAGTCTGAGCAAGAAATACATTCTGATACAGGATCTGAATTTGAGGAAGAACAGAGTATTCCGACACCACCACCATCACCAAAAAGAATGGCCAATGCAACCAAGCTGAGAGAGTCCTTTATACCGGGCACGGGTGCAGCAGATTCACCGATCGTATTACCAGAGAATTTGGGGTCTTATTCTATTCCCCCATCACTTATATCGAATCTGCCACACTTCAGAGGAACGCCTTCTGAAGACCCTCAGGACCATCTCAATGAGTTTACAGCATTGTGCAGAATCCAGAGATCGACTAATGTGGAAGAGGATACTGTGAAACTCCTCTTGTTTTCGTTCTCTTTAAAGGAGCAAGCAAAAGCATGGTATAATTCTTTAGCTCCTTTATCTATGGACACATGGGAGAAGATGTGCTCTGCATTTATGAAAGAGTTCTACTCTGCTTCTCGCACCAAGAACTTGAAGAAGCAAATTAGCACATTCAGGCAGAAAGACAGTGATGAATTACATGAAGCCTGGAGCCAGTTTAAGAGTCTTCTTCGACAATGCCCTCACCATAAGTTTGACATCAACACTCAAATGGAGTTCTTCTATGAAGGACTTGATTCTTTTAACAGGTCAAGGCTTGATTCAGCTTGTGGGGGAAATTGGTGGAATATGACTGGAACAGAGGCCAAGGAAATTGTTGAGAACCAAGCAGAAAATTCAAGGCAATTTCAGTCAAGGGATAGATCCATGGGAGCAAGTAGAAGGTCTCTCAATGCAGTTGCAATCGATGGAGCCATGGAAAAAAGATTAAGCTCGATGGAGAATGATATTGCTCTGATAGCGAGTAGTCTGAAAGTGAGCAAGAAGACAACAGTTGCTGCAGCTCAGGTTGTGTGCACTTTATGTTCAGCTACAAGCCATTTAGCAGAAGATTGTCCCAAGTTCAGAGCAGATGAAGAGGTTGATCAAGAGGAAGAAGCAAATTACTTCCAGAGACAACCCAACACATATGGTGGAAACAGAGACTTGTTGAGCTATAGGAGCAATAATGTGCTCAATCCTCCTATTGTTCCACCTGGATTTCAGCAGAGACAGCCTACAGGAAATGGGCATCAGTTTGGCCAAAGGCGTATGCCTAAGCAACAACAAGCTCAAGATCAAACATCATCAGAAAATTCTACCTTGGCAGCCTTGATGCAACAAATGATGTTTGACAACAAGAAGGAACGAGAGGAGAGTAGTGCCTTTCGCCAAGATATCAAGGCCACAACTCAAGAACTCAAGGCCACAACTCAAGAAGTCAAGGCTACAGCTCTACAGCAAGGAAAAGCAATTGACTTTCTTGAGAGACAAATGAGCCAAATGCAGCAAACAATGGCTCAAGTCAAGGAAGGAAGTCTTCCTAGTAACACTCTTCCCAATCCCAACACAAAATATGAAGCTCATGCGATGACCTTGAAGAGTGGGAAGGTGTTCGAAGAGCTGCCCGAGTTGACAAAGAGAAAATGGGAGGAGCCCGTTCTTGAACAACTTGTCCCTTACAAGCCATTGGACAAGCCGTCAGAAGATTCTGCAGGAACCCCAATTCGAGCCATCGAAAATGCACCTGAAACAGAAGAACTGAAAAATCAAAAATCAGGTCAGGTATCCTCTACTCCTTCTCCTTCTATTATTCCTAATTTACCTTTTCCTAGAAGGTTGAAGAAACAGGTGAAGGTTGAAAAAGAGAAGGAGATCTTGGATGTGTTCAGAAAGGTAGGAGTAAACATCCCATTGTTGGATGTGATCAAGCAGATACCACAGTATGCAAAGTTCCTGAAAGACTTGTGCACAACAAAGAGAAAATTCAATGGAACTGAGACTGTGGCTTTGGGAGAGAGAGTATCTGCTGTGCTTCAAAGAAAGCTCCCACCTAAGTTAGGTGATCCAGGACGTTTTACGATCCCATGTACCATTGGTGATCACAGGTTTGCGGGTGCTTTACTTGATTTAGGTGCTTCCATTAATTTAATGCCATACACTGCTTATAACAGGTTGAAAATGGGAGAACTTATTCCCACAGGTGTCACCATTAAACTTGTTGATCGGTCTAACTGTTACCCTCAAGGTATTATTGAGGATGTTTTGGTGCAGGTGGGAGATTTGATTTTCCCAGCAGATTTCTTTGTGCTAGAGATGGAGCATGAGCCAATGCCATCAGAAATACCATTGATTCTTGGGAGACCATTCTTGAGAACAGCGCGTACAAAGATAGATTGTTTTGATGGATCATTGAGTATGGAAGTAGCTGAGGAGAAAATCCACTTCAATATTTATGAAGCTCTCAAACATCCGAATAGTGATGATGCTTATTCATGTTGTTCAATTGACACTTTTGAGAGTTTTGTGCAGGAATTTATTCACTATTCATTGGAGGAGGATCCTTTGAGGAAGGTCATAGAGGTATCCGGAAAGGAAGATGTTTCAAGTCTGAAGCTTGGCGAGGAAAAGAAAGTTGAACCTATTTTTGAGATAGCTTCAGCTGAGGATCTTGAAATGGAAGAGGAATATTATGCTATGGAAGAAGCACTTGAATTCCTACCGATTATGAAAGGTAAATATTCTAAACCCATTTCTCTTCCAATTTCAGATGACGTTCTTGTTCCGTCTATACAGGTGGCACCCACATTAGAGCTTAAACTTCTACCCGAGCATTTGAAGTATGCTTTCCTAGGGGAGGATGATACACTTCCAGTCATCATCTCCTCCAAGCTCTCAACGTTACAAGAGGAAAAGTTACTAAATGTACTTAGGGAGTACAAGGCCGCCATTGGATGGACAGTAGCCGATATCAAGGGCATCTGCCCAACCTTACAGGAAAGTAAACACAAAGAGCATAGCACTGTTCTAACCTTACAGGAAAGTAAACACAAAGAAGATGCATGAATTTTAAGAACATAAATCATTAAATCTAAAAGACACCCTGATAGAAGATCTAATAGTTGAATGACTTGAATCCAATAGTACAAAATTGCTCTCTACCAAGATAGAAACTTCAAAACTGTTGGAAATTTTGTGTTTGTGGGTATAACCAGAGAAGGAAAAATGTTTCAAAGGCACGTAAAAGTTTACGTTTTTCTTTAGACTTTATTTGCTCCACTACTTAATGTGCAAGAGGGAATAATCAAATAAGCCTTTAGGATACAATGAAGCCTAGCAACTTACTATTTGTTGATCGTCGGTTTGCACTAACGAAAATCAACCCAACACTCAATCGAAGGTTTTACAAGAGACTCAAGGTTACTACAAACTATTTCTGCAGAATAATAGTTTCTAGATTTTCTATCTTAAAAACTAGAGAATGATTGAGAACTTGAGAGAAGAGAATGAACTTTTGATTATGTTAATCTGCAGAGAATCACTCCTATTTATAGAAGTCACTACCAGCAGAACCACTATATCCGACGAGCTGCCGGAAAACAGACCGACGAGAAGGGATCTCGTCGGTTATAGTTAACTATAACCGACGACAGGATTATCTCGTCGGTTATAGTTTTATGACCGACGAGATTATCATGTCGTCGGTTATAGTCGCCGGAATCTCGTCGGTCATAGTTATCGACTATGTCCGACGAATTTTTTGGACTATAACCAACGATTTTTTCATTTCGTCGGTTATAGTTTCTTATTTCAGATCTGGGCAGCAGCTCGATCTATCATTCAAAAAACTTTCCATTTTTTCAACAAATGCTCTGAAATCGATCTTTGGGTGATGTCGAGAATGAGTTCGTGATGATTCGTGCGCATTATATATAGCTAGCTAGCTAGCTAGCTAGGTACGTTCTTAATTAATATATATATATATATATATGTGTTGTGCATGCATGTATTGCTTAATTAATTTGTTGAATTAATAGATGGATCGATCGATCGATCGAGTTAATTAATTAATTGACTCTTGAGTTTGATCGAGTAATTGATCGATGGTTGATTTTGATTACGTATGCGTGATTGATCGTAAATATATATATATATATATATTAATTGTTGTTAATTTTAATTTGATTATTGTGAATATATATATAGCAATTATATATATATTTAGATTTTTGTGATCGATTATATATATATATATAGTTAGGGTGTACGTGTGTGTGTATATATATATATTAAAATTATGGGAATTAAAATAATAAATATTTATATGTAGCTATGAAATTTGAATTAATAAGATCATGGGTATATATACATGCATGCAGTTATAATTTTGAGGATGGACAAGAGTTGGATATGTCTTCCAAGATGGGATGTAAGATATCACCGTGGAATTAGAAGTTTTGTAGAATATGTGAAGGTTAATTGTGGAGGGATGACAATTCATTATTGTCCGTGTACGAAATGTCAGTGTCGCAGCGAGCGATATCGTTTTCACATCGATAAAGTATTGGAGCACTTGAAGAAAAACGGGTTTTGGGATAAGTACACATGTTGGATTTATCACGGTGAGAGCTTAACAGTTGGTCAACATGATCACGGACAATTTTTTGAGAGTGGCAGTACATCCAATGATCCAACAACAAGGTTGATCAACAATATGTTTCCTCATGAGAGCGGTATATTTGCTCAAGCACCGGATATCGATATCCCTCCCGCCGTTGGAGACTTCCCTCATATTGAGCCAGTCCAGCAATTACCTACAGCTGTCAACACTGCTGGTATGGACAAGTACAACAACCTCATTGCCTTCCAACAGACCCCGTTGTACAACGGGTGTAATAAGACTATTCTGGAAAGTGTTATGGGAGTAATGAAGCTCAAAGTGGAGAACAAAATGAGTGTGAAGGCTGTTGATGATTGGCTGAAGTGGTCTGGTTCGTTGTTGCCCCCCGGTCATCGTCTTCCTACCACTCATCGTAAGGTGCGACAGATCCTTAAACATCTTGGCCTTTCCTACATCAAAATTCATGCTTGTAGATATGATTGTGTTCTCTTCTGGGGTGAAGATGCTTATGGGAATGATCTTGAATCCCTTGATGAATGCCCGGTATGTGGTACAGATAGGTATAAGTTGACTCCTGCCGGAAACAAGAAAGCTTTGAAGATACTTCGGTATTTTCCCCTGATAGATAGGCTAGAACGGTTGTTCATGTCTGCACACACGGCTGAAGCTATGAGATGGTGGGCCGAGAGGAATTTGCCTGACAGTGATACGCTTATACACCCTGCTGACGGAGACGCTTGGAAGCACATGGTGAAGGATTTTTCTTATTTTGCATCAGAGGTTCGAAATGTTTGGCTGGGGCTTTCATCTGACGGATTCAACCCTTTTGGGAACATGAGTCTTCAATACAGTATATGGCCAGTTATTTTGGTACCGTACAACCTTCCTCCATGGATGTGCATGAAGAAAGAATACAATATGCTCACTATGATCATTCCAGGGCCGGGTTATCCAGGAATGTGTCTCGATGTGTATCTGAGACCCTTGATTGATGAGCTTAAGTACTTGAGTGAGCATGGTCATCCCACTTATGACAAGTTCAAAAATGAGATGTTCCAGATGCATGCCATGCTTGTTGGCACCATTAGCGATTTTCTTGCACGCGGGATGTTGTCGGGCAACGTTACCAGGGGATACAGGGCTTGTCCAGAGTGCATGACGGTTGAGTGTTGCAGACCTCATTGCAGGAAGATTGTACAGATGCGACATCGTTGTTGGCTTCCACATGATCACCCATTTCGGGAGGATATTGAGGCATTTGATGGGACTGTGGAAACAGGTGAGCAGCCGAGGAGATGGACGGGGGATGAAATCTTAGAAGTGCTAAATGAATACGATTTTGGGCAGCTAAGCAATCATCCGCAGATAGTGGCGTCAATACCTGACAAACCCGACAGGTATAAATTTTGGACACACAAAAGTATTTTTTGGGAACTTCCTTATTGGTCCAAGTTGCTGATCAGACACTACTTAGATGTCATGCACATAGAGAAAAATGTGTGCGAGAGTGTGGTCGGCACAGTGTTGAATTGGAAGGGAAAAACTAAAGACGGCCCGAAGGCACGCATTGATCTTAAAAGGATGAGACTGCGAAAACATTTGTGGTTGAGAGATGGGAACAAAAAAATGCCACAAGCTCCTTATACCATGAAGCCTGCCCAGAAGAGTGAAATCTTTGGTTGGATAGGTAATGTCAGGTATCCTTCAGGCTATGCCGGAAATATAAGTCGATGTGTTAACTTCAAAGACAACAAGATGTACGGACTAAAGAGTCATGACTGTCATATACTGCTCCAACGCCTCTTCCCTGTTTTCATTCGAGGGTACCTGCCCAAAGAGGTGGTGGAGCCGTTAGTGGCTTTGTCAAGATTCTTTCAGAAGTTATGCACGAGAGAAGTGAAGAAATCGGACTTGTTGGAAATGCAATAAGACATCATTTTTATCATGTGCAAATTCGAAAGGATATTTCCCCCAAAATTTTTCGACATCATGCCTCACCTGATGCTCCATCTTCCAGAACAATTGTTGCTTACTGGTCCAGTACACTACACATGGATGTATCCTATGGAAAGGTACGTAATGCATCTCTGAATCTGGCTATATATATGTCGATCTTTAATATTATTTATTCACTTATATATTGTTGCAATAAGCATAACATGCTCGATCTGTAATTACCCATTTACAGACAATTGGGGGACTACAAAGACTATGTGATGAACAAATCTGCACCTGAAGGGTGTATCGCTGAAGCATATATTGCGCATGAATGCGTAACGTACACCAAGTTGTATTTGGGAGCGTTGGAGGACCCTCCACAACATATGCCCGTAGATGGAGGGCAGTTCAACCTTTCGATCATCTCCGATGATGTTGAAGTTTCTGGAAAGTTGCCCAACTCGTACAAGTTGGAACCTTATGAGCTCGTCATTGCCCATTGATCGGTATTGATTAACTGTCCAGAAGTTCAATATTGGAAAAATTTGCACCTTTACTGCCCTGCTATTTCCGGTGATGTTGAGTACCACAACAAGACGTTCGCAAACTATTTTGGCAACTGGGTAAGTTGATACTTAAATTGACCTGTATATGATCGATGTTAAGTGCATGTCTCGCATCCTATTTATACGTACTTAATAAATGATTATTTTCAGATGAATCATGTACAAGATGATGGTATCCCTCAGTGGTCACACGAATTGAGGCTCTTGGCGCAGAAACCGGTAACTTCCAGAGTTTATCCTATGTGTAAGGTTAATGGCGTACTATTTATTTGTGAACATAGAGATGTCAGACGAAAAACACAGAATTCTGGGGTAATGGTGCATGGTGGGCAGAATGGAGTTGACTATTACGGTGTTCTCCATTCAGTTGTCGAATTAATATATGGGGAAGGCATGACCGTGCACTTGTTTAAGTGTAGATGGTTTGATACCGACCCTCAGAACACAAGGACCGATCAATACGGGATTTTTTCGGTGAATACTGCCACAAGCTGGTATGAAGATGATCCGTTTGTGTTGGCCACGGCGGTGAAACAATTGTTCTATCTTGATGATCTTGTGCATAAAGGCGCGTGGAAAGTGGTTAACCATGTTCTTCCACGAAGCCAATACAGTGCCTCAACCCTTGGTGTGACCTCGGATAATGAAGAAGTCAGTGCATACCAAGAGCCGAACGCAACTGGTATTCCTGAAACCTCAACAATTCGCCTTAATAATGTGAGACAGGGCAGTGTGGTACGAATTCCTCAACCGAATCTTCTTGATGTTAATCAAAATGAAGAGAATGAAGACTCAAGTGACGAGGACATACACATATTACCTGAAATTAACTCGGAAACAGAGTCAGACTCAAGCGATGATTCTGATTATGCACCTTAATTAATTAGTGTATAATTTATATGTATGTAGATGGTTTGACTTAGAACGTGCAATGTAAAATGAATTTTATTCGATCATATTATCGATCTACTTTAAATGGCCGGTACGGTGTTGATCGATCGGGAAAAAAATACAACGGATCGATTAATAATTAATATCGATCGATCGTATTATTAAATAATTTTGCTTAATTTACTAATTTCGTATTAAGTAATAATAATTTTGTATTAATTAACTATTAATAAATATATATATATATATATATATTAAAACACTACACATTTAATTAGTTTACCGGCCGGCATAAATGAAAATTAAATAGAGGAACTATATCCGACGAGTTGCATATGATCTCTCGTCGGATATAGTTGAACCCAAACTATATCCGACGACATTCATATGAAATATCGTCGGTTATAGTTTGGGTTCAACTATATCCGACGAGATCACTTAACTCGTCGGATATAGTTTGGCTTTATATCGTATCTGGGTACGATTTGGGGCAGAAACGAAACTGCCCCAAACACTACACAGTCGCCTCCTCTCGCCTCCTCTCGATTTCCAGGGCAGTTTAAGTGTTGGAAGCAAGCAATCAAAGGTCACCAAGCTATTTCATCGATCCTCAAGCAAAATCCTCGTCGATTAGTGAAAAAACAGGTTTGAAATCCCTAATTAATTTCAATTTTTCGAATTTTTTGATTTCGGTTGGATTTTACGTTGTGGAATGTGTTGATTGTCAATGTGGATGCATGTATTGATATAGTTGTGGATTTTGTGGGGATTATGCATATATTGAGTTATATAATTAGGAATTAGGAAATTTTAGGTTAAATTCAATTGGATTATATATATTTTTTTATGTTAAATTAGGATTATATTTTTAGTTAAATTTGGATTATAATTTAGGTTAAATTAGGTTAAATTAGGATTAAAATTTAGGTTATATTTGGATTAATTTTTAGGTTAAATTAGGTTAAATTTTAGGTTAAATTGTTAGGTTATAATAAAATTTGGATTATATCCTAATTTTATGTTAAATTAGGATTATAATTTATGGAATTTTAGGTTATAATTAAATTTCGATTGTTTTGAATTTTATTCATGAATTGATATATATTGGGATGTACTCGGAAATTTTAGGTTATATGTGGATTGGATTATATGTGGAAAGGATGGATTATTTGGATTATATGGATTGTTTTATATGGATTATTTGGATTATATGGATAGGATTATATGGATTATATGTGGATTATATGGAATTTTAGGTTATATTAGCATGAATTTGGATTATTTGGATTATTGGAATTATTGATATATATATATAGTTAAATTATTGAATTGGATTAATTATATATGTATTGGAAGTTTTATGGAATTATATATTGTTGATTTTTGTGGAATATTTATATATTGAATATATATTGGATTATTGATTTTTAGATGAATTAGGAATTTTTTTTAATTTTAATAATTTTATAGCAACGATGTAATGGTTTAATTGCGGACCTTCCCGAGGGGCCGGGTCGAGTACTTCGAGGGGGAGGTCCAGAGGGAGAGGGAGATCGGGACGTGGGGATGAGGGCTCGGGAGCTGGGGATCCTGATGGCACCGGAAGTCGGTCCGCATCAGGATCCACCAGTGTCCCCAACACTTACAGTGTTCCGCTGACCTCTCGACACCGTCGGCTGATGGGCAAGGGACAACCTCAGCAGCAGCAGCTCGAGCCGGCTCGATCCTTAGGCGCGAGGAGGGTTCAGCAGGTCAGTCGCACGCCGGAAACGGATAGTGCGACTCAATCCTCGGTCCGAATGCCGGACATTCATCGCGAGGAAGGTTCCCCCGTCATCCACCAAACAGCTCCTCATTCTTCCGAGGAGGCTGGTGGATCTACTCAGTCCTCGGCGAGGATGCGACTGTGCCCGCCGCCTACATTATTCTTACCGTTGGAAATCCCGACGATACCTCACGTCGATTCCGACGGGATGCCTATTCCGGGACAGCTAGGGTTCATTACCCCGGAGCAGGCATATGCGTATATACCCTTCCCGGCACCTCTCTGGAGTGCAAGGATTCCGGGACAACGCACCGACGAATCAGGTAAATATTAATTAGTGATATCTTTTTACTCCCTAATATTTAAATTCAATTAGGTGTTGATGTTTACAAAATCGTCTACATATATATGTGATAGGCGAGATCGTGCCCGGTGCCAAACAGAAGAGAACCAGAGGCCCCGTCGTCGGCAAGTTACTGGACGAAGCCATTCAGGCTAGCGGTGGTGGCCAACTTATGATTCCGACCAGGGATGGAGGGCAGGTGATCAAGGGAAAGGTCACTCGAAAGTACGCGGGGATGGCGGGCAGCCTCATACGGGATAGAGTCCCAATGTTGTGGCAAGATTGGAATTCAGTGCCACAAGCCGTCAAACATCAGCTGAATAATGCGTTGTCGGTGAGTTGAATTGTATATTCATTATGAAAATTTTCAATAATAAATTTTTAATATTATTGATATATATATAAATATATGCATTGCAGAGGTGGTTCCGCGTGGATGAAGACATTAGACCCACGTGGGCGGATGAAGTGCATGGGAGCAGGTTTGCAGACGACCATTTGTTTCAATTTTTTCGTTTCTTTTGATTATGTTCATACAATGTTGTTAGTTACTAACGCTTGATTTTATGGGTATATATAGGTATAAGGAGTGGAAGGCCGAGCTGAAGAAGCATTGGAAAAAGTACGGGGACGATCGTGAGGGTACCCCTAGCGAGTTTCGTTATAGGGAGTACGAGTGGCGATGGCTTGTGGTTCACTTCAACAACCCTCGATTGAAGGTACGCAACCTTCAATCGATTTAATTTTGGTTTTATCGTACTTCCCGTAAATTATTTGGCTAATGAGTGTTTTTTTATGTTGACTTAATCGCGCGGGCTCTTTCTGAAATCAACGCAAGGAACCGGGCCAAAAACACAACAAATCATCATGCCGGTACCAGATCATACTCGGGTTGGATCGAGGAGGCGGCCAACCACCCAGAAGATGATCCCCTTGTCTATACGATGCAGCACGCGTATCCGCAGAATCCCGAATATGCTGTAAGTGTCCTTATAAAAAAATAAACTTATTTCTTATTTATTTAGATTGTTTTTTTAATTAATATTTTATTGTTCTTTATCAATTAGGCGAGAATTCAGGAGGCGATTCCGGAGGTGTTGACTCAAGTGGCGAGAGAGCTCTATCCCGACACCCCCGATGCGGAACTCCCGATTGATCAGATTGATCGATCTGATCCGATCGTCAGGGCCAGGATTACGTCAACTGCGATCCCTCCAGGGAAGAACACATTCTACTGCAGGGGTTCCGGAAAATGGGGTCAAGGGCTACTGAAGCAGACCCCTGAATTCTCTCGCGGATCGGGATCATCATCATCATCTTCGAGGACTAATGAGCTAAACGACCGGCTTCATAGGCAATCAATTGAGATGGAAGCTCAACGGCGTCGGATAGAGGAGATGGAGCAAGCGCAAGCTGCAAAGCAGAATCGGTTGGCCGAACAGCAGCAGCAAATGGGGACATGGATGCAGCAATGTTATGCACAGTTGCAAGCATCTGGAATCCAGATACCTTCCCCGCCCATATTCGATGAGTCACAGCCACAGCCTCAGCCTCAGCCGCAGCCTCAGCCACAGCCACAGCCAGACCAGGACCAACCTACTTATGACGACCCGTTTGACCACATAGACTTAGGACCAGGACCCCCCTACATTTGAACAATTATCGGTTTCATTTTTATTTTCATTATTTACTACGCATATGTATATAGATTTGAACTATTTCGGTTTTTTATTAATTTATTTATTTACTACGTACTCTAGTTTCAATGGTTGTTGATTTTCAATTTGAACAATATATAGATAGCGTGATTTTTTATGAATGCAGGTTTTGGGATGAAACCCAAAACCTGCAAAAATTTTTTTTTATTTTTCCACTATATCCGACGACATGTGTCAATATAGTCGGATATAGTTTTCTCCAGAGTCAACCATTTTGACCATGGAGAAAACTATATCCGACGATGATGTCGTCGGTTATAGTTTAAAACTATAACCGACGCAACATCGTCGTCGGATATAGTGTATACTTTTTCCAACGGTAACCCTAACTGGTCGTCGGATATAGTATGACCGACAGTCTATTACCGACGCTACTATATCCGACGACACATCGTCGGATATTACTATGACCGACGAGGATCCCAAACAGACCGACGACACCAAGTCGTCGGTCATAGTAATTGTTCCGGTAGTGAGTGATTATGCCTTTTTACCTTAAAAGATTGTATCTTTTTGGTTATCTTCCAATGGACATGTCTCTTTATTAAGAGTTGTATCTATTTGGTTTATTTTCAATGGACATATCTCTTCACAAAGAGTTGTATCCATTTGATTTTTCATTGGACATGTCCGTTGATTTTCAACAAACAAACCTCTTGCTCTCTTTATTTTATATTGTTGAAAGTTATTCCAACAATCCTCCATCATTTTTAAAATATAAAAATAATTTTAAAACAAAATTTATTTTGAAAACGTTTTGAAAAAATCCTTGAGAAAATTCTCGAAAAACGTAGTCCATAAACTAAGGTGTCTTGTGGACTTGAACCTTAGCTTAGTGATAACACATCAAAGTTAAATCAAGATGGCTAAGTAGCTTTGCTTTGAACTTGCGATCTTATTGTGATCTAACCAGACACATTTCACACACTAGTTTTCTACTTCTTTCGAGTGTTCTAAAAAACGGCTCGTGGATTGACCTTGCATTTGTATCCTTTTCACAAGTGCTTTAGAGACTAGCCAAAGTTGCATAGAAGGCGGCACTACCTTCTACACTCGTATAGGTAAGCATGTAGTACCCATGTAACTAAAGTACTTTCCATCATGCTTATTAAGAGTTTTAATTTATAACTCAACTTCTTCCATTCATTACATGTACCCAAGCACTTTAACCTTTGGATGGATACAAACATATAATAAAATTATATGTATGTTAATTTTACTTAAGTGCTTGCAATCACTATATATGAAGTACTTTGATCATTGAACTCAAGGACAAGATGTTTCAAGCGTTGAGTTGAGTTTCCATCATTGGTGATTAAAAGTTTGGACTTCTCCATCCCATTTGATGTATCACCCATCAAATCCTTGCAAATTTAAAATATGCAAGTTATTTTGTTAATTGGTTATTAAAATTAATTATCCATAACTTTAAAGTTCAACGGGTCACACCGTCCCTTTAAATAGTCTTACATAACTATGTCTCAAACCGGTATATCCTTCTTACATTTATATCTCTAGTAAGAAGCCCTTGATAGTTAAGACTATCAAAGAACTAAATATCATATCTGTATCTTTAGGATCCATCTATTTTTGATAACATGTGGATAAATTTTCTTTTAACATTAACTAGTATTCTGTCAAACTCATCTCTTCTAGATGATATAAATACTCATTATATGCATATGAGTATTTCATAATCCACAAACTATAGACGTCATCAAACTTGATACTTGTTTAGAATGAATATCATGTAATTAAATTTTTACTAAGCTTGAATTTCGATATTTATAAAAATAACTAGCTAGTTGAAATATCTTAATGATATTCCAACTTAAATATGTATTTAAAATTTTCAATTTAAAATGATGCATAAAAATTCAACGAAGTGCACATATATAAAATCATACCACTCATGTATATACATATATGAACTTGATATGAGCATATACTTAACATAAATTATAATTAACATGCATTCTTTAATTTGAAACCGGAAACACACCAATGATCAAAACAAGCAAATAGAGCAAATGAAAATGTAAAATAAAAATATATGTCAAACTTAGTACAAAAATATTTATCATAATATATATACCAAGGTATCATTCTTAGTCAACGAAACGTTTGTAAAGTTCATAAACGAACTCCAATTTTCTACCGAAGTGCATTCACCACTTTAAATACTATTGCCACAATTTTCTCCTTCATGGTCAAACTTTTTGTTGGTTCTTGAAAATACGACAATATTTCAGGATGTGACCACGTTTCTTGCAATAGAAGCAATTCACTATCTTCTTGTTTGAAATTTGATTTGAATGATCCTTATTCCATTGAATCTATCTTTTTCTATTCCCATGATTGTTTTTGAATTGATCAGATTCACCAACAATCAAATTATTATTAATAGAAAAAGAATAATCGATTTTCTCATCAATGCATCATCTTTTCTTATATGAAGAAAATAGTTCAATCTTTTGTAGGTAATTTTGTATTCCTTTTCAAACTGAAGATGATGACCAAATTATTCTATGGTCAAGCCTTCCAACTTATTTATCATACTTATTTTGAAGTCTTTCCATGAAGATGAAAACTTCTTCATAATAATAAGAAATACTTATGAGTGAATCCATATGCATACCATGTTGAGTGAGCAAATGAAGTATATGAATGATTTCACGATATTGCTCAACGATAGATCTTGTATCCACTGTTTCATACTTAAAAAATTTAGAAATTAGAAGTCTTACTTGTAGGATTCGTAGAAATGTATTGCTCCTCCAATGCATCATGCCTCGTCATCTTGGTCCCATTTTACTCGTACTTGTTTCATGGATACGATCTCCTTTTTACTTTCTCCAAGTCTTGGTGTTGTAAGCACATAAACTATCTTTAATCATGTAAGCATGAGGTGAGTCTTCTTTAGCCATTTTAGAACACATTCTCCATCAAATCGATCAAGCTTCATTGTGGGAAAATTTCTTTCGCTTTCCTTCAAAGTTGCCATAGAAAAAATAAAGTTTAAAGATTGTTGAAAATTTTGTGTTTGTGGGTATGACAAGAGAAGGAAAAACGCTTCAAAGGCACGTAAAGGTTTACGCTTTCCTTTAGACTTTATTTGCTCTATTACTTAGTATGCAAGGGGGAATAATCAAATAATCTTTTAGGATACAATGAAGCCTAGCAACTTGCTATTTGTTGATCGTCGGTTTGCACTAACGAAGATCAACCCAACATTCAATCAAGGTTTTACAAGAGACTCAAAGTTACTAAAAACTATTTCTGCAGAATAATAATTTCTAGATTTTCTATCATAAAAACTAGAGAATGATTGAGAACTTGAGAGGAGAGAATGCACTTTTGATTATGTTAATCTGCAGAGAATCGCTCTTATTTATAGAAGTGATTATATATACATTTTCACCTTGAAAGATTGTATCTTTCTGATTATCTTTCAATGGACATGCCTCTTCATTAAGAGTTGCATCTATCTAGTTTATTTTCAATGGACATATCTCTTCACTAAGAGTTGTATCCATTTGATTTTCCATTGAACATGTTTGTTGATTTCTAACAGACAAATTTTTTGCTCTCTTTATTTTATATTGTTGAAAATTATTCCGACAAAGATCATCTAAGTATCAAAATGTGAAGCAACACTTAAAGGTTATCTTCATTACATACAAGTGTAACAAGCTTTCTCAGTAGTCTAAACAGTCAAAACCTCAGGAGCCACCACTTCTAATGGACTTCTAGACTTCAACCATGACGTAAGTGCGACCTTTGAAGTCAGAAACCAGCTAACCTTGTCTGGCGCCTCATGGAACAGAGCATCTACCTCCTTCAAATGTGACTCGAACACGCTTGCTAGACCTCTGTCTGAATATTTATGTTTGCCATGTTCGGTATTAATTCCAAGCACAGGTGGAAGCTCCTCTCCAGATTCCAATGACCGAGACAAGTCATTAATCCAAACATGTAATACAGTCAGAGCTGCCCCGAGAGAGAGACCCTTGAGATCTCGACTGAATATCTGTGTATATCTCAAGTGTAAGCCCCAAGTCTAGTAGCTCACAGGCTCTCTCCAAGAGATCGAGATTCACAGCAAGATCAATCAAGCAATTGCAGTAGGCCTTTTTTACATCGGAACCAACTGAATGAAAAAGTTCTAATGCTTCCTTCTTGAAGTTTTCAGTACTCTCTTCCTTCTCTACAAGAAATCTTACAACCTGCCCTAGCTTCCCATTACCCCTCTCGATGCACTCGTTCAGCTTAAAAAGTTCATCTTTTGGTGTTTGTGTCATCACATTCAGGAGACAACCGCAGAAATGCTCATCTGGATTTATACCCAAGTCTAGCAGTTGATTGAATATTCTGACAACATCATCAGTACGCTTGGCCTTGCCATAGCATTGGATTAGAGATGTCAAAATGAAGATATTGGGCTTGAAACCAGCTTCCACCATCTCATCCAACATTTGCTCCGCGTCAGATACTTTCCCGCGGCAGGAATATATGGTAATCATGGATGAATATGTCCAACTATCAGGCTTCCAAGTAGTGGAACTCTTTATGTCCTCAAAAATCTCCACATCTTGATCAGTGTAACCAACATCAGCACACATTGACAAAAGGGTGTTATACAGAATGACATTTAACTCCATCCCCTTCTCCTTCATCTTCTTGTACACATTAAGAGCATCATCCCCATAACGAGCTCTACTAAAGGCCCTTAAGAGAGACGCATAAGTTACCCAATTTGGCGTGAATCTGTTGCTGACTATCTCTCGGTAAATTTTCTTGGCCTGCCAGGGCCTCTTGGCTCTTCCCATAGCATCCAACAAAGTGTTAAAAATAACCATGTTCGGCTTAGCTTCAATAGCTTTCATTTCCTCATAAACATTCAAACACCCATCATAATTTCCCGACTGCCCGTGAACCTTGAACAACGTTGCAAATGTCACAGGATCAATGCGCCATTTCTCTGTCCTAGCACGGTCATACAAAGAGAAAGCCTTGTCAGCACTGCCGGCACACCCATAAGCGTCAATCATTGTCGAATAGGTAACATCATCGGGATTACACCCATAACTAGGCATCTTCTCAAACCACGCCACAGCCTTCTCAGGAAAATAACTCATCCTAGCACAGCTAATCAGAGTCAAACATGTAACATTATTAAAGGTCATAGAGGGGAGTGAATAAGCTTTTTACAACTTTTTCGCTTAAACTGTACTCGGGGATAGCAGAATTACAACCTATCACAAATTACAGGATACAAGTGTTTGAACTGTAAAAGCAGTAAGTAAAGAATAACACGATGATGTTTTTGTTAACGTAGAAACCCTACAACCAGGGTTAATACTGCGTGCCCCTAACACTTGAGGGACAAACTTTTCCACTATTAAGTAACACACACAATTACAAGACTCTTGTACTCTGGGGATACATAGCCCGTATGCTATTTTAACTAGTCTGACTACCAGTTCTAAACAGAGCTACACTACTTGACTTATGTGTTTACACCTTGGAAAGTATCTAGAAGCATCAACTCAGATCTTAACTATTTGTAAGTTAAATCTTCTTAATCTACTTCTTCGGGTTGAGCATCTCTATAACTATCTCAATGGAATGCACTTATGCAATTATGCATATGGATTTTGAAAACAGTTTTTATGATTGATAATCCATATGACTTATATGCACAACAAAGAGCAAGTAAAGACACAGAAATGGAGGAGAAGAGAAGAGAGAAAACTACACAATTTTGTGCTCTCAAAGAATCACCCAAAAATAATATCACTCAACCAAGGAGCCAAAGCTGCCTTGAGATCCCTTATATAGACAGAACAGCTCAGTTGCTTTTGACAGCAAGGAAACGTGATGAACAGCCCAAAAGCCAACCTATAACAGACCTAAACTGAGCTATAACAGACCTACCCAACAGTTATCAGTTTGAAGGACAAAAGCATGCTTAAGAAATAAACACACAAAGTCAACTCTAGGGTTTCTATTTTAGGCAAAGTGCGCTAAAGGAGGCAAAAGCTTTTCATACCAAAAATAACCAAACAGTGGACAGAGGCAAGTACGTTTTGCACACAAAGACAGTTTTTGAAGATGTCCAAAAGTCAACCCAACTGTAAAGTAAAAACTGATTTCTAGAACCCTAAAACCAAGAAGTCACATGCGAACCAAAAAGTAACTTTCTCCTAGAAATCTTCCATAATTCAAAAATAACTTTTTCATGGTCAACTTGCATTCAAGCTGAGCACACATATTCTGAAAATAGAGACAACCTTAGCTGCGAAATATCACACATGAAAACGTTCCAGAACAACAGGGATGCATGCTTAGAGTGCTATCCTAAATGAAAACATGTTATGTAATATGAATGATCAACCTGTTTTCCATTGAGATAAGTAGGCAATGTCAACATCTTCATTGATGATCCTTCACCTATTGTGTTTTGTCCATTTGTAAGGAAGAGCCAACACATGTATGCCTTTAATTATCGAGGTTAACACCTCTCCCAAGCATCTCATAAAACAGCTTCACAACTCTCTCTAAATCCTTACATTTCCTAAACACTTTCAAAGTCACATTATAGAGAACCACTTCCCTGTTGGGTTTACAAGTCTGCTGAAAGTAGTTGAGAGCAAACAACGCATTGTCTAGATTAACCATATTGTTAAGCACAACAACAGCATCTTGTTCCAAGATTCTATCTCCTAAACCCTTTAATATATCAACAATATCACTTTCAGTACTAGCAGAGTTCAAAGACTCAGCTGCTTTGACTAAAGAAGTGTACCTAGAATCGTACGATTTCTTCCGAAGCTGTGAAGCTCTGGAATTCAGGGATTGACCCAGACGTAGGACTTGGACGAAGACTCGGAATTTCCATCTGGGCCTTCTTCAATCTTTGGGGTTTCTTGTAAAGAAGAGACATAGGTTATTTGGAGAGAAGAGTCTTGGGAAGCTGAGATTGAAGCTGCGGATGTCTGAGCTTGTTGGACTGAGCTTTTTGGTGGAAGAGAGAGAGAGTGAGAGTGAGAGAGGTTGTGAAAGAGCAAAGAAGGTGTAGAGTAGCATACATGATAAGCCATTTTCGCTCAGACTCTCTCTTGCTCATTCCAACAGTGATGTCCGTGTGAAATTGTGAATGAAGTAAATAGGAAGGGTTGTGTTTGTTTACTATATTGGCCTTGTGAATGCAAGCAGCTTCAGTCAGGTGTTTCACTGCATTAAAAGCAAAGAATAAAATATCGGATATCGAAGATATATTAACGTTCTAAAATTTGGATATAGATGGAAATATAGATGAAATATCGATCTAGTGAAAATTCTAACGAAAATGACAGAAACTAATAAAAATATATGAAAATTTGTAATGAAATTTATTGATGTTGTTATATGATCAATTATCTACCTTATGTGAAAAGAAAATATTAATCAAACATCAAAACATATGAATTTGTTGTATTACTATATGAATTAATACATATTAAGTGCTGATAATTATTAAAATATAATTTAATAGTTCTATTTTATTTTTCGATAGTTAAAACTTAATGGGAAGGTAGGCCATCACGTTTTTTGTACAATATGTTACACATCACACATCATAAAATTAAATATATAAATACTTCAAAATCACATAGGGGACCTATGAGGTTTAAAATTCACACCATTTTCATCATCTCCTTGTGCATAATCATGTGTGTATTGTGAAGAATAATCATTAAATGATTGTTCTCCCATGTAATTCTGCATATATTGGATATGCCACGTGAATGATGGATTGGACATTGAGCATGTGAAGATTGGACATTTACCAAACTAAATGTTAAATGTGAAAAGTTTATGGAAATTTCAGAAATTTCGGAAAATATCGGGGATATATTGAAAATATCGATAAAAATCGAGAAATTTCTGGAGATTTAGGGATATATTTGAAGATTTTTCAGATAACTCAAAAAAACCAAAATATCGTCGATAGTATCGATTTTACATACTTTAGTTAAAAGTGTCTATCTACTCGTAAGGACTAGGCTTCTGACAAGCCACAGTTGGGCCATTTCGAACTCACTTTGTGAATTAATTAGGACGAACCAAGCAACTATAGGTCTGCCCAAATTTGATCTTGGATAGGGTTATGTATTTTGTGGTTATATTCAAACACAAACATTGCATGGTTTAGAGTTTGCAAGTGACAAATTTTGTCTTATAACTAGATGATTTTTTAAATCTAATTCATGTCATATTAGAAGTAAGAGATAGTAGCATGTTATAATCTTCTCTCATCTTCTGTGTTATCAATGAGAACTAAACATCTCACATTTTCCCCTCAAAAATAAATTTAGTAGATGTGCTTTGATAGGATCTCTAAATAGTAAATAGATTGTTTGATAAATAATCGAGTGTCTTTGCGTTTCTGTTTGAATAGATGATGTTTTAGTTCTATACATTTTATCTGTAACTGTTGACCTTGATTTCGAATTGAGTTCAATCCCTATAGTAAGAAAGAAATTAAGGGTATGTTTGTTACACTTCCTTATATTAGAATTTTTAATTTATGATAAAAAAAATAGTCTAATCTCATGTTTTGTACCATAAGAGGCTATTTTAAATGAGTTTATGTAAGCCCTTAGTTATGTTTGTTACATCTTATTTTTAGCTTATTTTAACAATATTTCAATCTCATGTTTGGTGTCACAAAAGACTATTTTAAATGAGTTTATATAAGCCTTTTGAAGTGATCAAAATATTTTTTTTACTTTCTTATACAAGGAGCTCAAAAACTTACTCCTTATATAACACCCATTTAATATAAAAAATATAACATCTCTTATATAATAAATCCAAATATATAAAGAGTTCAAATACTTATTATTTATTTAACACACTTTAATAAAATAAATATTATTTTTTATATAAGTAATATTAAAAAATTGTAACCAACACGCCCTAAAATCTTAAGAATGAAATTTTATAGGGTTAGCGCGCATTTCTAAGTTGCTTCCGAAGCGAATCAGGCAGCCTGTAAAAGTACTAGCACCAACTGCCAACCCCCCCCTATTATATTATACTTTTAATAGGAAATTAAAAAGTTCGAAAACGTAGTGGCATCGAACTTATTCTAGCCTTCTTCTTCGTGACTTCATCTTGTCGGCAGTGAACGGTGTATATTAGGAGTGTCATCGGAGTAGCCTCTTATAAATATTTTAACCAAGCTTGTAGACTTGGAAAGTGTTCTTCACTAGGTTTGAAGTCCGCAAAAGGCGCGGTTATAAAATCATTTAATTTAAAGAATGATTTGTAAATAAATGCAACATCGGTAATCCCATGCATTCAACTCACGAAAGAAGATATATCTCTAAATTAGAACATTAAAGTTTACAAACACCACATTCCACGAATGGTAGAAGTTGAATATTATAATACATAATGTAAGTATCTGATTTGGAGTTCATAACTAAAAGTATATTTTTTATATTAAAAATATACTAGATAAGAAGAGTATGAGATGGAGTTTATACACAAAATATCAAATTAGTGCTAGACAATACTCTATTGCGGACTCTACAAACTGACTGTCATAGAAACATAAAAAGACAGTTCAAATAGTAGCAGTTTGGTGATTGATACTGGATCAATCTTTTTTTGTATTCTCTTGTTTCTGCTTGAGTGGAGGCATCGTCGATGATGATTCTTCATCATCCGGCTGCCTGTAAACGGATTATTTAAGGTTAGTAATCTATACAGTTTCCTGTATAACATATTTAAACTTGAGATCGTATAGCATTTACCTCTTGTTTTTCTTCTCCGACTCATAAAGGAACAATGTCCTTGTACAACTTTCACTTGGTCACTTCTTTTCTTGAGATTGGACAGATTTGAGGACATTGAAGTGTTCAAATGGTGCTGGATTTCCAAGTATGTTACGAACTATCAAGTCACTATTATTGTTGATCTTAATCTCAAACAGATAAGCCTACCCAATTTTCTCCATGATCCCTAGTGCTAAAGTCTGCTCAGTTGGATAATACCGCATACTGAGCAGGTCTTGGCAAGTGCCACCGAATAGCTCCTCGGCCTGTTTTCCCATGAGTGTCAACATGGCTTGATCATTCTTGTCTTCGATAATCACACTCTATATAACTGCATAAAATCTCACTGGTGATTTATTGACAAATGACTACATGATAAATTTGAACATTTATAGAAACAAAAGAAGTACATTCTAACAATTGAAAGTTGTCATGTCATAAATGTTTGAGAAATCTTTATATATATCACTGGTAAAGGCAGTCTAAACTTGATGTTGAAATTCAGCTCATGTTTCATATGTCTATGTGATTCATAGCATTTGTCATCATCCCCATACACCAAGAAATCAGATCAAACACTTAGCAACATGATTTGAATATAGAACATCTTTATATAACATGGAGAAAAATATTAAACATTTGAAGAAAAACGTCATGCATTTTAGTGACTAATAAAATCAGTTTCTAAATCGTTCAAATCCAGTGCAGAATATCTCCTTACTCTCAATCAAGACCTCACATAGTTCAAGACATCATATAGTATATCAAAAAGTTCCGTTTACACCATCAAGACCTCACATAGTTATTCGAATGAAATAATATAGTCCCGTTTACAAAAAGTTCAATAACGACGAGACTTCACATACTATATCAAAAAGTTCAATGCTGTGAAAATGGAAGTTCAAATTCTTCAAAGGACTATATGCACAATACGGATCCTGTTTGTTGCAAGATTTACCATTTAATGCAATTCAAATATGCCTTTATTAGCAACTTCGGATAGGTTATAAAGTAGTAGTAAAGAGAGAAAATTGAAAGCATCTCAAGCTCTTTGTTTGGTTTGCGTTGAGAAAATTGAGATAATAATCAAAATGAATAAATAAAATCTCATGTTTGAGTAAACTGATTTAACCAGGAAACTTACCAAGTATCGGATCGAGATTACGGCGGAGTTGGGCCCAAGCTCGGTGTTTCGGAAGCTCTAAAGCTAAAATCCGAAATGGGCAGTAGAGCGTGTTGCGAGTAGAAGTTGGATCGATATGTGTGGTTTTGCCTCTTTGCCCAGATTCATAATCGCTAAAATTGCAACGGCGGTGATGCGAACTCGAGGGAGGCAACGCGGTTGAGCTCGATTTTAGCCGAAGGTACGGCAAGCACCCGATAAAGGCGCGGAGGTGCGGCAAAGGCGAGGATAGGTTGATGTCGGGGAGGATGCGGCGGCAGTGGTGACATGTATGAGTTTATGGCCTTCCGCTACTAACCTACTGTATTCAGATAGATAGATAGATAGATAGATAGATAGATAGATAGATAGATAGATAGATAGAGAGAGAGAGAGAGAGAGAGCGAGACGAATGAGATGTGAGATGTTAATAGAAGAGAGGCCGAGAGATTAGGTCGAGAATGGCACGCACGCGTCGCACGCATGACTAAAATGAACAGTAGAGGAAGAGTAAAAGGAATAGTAGAGGAAGGGAGGGAGGGTTCAACTTTATTATAATAGAAATGTGCTTGAACAACACAAGAAGTCGACTCCTGATAGTTGCATATTTATGCGTCTATATTATGTTTAAGTAATCTCCTATATTTAGTTTATTGTTAGGTTTTTGGATTATTTAATTATATTTATTATTTATTAGGTTTTGTTGAGGAATAAAGAAAAATGAGACAAAAGAGGGATTCCTAGTGCGATAAGAAGAGAAGATAAAGGAGTTATGTGCAAATAAAGATGTCTAATCCAATAAGAACTTGAAGATGACCAACCAAGGAGTATATATACTCATCTTAGAGTTTTGATGAAGGTAATCAGCATTGGGAGGAAGAATAATGTGAGAGGAAGAGCAAGGGGCCGAAAAGAAGAGTTTCAGTCCTTCAGCTTCGACCCATCGAAACTGGCCTTCGACCCATCGAATCGTCGACAAGGTTTCTTCAATATGCTTTTCTTTTCTTATGAAATTTTGTAGTCTAGCTTCCTTGTCTATGATGGGCTAATTACTTAGTTAGAGGTTGATCGAAACCCTAGATATTCTTATGATTTTGAACCCTTTTTTATTCTATTAACTATTTGGATGAGTTTTGTTTCACTGTTCTTCTCATCGATGATTTTCATGTTCATGTTTCTTTGAGTGCCTGCTTAGATGCATGACTTAGGATCTAAAGTCTTGATTATGTACATGACCACCTTATCATTGCATATTTATTAGAGACAAACATGTATTTGTGTCAAACAGTTCTTAGTGATGTAAGGGTGACCACCTTATCAACCCTTGAAGCTTTGTTATTCTTCAAACATTTTTAAAACATAATGACTTCAGTTTTCTAGGCTTACATCACCATACGTATAAGTCAGTTAATTGGGATCAAGATTGAGCGGATTGTCCCTCCCTCTTTCGTGCCAAGTAAGATAGTCTAATACACAAGATGACTTAACCAAATCTCTTGTATGAGGAATATTCATCAATTGTTAGTTCAATTGAATTGGGGTAATTGTAAGATGTCTAAGGTGTAGAGAAGTTCCTAGTTTTTCTTTTTCTTTGTTGATTCACTTTTACTTTTCAGCATTTACTTTTCTGCAGTTATTCTTAGTCCGCCAATTAAGTTCAGTAACCAAATCATCTCGAAACCCAACTAAATTTTGTGTGAAAGTCTACCACTATGTACATTTTGTATAAATTTCGTATCATTTAGAGTAGTATAGGTTAGGTTCGTGGCTGCATTAGTGTCTGTTGGTCGTATAGGTTTTTCACCAATTAGGTGTAGAGAAGTTCCTAGTTTTTCTTTTTCTTTGTTGATTCACTTTTACTTTTCAGCATTTACTTTTCTGCAGTTATTCTTAGTCCGCCAATTAAGTTCAGTAACCAAATCATCTCGAAACCCAACTAAATTTTGTGTGAAAGTCTACCACTATGTACATTTTGTATAAATTTCGTATCATTTAGAGTAGTATAGGTTAGGTTCGTGGCTGCATTAGTGTCTGTTGGTCGAGTTTATCAGCTTTTTGACATTCGCTTCTGTCTAATGTTTAAGACTTAGTTTCACCAATTTCTTGTATTCGATAGCCCCTATTTACTGGTTATACAATGATATACCTTAATTGAAGATAGGGTATCTTTGAGATGTGGTTTTTCACACTCATCACACTTAGACATTGCTAGTCCTCAAGCAATACACTAAACTAAGACTCTGAAAAAACTCAACAAACTCTAATGCCATCAACACGTTGTCTCAGCAATTTTTCACAAAATTGTAACACCAAGATTCACATGTACCTATAAGTTACTAAACATAACTCCAACATATAACACACATCTAACATGTAGGACATAGACATAAGCAAGGTGAATAAGGAGCTAGAACATGCACAAGACCAATCAAGATTTAATCTCACATAGATATGCTCTCACAAGTATTTCTCTTAAAATATATCTAAGGTATCACTCAATTAAATTACTTTCCAATGGACTAAACCATATGCTCACTCTTGTGACTATACTCCACAAATCAAATGCTGCCATCTTGAGGATAAAAAAGACTTCATGGGTTGTAATGAAGCTTGGCTCATAGGTAAAAGAATAAAAAGGATATGGATTGCAAACACAATTCTAGAACCTAGTAGAACACCAAATAAGAGACTTCTTCAAACTTTACAACCATGAAGTTTTTCCTATTGTGGCCGGATTTCATCTTGTTAGGCCTTCACATCATTCTATTTATCAACAGTTGACTCGGGTATCAAGCTAGACATCACAATTTTTTTCCTTCTTTTTTTTTCCTAATTTTTTTTACATTAGCTTGATACCCCACACTTATTCTTGTTATCACCTTTCGACATTGTCGCCGTCCTCACATACATGTCTCATGTGTAGCTCCACCAATTCCTATAACAAGGGTAAAGATATAACTATTCTACAGTTCAAGATTAGAGATATGCGGATGATGACATAAAGTTTCACATGAAGACTCAAAGTGGTTAACTACGGGGTGCACATCTTGTGTACACAAAGTCAGGACACAGGCTCATAAGGCTATGGTGGTGTCCCCTAAATGTCTTTATCACTTCATCAATCAAAACATGAGTTGACTAAGAGCTTTGAATATCACAGGAGCAAGTTATAGTAATCTCTAGAGTATATTAACTTAATCTGCGGCAAGCAATTGACACTCAACAAAGGAACCATGCATCTCACATAAAGGCTCAAAAGCTCACAGGTTAAATGAATCTCAATAAGGTTTATGCATGCTCAAAAATATTTGTACCATGTTAACTCGTTTCTACATCCACTACATATTCACATATGCATCTTATACCAAAGTTAACCAAAGAAACTTGAGTCACATAATCATCTCTTAGTCACAAAATTGGAAGAAATAAGCACATCGATGACTTGTCAAGGGCTCCTAAGTCTATTATTTTTGTATTTTTCTTGACACCATTTTTTTGTATTTTTTTTCTTCAAAATATGACACTAAAATACACAAGAAAACTAAGAAAACCTCTAAAAACTGACACTGACTTTTCAATGGATCGAATATGGTCTTCGATGGATTGAGGACTGCTCTTTGGTCTTGCTTTGGAACAACACTTTGATGGGTCGAAGGATATTCTTCGACGTATTGAAGGATACACCCTGGACATTCTAAGCAAAATAGAAAACACTGAAGAGACTGCACACTCCCACTTGCATAATTTCTACAGAATTAAATACATATTCGAATAATCTGAAATTTTACGAGAATATAGTAAACATATATAAAAACACGCTCTCAAAACTTCAGAATTTTCTGAGACATATAGATATATCCAAAAAATCACACTACATAAAAAATCAAAAATTCTGACTGAAAAAAAAACTAAAAATCTATATCTAGGCTCTAAGTATATGATGTAGCTCCACCCCACACTTGAAAGTTACATTGTGCTCAATGCAGAAAATTGAATTAGACCATATAATACACCAAACAAGTATGACAAAGAACACATCACACACAAAACACACAATGTGGAGAAAAATAAAGTAAAGGAGAAGAGATAAGAGAGCAAATCTGGTAGTCACGCTTCTCCATCAACATGGGTTGTCTCCCAAATAGCGCTAAGTTTAACGTCTTTAGCCAGACATCTTCAAAATCATCAGGTGGCTGTGATCTTGGTTCGATCAAGTGTTTGGCACTACATGATCTCTTCCAAGCAACTTGGGTAACTTTGGGATCCCCAACACACAAGACCTAAATTGTCTTCTTCCTTTATTCCTCTTCTTCCAAAGCCTCCACTTTTTAAGTCCAAAAAATAAGGTAAAGAGAATTGCCTTATTTGACATATGGTGATCATGCATCACCATCTCAATATGGTCCAGAAAATAAGGGGGCTTGATTGGTGATTCTTCAAACTCAAGTGTTTCATTGGTGCATGAAACAAGTGTGAAACTTGAGTTTGACATTGATAGCTCTTGTGGTTGTTCATATGGTGGCAGGAACTTCTCAACAAAAGGAATTTCGATGGACTCCTCCTTAAAGAATTCGTCCATCTCATCTTCATCAAAGAAAGCATACCCTTCTTCTATTGCAACTTCAGCCTTTGTAGTCTGCTTCCCATGACCATACTCGAGAAGAGCTTCGAGCCCGTTTAAGTCTTGCTCGATTGACTGATGTTCTGTCAATTCTATCTTACTTAATCCAAGCACTTTCTTCATAGTATCCTCACCCCATCCATATTGAATATATTCCTCATCAAGATGGTATTTCTCTGTGGATTGTTGCATAAGAACTTGTTGAACTTAGCTCATCTGATGCTCCAATCTCTCAATAGTCTTACCACGCTCATGCATTGTTACCCTCACATCTTGCATTGTTACCTTCATCTCCTGCATCAAAGCACAATCTTCCTCTCTCTCTCTCTCTCTCTCTCTCTCTCTCTTTGTTTGTCGAGCATCAATTGTTGCAACATGTGAATCAATCTCTGCTCTACATCATCTGATTGCTGAGGATAGTCATAATCGAAGTGATCATCCCATGTTGGAGTGTAAGGTGGTGTATAGTAGTCACTGTGCATGGTGGAATGACTTTGATATGAAAAATATGCACATTCCTCAGTTGAGTGATCTGTCATTGAACATATAAAACAAACCACAAAGTCAGAATACATAGTATACAAAAGTCAGAAACTAAAATACAAGTTAAAGCAATTAGACTCTCAAGACTTAGAATTAAGGAATTCTCCGGCAACGGCGCCAAAATTTGATGAGTGTGGAAAACCACCTCTCAAAGATACTGTATCCTCAATTAAGATATATCATTGTATAACCAGTAAATAGGGGTTATCGAATACAAGGAATTTGTGAAACTAAGTCTAAAACACTAGCAGACACGAATGTCAGAAAACCGACAGACTCGATCAACAGACACTAATGCAGTCACGAACCTAACCTATACTACTCTAAATGGCACTAAATTTATATACAATGAACTAGATACATTGGAGGACTACCACACAAAATTTGGTTAGGTTTCAAGATGATTTGGTTACCTAAATTAATCAGCAAACTAAGAATAAATGCTGAAAAGTAAATGCTGAAAAATAAAAAGTGAATCAACAAAGAAAAAGAAAAACTAAGAACTTCTCTCCACCCTAGACATCTTACAATTACCTCAATTCAGTTGAACTAACCATGAATGAATATTCCCCATACAAGAATTTTGGTTAAGTTATCTTGTGTATTACACTCTCTTACTTGGCACGAAAGAGGGAGGGACAATCTGCTCAATCTTGATCCCCCAATTAACCGACTTATACATATGGTGATGTAAGCCTAGAAAAATGAATTCATTATGTTTTAAGAATGTTTGAAGAATAACAAAGTTTCAAGGGTTAATAAGGTGGTCACCCTTACATCACTAAGGACTGTTTCACACAAATACATGTTTGCCTTAATGAATATGCAATGATATGGTGGTTATGTACACAATCAAGACTCTAGATCCTAAGCCGTGCATCTAAGCGTGCATTCAAAGAAACATGAACATGGAAATCATCGATGAGAAGAACAGTGAAATAAAACTCATCCAAATAGTTAATAGAATCAAAAGGGGTTCAAAATCGTAAGCATATCTAGGGTTTCGATCAACCCATAACTAAGTAATTAGACCATCATGGACAAGGAAGCTAGACTACAAAAGTTCATAAGAAAAGAAAAGCATATTGGAGAAACCCTGTCGACGATTCGATGGGTCGAAGCTGAAGGACTGGAACTCTTCTTTCGGCTCCTTGCTCTTCCTCTCACATTATTCTTTCTCCCAATGTTGATTACCTTCACCAAAACCCTAAGATGAGTATATGTACTCCTTGGTTGGTCATCTTCAAGTTCTTATTGGTTTAGGCAACTTTATTTGCACATAACTCATTTAACTTTTCTTCTTATTGCACTAGGAATCTCTCTTTTGTCTCATTTGTCTTTATTCCTCAACAAAACCTAATAAACAATAAATATAAATAGATAATCCAAAAACCTAACAATAAACTAGATATAGAAAATTAATTAAACATAATATAGCAACTATCAAAACTTCCTTAACTAATTAACTATACCCCCACTATTTCGTATAGCATCTCAATGAGATCGAGATGGAATGAATCAAATCATACTTTCGAAAATGCCTACTCCTAGCATGCTAATTTACATCTAATGTCTTTGAAAAATCAAGATATTAGTTCGGAATATCGATCAAAGTAGACATCGCCTTCATTCACTTCGATATATTGATGCATGATGATTAAGAAATACCACTCTAATTAATCTACTAATCTAAATTGATATACTAAAGAAGTTTTCTTTATGATGGACAAACATTAGAAAAGCCAGATATGAACGAGCAGGACAAAATGAGGAAATTTATGGAACTTTTATTTCATTAAGGTAATTGAAAATTGTAAAAGTTCTTCTTCGTGTAGCCTCTATAATGGATGGACGGACGGATTGATAGATGGACCGATGGATAACTTGATCGTGACATGTCCACCACCATCACCATTCACCATTACACCAACCAAACCTTTATTATTTACGTTTGTTCCTATATACGAAAACAACTTTCATTAATCAACACTGTAAAAAACGACGTCGACCGGTCGATCCAAGCTGGACTCTTTGGCACGAAGCTAGGCTGCAGCACAAGTTTACGTAAAGGTGAGATAGATTTTACATGATGGTGCAGGCTTGTGAATTTTCTTCACTGAAACAATCGGGGCGGGTAGCACAGTAACTAGTAGTGCTATATGTCCGGCCGCCGCCGTAACTATCATAGACTGGTCGACCGTAGTAGCCGTCATACTGTACGTAAGGAGCTGCCCCACCATAACCGCCGTAGCCAGTTTGGCAGGGACCACCCGGATGCCCTCCGTAACAATCCATACAACACGTGTTTACAATTACCGGAGGGTAAGCCGGATAATGTGGAACCGGAGCCGGAGTCGGAGCAGGCTTCACTGGCGCTGCCGGGGGCTTATCGTCTTTTGGTTTTTCGTCCTTTGGTTTCTCGTCTTTTGGTTTCTCCGCCTTTGGTTTCTCGTCCTTTGGTTTCTCGTCTTTTGGTTTCTCCGCCTTTGGTTTCTCGTCCTTTGGTTTCTCGTCTTTTGGTTTCTCCGCCTTTGGTTTCTCGTCTTTTGGTTTCTCAGCCTTTGGTTTCTCGTCCTTTGGTTTCTCGTCCTTTGGTTTGGGTTTGTCGGCAGTAGGAGGCTTAGGCTTCTCGGGCTCTTTGATCTCAATGCTCTTGATGGCACCACAACCTTTGTAGCACAGCTTGTCTCTGATCTTCTCGGGACTGCAGCAGACCACTTTGATGATCACCTGGTTGTTCTTCTCGTCGTACTCCTGGTCTCGTATTTCTCTTGTTCACAAAATCAAACCATCACTCAGTTTACGTTCTTTAATTTCCCATTTTAATTCATGTTGGTTTAAGAAAGAAAGGAGAGACTCACGAGGGAATTTACAGAGCACTTTCTTGACCTTCTTGTAGCATTTGTCACACTGAAGGTCCACCTTCAGAACCATTATCGTCACCTGAAAAATTCAACAGTCATTTCTAGAGTTTAGACTTGAGATACTCAAAAGACAGAGGTACTTTTCTGTGCAAAAAAATGAGCATGTAATCATGAACTGAAGGTGTGACGGAAGAATCGAATATCTATCATCAGGTACTGTGTTTCTGACATGCTCAGCTTTAGAAGAATGATGGATAATCGAGTAGTACGTATGTGGCAAATTGAAGAAGAAAGAGCCAAAAACTCGGGAAAATTAAAATATTGATGGGCTGGGAATTTATCTAGATGATCGAATAGAGCATCGAAGAAAAAGACGGCATGAAGATTGAAGAATCGAAGCCAGGTAGCAGATAAGCATAAATCGCAACTTTTGATTTTGGTGGCAGCTGATACCTTTTCCTTTTCGCCCATTGTTACAGCACTGAGTGATGATCGATCTAGATTTTTGAGATGAACGGAACTCCTCAGATAAAAGACTAAAATGATTGATGAATAAGACGGGAGTCACTCAGTGCATATATTGGACCAACTTAATTGGCATATAAATTGGGTGGAACGCCAAGAGAGTCTTCTCGATCTCCAAACAGAGAAGGAAGAGCGCTACCAATTATGACAAATTGTTTCTTAAGAAATAATACAAGGAGAAGGAAGCTAGCTACGAAATACGTTGCGATGATGCGAGCACCATATTTGTTACGTACACACTGAAAGGTCCAACCATATCGGGACACGTAGGTGGCTATTGAACGTTGATTTCATGCTTTGATCACCGGTTGTCGTAATGTGGAAAATTGTGGGGTTAGTGATGGCTGTAAGGTTATGTAGCAAAATTTTGTAGTTGCATGTGCTGGCTTTGATTCACCCACCTTACCTTACTTTCCAGGATCCAATAAATATTCATTAATATTCCTACTACGTTGAAATATATATTCCAACAAACGAATTTAAACTAAAAATTACATCCCAAGCGAGCTTAACATGATCATTATTGACGAGGAAAAAAAAAAGGTTGGCTAAGCGCGCATTACATATATAGAGTATCTATATATAAACCACATGGAATCCAGATCATACGTCCTGTTTAGCATAATTATTCTATGATCAACGGAGTAGTTAATAAAGTTGAATGAACAAAGCTATATTGGAAGCTAAGACTGTGATTATGAATAGAAATGGGACATTCACTATAAGTGGTTAGTTTTATAAGAATGGTAGATCGAATTTAGATCTCGTCAACTGATGATAATTAGATGGTACTCTTATTATGATGATGAAGACGAACAAACATTTCAAACCAAATGCCTCAATACGAATCGACTAGTTTTTGAACATATAGACAACCCGTGTGCGTGGTTCGTAGGAGTATGTAGAATGATACGTATAGCTTATTAGGAATGAGCAAGTTAGCTATGTAGATGGATTGAAATTGGATCAAATTAAAGTAAGTTTATAGTGCAATGATAAACTAGGGGAATGGAAGGTGATGCACCATTGCAGCAGCAGAACAAACTATACGATGGGCGTAGACAACCGGCCACATGGCACATGGAATATCCCACAGCTTTCCCAAGTGGCACCATCCATCTTAATTTGGACCAGCAGCTCCATCGCCTGCATGCATCAACTTGATCATTCTGCATCTTTCCTTATCGATGTTAACAAGACCTGTCACCGGCAATTACAGAACGTACACTCTTCGGTCATCAGCGTAACTAATCAACAATTGCAGAGGATATATATGAATCACATTTTCAAAAACCGCGGGCTCGTGAGATTGACTGAACCCTTAGCTAGCTATCCTTTTTTACATACATGTCCAACTCAGTCCAACGACTTTGCGTACGTGCGTACACTCCTGTCGACTGACACAGTACACCGTGTATATGTTGTGAAGTGTACCAAATAGATAAATGAATACAATATCAAGGAAATCAAATCTAAACAGGAAATAATTCAAAGGAACACAGAAAATATAAAAATACAGAATATACGTGGTTCGGCAATAGCTTACGTCCACGGAAAAACATGGAGAATATTCACTATCAATGGAGGTTAAAAAGAGAGAGTAGAGTTACAAACAAAACCCTAAAACTACCCAGAGTGTACCATACACATAAACTCTCAATGCTCCGTATTTATACAATTCTCTTACTAACACCTAACTTACTCGCCAAGAATATTGTTCCTCGCCAAAAACCACCAAGCTTCGTGTGTACGCTACAACACCAATCCAAACTTCTAGCATACGACTCATGCACTTCACGTGCACATCACATGGGTCATGCGAGTAACCTCAAGCGAGCGAGAGTTATGCGAGCAAGTGAACAAGAGTAAGACTATGCGAGCAAGTGTGAAACCCACACACAATAATCTCCACCTTGGGATTCACATGACTCCCCACCTTCCATCTCTAACACTCAACTTCCCACTGCTCAAACAACTCTTCAAGCATGAAGAATGTGTACCAAGTCCAAGCAATTCTCAAACTTGGCAGCACTAACAACCTTCGTCAAAATATCAACTGGGTTGTCTGCAGTACCAACTTTCTTCAACATAATCTTCTTCTGCTCAACAATATCACGCACATAATGGAATCTCACATCTATGTGTTTGGTCCTCGAGTGATACATCTGGTACTTAGCCAAGTGAATGGAACTTTGGCTATCACAATGGACCTCCACCTTCTTCTGATAGATGCCCAACTCACTGATGAGACCAGATAACCATAACGCCTCCTTAATACCTTCAACGAGCTCCATGTACTCTGCCTCTGTGGTAGACAATGCCACTGTATCTTGCAAAATAGACCTCCAACTTATTAGTCCATTTGCCATGATAAACAAATATCCAGTAGTAAACCTCCTTCTATCCAAATCACCAGCATAATCAGAATCAGTGTAACCAACAAGAACATTACAATCTGCAGAACACCTTCCAAAACACAAACTAACATCTCTAGTCCCATGGAGATATCTAAGTATCTACTTAGCTGCATTCCAATGCTCATTTCCTGGATTGTGCATGTAGCGACTAACAACACCAACAACATGAACAATATAAGGTCTGGAACAGACCATCGCATACATCAATCCACCAATCAAATTAGCATATAGAACATTCTTCGTCTCCTTCTTCTCTTTATAAGATTTGGGATACAAAAGAGCACTTAATTTGAAATGGCTCGCCAAATGAGTACTCACAGGCTTGGTTGAACTACAAATACCAAACTTTTGCAGAAGCTTCTCAATGTATTGTTTCTGAGTCAGCCACACCAAACCATCATTTTTCTTACGAGTAATCTCCATTTCAAGAATCTTCTTGGCCTCGCCAAGATCCTTCATTTCAAACTCCATCTTCATTTGCTCTTTCATCTTCTCAATCTCCATCACATTCTTTGAAGCAATGAGCATATCATCTACATAGATTAACAAGTAGACGAATGAACCATCACGCAACCTCTTGAAATACACACAGTGATCATACCTACTGCGAGTGTACTTCTGCCTTCTCATAAACTTATCAAATCTGAGGTACCATTGTCGCGGTGATTACTTCAAATCATAGAGATATTTGTTCAACTTGCACACCAAATTCTTCTTTCCATCTTCCTTAAAATCATCAGGCTAAGACATATAAATCTCCTCCTCTAAGTCTCCATGCAAGAAGACTGTCTTCACATCAAGCTGCACCAACTCAAGATCATACTGTACTACTAGTGATAGCAACACACGGATAGTACTATGCTTCACAATTGGAGAGAAAATTTCATTGTAGTCTATCCTTTCTTCTTGTGAGTACCCTTTGGCGACCAATCTAGCCTTATACCTTATGTTATTACCGTCGTCGCCAACATCCTTTTTAGCATAAACCCACTTGCAACCAATAGATTTCTTCCCAGTAGGCAACTGAACTAGATCCCAAGTCTTGTTCTCCTCAAGGGATCTCATCTCTTCCTTCATTGCCTCATCCTAATCACTGCTTTCAGGACTCGCCAAAGCCTCCTTAAAATTTGATGGAATCTCAGCACAAATAATGAGAAAAGCATAAGCAACACAGTTGTTGAACCTTGTAAGTTTCCTGACTTCTTTCCTCTGTCTTCTTGCTGCAATGGATTCAGGATCAATTACATGATCTTGCCTCTGCCTTCTAACATGTGCCTCAACATCATTTTGGTTGTGCACATCTTTATTGTTTTGGACATCAATCTCTTCTTCACTTCCAGAGTCACCATCATCATTCTGGCGAGGAGAAACATCCTTGGTGACAACTCTGTCCAGCTCCAGCTGTTGAACATCTCTATCATTCTTTCCTTCTTCAACAGTACCCTTGGCATTAGGGTGAAGCATACTAGCTTCATCAAAGGTAACATCCCTGCTAATCACAAGCTTCTTCAATTCTGGACATCATAACCTGTACCCTTTCATACCACTTCTGAAACCAACAAATATAGCCTTCTTAGCCCTTGCATCTAGCTTAGTTTCAGTTACATGAAAGTAAACAGGACAACCAAAGATATGCAAATGATCATAATCATCTGCAGGTTTTACAGACCACACCTCAATAGGTGTTTTACCATTTATTGCAGAGGATGGCAAACGATTGACCATGTGACATGTATAGGTGACTGCTTCTGCCCAAAAAACTTTACTCAAACTAGATTCCTGCAACATACACGTACCTCACCTTCTCCAACAAAGTTCTATTGAGCCTCTCAGCCACTCCATTTTGCTGAGGAGTCCCTGGAACAGTAAAATGCCTCATTATCCCAGCCTCTCTGCAGACTCTATGAAAAGGATCAGAAGTGTACTCTCCACCATTGTCAGACCTCAAGGCCTTTACCTTTCTGCCAGTTTGGTTTTCTACCATCTTCTTCCAATCAAGGAAGATGCTCAACACCTCTTCCTTATGTGTCATTGTGTAAACCCAAGACCTCTTGGAGAAGTCATCAACAAAGGTTATAAACCAATGCTTACCACCCATGGAAGCATTCCTTGTAGGACCCCAAACATCAGAGTGCACATAGTCAAGGATTCCCTTGGTCTGATGCACAGCGGTACCAAACTTCACTCTGTGTTGTTTACCCAAGACACAAAATTCACAGAAATTAATCTTGCAAGTTTTGGCTCCCTTCAAGAGCCCTTGTTTCACCAAACCTTGCAGGGCCTTTCACTAGCATGTCCAAGTCTCAGATGCCACAATCTAGTAGCATCATCTGTACAATCTCTAACTGTAGCAACATTGCCAATCACTGTTTGACCTTGCAGTACGTACAGATTGTGGTTTCTCTTCCTTTTCATCACCACCAAAGCTCATTTTGTCACCTTAGTGACACCCTTCTCCATAGTGATCTTGTAACCACTAGCTTCCAAGGCACCCAAGGAGATCAGATTGTTGCCAAGCATAGGAACATAACACACATTAGTCAGTTCCCTGACTACACCATCATGGAGCTTCAACTTGACTGTTCCTACACCCTTTCTATCATGACCAAAGTTGTCACTCATAAACACACTACCGGTGACACTTGTATCCAAAGTAGCAAACCAATCTTGATTTGCACACATGTGCTAGGAGGAACCACTATCCAATAGCCATGAATTAAGTTCATCTACTGATGCAACACAATTAGAAGCTATAGTGAAAAGATAATCAGCTTCCTCACCAGTAAAATCCACATTTGCATGAGGCCTATTGTTCTTATTTTGCAGCTTCGGACATTCATGCTTCCAATGACCTTTTTTTTTACGACAAAATGCACATTCATCTCTCCCCAAACTTCTTCTGCCTTTGGAATTTCCTCTGGTGCGGGACTGAGACTTCCTTCGGGTGTTGAAACCCTTCTTTTCAACTGCTTTACCTCTAGCTACCAAAGCATCCGATGTAGAAGCACTACTCCTCTTGTTTACATGCATAATCTCATGATTCATCAATGCACTAGACACTTATTCAAACTTGATAGTCTCTTTCCCATGAAGCAACGTGGTAATTAAATGCTCATATGACTCAGGCAAGGAATTCAACAAAATCAAAGCCTTATCTTCATTTTTGATGTCTTCATCCAAATTAAACAGATCTGCAACTAGCTTATTAAAAGCATCAAAGTACTGTATCATCTTCGTACCTTCTTTGTACTTGAAGTAGAATAACCTCCTCTTCATATGCATACGGTTTTCGACACTCTTTGACATGTAGTTGTCTTCGAGTTTTTGCCACAAATCCTTTGTCTTCGTCTCCCTCATCACAGCAAACTTTTGGGGCTTTGCAAGACACAAACGAAAAGACGAACAAGCCATCTTGTTTATCTTGTTCCAATCGCCATCCGACATCGACTGGGGTTTGTCTTCCAAAGCAACATCCAACTCCTGCTGTGTCAACATATCTCTCACCTCACATTGCCACATTCCAAAGTTGTTTGTACCATCAAATTTCTCCACCTCGAACCTTGCATTCTGAACCGTCGTCTTCGTAACCTTCGAGCTCTCAGCTCCACCAAATGAGTTGACATCCTCACCTCTATTATCTGTCATCTATCTCAATCGGATCTAAGCATAAGCTCTGATACCACTTGTTGTGCTTCTGAAGTGCACCAAATAGATAGATGAACACAATACCAAGAGAATTAAATCTAAACAGGAAACAACTCAAAGGAACACAGAGAAGATAAGAAGACAAGAACAAGAACACATGATATATGTGGTTCGGCAATAGTCTACGTCCACGGAGCAGCAGGGAGAATATTCACTATCAATGGAGGTTACGAAGAGAGAGTAGAGTTACAAACAAAGCCCTAAAACTACCCAGAGTGTACCACACACATAAACTCTCAATGCTCTGTATTTATGCAACTCTCTTACTAACACCTAACTTACTCGCCAAGAACATTGTTTCTTGCCAAAGACCACCAAGCTTCGTACGTACACTACAACACCAATCCAAACTTCTAGCATACGACTCATGCACTTCACGTGCACATCACATGGGTCATGCGAGCAACTTTAAGCGAGCGAGAATTATGCGAGCAAGTGAACAAAAACAAGACTATACGAGCAAGTGTGAAACCCACACACAAAATAGTATACTCACGGGTCTGCAGTACGTACGTACATAGATGAAAAGAACAGTCTCATCCTCGATGACAAAGAAACACACTTCCATAGTCATTTTTGGTTCTTTCATTACTAAGGATGCTTCTCTTTGAGCTCGATCCGTCTTCTATCAAGCTTGCATTATTCTATTCCTTCTCGATCGAGGCTGGACGTACTCACAAATTTTATATATTCTCAATCTAATTGCTGTCCTGCCATGCAAATTTAGTCTTTAACTAATCATATATTATATAGTATATATGGTTGGTACATATATGAATTGAAGATATATAATGTATGTACACAGTGTATTAGTTACTGCGTAGCTTCTTTTTTTTTTTCTTAATCGCTGTCTTGAAAACGAGATATAGCTCGTGCAAAAAGATGTCGTAGCTAAATTAGTTGTTTTCTCTTCACTTGCGTAACTCGATCGCTTAGATGATCGAGCTTGATATCTATGATATCTTCTTCCATCACAAAGTGATATAGCCAACAAACAAAATTGTATAAGTTATGACTTGTGGCGGGTCAGCGGGTGTGACCTCCGTTCTTTGGGATCGGGCAAGTCGGACAACAACGTTTCTCAACTTCGATACTTCGGGGTGCTTCCCCTGCCGACAATTTTCTAGTCTTAACTGGTTTGGGCTCTATGAGGCTCTCCCTGTCTCTCTCTGTGCTGCTTTTCCTATTCTCTCTTTCTTTTCGAACTTGGCCCAACTTTATAAACAAAAGAGGTAGGTCACTAGGCCCAACAGAATGAGCACAATTTGAAAAAGAAAACAGAGCAAAATCCAACACCACTTGTGAGCTAGGCACCTCGCTAGGCACCTCGTTTCAGTCGATTGAACTTCGAACAGAACTTGAGTCTCATTGTGAGGTCATATGTTCCGACTCCGGTAGGAGAGTTATTTTTGGGGCTTATTGCAATGGTATTACCGTATTAAAGTGGATTGGTTGGTTCGGTTTGAATCGATTAAGGTTTGGTTTATGGTGACTGTGAGAGGGAAAATTTACGGGTTTTGATTAAGTCAATGTCCAGATGACTCAGCTTGCTATTTTATAGGAATTGAGGGCCGTGCTTTGTCTCGGTCCTATTTTTTAGGGGGATGATGGTTGTACATTGACTTGGTCTGTCAAGTTGTTTTCGAATTCTGTTAAGCAGGATGAAGGTGGGCGTAGTGGCGAAAGAGAGAGCGTGCATGCGTATGGAGAAAGTGAGGTCGTGGGGGTAACTGCACCCATGAGTCACGAACTTGGTGGAAGTAGTGGCTAAATCACTCGCCATTTCGGTAAGCTTCATTATAAATAGACGATGAGTAGAGGTAAAAGGGGACGGATTGGATTACTCACTATACAATGAGTGAAGAGAATGGTATGTAAGTTCTAGTTTTGAATTACTCAAAATCTAAGAAAAACGCTAACTTGGCCGTCATAGTGTTTGTTCTTTTGCAGGTACCCCTCCCCTCGTGGTTTTTGGTGACCCTTGAATTCATAATCATATTCATCGATCAAGGGCCGATCGTCTGCTCCAATCAAAATAGTTTTGTGGGTGCGGAAAAGTCGACGACGAATTTTTTGACATCAACAAGTGGCGCCGTCTGTGAGAAACGATGGTAGATGCTCGACTTGGTGAATATGAATTTTTGTCACTTAAGGTTGGAAGTGATAGATAAAATGCGAAACAAAAGGGTAAAAAAAAATCAAACGGGACTCAATTTGTAATCAAAGGAAGAAGGTATGAGAAATTGTTCAATACTTTCCTAGGATCATACAGAGCAATTAATTGCAAAAATGTGAAAATGATGAGTATAAGTATCAATGAAGCACTGCTCGCAATGTTTTGATAATTAAGGTGGTAGTGTCATACATGTTTATATTGCACATTTTATATATTCATACATATTTATGTTTATTTGAGATGATAATGGTGATAGTATTAACTTATATGAGTACTAACTTATCTTGGTATGTGAAATGTCAGTGTGATCAAAGTTGTCCAATATAAATGCTAGTACATATATATTGCTTTAAGGTTTGTAGGTGGTGATGAATGAATATCAAAGGATAATCTTTAAAGACCTGAAACGAAGGCTCGGGACGACCCCGTAAACGAATGATGTGAGGCTTCGAGCAAATAGAGAAGTGAGTGGAGGCACATGTGGGGTTGAGGCATGGAGGTCAACAAGACTCGAGAAAGAATTAATAAGGTAAAAGTGAACATATGCCACGAGACAATGTGAACACTAGAAGAACACTTAAAAGACACTAATGGAGTTAAGATAAACTAGTATCTTTTCCTCCACTAGGCAAGGGGACATGCAACGCAAAGGTTAGGGATGGTGAGTTGCCATCCTTAGAGCGACAAGGGCTGGAGCATTTGAAACATAGTTTGAAGCTATTACTTGGTTCAAGGGCTGGAAAAAATCGAGTATGATTCACTTTTATTACACCACTGCGCGGATGTATGATTCTTCCAAGTTTATATTAGCTAGAAGGTTGGTATGGCTCATGATTTACTCTAAAATTTTCTATGCAAAGTTTGATGTTCGTAGATAATGAATTGAATAAGTATATCTTTTGTACTAACGAAGACTAATTCCTCAAAAATGACGATCATGTTTTGCTTTTGTGATAAATGTGTTGAGATAGTCGTTGGTGGATGAAAAGTCAATCCACGCCAAGAAAAGGCACGAGAAGAAAGCTATTAGATGGATCAAGAAATTTCTCCGAGTCTTCAGCTGAGGGTTGTCGAGGGCCTGAGGTAAGTATTTTCCCTAAGTCAGAGGATGAGGGGCACTGAGGGCCAGAGGATCCAAGGTCCGTATTTTTCCCCAAGTCAGAGGATGAGGAGTACAGAGGGCCAGAAAGTCCTCGGTCAAAATTTTCCTCGAGTCAGAGGATGAGGGGCACCAAGGGCCAGATGGTCTGAGGTGAATGCTTCCTCGAGTCAGACGACAAGGGGTACTACGGGCTAGAGGGTCTGAGGTCAGTATTTTCTCAAAGTCTTTAGATAAGGGACACCGATGGCCAGAGGGTCTGAGGTCAGTATTTTCCAAGAGTTATGTGATTTCAGAAGAGCATGAATGGAAAAACAGAGAAACTTGAGGCTAATAAATGCAAGGGGATTGTGAATCAAGACCCAAAAAGTCAAGGGGAGATCCTTGTGAAGTTTTGAGGGCTTTGAAATTCATGAATCGGAAGGTACATTTATGATTAGAAATTCTTTGGTTTTATTATGTATGTTTATGTCAAGAATGTTTGAACAAGAATATGTTGGAGACATGAGATCCCTTCGAGTAGCGAGGTGTTGAGGATACTCTCGACGGATTGCAAGTATTTGATGGTCGAAAGAGAAAGTTCAAGGGGTCAAGTTTATAAGTTCAAGTAAGGCTTCAACAATAAGAAACAAGGAAATGAGATCTCATGATATTTGATGAACGAGATAATGAGCTTGTGGTATGAAGTGTAGTTTCTCGATTTTGATTTAACGTGCTTTTGATGACCAAATATGTTTCTTTGAGCAGGTTGATATTGGCTTGATGAATTTTTTTGTAGCGTTAGGGGTGACTTGGTAGCTTGATGAAATTTCTTGTTCGAGGCTAGAGAGGCCTCGAGAAATAAATTTAGGGGATTGTGAGAGGAAAAATTTACGGGCTTTGACTGACTCAGCCCGCTATTTTGTAGGAATTGGGAGTCGTTCTTTGACTTGGCCCGTTATTTTCAGGATGAAGTTTCGTGCTTTGACTCGGCCCTATTTTTTAGGGGATGATGATTGTACATTAACTTGGTCTGGCCAAGTTGTTTTCGAATTCTGTTACATGATGAAGGTGGACGTAGTTGCGAGAGAGACAGAGAGCGTGCATGCGTATGGAGAGAGTAAGGTTGTGGGGGTAACTGTAACTCATGAGCCCATGAACTTGGTGGAAGTAGTGGTTAAATCACTCGTCACTTCGGTAAGTTTTATTATAAATAGATGACGAGTAGAGGTAAAGGAGCTAGATTGGATTACTCACTATACAATGAGAGAAGAGAATGATATGTAAGTTCTAGTTTTGAATTTACTCAAAATCTAAAGAAAATTTTAATTTAGGCGACAGAGTGTCTGTTCTTTTGCAGGTACCCCTCCCCTCATAGTTTTTGGTGACCCCTGAGTTCATAATCATATTCATCGATCAAGGACCGAGCGTCTGCTCCAATTAAAAGTCTTCTGGGTGCAAAAAAGTCGAGGACGAAATTTTCGACATCAACGTGACCATTGTCGACGAAGGAGTAATTCCAGTTGTTAAGAAGGTCATATATAGCTAATAGTCTAATAGCTAGACAACCTCTATTACAAAGTTACATCATAACAAATGACAAAATATCTAACAAAATACCATAAGACAGATCAAGAGAAGATGACCGATCGATCGAGCTACGTTAATCAATGAAGAATGACCCAAAAGGTGGAAATGTCAAATGTACGTCTTCCCCGACATAAGTTTAGCTCAAATCACATTATCAGATTGAGGGTAATTTTATTGCAGTGCATGATTGCAACTAGTTAAGGCAAAGGAAACCATGCATGCAAGTCTACACCGATCAAACGGGCGCGAGCAGAGTACGGTATTGGCAGATGAAACGAGTTATACATATCGGTGATTTGTGTATGGTCAGGTTTCAATGGGATTAATGGCCTTGTGTTTCTTGGTGCGTCCTCAACCGATCGATCACGTCATCCTAGCTTTCCATTCCATTGTTTAGTTGCTGCAAACCTAACTAGCTAGCTAAGAACAAGGACCACAGTCGTCAGTCATGTCAATTTACGAAATTTTCCGGTGTGCTCGATCATGAACTTTTTCTTTCAGGATTCCAGGAGATGAGATTTCAGAATTCAGAATATATCATGTCGACTCTTTTAATTTGATCCACGCATAGCCCAAAAGGCCTGGCTACTTTCGATATCCCTTGGCAGTTTCTTGTTTTGGTATAGCATCTTTCCTCAACCTAACGAAGAACTTATATAGCAAGGTAATTAATTGCTTTGATCTGCAAGCAATCCACAGTTTCAACTACGTACGTACTCATACAATTCCATCAGCTCATGCATGTAGATCAGGTATCGACAGTCCGTATTCGTGGCCGTTAGACTTGTCACATAAACAAGCTCATTTCGTACATACCTTGATAAGATTATATATACGCTTTGCCAATATATAGTTATATATTTTTCTAAACATATATACATACGTACGTATATATAACTTATTCGATGATTTTGATCTCACCAACCAGTTTTCGAGTGTTTGCGAGCATGGTTTTGATTTGCCAAAGATAGATAGATAGATAGAATGCGAGAGAGGTGAGAGATTCTTTTTCATGATTGACTGGATGTCAAGTTGTCTGAGCAAGGATAGGAATTGCTATATACATGCCAGTCACGTCCATTTTTTCTTTCCAAAGTGTTTGCTTCTCCAGTTCTCCTTTCTTTCTATTATGTATGGGCTGGTTGGATTAGATTAGAGATTAGGGGAGGAGGATCATTGGCCTCATGAGTCGCTACCACTCTTGATTCCAGTGGAAGACTAAAATGCATGTCGTCGTCTTTTAGGTTGAGTGGTCTCCGTGAAGTTGGGACCCATATAGGATTCCCGTCACGATTTAGTTCTGGGCCTTTAGTTTTAGTTGGGGCTTGGAATCCAAAAAACCCCTTGGGACCCCTTTCGGCCAGCCCCCGGGGCTCCATGTTATTTACTGCGACAGCCTTTTCTCTCTGCTCCTCATGATCGATGCCTTCGATTTCATTGTCTGTCTACATATGCTTGGCTTTGGCTCTGGCGTTGTCTTTCTTCTCCATATTCACTCCATGCAATTAGTTTATTGTGTAATCATTTCATAATGCTTAATATTGTTAAGTTCAAGTGCTTAACAACTATAACTTTATAAACTACGTTATTTTGTGTACGTATTAGTCTAGGGTTAATCTAGATTTGATTTAAGTACTATAGATTGAGTTAGATAATTGAATAAATTACCAATTTGAAAAAATTCGTCAACTCTTCAACTCAAATGCTTGAAAAATTACATCCAAACAAGTGATTACAAAGCCGATTTGATAGACAAAAATCGCCAAAGTCTAAAATAGAAAGATGAAGCCTTTTGACATTTGATCTTGAAAACGGTCTCGTCTGCATTTTATCTTAATTAGTCTTGGAGCAAAGTGAGTGGTTTTTTGTTTGATATCAAATAGTGATGTATGCATAATGCATCAGCTTAATTATTGAGTTGGCAAATGAATTCTTATCATCATCGTACTTCTTTCTTTTTATATATTATCACTACTTTTTGTTTGATGACTTGGCTCACACTAATATTTACCTTGTTCAAATAATATTAGCTGACACATTTACTCACCAAATATTCACATTGAAAAAAAAATTCCTTTTTGAGCTTTAATGATGTTGCATGCATTTACATTTTCAACTAGTTGATCGACGTCAAGCAAAGTAGGGTTCACAGTTGATCGAGTACGTAAGTTTGGCAAATGAATAGTTGTACGTCTGAAGTAGCATGGCATCATTGGCATGGCTATTCATAAACAGAGGCGGTGGCGTAGGTCCCCGTCCGGTGAACGTCGGGGAAGCCATTTAGATGGAAAGGGAGGGCAAAAGTTGAGAAGGTGAGTCAGCATGGATGTATGGTCTAGTCTGTAATAAAAAATTCCACGTCAGATTTGCGGAATTCCCATGTAACATAACATAAATGCCCATATTGTGTCCTCTAGCTCCTTCCCTTCAAACTCCACTGCCCAAGACTTGAATTCAATTCAATTCATTTGAACTACCAGAGAGGTAGCCACTCTGCCCTTATTTCTCTTTCACTTGTAGAGACCCCAGAAGCAGATCCAACCCTATATTATTTGCGTATTTCCGGCCTTCAGTATCATTCAAAGTTAGCTAGCTTCTGAAGCAGAAGTACTTCTCAAATCAATCAGCAGCTAACAGGCACAGAAAATGGGTGAAGTAAGTCCATATTTATTTGTCTCCACGTACTAGCTACTCGATCTCCAAGAGTCTCTGCAGACATGATTTCTTTTAGAATGGTTTACTGCGTTTCTTTATCTCAAGTAGAGTTTGTTATGTATACTGTTTCGATCTGAACATAAGCTGATGCTTATGTATATTAGGAAAAGAAACCGGAGGAGAAGAAGGGAGAAGAAAAGAAGGAGGAAGCGAAGAAAGAAGAAGTGCCGCCGGAGATTGTGCTTAAAGTTGATATGCATTGTGAAGCTTGCGCTAGGAAAGTTGCCAGAGCCTTGAAGGGTTTTCAAGGTACGCAGTGCTCACTTGTTACTCCATTTTTGAACTGTTTTGAATTCTCAGTCTTCTAGCTGTTGCACCGTACCCTTGCATAAAACAAATTTTGAAATTCTTTTGGATCCATTTTTCTGCACGTTTCTTCTCAGACAAATAATTGAAGCTCGATCTTATTATTTAAGTGAACTTGAGAAAGGTTGGTAGAGTTTAATTATATAAGAATAATGATGGAATTGAAAATGGGATGTGGGGATGGTGCAATATATATATGTGTAGGAGTGGAGGAGGTGACTACAGACAGCAAAGCGAGCAAGGTGGTGGTGAAAGGCAAAGCAGCAGACCCGATAAAAGTGTGCGAGAGATTACAAAAGAAAAGCGGCAAGAAAGTGGAGCTCATTTCACCTTTGCCTAAACCACCGCCCGCCGAGGAGGAGAAGAAAGAGGAACAACCTAAAGAGCCCGAGAACAAGGAACAAAAGAAAGAGGAGGTACGTACGTAACTATACCAGAGATCGATCGAGTACCTTAATTACTGGCTTTAAGTACTTAATAATTAGCTTTAATCATCTGCATATAGCTTCCGTAAATGTTGACCTGAGTAAGTGTAAGCTAGTGAAAGCCAGGTAGGTTCAAGAACTTCTATGGCTTTTAGGTGTGGATAAGCTATCAATATACATGGTCCCCAAAACAGTGAGCAAATCTAAAAACTGAAAACAAAACTATACTCAATTTTTTGAAATGGTTTCTCTTAACAATAATGCGAAACTGAATCTAAACGAGATCGTGAGTCTGAGTGACCGGTTGTAGAATACTGACATGAAAGTTACAATTCAAAGTGAAGCAGCAAAATGACACCCCACCAATTGTTAGCAATTAAGGCACATTTCACAAGAAGCAGCTAGTCACTCCTTTGAGTTTTTCACTAGCTACAAGGCCACCAGGTAACACCAACAAACTAAGAGACGGCAACAACATGGTCATGGGGCTCTACCTAGCTATCATACTTTGACCCAGCACCATACAATCGCCTTTCAACAAAAGACATTGTGTACATTCTTTTACCTCTAACTATGCTTAGAAACCACCCTCGGGCCTTTGCCAAGTTGCGATAAGATGCCACAACTTTATATTACTAGCTAGATTGATTACTTACTACGAGGTCCATACCGCACCGGCCTATCTACTAGTTATCTAGTCAATAACTCCTTCTGGTTATTGCCCTTGCTTCTGCAGTAGTTAGTGTTTTGTGTAAATGATGCATGCATGACTTGACGAAGGAATAGCGCCCAACATCATTATCATATTTGGAAATGTGGAAATTTGCAAGCCAGGCCAGCCAGCCTTTTTTTCTCGAGGCGGCTTCTTCGTTGTCGCAACCGCAACTTAAAATGCATGCCATACTTGTCTATTGTTTTTACTCGCTAGCTCGCTCGCTCGCTCGCATTGGTAGTTGCGTTTGCCTCACTCTATCTCTTGGCCTGGCCTCATTGCCTTCACCATGCATGTGACTCCACCGTAATTCGCTCCCCTCCACTACTTGCAGTCTTGCTAATCAAACTTAGCTTTAGAAATTAGCATGTAATTAATCAAAAACTATTAAAGTTCCAGAGATGGTGTGCCCTATTCATTAGTTTAACCTCGACCTTTTTTTCCCTTTTGTCTAGCTGAGCTCATTTTTTGCATATATATACGATCATGCAGCTTTTCTCTTGTTATCTTACTACTATATGATCTTTTGTTCCATATTCCTTTGTCAGCCTCCCGCTGTTGTTACAGTGATATTAAATGTACGAATGCACTGCGAAGCCTGTGCTCAAGTTTTGCAGAAGCGAGTCCGAAAGATCCAAGGTAATGTAGACATGTATGCATGAGTATATATATAGTGCACATCGACTAGTCACATAGATATGATTTAAGTTAGAAATGCGTGGTGCAGGTGTGGAATCAGTAGTAACAGACGTTGGTAACGATCAGGTCGTAGTTACAGGCACTGTGGATCCGACCAAGCTTGCAGATGAGGTGTGCAAGAAAACCAGAAAGCAGGTTTCCATTGTGACAAAGGAGGAAGAGAAGAAGGAAGAAGAAAAGAAACAAGAGGAGAAGAAAGAAGAGGCACCCAAAGAAGCAGAGAAGAAAGGAGAGTCGACAGAAGAAGGTAAGGGATCTTCGGATGATAACAAGAGCTTTGACGTGAAGCGTAGCGAATATTGGCCATCAAAGTACTACTCGGATTATGCGTATACTCCCCATATTTTCAGCGACGAGAACCCTAATGCCTGCTCCGTTATGTGACTTAGATATGACCCACAAGAATGCTTGTAACATTTTGCCTATATATTATGTCTAATTAAGAGTCGATTAATAAGACGCTATAAGTTACTCTATAAATTAAGTCTGCTTAATTTCATCGTGCCATCCTTTGGCATGCATCCTTTTTATCTATATATAATTTCTAAAGTACTTCCTATCTTGTTTGAGGAGAATAACAGCACTTGGCTGATAAATGCTTGTAATATTGAGTCGAGTAGTTCCTCTATTTAATATGTATGATACTCTAAGCTTTGGACTTTGATGCAAAGCCATCGGAAAAGTCGATCAATGCGAGAAACCTCATATGTATCTTAGTTATGATGTGCATGAATTGCTTTTCTTCTCAAGAACCGAGCATAGAGCTAGTCGACAATACACATAAGAAGACTGGGCTTAAAGCAGAAAAATGTACACATTACACAATCGAGGTCCAATTGAATATACTACAAAATGCTACAAACTAGGGTTTAAGATACAAGACAAGATTATGAAGATAAAGGTTTTAAGAGTATAAAAGTGAAATAGCTTGCAAATGATCGACCCTTTCATTCATGCCTATACAAGTCGTACAACGGTAACTTAGATGAGCTATGTCCACCCTCCACGTGTCCAACAATAATACGAAAGTTAGGATCCAGACCATTAAACACTATTGAATGAAACGAAAAGACCCTAAGGTAAAACGCAAGCAAAATTGAACTTTATACAATAGGGACTGCATCAACTCCTCCCTGCTTAAAAATCATCGTTGTCCTCCTAGCTTTCCTTCTCATGCTGGGATTCGAACTTCGGGTACCTTTTTCTGATCTCCTCAGCCATTTCCCATGTTGCATCTTCCACAGAAGCCCCTACCCATTGAATCAACCACCTCACTTGAGCACTATTGTTGACCTTAACAAGTTGTCTCTCCAAAATCTTGTAAGGGTACTACCTAGGATTTTCAGGATCAGTCACAGGTGGTAAGTGTTGATGTACTTTTGTTCCCTCTCCAATCCTCTTCTTCAACAATGAAACATGGAACACGAGGTGTACTTTAGCTGAGTCTGGGAGCCTTAGCTTATAAGCAACCTTACCAATTCTCTCAATGACTTCAAATGGCCCATAGTATTCAGTAGACAGCTTATAAGACACTCTTCTTGCCACACTTTTTTGTCTGTAAGGTTGTAGCTTCAAAAAAACCATGTCACAGACAGCAAATTCTCTTTCAGTTCTCTTCTTATCCTCATAGTTTTTCATTAAATTCTGAGCTGCCACTAGATTTTTTTTAAGGACCCTCAAAAGCTCATCCTTATCAGTGAGAAGCCTGTCCACCTCACTTACTATTGTTGAATTTGGAAGATAAGTCTGCACTTTGGGTGGGGCATAACCATATAGTGCCTCAAATGGACTCATCTTGATTGTTGAATGATAGGAGGAATTATACCAAAATTCAGCCCATAGTAGCATGCTTACCTAATTTTTGCCTCCTTCACACACCATGCACCTCAGGTACTGCTCCAAAAGCTTATTCAGACATTCAGTCTGACCATCACTTTGAGGGTGATATGCTATCCTTTTACATAGCTTTGTACCCTGTAATTTCCAGAAGTTTTCCCAAAATAAGCTCAAGAACACAGGGTCTCTATCACTTACATTCCTGTGTGACACACCATGTAGCTTGAAGAAATTTTGTATGAAGACCTCAGTGATCTACGCATTTTAGGCGTATTAATTAATATATTTTTTCTACATTTTTACTTTGATAATTGCTTAGTTTTATTAGTTTTAACTTATTTTGTTAATTTCAGGTGTTGACCAAAAAAGACGAAGTAAATGAGTCTACAACCATGCAAAACACAACAAAATAATGGAGAAAAGAAATTGGTTCGAAATTCCAAGGAAGAAAGCAGAAAAATTGAAGAGAAAAAGAAATCATTTGTTGACTAGGAAAACTTTTCCTATGTTGACTAGGATTTGAAAGCTTCCGGAAGGATCTTGAAGAAGAACAAATGAAAATGGGTCCAATTTAGAAGACCATTTAGTTAGCCCAAATATAAAGATCCAATCATCCAATTTCGTGGAGATCAAGATTTGGTAGGAAAAGGATTCCCAAGTCAAAAGAAGAAGGAAATCATGAAGAATAAGGAAAGCAGAATCTGCCTGTGCAGATAGGCCAACTTCGAACGACAACTGGGAATGAATCAGAAGGAGTTAAGAAGCGATTAACCTATGGTTGGAAAGATATTTGAGTCTTGTTTCCAACGACACCAAAATCATAATTTTTGGAGATCTACAACTCCGGGAAAGTGTAAATCTTTACAGACTGTCAGATCTGCCCGAGAATAGAAGGAAAACCTAATTTTAGGAGGAGAATGATTCTTGTAAGGCCTATAAATACAAGAGGCTCGGCCTCAAAGCAGATAATCACCTATTCTATGTCCTCTTGCTACCAAATTACACAAAGAAGCTACACCACGAAGTTCTCCAAGTGCTAGGCTGAAGTTACACCACCACCACCCTAAAATTTCCATCCCATTCATTCTAAATACGCTTACTCCCTTTAGAAGGTGTGTAGTTTCCACCTTAGGCTCCATCCACTCAAGATTTTGCAGGGCTTACCGGAAATCAAAAGTGTAAACATGGAACCTTTGCTCCGTAACTCTCCTTGTATTTGTTTTATTTTGTTTGTGAAGAATACATGTTTATTTTGGTTTTATACTATTTTTGAGTTTAATTTATCTTCCATGTGTTTATGAGTTTTGAGTCTTGATTGCATGTTGTGTGTCATTCTTAATGCTTTGGTTGGGTCTAAAGATGAAACGCTTAGTCAATCGCTTTTTACCCTAAATCAATGGAGTCGAGATTAAAGTGTTTAGACGCTTAGTTGCTCTTTAATTCAAAGTCATGGCATGTAATCCGAAATTAAAACTTGTAGATTTCGTAGGTAATTAAATGAGATTATTTGTGTAATTGCAAAGTATGTGGGATGGGATGATCACATGTAAATAACTAATTTAGGTTTGTTTTTGTCGAAAATATGGTAAGGGTTTTTGGGTTCTTTTTATGTGTTTGCTTGTCTATGAGTAAATGCATATTAGATTCTTAGGATTTCTTGCTATATGTTTCGATGTTTTAGGTAGTAATTAGATAGAAAATTTAGGTAATTAAACAACTCTTTTATACCCCCCCCTTTTTACTACACAATAATTGCATGCACCCTTCAATCCCCGGTTTAGAACGATACCCTACTTATCAATGCTACATCTACACAAAAAGGGTTTAAATTGCATATGGTTGAATTATGTGTTAAGTGTTTATTTGATGCATGTTTTGGTCGTATCACTCATCTACCTTCTTTGTTGTGTAGGGATGTTTGAGAGCCATGACATGAGCAAACTTTGTCAATCTGTCAATGGCAACCAGAATGGCAGATTTTCCTTCATGATGTGGGAGCCCTTCTATGAAATCCATTGAGATTTCAGACCAAGTTGTGCTTGGAATTAGTAATCCAGGTGGGTCTATAGCTTCATAGCGTGTTTTCTGGCAGTTAATAGCCATAAACTGGGAATGAATCAGGAGGAGTTAAGAGACGATTAACCTATGGTTGGAAAGATATTTGAGTCTTCTTTCCAACGACACCAAAATCATAATTTTTGGAGATCTACAACTCCGGGAAAGTGTAAATCTTTACAGACTGTCAGATCTGCCCGAGAATAGAAGGAAACCCTAATTTTAGGAGGAGAATGATTCTTGTAAGGCCTATAAATACAAGAGGCTCGGCCTCAAAGCAGATCATCACCTATTCTATGTCCTCTTGCTACCAAATTACATAAAGAAGCTTCACCACGAAGTTCTCCAAGTGCTAGGCCGAAGTTACACCATCACCACCCTAAAATTTCCATCTCATTCCTTCTAAATACGGTTAGTCCCTTTAGAAGGTGTGTAGTTTCCACCTTAGGCTCCATCCACTTGAGATTTTGCAGGGCTTACCGGAAATCAAAAGTGTAAACATGGAACCTTTGTTCTGTAACTCTCCTTGTATTTGTTTTATTTTGTTTGTGAAGAATACATGTTTATTTTGGTTTTATACTATTTTTGAGTTTAATTTATCTTCCATGTGTTTATGAGTTTTGAGTCTTGATTGAATGTTGTGTGTCATTCTTAATACTTTGGTTGGGTCTAAACATGAAACGTTTAGTCAATCGCTTTTTACCCTAAATCAATGGAGTCGAGATTAAAGTGTTTAGACGCTTAGTTGCACTTTAATTCAAAGTCATGGCATGTAATCCGGAATTAAAACTTGTAGATTTCGTAGGTAATTAAATGAGATTATTTGTGTAATTGCAAAGTATATGGGATGGGATGGGATGATCACATGTAAATAACTAATTTAGGTTTGTTTTTGTCGAAAATATGGTAAGGGTTTTTGGGTTCTTTTTATGTGTTTGCTTGTCTATGAGTAAATGCATATTAGATTCTTTGGATTTCTTGCTATATGTTTCGATGTTTTAGGTAGTAATTAGATAGAAAATTTAAGTAATTAAACAACTCTTTTATACCCTCCTTTTTACTACACAATAATTGCATGCACCCTTCAATCCCCGGTTTAGAACGATACCCTACTTATCAATGCTACATCTACATAAAAAGGGTTTAAATTGCATATGGTTGAATTATGTGTTAAGTGTTTATTTGATGCATGTTTTGGTCGTATCACTCAGCTACCTTCTTTGTTGTGTAGGGATGTTTGAGAGCCATGACATGAGCAAACTTTGTCAATCTGTCAATGGCAACCAGAATGGCAGATTTTCCTTCATGATGTGGGAGCCCTTCTATGAAATCCATTGAGATTTCAGACCATGTTGTGCTTGGAATTAGTAATACAGGTGGGTCTATAGCTTCATAGCGTGTTTTCTGGCAGTTAATAGCCATAAACATTTTGATATCTTTCTTCTTGCTTGACCAGTTAAAGCTTCTGGATATCCTTTTATAACTTCTAAGGAAACTATCATGACTTCCCTTCATACCTCCATGGAAATCCTTCAAGATCTTCTGCCTCCAGTTGTTGCATTCTGGCACAAAAACTCTTTTCTTGTACTGCAAGACTCCATTGCATATATTGAAACTTGAGCTAGCACATGTACCTTCTTGCACCTCAACCATGATCTTTCTTGACTTCTCATCAGCTGCACAATCAACTTGTATCTCCTCAACAAAAGTGCTTATATGAGCTGAGATGGCTTGAATTGTAAGCAACTCAAACTGTCTTGACAAGGCATCTGACACTGTATTGTTACTCTCAGCTCTATAGTGCACTGAGTAATCATACCTTATGAGCTTGATGAGCCACTTATGTTGCAAGAGAGTAGTGATTATCTGTGTCAAGAAATGTTGGATTGTTTTGTGATTAGTCACAATTTTGAACTTGTGCCTTAATAAATAAGGTCTCCAAGTTTGAACAACATAGACTAATGCTATCATTTCCTTGTCATAAACAGAGTAGGCCATGTGTCTAGGGGACAATACCTTGCTTAAATAAGAAATATGATGGCCTTCTTGAGATAACACAGCTCCAATGCCATGACCAGACGCATCTGTTTCAACCACAAACTCCTTTGTAAAATCAGGAAGTGCTAGCACTGGTGTTGAAGTTAAAGCCACCTTAAGGTTCTCAAAGGCCAACTCAGATGAGGGAGTCCATTTAAAATTATTTTTCTTGAGCATATATATCAATGGTTTAGCAATGATGCTAAAACCTTTGACAAATTTTCTGTAATATCGTGCCAGACCCAAGAATCCTCTCAAACCTTTTATAGTTTGAGGATTTTCCCACTCAGAGACACGTTTGATCTTGTTGGGATCCACAGCTACCCCTTCTTTGGAGATGACATGCCCCAAGTACTCCACTCTATCAGTTCCAAAGCTATACTTGGATTCCTTAAATCTTAACTGGTGTTGTTTTAGCTTCTGGAAAACTAATCTCAAATGCTCGATGTGTTCAGTTAGAGACTTGCTAGGGCTTTTGAGGACACTCAAGAACCATAGAGAGACCATCCCCATGTGATGTATGTATTCTCAAATCACCCTCTGAATCATCAAATTGAATCTGAGTGTGATGATTAGGACTAAAGACATCACCAATGTTGGAGACAGAACTATGCTCAGTGGAAACTATAGTGTTATGTTGGTCACTAGCACAAGGAGCCAATTCTGCAATAGGTATGAGTTTAGATGACATATGAGTATTAATAGAGGTAGAGAAAGGGGTGTGCTGACCTGACTGAATAGCTGGACTGTTGTGTGTTAGGACAAGTGAGGGAACAAAGGTCTATGCTCGAAGAGACTAAGTAAGGCATGGTCTTGAAGGAACATTTCTAGAAGAGACTGTAGCTAATGAACTTGAATATGTAGCAAATGGAAACTGATCCTCAACAAAGACCACATGATGAGAAATAATATATTTGTTAGTTTGTAGATTGTAGCAAATGTAGCCTTTAACTCTAGTAGCAAAACTAATGAAGACACATCGTGTGGACTTAGCCTGTAGCTTGTCGTTTCTGTATGCTGCAAAAAGTGGATAGCATATGCATTCAAAAACTCTAAGCATAGAGCGTGAAGGAACTTAATCATATAATGCTTCAAAGGCAGATTTCATGCTCAATGTAGGAGTTGGTATTCTGTTGATTAAGTATGCTGAAAGTGCACATGCGTGGTACCAAAATTTCGATGGTAAGGAAGCATGTGAAGCATTGTAACTGCTGTTTCTCGAATATGTCTATTCTTCCGCTCAATGACTCCATTTTATTCTGGAGTGTGAGGACAAGTGACATGGTGTATGATCCCAGACTCCTGCAAGTAATCCTTGAATTGATTGCTATTGTATTCTCCTCCACCATCAGTTCGCAAAATCTTAATAAAAGTAGAAAATTGATTCTTAACAAAAGCACATAAAGCTGCAAAATATGAATAAACCTCACTCTTTCTTTTCATGGGAAACATCCAAATGTATCCAGTACAATCATCTATGAATATTACAAAATATCTATGTCTATCTAATGAGAGATAGGGTGCTGGTCCCCATACATGGGAGTGCACTAGAGAAAAATGTATAGTACTTCTAGTAGCAGATGATGGAAAAATAGACTTATGCCTTTTTCCTTTGATGCAAGCCTCACAGACAAGAGATGAGGAATCAGAAGTACTTGATATATTGTGCTTAGTTAACATATGATTGACAATAGCAATAGAGGGATGCCTAAAACGTTGATGCCAAAGAGAATTCCCAGTCAATTTGCCAACATGTGCATTATATGGAACTAGTAGATATGCTAGGCCTACTTGGATAACTGTGCTGAAGACATTGCTTATTCTGTAGATATTGGGGCAGATTCACTGGGAGAGGGTAGAGACCATGCTTACTCAGTCCTTTGAACAACAGACGACCCTTCACCTTGTCCTATATCACACAAAAAAACTCATCAAATGTCATCCGACAGTTATTTTGTTTACATAACTGATATACAGAAAGAAGGTGTGCAACAATTTCAGGAATATATACCACATTTTGAAGTTTTAAAAGACCAAGTGAAGCATCCCCAAAATGAGAGATTTGGAGATGTTTACCATTCCCCACTTGCACTATATCTCCCACTGTATATGGTGCTACATTTGTAAGTAGCTGAACCTTATTTGTTGTATGGTTTGTGGCGCTAGTGTCAACTAACTAGTATTGAGGAGGTTAAGGAACTGCAGCAACTTATGGAGCACCTGTATGAGCAGCATACATGGCTTGACCAGTTGTCACTTGAGAGGTAAACGCATTGTTGTGCTGATTCTAATTGGGGAATCCTTTGATCCAGTAGCATTCCTCAAAAATATGATTAGTTTTGCCATAGTAATAACAACTTTGAGCACCACGAGCATTATAGGTAAGACATGTTCTAGCAATGTGTCCAACTCTATTACATAGTCGACAAATAGGAGTGCTAGAGTCACCACCATGAACATTGTACTGAGCGCCAGCATGAGTGAATCATTGTGACGTAGTAAAGTATATAGGTTAACAAGCGTTAAACCTAGAAAGAACCAAGATAAACAGGAATCCACCAGATTTTGAGAAAAGTTCTCGTTTTTTATTAATAATATGAAAGATGAGTTTAGCAGCCACAAATAGGTGCTTAAATACTGAAACAAAACTTTAGGACGCTAACAAAAGGCCTACTCAAGCCCACATGTGAAAAATAAAATAAAACTCAATAAATAAAATCTTTAAAAGGTCCAATAACACAAAAATACATTTTTCGAGGCCTAAATGACCTCAGATTGCGAAACGGAGCATAGTTCCCAACAAGCTCCACATGAACTTGATTTATTTTGTCGTTCCCTTTCCGGAAAGGTATTATTCGCCCAGATCGGACACCATTTTTCAGACCTGTATTTTACCCGTTTTGCCTTTCCTGCGACTAAGCTCCTCTTCAATCTTTAATGCCATTTGTTCTACATCATCTTGTTGTTGAGTGCTACCATGAAATGGCACAGGGGCTCTAGGACCACCAATTAATGCACCTCGAGGACCATTAAATTTTCTACCACCTCTATGTCTTCCATTACTGAATCTAGGTCTGGGATGATTGAACGGTCTGCCACCATTATCCCTTGCAGCAAGAAGAGCTTGTATGACAATATTGGGATCAAGTGTTGGAGCTGGAGCATATGGTGCAAAACCATAAGGCATGGAAGTATAAGCAGTTATAGAGGACGTTGGAGTAGCCATGGAGCAATAGGTGCAACCTTAGAGTTACCAGATGGAGTAATAGGTGCTGATTCTTGTGGTGATGACATCACAGGTACTTGTTGGACAAGCGTAGGAGTTGATTGCATTGAAGTGGAAGGTGAGAACTGCGGATGAGTTGATGAAGAGCTGGCCGTATGGACTGCAGAAGTCGATGAACTGCCTTGATTGTTCTTAACCTGATTAGCCATCATTGTTGTGAGAACAGGTGGAGCTTCTTCTGCCTCACTTTCAATATCATACTCTGCAGCCTTCAAGAGGTCCTTGAGATCTGCCATAGTATAATTGATTGTGCTCTGATAACAGTTTTGATAGCGCCATATGCAGAAGGTAAGCCACGCAATACAGTGACAATAACATCCTCATCTGGAAGGAACACCCCAATAGGGGCAAGAGCATCTCTAGACTTTGACCTTGTCCAAATACACTTTAATTGAATCATTGCCTTTCTTCAAACTTTGCAAATTGGACTTGAGTTGCATAATATTTTGACGATTAGGTGCTGCATACTTCTATTTCAGATTGTTCCACAATTCCTGAGCAGATTTGCTCCCAACAGCACATGACTTATCACCATGACTAAGAGTTTGTCCAATCATAGTAACAATACATTGATCCTGGATCTTCCATTTTGTATAAGCAACATATCATTCTAGACATGGGATAGAACCTGTAAGATCGTAACTGAATATCTCAATACATCATAAACACGTAAATATCAAACATAGAACTTTATAAAATAATCACTGAATACATATATCAAAGTAATCGATAATATGAGTTTGATCTTCTATTCTTTAATGTTGTTAAGCACCTTCAATGGGGTAGGTTCTGAATGCCTTTTTCACACAAGAACAGGGACCAAAACTCTCATACTTATAAGAATAGACTTGTGCCTTTACCCATGACAGAGTCCAAGTCTAATTCTATTAGGTTTACTTTAAACGATGAGATTCATATCAGAACAAGTTGGACTTTAATCATGTAATTTGATATACAGATATACATGTACTAAATAAACAATCCTAATACGATTCTTACTAAATGACTTAGCTATTAACTTGTTGCATAAACGACTATATACATAGTATTGTTGAGTCCTATTCTAACAATCTCCCACTAGGACCAGCAATGCTCATGTTTCACAACATAGTCAATATCAGAATGCCAAAAGTAACTTAAGGAGCTCGTGAATCATATTAATGTTTAAAATCCAAAAACGCAATTCTGTCACATTAAAGTCACTACGGTAGAACTCAGAAAGAAACAACTTTATTATTCAAAATTGCCCTTTAAGAACCACTACAATAACATCAATAATGCACATGAATTCCAGATATAAAATATGGAGCAATTGACAACGTATATCAACTTAAACCCTATGTCAAATATCTCCTTGTCCTACCGAATGGTTTTCTTAACAAAAAACTCCAAAATACAAACACCTCTATACACTAGTGGATTTGTGTTTGTTAACTGTAAAGGCTACACATATGCAACACAAATGTTACATATCACATCCACTTGAATTAATCAAACTTGACAGACTACAGAATAAATGAATAGCTTTCAGACTAGTACCGAAGGTTGCAACACATCAAATCTGAAAAATCTCCATTATCATTGATATCCAAAAGTCAAGTTTACAGAATATGAGAATCACTTCTCAAAACAAAAACTGAATCAAGAACATAAAACTGAAACAAAAATCTCTAACTTATGTTTGCTCCCACTGAATTGAAGAACTAAAATAACTACAAAACTTCAAATAACCATTCTCTCACTAACACATTTCAAAACTGAAATTCTATATGCTTTGAATTCTGAATCTGTTTTCCAAAAACAACAGTAGACATAGCATCAAGCTTACCTGAAATAATGCTTCTTAAGGCTTTGGTATTCATCAGAGAATTTCTGAGCCAAAATTCTTTACAAACACTCTCTTACATGGCTATTACAGCATGCATAATAGAGATAACTGTAAGTGTTCTTACATTATATCTTAACGCTACAGAAAACATAAAGACATTCACATATAGACAGAATAGAAACTGTATAGTTCTCTACAAAAACAGTAAATTATATATCACTCTTATCGTAAAACTCTTGTTAACTAAAATAACATTAATCTCTTAATTAATTAACCCACAGACAGCCTAACTCCCACACGTAATCAGCATACAGAACTTAATTTTCATGTTTTAGTTACCACTTAGATTTAGATATTGATTCAGAAATAAGTTAAAAAACTGACTGTTGATTTTTGTAGACTTATCTGAATGCAAAACTGATACTGTTCAATTCTTTTATCTTTGTCACATTATACTATAGCATTTACAAGGAACTATATCAAGAGTCTATCTACCAAATATAATACTTAGACTCTTCCTTGTTCATTCTCAATATAATTTTCACAACACTTTCCCCCCCTTTTATTAGATTTTGCAGTCTATATCCCAAAATCTAAATGAAGATTAACTTCTAGTTAGTAATCTTAAAAACTGCAACATCAAATAAAAGTCTTAATGTGAAAAGGATGACAAATCATCTACAGATATGACAAACAGATATTTGAGATAGCTTCTTAGTCTCAACTTTAGTGAATGAGGTTTACAGTAGCATTATGAGAGAAGTGACGATGGAAGTGATTTTAAAACTCAAGGTTTCACTGCATTTTCTTTATTAGATGACCGTCTTAATAAGAGTATTTGTCTTATACCAATGTAAGTAACATGACATTCTTGATTCCTGAGTTAGGTAAAAGTCTATGAACTGATAATTCCTAAGGAGCAAACTCGAGAAAATTTTTAAGTAGTTCTTTGTACTAAAATTTGTTAAACACCAAGTTTTGTTTTCAGACTTCAGCGTTTTATGTTTATAGGTAATATAAAACTAAAACAAACCATACTGATAAAAAAATATAAGTTTAACAAGCATATCCAATATATATGAATAAAATCACTAAATATATATAACAAATACGCCAAACTGAAAATAATACTTAACACCACCTTTGGGTAGTAGAATAAGCATTCTGAAGTTTCTATATCAACAACCCATCACAAGGTAATCTAACATATATAAGGAAGCAGTCAACACCTTTGAGCAGAAGAAAAACTTCAAAATATCCGAATATCAGATTAGTTAGCATGTTTGTTGCTGTTTTAGTTCTAGAAACCATGCTGACACATTTCTTTGGAAGCAAAAATAGACATGGATTTTTAAAACCAAATACACAAGTTTCGATTTGTTGTAAACTACGTTGATTTGCTGAAAATATAAACAAGTTTTGCTTTGTGCAATATACTTGTTCATATGACCAGTAAACCCAGATTTTGTTTATAAGAATTTAGTTTATGGGTTATGTATATCAAGTTATACCAAAGCTTGATCAATAAACTAATTCTTATTCTGCAAAATTTTCTTTGAAAACTGTAGAAATCTTGGGAGATAATCACATTAATAATCATTCAAATAGAAAACTCACAGATCTGTAATCAACCAAATTATACCCGTTTACTTATGTAATTACAAGAAAATATCTATTTTCATTTGCTTTACAGTTTCTTGATTGGCTTTCCAATTAGTCATTTAAGATCAGACAATCGTTTTCATTTTCTAAAGCCATGACAGACTAAAATGCCAATAAAATATATAATTGATGACAACAACCTTAATCTTTATAACGTAGCAAAGTGTGAGCATGCAAGTTTATTACGTTTCACATTTTTCGTAATCATTAATCAATTATTATAGCCACACATGAATAACTGAATCCAAAGTTTAATATAATCACTTTAGTAGAAACGTAAAACACATGCTTCAATATTAACTTAACTATCAGAATTCTAGCATTAACATACCTTAGCCTCTGCTACGGCGCTGCAATTTAAAACTTAGCGGAAGCAAAATAGTGATTATACAAATGATAAAATAATCTGATTATTACCTCAAGTTGTATTTCAAAATGAGAAAACAGAAAAGAAACACTTAGTATCATCAATAGCATACATTAATTAAAGTTAGAGTCAAACTGAAGGTGAACTGAATCCATTTGCCTCTTCTGTGACAAAAGAACCAGATTTTCTTAAGTTTCCATATCACAAAATCAAAAGAATAAAACACTGTATGCAAAGATCAATCAACACCTTTAATGGCAAGAAGAAGAAAACTAAGCGAGCTTTATGTGTTTTAGTCATTTTCATTTTTTTTTGTGGTAATCATCAATTGTGTTAAACATAATCACAGTCTATGTATCCACAAGGTTTTTGGAACAGAAATTAAAAACACCTTACTTTGTGCAATACGTGTCTCAAAATCTAACCAAGAACTTTAGACTAGTTGTTGGTTTACTTAAGTTTTCATCAATTACTTAATGAAAATGTTTACCAATAGTATTTGCATTATTTCTTTAATAATTCTTCAAAATAATATTCTCTATACATGCTTTGTTATATAGAATTCTAATATCCTTGATGAATTCTGTAAACAATACTCTTTATTCATGCTTTATCAAATTCTGCAAATACTTAATTAATCTTTGTTCATTATCTATATCCAAAATGTCACAAATATCAGACTGCACATAACACTATTTATCATATATAATCATTCATATGAAAATCAATGCAATTCTGAAGTGGGCTTTATAAGACACTTTCTTTACTACCTTAATTGCAACCTTAAACAAATGACCAATCACAAATTCTCAAGAAATTCGAGATACTCACATGTGTGCTGGAGGAGGGATGGCTATGAATCACAGGCTAATGTATCAGGTGGTACCCTGATTTGACACTATAAAAACCATTCTTCATAAGAGGCCAAATAATTCAGTCATCCATCTCCTTATTACTGATTCTGATTGCCTTGATACGACGTGAATCCTCCCTGGGGAAAAGTGTTCTACAGAGCTACATATAAAGTTATTGTCAAGGAATTTCCTCAATTGGAAGAAAGACTTACAAGGATGTCAAATCGAGTCTAGCGAGCAATGCATTTGGATTCAATAGTGCCTGGAGCTCACTCTAGACCCTTCTTTTTGCCAACTGCTCCTGTGTCTCTCTTGTGTCTTTGCTTGAGTCGAAGTCTTACTTCCTTTTTCTGTGTCTTTTCCTGATGGCAACCTCCACCACTCCCAACCAAAATACGTCCCAGTTCACTAAAACTCACTCAAAATCAAACGTGTCCAGCTTCTGATGCCAATGCGGATGCCTTGTATCATCAGTCCTCATCCTTTTCTCGTTCTGATCACCGTCACAACAATGGCAGGAACTACAATAATAGTGGCAAGTCCCATGACAATCAATGGCGTGATAAGAAGCGTGGCCGGCAGCAACAACAGCTGTCACATCAGGCCGCACCTCAGCAATACGTCGCGACCCAGCAGCCTCAATACATCACGCCTCCATCTGCTCGCCCTAATTGGGCTCCCGGACTTCTTGGCCCATCTCTCCGATGGTGTTTTTTTTTTTTGATCTCTTCCATATTAGAGAAGCAGGAACCATCTTTCCTATCTCCATAATCCAGCAATCCAAGCTAGTCACCTTCTGTTTGTCGATCCGCTGACCTTAGGGACAGTTGGTATAGACCACAGCAGCTTTCAAAGGCCTCTGTCAATCAAAACGAAGCAGATGATTTTTCCCAAATCTGTTTGAAATCTCACTCATAGCCCATAGCTAACCACATCAAAACTTGGTTCAAAATTGAGTTGATTCAAATCGAGATGTTGCTTTCCTAATTTCCCCAAATCCTCCCATTGATGAAAACCAATCCCATCGCCAGAAGAGAGAAAAGAAAAACTGATAATTGGACTGAGGTCTCTCTCTCTCTCCTGTTGTGATTTTAGGGACGGGGAGGTTGTCGGCGGAGGAAGCTCGCTCCTCGGCTTCTTGCAAGAGTTGGTTGACCTGAGAGAGACGAGCCGAGACCTTGTTCGCGCCGCCTGAATCGGCTTCCGACGCAGCACAGCGGATGGAGATTCCTGAAAGGACCCAACCCCGATTCAGTTACCTAAATCAGAATCGAACCCCTTCTGAAAATACGAACCAATAAAAACTTTTCAAAATTTCGGCAGAGTTTCGTTACTAACGTGGAATTGCATAAACCTGCACCCTGAAAATAACACTTCGTCCTATGCCAAAAAGCCAAACCGTAGGCACCAATCCCATCCGAATTTCTCAACATCATAATATAAACAATAAACAATAAACATATTGTACTATATATAGTATATCCGAGAAAATCCGTATAAACACGTATCAGAATGTATCAGAGCGACCTCTAGTGTAAATATATACAATATACACATCAGTAGGCGAAACAAGAACCTACTGGAAAACACAGGTGGCTCAGATCACTAGCCTCCCAACCGCGACGTGAAACACCAAAACCTGAACTGCAAACTGGGCACGAAAATCGAAAAGCCCAGGGGAAAGACATGAAAACTGTTAGAGTGAGTGGACGAAAATAAATGTCTTTCACCAGTTGATATATATATGTTTAAAATAACATATGCGAGTCCAGGTAAATAAAGATAATAAAGTACACGAGGTAAAATTATACTCCTCCAGCGTACTGAGCATGCAAGTAAAAATCCCACGGGGTCACTCATGAACACATCCGTGCTAGTACAGTCAGAATCATAGAGTCCCAGACTTCCATGCAATTCTAGCCAGAAAGGCCTCAGGTCAGAGGTCTGCCTCCCCCCGGTAAAGGCCTCGGGTCAGGAGTCACAGCCTCCCCCGGTACACATCCTCGGGGATCAACCGGGATGCGAGTGTATCGATACAACAACATATATAACGATTGTACTTTGTGTAAACCAAATCATAAATAGTTCGATGCAAATGCAATAAACAGCATATAAATGCATATACGTAATGTATAATGATATAAGCGTAATCATCTAACACATGCTCGTATAAATCGTAATCTCGTATGCATGCTCAAGTTCGATAATCGTATAAAAAGACTCGCAATCAATCCGTGAAAAGAAATTGTTCACTCACTGGTGAGCAAAACGCGCACTCGCGCTAATCTAGTTGTCCGGCGGAAGATCCCTCGCCTGAAGCACGATCACGATCTCGATCTCCTGAATAATCACAAAACATAACTGATCAAAATCATAGTCCACAACTCTGTACTGAACCACGGAAACCAACCGTTCCCGGAAATAAACAATGCAGTGCAAAATGATTAACATAATTCCCGAAATCTTCACTCGAAACCCTCGACTGAAAATCGGCTACCCAAATCAATCCGAAAACCTCTGGACAATAATCAGGACGCGATTACGAGAAAAATGACATTAAAAACTTCGAAATCTGAAAAGTTGACTTTCTCGCCGGAGCGCCGCCGGCGGCGGCAGCGCGTCGTCAGCGGAGACTTTCTCCGGCGGAGAAGCTCCAGATCGCAAGAATTCCACAAGCCCAATCTGATTCTCAACTGGCACCAAGGCCAAAACTCACCGGAACAAAATCAATTTCAGGCCGAACCAAATCGGAATCCTATTCCGGTACCCTAATCGGGTTCGATCAAAAATCCATCCTTAGCCCAAAATCAACACATGGGGAGCATCACCAAGGCATGGGGAGGTGAAACCCCAACAATTTCACCTCCAAAACTCACCGGAACCACCCACCCCAACTCCGGCGAACACCGACGACACAACCCGATTCGGGTTCAACCAAAACCCCATCAATTCCCATCAAAACAAACATCAATCAATTCGAAATCACATGGGGAAGCTATACATACCCTCATCGAAGTCAGAGGTGGCTGGAAAAAGGACGTCGGACGGCGAAGACCAAAATGGAAATTGTCCTCCCTCGGTCAACGGTCAACTTTCCAGTTTTGGAAAGTCAAAGCTTGGTCAACGTCAGTCAAAGCCCCAACTGAAATTTTTGACTAATTCTCGACTATTTTCGATATTTATACTCGCGCCTCGGGTCGATCGACGATTCAAAATGGATAACCATCACATTTCGGATAAACACGAAACAATCGGATAAACTCGTCGAAAACTGAAACTTCAAATAATCGTATTATATTCCTCGGTTATCAGAAAAATCTTCCGGAACTGCCCTCGAGCTCGAAATCACGTACTCTACAACTTCTGTGAAGACACTCAACTCAAATTCTCGGCCGAAAATATATTCGCGAATAGAATCGACAAACCACATATATAACGTAAAACTGCGACTATGATCAATCTCGAGAATCGTGCCGAATACGCAACTGATTCTGGTTCGGGTCGTCACAAATCTACCTCCCTTAAAAAAATTTCGACCTCGAAATTTACGTACCTGTCAAGTGAACAGATGAGGATACTGTTCCCGCATACGCTGCTCAGTCTCCCAGGTGGCCTCCTCAACTGAGTGGTTCTGCCACAAGACCTTCACCAGCGGGATCACACGGTGCCTCAACTCCTGCTCACGACGATCGAGAATCTGTACTGGCTCCTCTACGTACGTCAAATCCTCTCTGATCGGCAACTGCTGTGGGACTAACACATGTGAAGGATCTGAGATGTACTTCCGCAACATCGAAACATGGAAGACATCATGAACACGAGCCATCTCAGCTGGTAACTCAAGTCTGTAAGCAACAGCTCCAACCCTTTTCGTAATCTCATACGGACCAATGTATCGTGGTCGAAGCTTGCCACGCTTCCCGAAACGCTCTACTCCCCTCCACGGAGATAGTTTCAGGAAGACCCAATCACCAACCTCAAACTTTAAACTCTTCCTCCTCACGTCCGTGTAACTCTTCTGCCGATCCTGGGCGATCTTCAATCGATCCCGGATAATCTGTATGTCCTCCATCGTAGTCTTCACCAAATCAGGACCAATAAGTCAACGCTCGCCCACCTCACTCCAACACAACGGAGTGCGACACTGCTTCCCGTACAGAGCCTCGTACGGTGCCATCTCAATACTGGCCTGATAGCTGTTGTTGTAGGCGAACTCAATCAGGTGTAACTGCTGATCCCAGTTCCCACGAAACTGCAACACACATGATCTCAGCATATCCTCAAGAGTCTGAATGGTCCGCTCGGACTGCCCGTCAGTCTGAGGATGGAAAGCTGTACTAAATCCCAATCTCGTGCCCAAAGCTCGCTGTAACACCTGCCAAAACTCAGAAGTGAACTGGCTATCTCGGTCCGAAACAATGGACACAGGCACACCATGCAAGCGAACAATCTCTGATAAGTACAACTTGGCCAATCTACCAACTGATATCTTCCCTGGAAGTGCAAGAAAGTGTGCAGATTTCGTCAATCGATCCACAATAACTCAAATACCAGTGTTGCCCGCCGAAGTACGCGGCAACTGATAGCCGAAATCCATCGTAATGTGCTCCCACTTCCAAACCAGAATCTCAAGTGGCTGTAGTTTCCCTGCAGGTTTCTGCCTCTCCGCTTTCACCTGCTGACAGATCAAACATCGACTCACGTACGCGGCAATCTCCCGCTTCATGTTGCGCCACCAGTAGTACGCTCGAAGTGTACGAAACATCTTCGTACCTCCGGGATGCATCGCATACGCTGAACTGTGGGCCTCATCCAGAATCTCCTTCTTCAAGCTCTCGTCTCTGGGCACACACAACCTGCCTCTGAACAACAACGTACCGTCGTCGCTCAATCGAAACTCTGTAGGCACACCATTCCGTATCATGGTCTTCTTGCCCAACAAGTAGGAATCTGAATCCTGAGCCTATCGTACCTGATCAACCAATACGGGTCGAACCTGAAAATTGGCCAACAAAGCTCCATCATCACCATATCCGAACACGACACCTGTAGCTCGAAGCTCGGCTAACATCGACACTCTGGCCACACACACATCAAACAACGAGGCTCCAGATTTCCAGCTAAGTGCATCTGCTACAACATTGGTCTTCCCCGGATGGTACTCAAACGTGCAATCATAGTCGTTGATCAACTCCATCCATCGGCGCTGCCTCATGTTCAAATCCGGCTGCGTTTGCAAATAAGTAAGACTTTTGTGGTCGGTGAAGATCTTACACTGAGCTCCATACAGGTAATGTCTCCAACTCTTCAACGCTAACACGATAGCGGCTAACTCCAAATCATGCGTCGGATAGTTGGCCTCATGTGGTTTCAACTGCCTGGAACTATAGGCGACGACTCTACCATGCTGCATCAACACACAGCCAAGCCCCAACTTCGACGCATCACTGTACACAACAAACTCACCACTAACGTCTGGCAATGTCAGAACCGGTGCGGTAGTCAATCTCTCCTTCAGGAGCAAATAACTCTCCTCGCACGCATCAGACCACTCAAACTTGACGCCCTTCTTCGTCAATCTGGTCAGTGGTGTAGCAATCCGGGAGAAATCCAGTACAAATCGTCGGTAATAGCCTGCTAACCCCAAGAAACTCCGAATCTCTGGCACAGTATTGGGTCTACTCCAATTCAGCATGGCCTCGATCTTGTCAGGATCAACACTGACTCCCTCAGCCGAAATCACGTGGCCCAGAAACTTCACACTATCCAACCAGAACTCGCACTTGCTAAACTTCACGAACAACTGATGGTCCCGCAAAGTCCGCAACACTGCTCGCAAATGCTTCTTGTGTTGGCCCACGCTCCTGGAATAAATCAAAATATCATCAATGAATACAATCACAAACTTGTCGGAAACGTCTAAACACCCGATTCATCAAGTCCATCAAAGCTGCGGGGGCGTTGGTCAACCCAAACGGCATAACCAAAAACTCATAGTGCCCATACCGTGTCCTTAATGCCGTCCTGGCTACATCAGAGTCACGGATCCTCAACTGGTGATATCCGGATCGAAGGTCAATCTTCGAAAAGACTAATGCTCCCTTGAGTTGATCGAACAAGTCATCAATCCGCGACAACGGATACTTGTTCCTCACTGTAACCTGATTCAGCTTCCGATAGTCGATGCACAACCGCATGGACCCATCATTCTTCCGCACAAACAACACCGGAGCACCCCACGGAGAAACACTCGGTCGAATGAAACCCTTCTCTAGCAACTCCTGGAGCTGAATCTGCAACTCCTTCAACTCCGTAGGCGCCATACGATACAATGTCTGGGAAATTGGTCCTGTACCCGGCAACAACTCAATAGTAAAATCAATCTCCCGTACAGGGGGTATACCAGGTAACTCCGCTGGAAACACATCCGGAAACTCAGAAACAACCTCAATACTACCAAGATCCGGCACTGCAGCTGTAGTGTCCACAACATGGGCTAAGTAAGCGACACAACCCTTCTTCATCAACTGATCCGCCCTCATCGCGAAAATCAAACACGGTAGTGAAGTATTCTTCTCGCCGCGAAATAGTATCTCGGGTAACCCTGGTCGTCGAAACGTGACCTCCTTCTTGTGACAGTCAAACATGGCCCAGTGCGTCTCCAAGAAGTCCATACCCAAGATCAGATCAAAATCCACAATATCAAGCAATAACAGATCAGCGGCTAAACCATGGCCATCAATAAACACCTCACAGTCTCTGTACACCCAACCGATGCTCACAACCTCACCTGATGGATACAACACTCTCCACAACCCCATAAGTGGAGATGCAGGTACCGTAGCTAATGATGACAGTCTAAATGATATGAATGAATGTGTGGCACCTGGATCTAACAATGCAACTACTGGAATACCAAAGACATGTAACGTACCGATAACGACCTCCGGTGAAGCTCTACCCTCACGTAAAGTCATAGCATGAACCCTCGCCTGTCCGGCTGGTCGTCCTCGCTGGGGCTGTCCCTGCTGCCTACCCTGACCTGCAAACTGTGCTGGTCGAACTCCGGAAGTGGCACCTCGCTCAACTCCGGAACTCTGGGCCGCCTGTCCATCACCACCATACAACTGAGGACACTCCCTCGCATAGTGACCCACCTGGCCACAGCGAAAACAAGTGACAGGGCCTCGCTGACACGGTCCAAAGTGATGCCTGTTGCAGAAACTGCACAATGGGTACTCCCGCGGTACAACAAACGTGCCACCGGTACGCCGCGGATAACTAGAACCGCTAGAACTCCCACTAGCCTGTGGTCGCTGCGGTCGATCTCTCCTTCATCTCGGTCTCTGCCTCGGTACACCAACTGGTGGGCGATATGATCCACCGCCTGAGGATGAAGCTGAACCGGAAGTATCAGAACTCTGCCTCTTTGAAGGCCCCTGACTCGGTCCACCTTCTTTAAACCGTCTCGGCTGGTACCTCTGCTGCCTCTCCTGCTCAATATCCTCGCCTCGGAGTGCTGCACTGACAAACTCATCAAAGTTGTTCCGAGGCATCGTAGTCAGAGTCGCCTTGATATTCAGATTCAATCCCAGCTCAAACCTGCGACACTTGGTTTCCTAAGTAGCCACCATATCAAGCGCAAAATGAGACAAACAGGTAAACCGGTCCCGGTACTCAAGTACAGACAAATTGCCCTACCTCAAGTTCGTAAACTCCTCATATTTGCGCTGCTAGGTAGCCTGATTAAAATATCTCCGCATAAACAAATCACGGAACAAAGTCCACGGAGTATCAGCTGGAACTCTATCGGTGCTAACCCACCAAAAGTATGCATCACCCTCAAGTAAACCAACTGCTGCCACTGTCATCTGCTCAGGAGTAAACTGCAGACGCTCACAAACACGTTCAATCTGAACCAACCATGCCTCGCATATCTCTGGATCAACTGAACCCGAAAACATAGTAGCACCAGCAGTACGAGCCTTGACCACAGGGTCAAAACGCTCTTCCAAATGCAGCACTCGCATCAGCAAGTCATGCGTTCGGCGATCCTCATCAGGATCCGCTTCCCGATCAACACGGGGACCACGTCGAGGAGGCATCCTACTGATACAAGACAAGCATTAGGTACAAGCAAAAAGAACGTAATCATGAAACCGCAGATATTTGAAAACACACAACACCCGAAGTATTGATGAGTACCGCTGGCCAGTCGGGTCATCACTCCAGTCATGCTGTATCAACTCAAATACCCTAAGCGTCACAACTACAAGAGTCTACAGAATCTGACAACCTAATGCTCTGATACCAAGCGGAAAGGACCTAACCCCGATTCAGTTACCTAAATCAGAATCGAACCCCTTCTGAAAATACGAACCAACAAAAACTTTTCAAAATTTCGGTAGAGTTACGTTACTAACGTGGAATTGCATAAACCTGTACCCTGAAAATAACACTTCGTCCTATGCCACAAAAGCCAAACCGTGGGCACCAATCCCATCCGGATTTCTCAACATCATAATATAAACAATAAACAATAAACATACTGTACTATATATAGTATATCCGAGAAAATCCGTATAAACACGTATCAGAATGTATCAGAGCGACCTCTAGTGTAAATATATACAATATACACATCAGTAGGCGACACAAGAACCTACTGGAAAACACAGGTGGCTCAGATCACTAGCCTCCCAACCGCGACGTGAAACACCAAAACCTGAACTGCAAACTGGGCACGGAAACCGAAAAGCCCAGGGAAAAGACATGAAAACTGTTAGAGTGAGTGGACGAAAATAAATGTCTTTCACCAGTTGATATATATATGTTTAAAATAACATATGCGAGTCCAGGTAAATAAAGATAATAAAGTACACGAGGTAAAATCATACTCCTCCAGCGTACTGAGCATGCAAGTAAAAATCTCACGAGGTCACTCATGGACACATCCGTGCTAGTACAGTCAGAATCACAGAGTCCCAGACTTCCACGCAATTCTAGCCATAAAGGCCTCAAGTCAGAGATCTGCCTCCCCCCGGTAAAGGCCTCAGGTCAGGAGTCACAGCCTCCCCCGGTACACATCCTCGGGGATCAACCGGGATGCGAGTGTATCGATACAACAACATATATAACGACTATATTCTGTGTAAACCAAATCATAAATAGTTCGATGCAAATGCAATAAACAGCATATAAATGCATATACGTAATGTATAATGATATAAGCGTAATCATCTAACACATGCTCGTATAAATCATAATCTCGTATGCATGCTAAAGTTCGATAATCGTATAAAAAGACTCGCAATCAATCCGTGAAAAGAAATTGTCCACTCACTGGTGAGCAAAATGCGCACTCGCGCTAATCTCGTGGTCCGGCGGAAGATCCCTCGCCTGAAGCACGATCACGATCTCGATCTCCTGAATATTCACAAAACATAACTGATCAAAATCATAGTCCACAACTCTGTACTGAACCACGGAAACCAACCGTTCCCGGAAATAAACAATGAAGTGCAAAATGATTAACAGAATTCCCGAAATCTCCACTCGAAACCCTCGACTGAAAATCGGCTACCCAAATCAATCTGAAAACCTCTAGACGATAAGCAGGGCGCGATTACGAGAAAAATGATATTAAAAACGTCGAAATATGAAAAGTTGACTTTCTCGCCGGAGCTCCGGCGGAGAAGCTCCAGATCGCAAGAATTCCACAAGCCCAATCTGATTCTCAACTGGCACCAAGGCCAAAACTCACCGGAACAAGGTCAATTTCAGGCCGAACCAAATCGGAATCCTATTCCGGTAACCTAATCGGGTTCGATCAAAAATCCATCCTTAGCCCAAAATCAACACATGGGGAGCATCAACACATGAGGAGCATCACCAAGGCATGGGGAGGTGAAACCCCAACAATTTCACCTCCAAAACTCACCGGAACCACCCCCCCAACTCCTGCGAACACCGACGACACAACCCGATTCGGGTTCAACAAAAACCCCATCAATTCCCATCAAAACAAACATCAATCAATTTGAAATCACATGGGGAAGCTATACATACCATCTTCAAAGTCAGAGGTGGCCGGAAAAAGGACGTCGGACGGCGAAGACCAAAATGGAAACTGTCCTCCCTCGGTCAACGGTCAACTTTCCAGTTTTGGAAAGTCAAAGCTTGGTCAACGTCAGTCAAAGCCCCAACTGAAATTTTTGACTAATTCTCGACTATTTTCGATATTTATACTCGCACCTCGGGTCGATCGACGATTCAAAATGGATAACCATCACATTTCGGATAAACACGAAACAATCGGATAAACTCGTCGAAAACTGAAACTTCAAATAATCGTATTATATTCCTCGGTTATCGGAAAAATCTTCCGGAACCTCCCTCGAGCTTGAAATCACGTACTCTACAACTTCCGTGAAGACACTCAACTCAAATTCTCGGCCAAAAACATAGTCGCGAATAGAATCGACAAACCACATATATAACGTAAAACTGCGACTATGACCAATCTCGAGAATCGTGCCGAATACGCAACTGATTCTGGTTCGGGTCGTCACAATTCCGTCGCCGGAGCGAAGCAGAGTGGAGCAGAGCGATCGAGATGAGAACATGTATGTTGATTGTTGAGAGAGATTTCTGAGCATCAAGTTGGTTGTTGGCAGAGATTAAGACGTGTTCAAAAAGGAAAAATAATCAAAAATCAATTTGTTGTTTTTTTCGTAAGTCCCATCGTCAGAGCCTAAGATCCAGTATACTTTTTAACTAGCATCATGAACATTTATTAGCCAAGAAAAAAATGTTTTCAGCTTGTTTCTTAATTTTAAATTCTAAATTGATTTTCTTAATCGGTTTATGACGTATGAACGAGTCAAAGCTCTGATACCAATTGTAAGATCGTAACTGAATATCTCAATACATCATAAATATGTAAAGATCAAACATAGAACTTTATAGAATAATCACTGAATACATATATCAAAGTAATCGATAATATGAGTTTGATCTTCTATTCTTTAATGTTGTTAAACACCTTCAATGGGGTAGGTTCTGAATGCCTTTTTCACACAAGAACAGGGACCAAAACTCTTATACTTATAAGAATAGACTTGTGCCTTTACCCATGACAGAGTCCAAGTCTAATTCTATTAGGTTTACTTTAAACGATGAGATTCATATCAGAATAAGTTGGACTTTAATCATGTAATTTGATATACAGATATATATGTACTAAATAAACAATCCTAATACGATTCTTACTAAATGACTTAGCTATTAACTTGTTGCATAAACGACTAGATACATAGTATTGTTAAGTCCTATTCTAACAGAACCATCTACAAATCCATAGAAGCCTTGACTATATAGGAATAATTCAAGGTAAAAATGCCATGTGGACTAATTAGTGTCATCAAGAAACTCATTAGGTAGATAAACAGTTGTGTGGGTAGTGTTTAAGGCCATGAGTGAAAATTAGGATTCGAAGATCACAAAATTAGGGAGAGATATCTAATCAGCTCAATATCTAATCATCTCAATCACGTAGCTTAATCATACAAATATAGTCAACATAATTTGGGTATATTGAAGTGAGTTACTTTCGGTATCTTTATCAATCTTTGAGATGTTAACAAAAAGAATTAATTAAGAAATTGGATTAAAGTGGTTTAATCCAAATCATGAGAAGATATATCTACTGGGATCAGTTTGGAAGGAACATAAAGTAAAATGAGCTGCTGATTTCGTCCTAAACCTCCTTCCCGTCAGCTGAGTTCCATGGCCTAAATCGACGTGATACAGCGATTATTTTCCTTAGACTTCTTCATAAAAGTTGCTCAGAATTGTGTCTTAGGTATCATATTCAAATTTCAGCACGATCCAACAGAGGAATCAATCCTAATCAAGGTAAATTCTAGGATTGTTCGCCATAATTTCTAGTTTCAGCAGATTATCAATTCGTTTCTAACTTGGGTTGTATATCATTTTTTCTATCAAATTCACTCTACCCAATTGTTAGGTCATGCTTTTCTCGGTGATGGAAGCTTCTCGTTGTGACCGATCATTCAAGCAACAATCTTCGGTTGAGATACAAAGTTTTTCCCCAAATTCGGTGTTCTCTGGCCACCGATTATTACATGTAAGGTATGGAGTTCATCTCCTCACTGTTTTGGACATGTTTCTATAATTGGATTGTGATTTTGGTTAAGTTTGATGAATTTGGTATATTTCTTAGCTCATTCTCGAGCTTAATAATTTTTTTTTTGTTGATGGATTCTAGCTTTGTTGAAATCGGAGAGTATGTAGCTTGGATAAAAGAGATAATGGTTTACTGAGATTCCATGTGACCTTACGAAATGGGAGGATGGACTTATAAATGGAGAGCTTCAACAACTATTGTCAAAGAAGGTATAATCCTAGGCTTGTCAATGTGATTATCGTTTTATGATGTGTATGAGGATGCAAGAACATAATGATGTGTGAGTAATTCGATTACTCTCATATTTTTTTGTTTTAGGACTCGAGTTGCTGAAAATATGAATGTATCGAGGTGTTGGCTTGAACGCAATTGGAATCAAGCCTTGGAATTCCAGGTAGGGACTTCGGACGTACCTCAGTCAATGATTTTCTAAATGATTATATTTTCTCAATGAAAAGATAAAAATATTTTTGATGCATATGCATGAGATATTATTGGATGTGGTGATCTGAGAGTGAGAGGAGCATAGCGACTTCCTTGAGCTTTGATCCCCTAAACCTCTGGAGGGGTTGTATGTACTGAACAGTTTTTGACATCCTCTGTGGTGTGGCATTGGTTCTAGGCAATAAAGCATAAGTAGACACTCTCGTTACACCTTGCTTGTCTAATAAGATTCTTTCTCTGGTAAGGTGGTACTTGGCATAGTGACCGATCATCAGGTTTGCTACATGAGCATTGTTTTCATGAGATTTACCTATGCTTTTATTGTTTTCACATAGGTACTTGTTGGCCAGCATTTTTTTTATATATACAAATTGGTTTTCAAACCTAGCTAGGTATAGTTCTTTTAGCAGCGATGACGAAAACTCACACCTAAAACAATTTTAGATGTTGGTACTGTGCACTGGAAACGGGACAATGATGAACGGAGCTTGATCTACGCATTTTATGCTTGATTATTAATGTTTTTCTCTCTACATTTAACTTTATTTTATGCTTAGTAAATATGATTCTAACTTACTTTATGTTTTTAGGTAGAAATAAAGGAGGAAATAATAAAGGAGGTGATTTAGAGCTAAAAATGTGCTAAGGAGGCAGTTCCTCATTCCGAAGAAGAAATGGTCTTCAAAATGGTTACTAAAATGCATTCTCATGTGGTGTCAAGAATTGGAAACCAAATGCTAAATACAAATGGATACCAAAATTGTGGACAAGAAGATGAAGACATTTCTCCTGCGCGATCCAGGAAAGAGCGAATATGGCGGAATATATGGAGCAAATAATGGACGAATTTTGGGAGGATATTCCATGAAGATAAATACCTGATTTGAGGGCCAAAATATGTTAAAATATATGGTATATTTGGCCAAGGAATCTTAGAGGAAAAGGAATGCAAGATTTGAAGATATCAAGATTTCCTACTCCTTGTAGAAGAAGAAAATCTGGGCTGCCAGGTCACCCAACTTCAAAAGGGCACCGAATATGCAAATTAAATCCGAAATTTAATGATCAGATATGTTATTTGATAGCCCATGAAGTATTCTTTCCAACGAATCAAGAATCATAATTTTCTGATCTCTACAGCTCCGGAAAAACACGTTTGAAGACAGACTGTCAGATTTACCCGGGTACATAAAGAAAGTCTTGTTTTGGTAGGAAAATACCTAATCTTCTTCTATAAATTGGGGAGCTCGACTCATTCATCATGATCACACAATATAGAAGCCAAACCTCTGCCTCAAACACCTTTCCTCTCATACTTAGCAAATTCCTCCTCCAAGGCCGAGCATCCATCTTCTCCACGGATCAAGTGTAATCGACGCTCTTCGTCTTGCATTTGGGAATCACCACTTGGCGTTTGCAGTGCTCTTCACGGAACAAAAAGTGTAACCATGAGCTTCTCTACTCCATCTCGAGCGGATGGAGATTCCGTAGTCTAAGTACTTAGACTACGAAAACTCTAACCTAGACGACAGAAATGGTCCGTGGTCTAGGTGCATTTTTTTGTAGTGTTTGGATCTGCTAGCTTAGGTTCATAGTGTCATTAATGTACTGTAGTCGAATCTGTTAGCTTTTTAATTTCGTGTTAGGATTTAGTTTCATCAATTCTTCGTGTTCGATAACCCCTATTTATCTTACTACATTGATATATCCAGGTTGAGAATAGGGTATCTTTGCATATGTGTTTACCCGCCTATCAATCAACTCAAAATCAACAATTAATATATATAATAATTCAACTTAAAATCAACAATCAACACACATATATATACGTACCTATATATATGTAGCGGGATATAGCTTCACGAACTCATTTTGGACAGCTTCTGACAACACCCGATGATTTGAGAGAGATTTGTGTTTTTCTCTCGGTTTTTTTTCCGAATGAACGAGTTGTTGCCCAGATCTGTAAACATAAAAAACTTTAGCCGACGATATCATTATTTCTTCGGCTAAAGTTCTTTATTTTCGTTGGCGAAAACAAAATTTTCGTCGGTAAAAGTCAAACTTTAGTGGACGAATTTTGTCGACAAAAACCGACGACTTTTTTCCCCCATCGGCTAAAATACTTTAACCAATGAGTAAAAACTTTATCCGACGATAACTTTTTTTCGTCGACTAAAGTATATAGTATACTCGACGAAAGAAAAAATCGTCCACCTGTTTATTTTTACTTCCGTGGGCTATAATGTTTATTCTAATTCTAGTAGTGCAATATGAGGTTTGCCGCAGTTTTACTCGTGCCATGGTGGATGCATAATTGTAATGTAATGACATATATAGCTCCATCGATGGGAAATAAAATTCCATATTTGATTATCAGTGCGACGGCTGAGAAATAAAATTCCATATTTGGAGTGTTCCTACTGTAGTAGTATGCTTGTCAAGTCATTTTGAGGGAGCACAAGTCACAAGCAGAGGCCGCAGACGGCGCGCAGTCGCATCCTAATAGTATCAGCCACTCACTCTCTACTGTCTTTAGCATGTTAAGATGCGTTAGATGTCCGCGAAGGCGTGCATGGACCATTGTATATTTGTATAAATATACTATTTCGATCCATTGTCCCATTGATACTACTGTACCACTTGCAAATTTGTACAAGTACGTACTTGCATATTAAGGCATATATATGCCTATATCTGCCTAATTTGTGTTCTTAATTAGTTAAACGAGCTAGTAAGAGCTTCCACTGCTAATAACGAAAAATATCTGTTACATATCTACATTATCTCTGCCAGAATCTTATGTATCCCACCAGAGTCACCACTTAAAATTAACTCCTCCTATTTTGGACCCTCCTTCAATTCTGGACCCTATAGTTCTCGGTGCAGCTCGACATTTTACATATGGGTGTTTTGATAATTGGCAACTGAGCTAGCTTGGACCACAATACCACTACTACTTGGAAGATCAGATTCATCAGAATATGCCCGAATACATGCATGACGCATGGCCGGCTAATTGGAAATGTGGTACAACGGAAAGTATGTACTTTCAGGCTTGCTACACCGCATGCTTATTCTTCTCATGTAAAATTTTCAACCTTATATTTGCTGCAGCATGAAAGCTGATCCGATAAGACCCGTCGGGCGGTGGATATCAACAGATCGAACATATACAATTGATACTGGATTTCGTCTCATGTTTATGGGGAGCTTGGTTGGTGAAACCTAGCTAGCTATTTAATAAGGTTAGATGATCGATGGACTGAGATCTCAGCGTGAAGATCGAGTAAAAGATATTGCAATGATCATGTACATCGCCTTCGTTGCCCAACTTGTGGAGTTGTGGTATATGGCTCAAGATCGATATCGATCTCTCCCAGCTCGAAACTGACCAAGTGGAAATGTGGTATCGCCTGGACTAGCTAGCAGGAGGGCCGGAGGGGGACCTCATATTTGCAAAACTAGTTCACATTTTTTTGATCGAGTGAGCATATCACAGAAAAGGTTCTGAATCAGCTGGCATGGCTCGGATTCGTTCACTCTTTATCTGTCTACACGATCGATCGAGCTAGATATGTATGTATTTCATAAAAGGTACGTGAATGCCGGCCCCGTTCCGATATATATGATGTTGAAAAATCTCAGGTTTTTTATGGGTTATATTTCGTTAATTAAGTAAGAAGATTGTTATAATGCTTGTAATAAATTAATTGGTGGATCGTACCCATTAATTAACTAAGAAAATTGTCCACTGCAATGATCGAAACATATGAACACTTGGCCATGAGGCTCTAAATAAGAAACATCTGGATCATTCAGCACTATATATGATGTTGAAGCATGCTGCATGCACGCAAAATATGCTAGTTAGCCATCGGAATTAAGCTACTCGATCTCTGTACGTATAGTTTTTTTTTTTTTGGATATCTCTTCTATCCTTCGAGCTAATAGCTGGTCAATTTTAAGGGACAATGCAAGTATATATATGTGTGTGTGTACTTGTGGTATTTATATACCTGAGTGGAGGATCGAATTGGAGGTCAATGATCGAACTATTGCTTATATAATTAGTGGTAACCGAATCAATAGGGTCGAGTGGATCGGAGGACGTACGTACTAGAGACTGATCGATAAGATCTACTGTTGAGATCATTAGCGTCTACCCTAATAACTTGAGAGTGGAAGCAGCATCGATCACTGTTCGAGGTCTCTGTCTATCTATGGAGAACGATCGACCATATATATATCATCCTATCTTTATCAACAAAATGGATGGTTCTGAGACTTCACTTCCGCGTGTCTTGGCGCTCTACCAATTGACAAGGGACATGCAATGCGAGATTGATATACTCCGAGGTCCATGCATCCATCATCTTAATTTATCGATCGGACTCAAATGTGGTGGTCGATCGTTTTTTCTTTGGCTCTTTGCAAAAGTCTACTTGCTTGCAAATTGCAATGCAAGCTTACCCCACGACCTGCATCTATCACGTACCTCCACCCCGGATGACTCTGGTTAATTAGCTTATGACGACATATATATCATATGCGATCGATCAAGAAACGCGAGAGGAAGCTGCCTAGCGGCAGGTCTCTTTCTCACTTTGAGCTAGGTCGTTTTCCATCTTTGGAAAATGATCAAGTTCTGTTTTGTTCATACTCGATCTCCAATGTCCCCATGCCACAAATCCCACAATGTGATTTCTTTTTTACAAAACACGATACAGGAAAAATGTAATCGCCAATTCACCATGTATCAGACTTTTAATCTGGATATCATTCTACATTAGTAAACAAATCAACTAGATAGCTAGTTAATATGCCAGGTTTCATACGTCTGAAATTACAAGAAAGTTCGTTCTAAGAAATCGGTGGAAATTAACCTTTTGAATCACATGTTTGATATGTAAAAGAAGAGTAGCACTCTCCCTGAAATCAACAGCGTACGTACACGTACAAGCACGAAGCAAGTATGGAAGACGAGGAAATGATGAACGTGAATCATGAACTGCCGGATATAGAAGAGAAAGGGACCCATTTGTGCTATTTGTGGATTCGTTCGGTTTTGTCAAAGCATGTGCAAATGCGAAGTGGCTTTTGTGAGCACAGGGCAGTTGTGTGCAAGACGTCCCGAGGCTCGTGGTGATCATGAGCGCGGCAAAGTGTTGAAATACCAACCATTTGTTGCCACCCGCAAGGGAATGGAACTCAGACCCAACATGTGTCAAATATGTGAATCATGACAATGGGTGCACCATACTATTTAACCTTAAATAGATTTTTACCTTCCATAGTGGAATATAGGGCACCAACGAAGCCAAAAGTACACGAGCTTTTCGTCTTGCGGGGCAAATCTCAACGGAAAATGAGTCAATTTACCTCACTTCGGCGACGGGATTTGACCATTCCGTCATGTTTTCTCTTCCTTCATGGAAATTAACCACGTACAACTCATGCATGCTGCCCACGCGTAACCATAGAATTAGGCACTAATTACCATTTGACAATGTTACCCTCCATCAATTATATGTGCTTTACTGGCATGTATTCAGGAGCAGATTCGGCATTTTAAAAGGGGATGGGTTGTATAATATTGTGAAACGCACAATTTTTTTTTTGTTGAAAAGCTCATGAGACTAGAATATACAACTTAGGCTCAGCATGATCTGAAAGGTCTTGGAGGGCCTAGGGGATCTCTTTAGGCTAGTTTGTTAATATTTTTTCCTATAAAAAAAAAACTTATACAACGAAACAATTTAATGCTTTTGTTATAAAAAATGAAAAGAACATATCAGAGGAAAAAAGTTAACTCATATGCGTCTTTGACTACTACTACATCAGAAACGAAAATATTAACTCATGCAATAACCAGTAAGTAAATATGGGCCGAATTTAACATTCAGTAATTTTATATCATAAGAAATCACTCCAAAAAAATGAAAGCTATAAAAGAATATAAAAGTAGAGGAAAACAAATGTAGAGAGCCAGAAAATGCGGCGGCGGAGAAGGAAAATGTCACATCTCAATCTACATAGTAAGATATTATCCGCTTTAGGTCTCGCCCGCACGATTTTATTTTTTAGCCTACCCCAAAACGCGTCTTACTATAGAGATGTGGGCGTGCACATATAAGCACATCATCTTCCCACTCCCGAGCGATGTGAGATTGCATGCCTATGTAGGAAGTTAGTACTCTTGACACCCCGAAACATGAGTTTTTACAACAACAAAAAAACTTTTATATGAGTGATAAAGATGGACGAAGATTTAGTGATCGAAACCGCAAAAACAAAAAAAATATGAGAAGAAATATGGTGAACAAAAGATTAATTATAAATATATAAAAAAAACCCAAAAATCTAGACCTTACCCTTCAACTAGATCCGCCCCCCTGCATGCATTGTCAATTAGCCCAAAATTACACACCAACAAAATCTGATTTTTTCATTCACAGTTTAAGAATGAGATTGACCATTTTAGTAGTTAGATGCATATCATATGCTGAAGGAGAAAACAAGAGTTACAGCCACTGCCACTGTGAGTCTGTATCATCACTATCATGCTAGAAATGAAGTAGAAACACTAGTAGTATTATGCTCAATCTCTTTGGAGTTTGGGAACCAAACAAACAGACCTGCCTCATATAGTCAATATCCCAATAGTCTAATACCAATAGCTTGCTTCATTATTGTGTTACATGCAAATCCAAAACGGAATGCTTTTATCCCTTCAAGAACGATAGATAAAAAAAGAATGTAATCCTTATTCTAGGGGAGAATCATACATTATCATACGACTGAAAATTGTCGACCTGTTCATTATTTTTGTCGGAAAATAGTTGTCGGCCATACTATAGACGACGACAATTTTCACGTTGTCGGCTATAGTTGCATTATAACTGACGACAAAATTGTTGAACAGAGAAACTATAGCCAACGACATTGTATGTGAATATCGTCGGCTACAGTCCCAGATCTGAAGAAAAAAAACTGCAAATCTGGATTTCTATTTCCAGAAATCCAAATCTGTCTATTCATTCACCAAACCATAATCACAAAAGTTAGCTAAATTCATCACACACAATTTTATTTCACCAAAACAAAATTACAATTCAAACCAAACCAAAATTACAACCAAATTCACGAATTACACACAAATTAAACCTAGAGAGCAGCAACGGCTGGACCTAAAAATCGAATTACACACAAATTAAACCTTAATTAACCCTAAATTTAAAAAAAAAAAATAGGAATTACCTAGGGCGAGGTGGCGGCGGAGATGGTGAGGCACGGCGGAGGTATGAGAGAGAGAGAGATAGAGAGAGAGAGAGAGAGAGAGAGAGATTCTTTTTAGGATTTTTGAGAGAGGAGTCGCGGTCTGGGGATATAAATCTGATAATTATAGCTGACGTTGTATAATATCGTAGGTTATAGTATAGCCGACGATAATACATTGTTATTTCGTCGGGTATACTATAACAACGACATTATACATCATCGGCTATATAGTTATCATTATAGCCGACGATTTTTTCAACTAAAGTCGACGACGTCTTTTTTAATTGTCGACGAAAATTTATGTCGTCACCCTGTTTTTTGATATTTCGTCGGCTACATTAATTCCCTCCATCAGTGTTTCAATACAAAATTTAATGGTATTAGAGATTTCCTAAATAAGGTTATCATCGTCAAAGATGAACCAATAATTGGTTATAGCCGGTAGTCTGAATTTGTTACGGAAAAAAAATGAAAAATGACAGAGGAGGAGGGTAAAAGCGTCAGAAGAAAAAAGTGGAGAAAGAAAGACGACGAGTATATATAACTGGGGAGGACTCGCCACTTGAATTTCAAGCAATTACTCCGAGACAGAGAGAGAGAGAGAGACTTCAACTCTCTTTCTTGTTATTGGTTTGGTTTTTCCAGCTGGGATAAGAATCACAACACAACAGAGAGAGAGAGAGAGTCTTCTGTTCCGTTTCGGACACACAAATCGAGAATCAATCAAAATGGCAGGAGTGCCCGAGAAGAAGAAGACGACCACCAACGGCTCGTCGACGGCGGCGGCGGAGGAAGAGACACGAACATGCGAAATCGAGGAAGTAGCCCTTGTGGTCCCGGAGACAGACGACCCGAGTCTTCCGGTGATGACATTCCGAACATGGTTTCTCGGCATGACGTCATGCACCATCCTCATATTCCTCAACACATTCTTCAGCTACCGAACTCAGCCACTCACCATTTCCGCCATTCTCATGCAAATCGCTGTTCTTCCTGTCGGAAAGTTCATGGCCAGAACTCTTCCCAACAAAGACATGAACCTGTTGGGGTTTAAGTTCAACTTGAATCCTGGTGATTTCAACATGAAGGAGCATGTCGTCATCACTATCTTCGCCAATTGTGGGGTCTCCACGGGCGGAGGTGACGCATATTCCACCGGTGCCATCACCGTCATGAAGGCCTATTATAAACAGAACTTGAGTTTTCTTTGTGGACTCTTCATTGTCTTGACCTCTCAGGTTGGTACTTTACATTCAAAGATTCAATTTTTGCTCTTTTTTCTTTGTTTTGTTTATTTATTTTGAGCTTAAAGTCCTCATTTTTATATCAATATAGTACAATGAAATTTCATATTGCGGGTTGAGATGGATCGATTTTGGAATTTTGATATGTTGACTAGGAGCAAGCAGATAGAAAGCCAAAAAATTAATGAATGAATGAACTGTGTTTAATTTAGTAGCTGAAGTTGACAGACGGATTTCCATGTAACGCAAATGTTGCGTCAAGAAGATGGATAAGCCATAGATTTGTTGTTAATTGCCTTGCTTATATTTATTAAATAATTTAGTTTTTATTATCAGATTTGTGATTAATAATGTGTGGAATTGCAGATGATTGGGTATGGATGGGCTGGATTGCTTAGGAGGTATTTGGTTGACCCCGTTGAAATGTGGTGGCCTGCAAACCTTGCTCAAGTCTCTCTCTTTAGGTAAGACTTCTTTCTCTGTGGTTTCATTTGATGTACGTCTTGATCATCATTCTTGTTTTAAGTGGTGTCTGAAGAAAACACTATCGCTTGAAGTTGACAAACATGTCCTTCACTAGAATAAGTTCTTTGAGTTACACTGGTGGACCAATTTCTTTTTCAGAATATGTTTTGTGGATGAGCGATAGTAGCGAAAGATATAGTAAATAAATACAATTCAGCATCTAGATTTGTAAGATATGAGAAACATATCACAATGGTGTGCAGTGATTGAATTGTCTTTATGGTAGAGTTGTATGTTTTACATAAATGCAAGAAGTCAGAAACCATGTGAAAAGTGATGCTACTTTCCTGAATGAAACAAGTCATTAGCTAAGTGCATGTTCACTGGTTGAGAATCAGTTTCATTCTCTGTCTTTGTTTGCCAGTTATTTGAGTAATATTCCCTCACATCGCATAATAACCTACAATTATCATCTGAACATATGCAAATAATAGTCAAATGAAAGATCATAACTCTGTAGGCTGTTTGATGGGAGTGGCAAAAGTAGAGAATTTGAAACTGTGTTAATGTTACTGCTCGGTGATACACTTTTGATGCTGTTTTTGTTGCTGCTGCTGTTGGTTTTTTACAGGGCACTCCATGAGAAGGAGCATAAAGCTAAAGGCATGACAAGAATGAAATTTTTCCTGTTTGCCTTTGCAGCAAGCTTTGCATATTATTTGTTCCCTGGCTATCTTTTTCCGATCTTGACATTCTTCTCCTGGGTCTGCTGGGCATGGCCACACAGTATCACAGCTCAGCAAATCGGCTCTGGTTACAAGGGACTTGGAATTGGTGCCTTCACCCTTGATTGGGCTGGCATTTCAGCTTATCACGGCAGCCCCCTCGTGACACCTTGGGTTTCCATTCTCAACGTCGGAGTTGGTTTTTTCATTTTCATCTACATTATTCTGCCTCTATGCTACTGGAAATATAATACTTTTGATGCTAGAAAGTTCCCTATATTTTCCAACCAGCTATTCACCAATAAAGGCCTCAAATATGACACTACCAAGATCACTACACCACAATTAGAGCTCGATGTTGCAGCTTATGATAACTATGGGAAGCTCTATCTCAGCCCTCTTTTTGCTTTATCCATTGGATCAGGATTTGCAAGATTTTCAGCGACCCTCATTCATGTGGCACTGTTTCATGGCAGGTATGCTTGCTTGCTCATTTGTAAACGTAACATACATACCTAGCAGAAACATAGCCTCTGCTCTATAACTTTATAACTTAACAATACATATTTGATGCCATGCTAACAAGGTGATAGGTTTGATGTTGTTTTACCAGTGCTATTTTGAAGCAAAGCAAAAGAGCAGCGAAGAACGCAAAAATGGATATCCATGAAAAACTGATGCAAAGCTACAAACACGTGCCTGAATGGTGGTTCCTCATCATACTGTTTGTGAGCATTGTCCTCTCCTTACTCATGGTGTTTGTATGGAAAGAAACTGTGCAGTTGCCATGGTGGGGAATGCTCTTTGGATTTGCTTTGTCTTTCATTATCACACTCCCAGTTGGGGTCATTCAAGCAACCACCAACCAGGTAAGCAAGCATTTACAAATTTCAGGCTTCAAGTGTTTCATTGTAGCTAGAAAAAATTGCGAAAAATCATTCTTTCTAACATCTTGGATTTATTTTCCTACAGCAACCTGGATTTGACATCATAGCACAGTTCATGATTGGTTATGTGCTACCAGGAAAACCCATAGCAAATCTGCTTTTCAAAATCTACGGAAGAATCAGCACTGTCCATGCTCTCTCCTTCTTGTCTGACCTTAAACTTGGGCATTACATGAAAATTCCACCTCGGTGCATGTACACAGCTCAGGTCCTTTTCTTCTCTTTAAATCTATGCATGCGTAGAGTCTCTGATTTTGTTCCAAAAACTTACTATCCTACTTTTCTGTTTATCACCAGCTGGTGGGAACTGTGGTTGCTGGTATTGTTAACCTTGCAGTTGCATGGTGGATGTTGGAGAGCATTGAGAACATATGTGATACTGATGTACTCCACACGGACAGTCCATGGACTTGTCCTAAATACAGAGTCACCTTTGATGCCTCTGTTATATGGGGCCTGATTGGTCCGAGGCGGCTATTTGGACCTGGAGGACTGTACAGGAACTTGGTATGGCTATTTATCGTTGGGGCTCTCTTGCCAGTTCCTACTTGGATACTGAGCAGAATCTTCCCCGAGAAGAAATGGATTGCGCTGATCAACATGCCAGTTCTTCTTTACGGCTTTGCTGGAATGCCACCAGCAACTCCCACCAACATAGCAAGCTGGCTTGTCACCGGAGCTATCTTCAATTATTTCGTCTTCAAATACCATAAGCGCTGGTGGCAGAAGTACAACTATGTTCTATCTGCAGCATTAGATGCTGGAACAGCTTTCATGGGTGTCTTGCTCTTCTTCATCTTGCAGAACAATAACATAGATGTTCATTGGTGGGGGAGTGAACCTGATCATTGCCCTCTCGCATCGTGCCCTACTGCGCCAGGCATTATGGTCAAAGGATGTCCGGTTTTTTAAGAGCAATATTAGATCAATATAGTAGTGTATATTTAGGCATAAGTGTTTGGAGACTCAAACATGAGAAGGGAGGGAAGTTGACAATTGTAGTTATGGACAAGAGGATTGAAATGTGTAGGAGTTACAGTTAGTTGTATACTCTTGCAAAGGGAAGGGTTGTAACCTACTTTCAAGTTTCAATCCAACAAAACGAATTTGGCATTCAGATGAAATGTATGGCTATCAACTTATTTTTTATTTTGATATAGATCCTCTTGCATTTAGAATCTGTAGAAATTCAGCAACATCCATTGAGAAAGAACAGAGATCAGATTGCTGATGTTGAAAGAAAAATATTCCGTTTTGGTCATGGTCCAATACTCAAAAGACAGCTTTCACTTTGGATTACCATGTGAATTGTTTGTAGGTGTGAACTAGTGGGAATGGTGGTGTGAATCTCTTTGCAGGCTCACTTTATCACTCTGATTATGGAATATGGATCCTTCTTGTTATCTTTCTTTCTACCGATGCAATTCACCTCACCTACTCCAATTCATTCTCCATCAATTACTACTTTACTTTTGCATCTCTTTCAGTGACATTGACATTTTTACTTCAATTGTAAACTTTTGATGAGAATGGGTTCAAGGGGGGCAGTACGAGTTCCAGGTTCTGTGACTTTGTAAAGGTAGGTTAGATTTCCTTGTTGGGAAATAGAATCATCTGGAACATGGGGTACCTATTACCTACCCACCATGTCCATGGTAAGAGCTTATGAAAAGGAATATGATAATCCAAAATCATGTAAAAGGAAGCATAAAGCAGTTGGTAAGGATTATCAAACAGTTCATTGGAAAGAAGATTCAATTTTCCTCCACAAAAAGAACAGAAAAACAGTCAATAAGAGCAAGTCATGAGGATGTAAAAGCTGTTGGGTCAATGGTCATTAAGCAATGGCACTGCGTGAAAATACAATCTTCAAGTTTCACCTGGTAATCCTTCCTCAACAAACTTGTGCCATCAAAATGGCATTTGACTTTCAAATTCATATAAACTAACCACATAAAAGGGATCTATTGGATCCAGCAAGAGGATCTGTGTGTTTATCTCGGCTGCATCGACTTGTAGAGAACCACCGTCACATACTTTGCTATAAACCTCTCTGTTGTGCCAAGTGCGACCACAGATGGGCCACCCTTCCCTCTCTGCATGTATAGATGATTAAGTACAACGTGTTGAGGTCTTGCCAACGGAGGCGGAAAATCCATGTAAGATGAAGGGACATTCAGCAGCGTCATCTGCAGATGTGGAGGTACCAATGGTGGCTCCTTTGCAAAATCTTCAGATCCAAGCTGCGCGTTGTTGTAACTCGAGTCTGGGGACCCGGGAGGTTCAAAACCAGATATACTTCCAATGTCTTCTGGAACATAATCCTGCAGAATAAATCAATTAAATATTACTATTAGCTTCCTGGAGTCGAGCATTCAAGCCAAGTCAGAAGATACCCAACATATACTTAAAACTATAAGCATAATCCTGAATTGAGTGCAATTTCAATTAGAGGACAATATCATACAGAAACTTATTCCCCGCATGCACATACTGAAGCGATTCAAAGCTACAACTAGTGTATAGTCCATTCACAATTTTCAAGGAAATCAGTATTTTTTACAATTAAAGAGCAACCTTGAGTTAAAGTTTCACTTAATGCATGCCCAAGTTTGCAATAACTGCATCCCATTTAGAATTTGAGGCTCTTTATTATTTCTGAAAAGCAACAGATGATAGGCTGCTGAGAATGGACAAAGCTAAGCCCTTCAGTCCACCCAACACATGAAGGAAATGGAATTGTGTGTAACTCACTAGCAAACATGAAGATCTCTGGTCAAAAGGTTTAATACTTCTTTATTTATTTTCATCTCTTTCTCTATTTAGGATGATAAGTTTATGAACAGAACCAATAGTAGCACAATGAAGGTGAAGAAACTATCCAATCTAAACTAAAAACATAATCTGACAGCTGTGATGAACACTGATGTTGCATAACAGGATGTAAAATACATATGTATGATATCATGAGAAAAAAAATTTAGACTGTAAATGACGGAAACTTTTAATGTGATGTGCCCAAAGAAGATGATGAAAAATATTGTTGCTGAATGTTGATACTTACTAAAAAGAAATGGACCATATATCATATTTAGTACCGGCTAGTGTCAATAGCTTTGCTAAATTACGAAAGGACAACAGCCTCCAGAATAGTGGAGCATTTAAATTATAAAAAAATGCCAGCCAGTAAGCGAAGAAGATTAATCGGATTAACTAAATTGGTGTGCAATTGCAACATGTGAATAATGATCCGGCTAAACAGAAGCAATATTTAGAGTATCTATGTCGGTGCTAGCTTTTATGCTATTGATCTCGTCCAAGCAGGAGTTTTCTTGCCCTATAACCAAGTAATCTATACTGGGGTATCATATTCATATTCTTCACAGTTTTCGTGTTCTTACTTGAGAGCAATATAAGCTATTAAAAGGGTCATCCTATCCTTCACATGCATTAACCTCAAATGATATGATGATAATTACCTGCAAGTCCAAAAGATTGTAAGAATTGCCAGCATCATCTTGGGTCAAAGGCAAGTCAGGAGAAAACCTCCACTGCCCATCAACAATAAACCTATACTGGTACACACCGGACGGCAGTACTTTCATTATCGTGAAGTCTTTCCCTGATCTCTGTAAGGCCAACCTGAAAACACCAAGATAGAATTAAGAACTCGGTCCATGCAATGCAAAAAAACTGACAATGTCAACAAATCTCGATCATTATTTCATGGAACCTTGTCTTCCAATCATCCCATGATCCCTCCACAGCAACATCCTTGCCGCCATAGCTCCATGTAATCATGGTGGGGATTCCTTGCTCACAGGGCATGTCTTCATAAGCCGAGGTTTGCATCCACGAGGGGTTTGGTATCTGCATCTCATCAGGTCTTTGCAAGGGAAGAACAGGGACCTGGAAGACAAACATAATACTCAAGAACTGAACAAAAAAGGTCGGACTGCAATAACTCCATAATCATAAAAACAGACAGTTCAGGTCATTGACTGAGCAGCATAATAGTATCAAAAAAGGGTTTTCAGTAAAGCTTATAGTGCTAGTAGCGCGGCCGGAGCTAGAATCCTATTTCCAAGGACTCTCTAGTCCTGGTGCCTAGCCAGTAGCCCACACCGGGCTCCTCAGTACATGTAAAAATCTACTCTTTCAATCTCCCAACTATATATAGACCTTAATTTTCTTCCTATGCTGATAATTCCTTTGAGACAGTTCTTCTGACAAAGAAGCACACATCAATTGGCAGTAAAATTGCATGATGATGAAGGCATGGGGATTCCAGATAAAAGCAATCTACATGACCTAAGAATCTATCTTGCTTTGGTAAACTCAACTCAACAGTGAGTTTGGTAACTGCAATTGATAAAATTTAAGCAGCTGAATCCGAACAAAAATGTTTAAAAAAAAGTCGACAAATTTGAATCGGAATTACAAAAGGCAAAACCAGATATTCACGGAATAAACCCAAAAAAAAAAATTGAAGAGAGGAGAAACTGACTTGGGGAGTAAACATCAAAGGAGAGTGAGTGGTCCTGGGGCTGTGCGGCGGCGACTGACCCATCAATTCCGACACGGCGGCGGGACCACCGGGACGATGTGGAGGATGAGAACCACCCTGATGATGATGATGGGCCTCTTGAGCGCTGCCGCCTCCTCCGCCACTCTCGTCGTCGGCCGCCGATAGGCTTCCGCCGCCATCGTCTCTCCCATTCACATTTCCCATTAGAGAGAAGAGAGAAGAGTGAGAGGAGTCGCAAGTAGCAAGAGCAGGAAAGCCAACACCAAACCCGAATTGGGGGAATTACAAAAGCATACGCACTTTTTTGTTGTTGCAGAATTAGACGCGGAATCGGAATCGGAAACTAGCAAACAAAGATTGAGAATTTGAGAGCCGATTTGGTGTCGTCAAAATTGAAAAACAGCCCATCAAAAGAAAGAAGAGCAGAGGAGAGGGGAGAGAGAGCACAAAAACGCAAAAAGGCAGATGCCGGAGGAAAGTAAAAACAAAAAGAAACTGGGGCTAAATGTAATTCTTCTTCACAGTAGTAATTAAGTGAATGAATGATGAGTAATAATTTTAATAATGATGGAAATTAAGTAGAAAAAAAAGAAAAGTAATAATCTCCGACGAGTTTGGAACATCGAATGGTGGCCCAATCATGTTTAGTTTCGTTTAATGGGGATGCTCTTCACGTCATCTCCTCCTCCTCTCTTTCTCTTCTTGTTGACGAAGTCTCTCTTTTTTTCTCTCACACACACACCAAACACCACTTTCAAGACGAATCTTTCTGTTTTTCACTATTTGTAATCCTAACTGAGAGCTAATTTTCCCACTTTCTCTCTTTTCCACACTTGCCATCAAGTTTGGAGTTGCAACTTGCAAGAAGTATTAGCATTGGTATAGTCCTATTTTTTGTTACATTATTATGACATTGAGACTGTAATTTGTTCAAATTACAATTGTAAATAAATTACATTAAAGAAAAGTTGTTAGGTTTGGGCTTTTCATAGAGGGCATGGATAGATTTGGCCCGGAAGGCCTATCTATCTATGCAGAGAGTCCTTTGCTTGTTTGTCTGTTTTGTTCCAACTTCTAAGCACTCAACAACCGCAAAGCGATCTGAAGAACGGGGAAAGCAGCCAAGCTTGTTTGTTTTGAGTGCGGCATTTCAGCTAGCATAGGCAGAAGCACAAACACTACGGGTAGCTATTCTCGTGAGTGATCAGTCTCTTCTCTCTTCTCGCCTTTCTCTGCTCTCGTCGACATTCAAGTTTTAATGGTTTGTTACTAACTTACTATTATTACAATGGTTGTGCCTCTACTTGTCCATATCAAATCAATTCCTTATTGCTATGCTATGATTTGCTATTGGGTCTTGTCAGCTTCCAATGGATTGTATAACTCCGCACTAAACACTTAATTACCCAAGTTCTGATTGAGCAAGGATGCCCAAGTTGTGTTCTTTTCTGAGATTGCTCAGTTTCTTGATTGCAAGGTTTCAACTTTTTTATTGTACAAGTTATAAAGTTGAGTTCTTGATGCTTTCGTTCAGGTGTTATAGACTCCCTCAAGATGCAAAGCATTAGAAATTCCATCTTGTTTCATGTGAGGTTGGGGACTTCAGCACAAAGATTGGAACGAGGAAATGTGTTCAAATGTGTGAGCCGCCTTCTTTGTGCATCAGCAAATACCAACACTGATCAAATTTTGGACCGAGTTGTTGGACTGGTGAAGAAATTTGATAGAATTGATTCATCTAAGGTACTTGTTTCATTCACTAATTTTCACTACCATATGTGAGTATTAACGTTTCATGCTTGTCTACCCATTGTTGAACTTGATAGTGCGATACTGCTTTAATTTTAAGCCAACGTATTGTGAAGAAATTGATATGCCAGTTGGCCCCTTAAAACAGGTTACTGAAACAGCTGATTTCCAGAAGAACTTGAGCCTGGATAGTTTGGACAGGGTGGAGCTTGTTATGGCTTTTGAGGAAGAATTCTCTATTGAAATCCCTGAGGAGAAAGCCGATAAGCTCACTGCTGCGCTGATGTTGCAAGATACAGAGTCTCTGGAGCTGACCAGGAAAGTGCTGAATGATATGACTCGTGAGTTAGTATGATGATTTCAGTAAACAATGTCTCTCTTAGCAGTTTCTTTAATGCCACTAATGACTTACCGTCCAAACTTAAAGTTGTTGGTAAGCCTTGAAACTGCTTGAGATTACGTTCCATATTGGAAAACTTATATAATATTCATCAGTCAAAGCTGTGGCCTTTACAACAAAATATGAGCCTTTTAGCTTTTACATGCTGTGAATTTATAAAGCTTATATCAGTACTGTATGCATGGTATCAATACTTTTACATGATGCTGTGATCACACTTTTCTTTACCTATATACATCTCATAAGTAGAAATGAATCACACCACTATATCTCAATACTGTGACTGAAGCGCCGTCCAGATGAGCTGTGGATCTTTAATGTTTACATCTGTTTGTCATTGCTTGCTTGGTTAATGCATGCATGTGAAGTTTTAGGCGTCAAATTCTGGAATATTATCTTTCCAGCGGTGTAGGTTCTGATGCCATTACCAACTGATGATAATTTAAGTCCTTTGTGCCTCTTTACAAATGCTGCTTTGCACTGTGTTTTCTTTGGTACCCGAACTACTCTAGCGCAACATAGTTTGTCCAAGTTGGGAACTGCATGTAGATCGGAAGGTAGATCAATCATGAAATCACCATATTCATCTGTGACACCTTGTGCCCAACTTGATTTCCTTTTTCTCCCTCCCACACGGCAATTCACAGACACCACAGCACCTGCAGATAATGAAATAAACCAGATGGTGATGATGATCTGCAATCTGCATCAAAATGAATGCTGGTTTTTACTTTTTAAGTCTAATGTGAAGTTAATGATGATTGCTCATCTAACTTGATGGTGAATTGCTTTCTTTAAGGTTGAGAGCAATTGTAAGACATTGATATGCTGAGGAGTGCGGTTTCATTTTCTCTGTATTCATCTATCTATTCATTTGAATTGTCCCAAAAGAAACAGATGTGTCCCGATCCAATAAGGAGTCGTTGATTGTCAACCGGTCCAACATGAACATCAAAAATTAGGTAATTGCTTCAACTAGCAGTTATGTAGCAAAGACAAATATTAATGTTTTTTTTTTGAATAAGACAAATATTAATGTTGTCTTACAAGGAATGTTCCAAATTCACGAGGGGCCATACTTGAGGTATTCTTTAGCTTATGTGGAACCAAAGCCAAAAAGGTGTAAACAGTCTTCTAATCCAACAGAAAATCTGTGGTCGTATATAGTGGGGTTGGAGAAAGTATGAGTTGAGTTTGGTTTTTAAGAAGTTGGTCTAACAAAACTGCAAATAAGTTTGCATGATTGCATCCCATGTCAATTCGGAATACCTCGAACAAAATTCAGCGACTTAACGCACAGATTAGTTGCAAGGAACCAGACACGGGGATACAAGAGATCATTGTTAGGGTCCGAGAGATTCAATCAGATACCAACAGTTTTGGTTATTAGGTTTTCAATATGAAAAAAAATATTGGTTGCAGTCGAAAATTCTGAGCTAATTCAAGCTAACTATCTTAGAACCACTCCAGAATTTCAGTAGCCACTGATTTCGTAATTTCATAAGAACAAACACTCATATGTATAACCTGGTGATGAGGTGATCGATCATATATATGCAGTAATGGACAGAATGCACTATATATATAATTATATATCTATTAATTAAGAAGAAGTTGCTTAGGTATATACTGTGTGTTGAAAATGATCAAACCAGGCTAGTTAATGGATTGGATGATGTTGTGATGATGCTATTATGGTTCTACGTATTACATATATAACTCTAACTATTTAAAGGAATTCAAATAAGATATGATAGCTTGTGGATAAAGTATGCAATATTAGATCATTTAGATGAATTACCTGATACAGGCCATGCATGGTGATGAAGTTGATGAGCCTGACGTTCATGATCATCACACAAACTACAAGTCTCTTCGAAATGAACGGAACCTGTAATTAGTACTGTCGAAAGCTTCTCTTCTCCGTATCCAGCAATCTGCACCAGATCTTTTCGGCTGGAGAGTATCTGGTGTAACGGATTCTGCTGCTGTTGATGATCACCATTATCCGCCAATGAAACTGTGAAGAGACAGCAGCAGAAGAAGAACAACAACAAAGTGTTATTGCAGTTGTACACGCTGATGCTATTCCTCAGAAGCTTGTGGTAGCCGTCAAAGTGTAAGCTGATCATGTTTGCGCTTGTTTTACGTATAATATATGATGCAGGAATTAGTAGGCTCGCAATAGCTGGCATATATAGGAAGACATCACTCTCACTCAAACAGAGAATAATGTTAATTATTTACAAATTAATTAAGAAGCAGGGTATATCGGTCTAAATATATAGTAATACACAGAGAGATTGAGAAGGTGGAGTAGAAAGGCAGGGCAAGGAAGAAAGAAATGAAGTAGGAGAGTTAGAGGAGAAGTTAATATTTTAGTTGGTAGCCCACTCTTATCTTGTACGTATTCTTTTGTTAAACCTAGATTTAAGGGGGCTAAGACACATTTATAATTGGTTTACTTTTCTTTACACACGAGACACGTCCATGCCATCTCTTTATACATTGATGGATCACCTTCAGTTTCTTCTGAGTTCAGACACACACCTCTCCATCATCATCAGTATTCAACAAGCTAAGCAGTTGATCTATGCATGTTTAGCTAGGTAGGTTAGAAAAACATGTGTATACGTACACACACATTTGCATAATATATAATTTCCCTTGTTTTGCTGGGTGGGTAAACCCCATTACACTAACTTTGCAACAATTTAGTTTATTAATTTGTTGCATATTTGTATATTAGTGACAGGTGATTGTTCAACAACCTTTCCCAAGCTAGCATGTATACCAAAATATCAAGAATGAATTCAGGTTCTTGCTTATTAAGGATCTGAAAACATGGGCTATAACGTACTGGTAAGTATTTAACATGCCGGGTCATCTTGCATACATAATGTATGATACATATTTTGTAGGCTTAAGCTTAAGCAGTGAGAGGAGCAATCAAGAGATTCAAGAATAGTAGATTAATTAGTAGTTACTTGAACAAACATCAGCTCAGAAAACTGATATCACGTCTAAAGATAGTGCAATTAATTAGTCTCAATAACCACAGAAGCAAGATTTGCTTGTTAGATTACAACATGATACCCTTGATAGAATAAACTATATATCAAAGGATAGAATCAATCTTTACTATCTCCTTTTGGTGCTTTACTGCTATTCAAGTAGAAGTAGTCCTTCTTGTCATCAGTACTGCTTGTTGTAAGTACGGGAGATAATCCGGTATATTCACCCTCCATTTTTTCTCTGCATACTTCATTCATAGACTTTAGAAACTCACTTTTCTGGACAAAGGGTTGAGCTGCATATTCTTCAAATGACATCCACTGCAAGCCATTATCAACAAGTTGGACAATCTTTTATTCTACACTACTAGTTACAACCTTCTTTTCACCAAAAATTACCTGGGCTGCTTCTATCTCTTGTTCTTGCTTTTGGATGTCAAAGGAGTTGGGTTTTAGCAAGCATACAAAAAACAGATCTAATTTCTCAAAGAATGACTTGTGGCTTTGCCTTCAAGATATAAAAATCCGTCAGTCAGAAAATGGACAGGATTAACATATCATCTAAAAGAACCATAAACCTAAAACCGGAAATGAGCATCATATATATGATATATATCAAACAAAGAAGTTGATACTAAATCAATCAGAACTATATGTCCAATTAGTACCACAATGCAACAAGGACTATTCGGAAGTCTCTAAATCGAATGAAAAATGTATAGATGTAGTAAAAGCTAGTTCGAAACTTTGAATCATGCTTAAAGATAAAATCATTACATAATAAGATGATTCATACTCTTTTATATAACTATTGTGTGTCACAAGTCCAGCTTAGAGGCTGAGTCTTGAGGATTAGATATAAACTACTTAAGCAAACATCATACCTGAATCCTAGAACTTCCACAAACTCCGAGTCAATCTGAGCAACAGAACAACCAGTATCACACGAATGAGATCCACAATACTAAGCTAGCTCCTCCAAATCTCTCAGTTAAATGTAGTTTCAATTTAAAGAATGAAAAACTACTGGAAATGTTATGTCACGTTATTACTACTTAGTACGTATTCCAGTTTCTTCTTTGACCTCTCGCATAGCAGCTGCAAAGATATCTTCTCGGATGGCAAAGTTTAATACAGTAAAACTTCGATAAATTAATAATCTCGGAACTGACAAAATTTATTAATTTAACGATAATTAATACTCAAGTCCCCAAGTTGAGACAGACAAAAAAATATTATTTTAAACGAGGTTATTGTTTAAGGAGATTTATTCTTCATTAATCTCGGTGTGTGTCTTGTCCTAGTTAGATACGGATATTAATTAGATAGATACAGAGAATCCCTGTTATGTTGGGATAGTTATTGTAACAGATTATATCAGTCAGTATTTAAGGCATTCTATCAATAAGAAGAGTAACTACTTTCTGTCTATTCTACTTTCTCCTGCAACACATTATTAGCATGACTCCCAGATTTAATAGAAAACACCACAGATAAGAAAGAAACCCTAGAATCGAAAAAGTCAAATCACCACTGCCGACCACCATCGCCGGCGGCTGCTCACTCCACCGCCGACCACCGTCGGCCACTTTCCTCTTCTTCAGTCAAAATTGAGCCTGTGCAGTTTAGCCTATTTCGACAAAAGATTGTGAGCAGTTCAGGACAAACCAGAGAACGATTTTCATATGTACGGAAAGCCCTAGATTTCTAGTTTCCAGAACCACTGGAAAATCTTAATTCAGAGGTGTCTGAAGAAAGTTATAGCCATTTGAGTTCACGAAGGTTAGTCTGCCCGAAAAGAAAAAAAGAAGAAGAAATCCTCATTCTGCTAAAAGCTTCATGGATGTACTTCCTTTCTTCAAACTTCTTTTACAACGAAGTTTTCATACTGAGCAAAACACCCTCGAGGTCAATTTTTCTAAACCCTGAATCTATAGATCTAGGATCAAACTTATTTACCGCAAAACTCTATATCTAAGTTGATGATGATTGCGATATGAGTTATTTTATTACATGTTTTACCCTGGTTCCTATGGACATATATCCATAGAGTATAAGTGACGGTCCTGGGGGAGTCACGGTTTGGAAAAAAAAATCGATTCTATGTGACAGTTTGTCACGGTCGCTGGGTGTGGTTTTTATCACCATTTTATAATCGATTTTTTGACCATGCATCATGGATCACATCTCTATTAAATGGAAACTTGAAAGTTTTGTGATCGTAGTCCTTAATCGTTTCTAATAAAACATCTCGTTCCTCTACATTGCCATTCATCAATAGAACGGGGTTATAATCGTGCGTGACAGTTAGTCATAGTTAGTCACAATTGAAAATCGATGTTATGTGACAGTTAGTCACAGTTGCTGGGTGTGGTTTTTTCCACAGTTTATAATCGATTTGTGTGACCATATATCATGGATCACATTCTTATTCATTGAAACTTGTTATTAGTAATCGTAACTTTCGATCGATACTAATCAACATCTCGTGTCTCTCTTGTAGATGATCTACGCATTTTATGCTTGATTCTTAACATATTTCTCTTTACATTTAGCTTTGTTTTGATCTTAGTAAATATGTTTCTAACTTACTTTATGTTTTTAGGTTGAAAATAAAGGAGGAATAATAAAGGAGGCAAAATGGAGCAAAAGCGCAGAAAAAAGAAGAATCCTATTTCGACTAGGAATCCTTGTTGGAGTAGAAGTCATTGGGAGAATAAGAGAGTGAATTCGGAACACATGTGCAAAATATTTCCTAAAGTGAAGAGGAAGTGTCTGAATCCTTCCTAATTGATGAAGGAAACCTTTCCTAATTGTAATCGAAGAAGAATTGAAATCCTAATCCACCTAGAAGAAAGATTTGTCACGGGCTTGCTTATATATTGAAAATGTCGACCCTATTGATTAATGGGAGCCCAAATTACTCAAGAATGGTCCAAGATTAATGAAGATGGGTCAAAGACCAAGAGCATGTCCAAAGAAGCCCAAAAAAAGAAGATGGATTAAAATGAATGATCAGAAATCGGCCTTTATACATTAGCCCACTTCGGAAGACCACTGTGAACAGATCCGGAAGAATCTAGATGCAGTTAGCATATGGTTGGAAAGATCTAGAAGTCTAGTTTCCAACGCAACTGAAATCACATGAATTGGAGTCCTAGAACGAGAGAAATTCCTGTTTTTGTGGAGAAGGGTCAGGTTACCCGGGTGAAGTAGTTAGAGTCCTAGAAGGAGTCGAACTAGGTTTTGTTTGGCCTATATAAAGGGAGCTTCGGCTAGAATAAAAATATCACTCATTCCTATGCCTAAGCTCTGCCAAAATCTCTCCTCTTCCCCATAAATTAAGCCGACATCCTCAAGAAGCCGACTACGCCATCATGACGCCGCATCTCTTCTTCCACCGACTTATAGGGGATTCCGAGCGTCTTCCACCAAAGAAATCTAGTGCTCTTGAGTAGCCTTAGGGGATTCTGAAGCTACAAAAGTGTAACCATGATCTCTTTACTCCGTAGTTTCTTTTTGTGTATTAAACTTGGTTGTGTGTCAGATGATTTTATTTGGTTTCATGTATTATATGTCTTTCAATAAATCTTCCATGTGTTTTATTACTCTTATTCGAAACTTACATGTGTATTGGTTCTTAATGCTTTGATTTTAGATATAGGGGATTTCGAGTCTAAATCAATGGTGTATAGGGGATTCCGAGCACAAAATATGAAATATGCATGTGTTTTGAGAATTTGAGTGATAGAATTTCGTAGGTTGTTGAGAGATGTATATATGCCATGTTTGAGTGAAGGTAAGGAATAAGATGATCATTTGATATAATTAATTAGGTTTTCTTTTTGTTTCAAAATATGGTATGTGTTTTAGAGTCTTCTATGTGTTTGCTTGTCTATGAGTCAATGCATGTTAGAGTCCTAGGATTATGTGCTATGTTTGAGACGTTTTTAGTAAATAAATTAGATAATTAAAAACAACTCTTGATACCCCCCCTTTTTTTTACTACACAAGAATTGCATGCACCCTTCAATCCCCGGTTAGAACGATCCCTACTTGCTTAAAATACTACATCTATAGGGTTTTAAATTGTATGATTGATTTGTATGTTAAGTGTTTAATTTAATGCATGTTATGGTCGTATCAGTAGATGGCATTAATTGAGTCGATAAGGCCTAAATTTGATATCTTTGATCCCCAAGGAGCAGAATACCATCGTTGAATATCAGATGTTTCTTATATGCTTCTCGGTATGAATCTGACGGTTACAATCCAACCACTACTACCACTTGGTACTAAACCACCAACTCTAGTTCACAAAGCTCAAGCCCTCATATTTTTGAGGCGTCATATACATCCAGTTCTATAAAAAAAATTGTACAAGAATGACCCCATAGTTTTGTGGGTGACTTTACAAACTAAATTCAACAATGTGCACAACTTTATGAACAATGTAAAGGATGAGATTTCATCCGATTATTGGATTATCCAAATATTTATTCTTTTAATCAAACAATGTTAGAGCTTCAATCAGAGTTGAGCATTTGTGGCATTATAAAGACTGATCAGGCTATAATCAAGAAGTATATAAGTACATTTCCTACCTCATTGGTGGAAAGACACGTAAGGATAAAAATGAACAGTTGTTTAGAGCCTTACAATAACCATGGTAGAAGAGGAGGACATGGAAATGTTCGTGGTAGAGAATATAGTTGAAACTTGACTTGGACTCACCATAACAATAGCCACTACTCCAATAAGAATCCTCTCAATTCCGGTTTTTAGGAATGGATGGGATTCTTTTTATTCTGCTTCTAATTAGTGATTGTCATCTTGTTGTAGATGTGGTTTTACCAAGAACATGTACAAATAATGTTGTGCACCCAAGAATCTTCAACATGCCTATAAGAAGTGCAAGAAATAGTTGGCACATGAGACTTCACTTCACTGAAGTTTATGAGATGGAAGATTTCCCTATAGCAAATCTTATTATAGCAGACAATACAAAAGCAAGTCTGGTGACTTTGATTTTTGCGTAGTCTATGTATTAGGCTCATGTCTTTGCTATGTAATCCAGTTTCGTTTTATTTCTGACTTAGTTTTAGTCATGTTTTGAGACTTTGTTTTAGTCGATTTTTGGAATAAGAACATCCATGATGTAACTGTTATTTGTTGGCAGTATAATGAATACTTCTCTATTTTCGGCATATGAAAGTGTTGAGAATGTTCTATTTCATACAATCCTTATGTATGGTTCGATATTTTACATATATATGGAAAAAGCAAGCCAAGATACCTTTTTTTAAATAAAAAAAGAGAAAAAAATGTTGAAAAAACAACTTGAAGCAGTTCACATAGCAAATTCCACCCGTCAAAAAATTGCACTATACAATTTTCGACTCGTCGAAGCCCTGCTTCTGTCCCGAAATTGGTTCAAATTTGACCCGTCAAAAAATTGCACTATACCATTTCTGACGCTTCGAAGCCATGCTTCTGTCCTAGAATTTGTCCAAATTCGACCGGTCGAAAATTTTCTCGACCGGTCGAATTTTTGGTATCAGATAATCACAATTTATTTTGGGTTTATTTTCGACCCATCAAAAATGCAACCCAGATGTGATATTTTTAGATGAGTTTTTTATCTGTTTTATTGGCTTATGATGTTGTTTATACATCGATTTTATTGGTCTAAATCAATCAACCCGGATTTCAGCACCAGATGTGGTGTTACATCAGTTTATGCCATACTATTGAACTCAAAATACAACGGTCTTCTTGATCGATATGATGTTGTTATACAGCGGTTGTATTTATGTATAATAATACCATATTAGCACTCAACAAGGGTTAAATTCTTTTGAAATCTTTAAGTATTCACTTAAAGTGTTCGTCATGTCTTGAAATCAAAGACTATTTGATATACATTATTTTGTTGATATATGATGGCGAGATTGAATGTTACCATTCGAACCTTACTCAAATTTGAAAACTTTTGTGCCAACGTTCTTCACTTAACATTGTGAGAATGAAAAAGAGTTGTGTGTCTAATCTCCATAGACTGCTGCCAACGGCGTAATTTGGAGAAGTTTATGAGGCATTGTATGTTGTTTATATCTTACTACAGTTTGGATCATCGAATCTAATGCAGTCACTTATATTACTATGCGTGACTTAGCCTCATATAAGTTTTTGCATTTTGATGATCAAACTATTGAAAAATTCTCATGTTCGTCTGTTCTTAAGAGCAAAGAAGCATGCAGAAATATTTAAAACCATCGGTTTAGATGGGGAAACTGAGATTACTCCAATCGGTTCAGGCTCGATCTCCAAGACGAGTGCAGCACCCTCCCGGCAAAATACTGCTTATGATTGTGCATTATCCTATGAGATTCATATGTTGTAATCTTTGATGCACATTGCTCGTTTTGCAAAGCTTGATTATGTCTGTAATGATGTAATAATGCTTACATGCATGACAATCTTTTGTTGAAGACACATCTTTCTTTCTCCATAGATTCTAAGAATATATTTATGGATAAATCAAACTGATATGCGGACTATATATATATGGTTCTAATTGCTGCATCGATGCATCGGTCACACGTCTTTGCAATCCACATACTTCGCTGCATTTCAAAACTCTTAGCACATATTATTAAACTTCGGGCTCACCACCCACCCGAACGTTTCAATCTGGTTATTCAGATTGGTTTAATATATGAGAGTTTACATCAAAATACTTTATTGATTATTCCATATTGATTGGGATGGTTGTTGAATATCTCGGTTCTCCATGTTCTTTCATAAGAACGAGTTAAGCAGCGGCACAAATCAAGGGGTTCAAGCTTGTGGCCAGAACTATGGTAATGTATGTTAATTTACTGGTATCTGCTTGGGGATATGCAATGTTATATGGAGCTATGCTTATTTGCGTGATACCCATAAAATCACCAACCATTTTTGTGTGTACCAGTTGGTAACTGGATATGAGCTTGATATCTCACATATACACATCTCTGGTTGCGCGATATATGTGCCTACTACATTTCCACTACATATGAAAATGGGTCAACAATGTCAATTCAGCATCTATGTTGGTTCTCCAACGATTGTCCGCTATTATGAACCTTCGACAAGAAATCCTTTTACTGCTAGTTTTGCAGATAGTCACTGTGATGAGACATACTTCCCGCCATTAGGGGGAGATATGAATGGTTTCATTCTGGATTGACGTCGAAAATTGATATGATATATCTCCACTATGTCTCATCATGATCCCTGCACATCTCAGTTTGAGATTGAAGTGCAATGTATTCTTGATTTTCAAAAAGTAGCAGACTTTAAGCCTGACTTCTTTACTGATATCATGAGAGTGACGAGATCATTTATACATACTGTAAATCCTGCAAGGTTGAAAGTCCCTAATATTGGGCAAGTTAAACGCAACACCTGGGCAATGTAGTGTTTTTTCCTGCCCATAGTGGGGGTGTAGCATCAATCAAAATCCACTGATGAGTTGCCAATGAAAAAGCAAACCATCAAGCACAACCGTTCATTATCAACACATGAGATTGTTTCTGACTGCAATTGTGTCTAAAAGTTGACATTGACATCCACTGGGGGACGCCTCAGAGTCAATGACGATGTTAGTATACAAAGAAATCTCACCAAGTTAAACAAATGCTAGCGTTATTATGGATAGTTCTTCCATGTTTGTTGATGATATGTTTACTTATTCCATCGCTCAGTAATTAACGACGATGAAGTGGAGCATGCTCTGTTGCAGATTGTTAACGGTTAATGTAGAGCAAATTGATCGATATGGAAAGTTGCAATCTAGGCTGAACTAGACTCTCTTACATATGGCAAGTTTTGATATAATAGTCATATGACCATCGAATGGTATGCCAGTTAGACACAAATGAATCTATGTTTGGAAGAAAAATGAGAAGAACTTGTGGCGCAAGGATTCTCTCAATGCTCTAGTATTGATTATGAGCAGATGTATTCTCTGGTCATGGACATCATTACTTTTCGCTACCTTATCACTTTGGTAGTGTCCAAAATACTGAGTATGCAGCTTATAGATGTAGTTACTATATATCTCGTTGAGGATCTTAATTCAGAGATATACATGACAGTGCCGAATGGTATAGTTCTACCCAAATCAAGTACCTCTAAACCATGGAGTTATAATGTGATTAGATTGAGACGTTCACTATAAGGATTAGAATAATCTAGTTGGATGTGGTATACACATCTTAGTGACTACTTATTTGAGAAGGGATATAAGAACGAAAAGTTATGCCTGTACGTGTTCAATATATGAACAAATTGTTTGAGATGATAGACCTTGTTTTTGTTTGGTTTAGAGATGGTACATCGAGTTGGTTGAATTCTTATTCATCAATTTGCTTTTGTCTAATCAGGCTATGGAAAAAGCATACCCTATTAGTACACATATGGTTGTTTACATTCTGGAAACTAAAATGATCCATTTCATCTGAAAAAACGATCATGAGGAAATTTTGGAGCTGAGATTCTATATCTTAGTACGATTAGAGCTTGATTGAATTTAGCTCAGTATACATATCCAAACATGCATGCCTTCTCAGTGTGCACCAACGCAAAGTCATTAGAATGGAGTAAAATAAATCTTCATGTACTTGAAGTGATCCACTGACTTGGGTCTATTTTTCCCTCACAAAGAATACAAAGAGAAACATGAAATTCCCAGAAAAGGGAATGTTAAAACGCAGTCTGGGATTTTCGACCCATCGAGCCTTTGCTTCAAACCTGTTGAATTCTGCATCCTGGATCGACCAAAGTGTCTCCCTCGACCCGTCGAAAATTTGTTCTGTTTCGGATAGTTTTTCATGCAATCCCCTATTCTGAAACATCGGTTGATGTGTTGGTTAGATTTGCTGATATTGGGTACCTCTCTTACCCATATACAGAATGTTCCCATACATGTTATTAACCTTGGGAAACATGGAAGTTCCTTAGAGAACAACCAAGTAAACCCTTGTTGTTATTACCTCGAATTATTCTAAATATTAAAGCTTTCTATAAAGCTGTTGATGGGTGTGTCTGGTATAAGACAATAATACACCACATTCGAGGGTCTAGTGGATTATTATCTACTATGACAACACCAACTTACATCTTTTAGGATAATGCAATTTGCATTGACTAAATGAAGTTGGTTTACATTAAGGGTGTTATACTTAACTCATTTCGCCATAGTACTTCTACAATCAACAATAGCAGCAGTTATTGATTATCCATATGAACCGGTTTGGTTCTGTTGATAATGTTGCGGACTTGTTTACAAGTCACTTCCTAAATTTACTTTTGTGAAACATGTGAGAGGCATTGGTATGCGAAGATTATTTGAACTCCTAGACTAAGTTTATAGTTAGGCGGAGTTCTATTTTTGTATACATCAGGGGGAGTCTACGTCACATGTAGTAGATTTTGTAGTTAGTGCATTGTACTATTTTTCCCTTAGACCAAGCTTTTGTTTTACCCATGAGGTTTTTGTTTGCTTGACGAGGTTTTTAATGAGACAACAAGTCATGCATAATTCTTATGGTCATCGACACAAGGAGGAGTGTTTAAGGAGATTTATTTTCCATTAATCCCGGTGTGTGTCTTGTCCTAGTTAGATACAGATATTAATTAGATAGATACAGAGAATCTCTGCTATGTTGAGATAGTTATTGTAATAGATTGTATCGGCCTGTATTTAAGGCATTCTATCAACGAGAAGATTGACTACTTTCTGTCTATTCTACTTTCTCCTGCAACAGTTATTAATTAATCGAGTATTAAATTATCGAGATTTTACTGTAACATGGTTAAACTATAGTGCAGTGAGTATTCCATTACTGCTTTGAGAATACATAATAAGGCTTATCTAGCTAGATGCACACACCTCATCAAAAACTCCTGTAGGGAATTTCCATACACCTGTCCCCTGAAAATGTTCACTCTTTTCTTGTACTACTAGCACCTATTGTTTCCCACATTTCAAAAATTCAAAATCACAGCCAAGACACAGGGGCGAACCTACACAGTGGGCTGTGTAGGCTGCAGCCCACAGAGTTTTTTGACAAAGCTCCCAGAAAAAAATAAATTAGCCTCATGCTTCCAGCCTTAATCAGACTTACCAGCCTCTCACTTGCTCGTTTTCTCAACCTCTTGCATGTTGCAAACGGTGAATCTCACAGCTCAGCGGCTCTCTCCCCTCCAACCCCTTACAAGCCTTGGTGCTAGAGCTTAACTACCTTGATTTGCTGTCTTTCCATGACTATAAGGTGGGATGGGTGGTGAAATCAGTGGAAAATTCGATCTCTTCTTATCCCTCTATTCCTCTTCTCTGCATCTCCTAGTATAATTATGTGAATTACGCAATTGATCATTTGGTTTTTATGATGGGCATGCTCTTTCCCTGGAAAGATTGTTGATATGAACTAATTAATTTTATTGTTTCATTGTTGTTATCAATAGACAACCCATTATAGCCGGTTTCATCCTCATCTGAGTCAACTCCATCAAATGCATGCTTAGGTATTATTCTGCTATTCTCTTTATGTGTTTTTGGAATTGAAAGGATGTGTTTCATGATCATCTCATGTTTTCTTATGTGTCAATGTACATGACTGATGTTCAAAGCCATATTTTTTATCCAAAGCAATTTTATATGTAGCTAGTATTGAATTCATATTTCATAGATACATATTGAAATGTTGGTTTAAGAATGTGGACAAATTAAGGCTTTCAGAGTTAGATTTTATATCAATCCCGATGTATGTGTTTTTAACTATAAGACGAAAGGTGCGAAGATAAGTCTCCATAGGATTACAAACCTTGTTAATATGCCTTGAATCTGGTTTGTATGCCGATAGCATACGGGGGCCTCGTGACGCGCCCTGCTGGGGGACTCGGGGGCAACGCCCCCGGAGCTAAATGTAATCCGAGTCATATTGAACTTAAGTTTTCCGTTGAGACTACCATTCGGGGGCATATATATCATTTCGGTTATTTAACCTAGTGTAGTATTCTGTAATCTGGTTTTTCTCAAGATAATAAATTTGTTCTCTTTCTGCCGTGGACGTAGCTAACATATCGTTACTGAACTACGTAAATCTGTGTTCTTTCTTACATTCGTTATAACAAACCTAAAAAAAAATTGTACGTTGCACAATACAGTACAGCCCACGGTATCTCAAATTCCTGGATTTGCCCTTGCCAAGACAGCAGCTTTTTAAACAAATTTAGCGAAGGGCAAGCAGTGATCATAGGGTGACAAGTCAAATAAATAAATGAATGTAACACACTTAACATACTTTTGAGAACAAAACATTAGTGAGCAGTAGTAGGAGAATATAGTGAAAAATTACACACAATTCTTAATGCCCGGCACTTCACAATCCAAGACTATTCAACAAAAAAATAAGTAACACCAAACAGTTTATCGAAGATATGAGTGCAAGAAGTGAAAAGGTGATATAGAGAAAACTCGTAGATAGCATAAACTTGATATTATTACACATACCACAGAAGATGAAATCGAGAAATGATCGATAAAAGGAACGGTGTTGGTATTCGAATAATGTAAACCTCTCTGTTTTGATTGAAGACAAATGCACCGATTCCGACTCCAAACACCACACTTTCCCTGCTGTAACAATCAATTCACACGTTCAAGCGAGGAAGCAAATTGAGATTGGGTATGACAACTCACCTGGAGTTTCCAATGCGCAATTGAAGATGTGAGAACTGAGAGGAAGGCGGCAGAGTCCATAGGTTCATTGATGTCGACAATCACACCTCCGTACTGGTCATCGGTGCCACTCAGAAGCTTAACCCCATTTCCATTTCCATCACTGCTTTCGGCTTCAGCGGCCATTGAAAATGATGTGATTGTGTATGATCACGGATATCTCACCTTCGTACGAGAACGTGAGTTGGCCAGTAACATATATGGTAAAGAGAGTTTGGCTTTTATGTGGACCATAAATAATTGAACGGATATTTTTGTAATTTAGTACTTGCAAATTACACTGAATTTTAGAATTTCACAAATTACATATTAGAGTGAATGGGGCAAGGACTTGCCGATGAAGCTCAGAGTTTACTGTTGCTTTTAGGTGCCATGGTGCTATTCAGGTACAAGTAGCTCTTGTGTGCAGAATAACTAGATGTTGGTATTGAAGAAAATCCAGTGTAGTTCCCATCTGTGCTTGCTTTGCATATGTCATGGAGGTACTTTAGGAGTTCATATTTCTGGACAAAGGGTTGAACTGCATATTCCTCAAATGGCATCCACTGCAAAAACCATTACAAGTAAGCATCATGAGATGAGCTACAGATAAATACATGTGTAATACCACATCAAAATCACCATCTTGGTTCTCATTTCCACATCTTAAGCTAAATGATGGATGTTTTAGTTTGGTTATTAAAAGTACCTTGGCTGCTTCTATCTCCTGATCCTGCTTCTGGATGTCGAAGGTGAGAGGCCGCAAAAGGCATAGAAAGAACAAATCTGACTTCTCAAAGAAAGACTTGTGGGTTTCTCTGCAAAACATAAGAATATACTGTGTAAGATCAATGTCTAAAGGTACACATCAAACTAGTTAGTAACACCTTCACAGATTCAGTTAGAGGCATGTGAACATATCAGTATGCCTGAATCAGATTCACTGGATTCATATGTGGACTAAGGTACTAAAATAGTTTTCTCAAGCTAACAACATACCTAAATGCCAAAACTTGTACGAACTCTGAGTCAATCTGAAGCAACAGAAAAAAAAAAAACAAAGGGCATATGAACAAGAAATCACATAAATAAGCCAGGATTTGCAGTCACTCAAACCACTGAGTAGCATATGCATATGAGCAGATGAGCTACTTACTCCTGTTTCTTCCTTGACTTCTCTAATAGCTGCTGCATAGATATCTTCTTCCTGTAAATCCTATACATGTCAATAAAGGCACAACAACAACTAAATTGATAATGCTTTCGCGAATGCACACACACCTCATCCACAGCTCCTGTAGGAAGTTTCCACAGTCCCTTCCCTTTATACTGTCCGCCCTTTTCTTGCACTACCAACACCTAGCTACCATTCAATTTTTTTACAAACTACACACATTTCTGCCATGTTTGAGATCGAATAACAAAACCAGTCCAAAGTCTATACCTCTCTATTTGGATTGATTAGGAATGCGGCGATTCCGAGGCGATGTGTGGCATTTGCAGGAATGGTATGAGCAGACTTTGGAATCCAATAGACGAGCATCACATAATCAGACTCAGCATGGTGGTACCAGAATCCTAACTGCAACGTTTGAGACATTGATCAGATAAGTTGTAGTAGATGAAGAAGGGTATGTATGTATGTACCCTGACTGCAGGTTCGACGAGGTTGACTTGTTGTATAGGCAATTTGAGCCAAACACTCTTCTTGTCCTGCCGCTTCCATTGCTCAATTGAACATGTGAGAGATGAGATGAAAGTTGCAGAGTCCATGTAACGGTCGATGTGGACGATCAAACCTCCATAGTCGTCGTTGGCACCGGTCAGTAGCTCTGTTTTGGCCGCCATTGATTTTGCTGGACTGAATTCATCTGCCTCCATTATTAAGGAGAAGCAGAATAGAAGCAAGTGGAAGACTGTTGACTTTTGACTGGTGGTTTCTCACGTGACCTGCACGTGACTATATTTTTCACCGGCTAAAAGCCCTTGCCCTGCGCGCCTGTCTCTGTTTATTTTTTCATTTTTAATCACGAGTAAAATTACCTGAATTTTATCCGGCGCTGTTTTACTGTGTATGGCCGGGCATGGAAGTGTTGACCGGCGACCGGCACCAGCAACAACTGTTACAAGAGTTCTCGGAGACAGAACCAGAACAAGAACAAGTTGTGTTCACTAATCCGAGTAGGACTGCTGTGCATCATCGTCATCAGTCTCCGCAGAAGCTCCGTATAAGGTGCAACGGCAGGTCTTCTCCAGTTATCGATGCTGATCCGACGGCTCAATTTAGGTTTGGTTCCGCTGCAGACTACTGGTCGGTTCACTTTCTTCTCTTTCTTCTTCTAATCTCTGATTACTCAAAGATGTCATCCTTTCCTGTTCTATTTTTGTTTATTTTTAATTCGGATTTTATGGATGAATATATGGTGTATAAATTATAAAGGAGGTTTCTTTTTTAGTCCACGGCAACATAATATTACATGTAACAAGGATAGTTGTAGATCCTAAAGATACATTCTTTAGCACACATTTCAGGTTATATGTCGCATTTTTGTGTATTGTTTGGTTATACATGGTTTATATCATTTGCAACTTATATTTTTTGGTCAGAATGTTACGAATTTACAAATTGTTTTTGAGGTGTGAGCCTTAATGGTAAGAATTAGCTTGTGACTTGTGCTTTTGTTTATCTTCAGCGTGTCACCAGAGAGTTATGATCAGCATTTTGAAGGAGAATTCTTGACTTGGAAGCGGAAGAGAAAGAGGACATCATCAAGTACTAGTACTAGTACAAGGACAAGGAGGAGGAGCAAAAGGCTCGAAAGGCTTGAAAGGGTGGAGCATTTTGTGCAAAGTCTGGTAAACAAGATGGTGGAGAAGCAAGAGGAGATGCATATGCAGTTGATCCAGATGGTACAGGACAGAGAGAAGGAGAGAATAGCCAAAGAAGAAGCCTGGAAACAGCACGAGTTGAACAGAATCGCATGGGATGAGGAGTTACGAGCCCAAGAGACAGCGCGCAGCCTTGCCCTCATTAGCTTTGTGCATAATTTGTTAGGCAGTGAAGCTCATATTCCCCAACCACCACCACCACCAGCAGTCGCCACAACAGTATCTACGCAGAGTTCATTGGGCATTCAAATCCCCCAACCACCACTTGCACCACAAGTAGCGCAACCAGTCGCCAATGTACCTGTGCAGAATTTGGTGGGCATGTGCATTCAAGTTCGCCAGCCACCACCATGCGTAAAACAACCATTAGCAGCAGTGTCTCCAACACCAACTGATAATAGATGGCTCCAACCTGAAGTAGGGGCGCTCATAGAGTTGCGAGCTAGTTTGGGACATAAGTTGCACATCCCGCGTCTTTCCTGGGCAGTTTCCGATTCACCTATTCCATGTGCGACCAAAGCTCTATGGGACGAGATATCTCTTGGGATGAAGGGTATGGGGTTTGATCGCACAGCGAGGAAGTGTAGAGAGAAATGGGAAAACATGAATAAGTACTTCAAAAGGGCAATTGCAGGGGACAAGAAACGTTCTGAAAACGCCAAGACTTGTCATTATTTTAAAGAATTGGAGTGTTTCTACAAAAATGAACTTCTAAATATGGGGAGCAGTCCTACAAGCAGTTTGGGGAATGGCTTCAGTCCTACAAACACCAAGAACGAAGCCAACGGTGAGAAGGAGAGTGAATACTCCATACTCGGCAAAGTTGACACTGCCTGTTCTACAATACCATCAGTGTTAAATTCAAATGAAGCTGCAGAACGACTGAGCCTAATGGTTTCTCCTGCAATTTAATGGCTAATCATTGGATGGTGCTGGAGTCTTTGATGTCCATCCTACTGTTTTAAAATGTATCTGTCGTCTAATTGTGCTTTGAACACACTAATATTTTGGCTCACTGGTGTGCAAGGATTTGTGATGTAGGCGCAAAATGATGATGAATTGAGATAGGTGGGTAATGGAACCTAATTAATTAGAAGCAGTCTATAATTTTTGTACTTGTTACCAAGGAAATCCTAGGCCTATTGCTTGCTCAAACCAAAAGCTCAGACAGTATAACATTGCAGAACTTGCTCTGTCTGTTTACAATTACCTCTCAAAAAAATCTAAATGACAAACAAACAGAAGTTGAATTTCTTTTTCTAATCGAGATCACATAGAAAATTAATCTAATTCAAGTTTATAGAGTTCATGCAAACTAAAATAGCAGGCAAGTCATGCAATCTCGCTCAGGCATTATGATCATTCATAGATAGATGACCGGCGCGGTAAATAACATAAAAAAACTTTGTTATTAGTAAATCATTATTGGCATACAATTCAAACTCGTCTCTTAGATATAATTGTTAGCAAGATCATTTCTTGCCTTCCACGCAATAGTGAGATAGATTCTGTGAATCTTATGTATTGATCATGCTTAACTTCTAAGCAACTCTGTGTAGAAAATATATTATATATATATATGCACATTGCAACCACTTTTGGATCAATGAAATACAATTTCTACATGGTATCAGTAGTCTAGGTTGCTCACCTATTTCTCCTATGGCCTCTTCTTCCTCTGCCCACCCCTCTTCCCCAAACACTTGTCACTTTTTCAAACTCAATGAATCCAACTACTGGTCTGGCTCCGACAAATCAAACCTTATCTCCATGGCAATGGCCTTCGGGGTTACATTGATGGTTCTAAATCGGCCCCTCCATCCACAATTTCCTCTTCCAAAACCACTACTGATGATGCCGCTTCGCCCACTCCAAACCCTGCCTATGCTACTTGGTTCATGGAAGATCAACTGACTCTGAGCATTCTTACCACTACACTCACCGAACCAGTTGCTCAGCTCACAATCCGATTTGACACCGCCAAAGATATCTGGGACTGTCTTGCTCGTCACTTCTCTCAAAATCAGTCGTGAGTGCTGCCAGTCTCCAAAAGGGCACTCAATCCATTGATGACTACCTTCGCCATGCCAAATCCATTGCCGACTCTCTCTGCCATCAACAAGCTAGTTTCCGACGAAGGCTTAGTCATGGCAACTCTTCACGGTCTTGGACCCGATTATCTTATGCTCCGTACAGCACTCACTCAAAATCCACCGATGCCAGACTTCACGGAGCTTCGAGCCCGGATTCTTGCCTTTGAATCCCAACAGCCCGCGTCCTCTTCCTCTCAAGCCATGGCATTCTATTCTCAAAATTCAGGCTCCGGAAATAATGGCAGTGTTCGCTCCTCCAACTCCAACAACAACGGAGGTGGCCGGCGTTCCTCCTCCGGAAAAGGCGGCGGTGGTCGTGGTCGGAATCGCCGCTGGTCCCAGCAGTCGCCACGTAGCAGCGCCGGATCCCAGCAACAGCAGCAACAGGTCGCGTCGTCCGCTTTTACTTCTCACGCGCAGGCCACATCCATCTGCTCTATGCTGTCCCACCTGCATGACACCTCAACATGGGCCTGCCCAATGCCCACATCGCTATTCAGTACCCACTTCAGTTCCTCCATTCGCTGGTGCTTACTATGCCTATCCTAGTGACCCATTTCGGTACCCGACACAGGAGCGACTCCCTACATGACCCCATGCCCGTTCAAAATCCTCAAGTCTACAATGGCCCTCATGATGTGTTTATGGGTAATGGAGATTCAATGCCCATTTTTCACGCTCGTAACCTTCCTCTGTCCTTTGGCACATCTCAATTCTCTCTTCAAAATATCTTTCATGCCCCTTCTATTTGTAAAAACTTTCTTTTTTTGCTCGTTTCACTAAAGATAACCTTGTATATTTTCTCTTTGCTCCTAACTTCTATCAAATATATTGCTTACGCTCCAAACGTCTCTTATTTCAGAGCTCATGTAAAGATGATCTTTATCCGTTTCCAATGTCTTATGTCGTTCCCCATGCTCTTGTTACCATCCATTCCTCTCTTTGGCATCAACGTTTAAGTCATCCTCCATCGTCTGTCTTGTCTCGTTTAAGAACTTCTCTTGACATTAAATCTTGATTTAGTTAATTTTTTAATGAGTGTGCACTAATTACCTTTCAATTTGAACAATAATTTTGCTCCTACTTTATTTTATTTATCTCACAGTGACTTTTAGGTGTTTCTTATTTTATCTAAGGATGATTTAAAATATTACGTGCTTTTTACTGATGAATATTCTGGTTACACTTGGAAATATCCTATGCGTCGCAAAAATAAAGTTCTCACCCATTTTCAATCTTTGGTGGCTCTCATCTGTAATATTTTCCAAGGCTCTGTAAACTTTATTCAAAGTGATAATGACATAGAATACACTTCTCATGTCTTTTCTCATTTGTGTGCCTCTAACGGAATCCAACAACGTTTCTAATGTCCTCATACTCCTTAACAAAATGACCTTGCAGAGCGTAAACATCGTCATATCACCACTATCATTCACACTCTCCTTTTCACTTCCAATGTTCCTCAAAAATATTGGGTCGACACTGCTCTCACTTCTGTATTTTTCATCCATCTTCTCCCTACATCAACTCTAAAATGGAACACTCCCTTTTATCGTCTTTATCATTATTCTCCTTCTTACGCATCTCTTCGTGTCTTTGGTTGATTGTGTTTTTCACATTTAGCCCCTTATGTTTCCAACAAATTGTCTAGTCGTAGTAAAAAATGTGTTTTCATTGTCCTCATCATAAAGGTTACCGGTGCCTTGACCCTTCGTCTGGTCGTATTTATATCAGTCATAATGTATTTTTTAACGAAAATGTATTTCCATTCAAGAACTTGCAGGTTGCTCCGCATGCTCCTACTTCCTTTGAATTGGTACCATTACACACGCCAAGCATCCATGGGTACTTAATTGAGGCTTATCTTCACCCAAGCCCAACTTTGCCCCAATCCGGCCAATTTGTCACTTCTTCACAGCCCACTCATGCCACCATACAAGCTCGAATCGCTCCAGACCAGACCACATCTTCCCCAAATTACTTGGGCCATCCACCGCACTCCTCTGTTGCTTTTCAGCTACATCTCAACGCCTCTACAGACTCCTCTGTCTTATCTCAATCACTCTCTCCGTCTCCGCCACCTTCCCTCCGCTCTGTGCGCACCTCTGCGTCTAACGCCGCATCGCCTCTGTCGACCAACGACTCCGTTCTTACGTCTCTTCCTTCATTGTCCTGCCCCTCCGCGGCCAGTACCAACCCGATTGGCCTCGATCTACACCCAGACTCCCTCAATTTGACCCGTGCCGACCAGCCTACTGTCTCCAATGTCTCTGCGCATCCAATGGTTACGCGACTTTGTGACGGAATTCCAAAACCAAAGTCCATAAAAAATTCCTGATTGGCGAGCTGCTATGTCTCACGAAATTAATGTGCTTCTCAAAAACAACACATGGTCGCTTGTTTCGTCTTCACCTTCACAGGATATTGTTGGTTGCAAGTGGATTTTTTGAACACAACTCGGACGGTACTATTGAACATTACAAACCTCGACTTGTTGCAAAAGGGTTCTATCAAGAGCAAGGCATCGACTACGAAGACACCTTTAGTCTTGTCATTAAACCTGCCACAATCCGTACAATTCTTGCTCTTGCAGTCTCTTGAGGTTGGACTTTGCGACAACTTGATGTAAAAAATATTTTTCTTCATGGAATTCTCAAAGAAGACATTTATATGACACAACCCTTGGCTTTATTGATTCGTCCCGTCCCTCCTATGTTTGTAAACTCCACAAGGCCTTATATGGTCTCAAGTAGGCTCCTCGTGCTTGGCTAGGTAGCACGGAAACACTCGGGAGGTCACTTTTCATGCACCGGAATCGAAAGCGTTCCAAAGGCGCATAAGAAGCAGCCAGAATCACGCTTCTTAAATTTTTGAGTTTGGAAGCACTCTGGAAACGCTGAATTTTCATAACGGAAGCATGAAAAGGTAATATTGTGGAAACGTAGCTCGGGAATTTGAGGTGAATCTCTTAACCTACCCTCTCTACCTAGAAGCAGCCATCCTCATCGTAGTAGATTTCCGTTGCCGAAGAGTTTTCAGTGAGAAGCGAAAAGACTGTGACTCTGCGAGTGTTCGGTGAAAAATGAAAGACGGTAGTCGAAGTAATATGAGCCGTATGATTTGTATAACTATCATTATCCTTGCAAAAAGTTACAAAGACAATGCAAATGACGTGTCGATGTGAAAATCAAAACAGTACACATAATGGGGAAATACATGTGGTTCATAAAAAATAAATGTGTGTTTATAGGTTCATTAGAGTTGCATTGTTTTTATCTCTGGTGAGTAAATTAATAAGAAATGACGTATATAATATTCACTATTATTGTCAAACTTTTTCAAAAAATGATTAAACTGGCCTTATGTTTTCAATATATAATTAAATATTAAATTATATTATTTAATTCAACACTTATTTTGCGCTTCTAAAAGTTTTTGAAATTTTTTGAAAAAAGAAGACACTTATGCGCTTCTTAGAGCAGCTGCACCGGTGCCGGGTGGAGCAGCTCGAGCAACTTCAAACGGCGGGCCCCCCATCAACGTAGCAGGAGCAGCTCGATCGTGGACATGCAGCGGCGACGACATGCTCCGGCGACCGCACGTTGACTGGCCGAACGAGCAGCTTCTGCTCGGGCTGGAGCACGAGCTGTGCTGGCGGAGCCCACGCACGTGGGTGACGCCAGCCGATTCGAATTTTTTTTCCTACCTGGCGCGTGTAATACACGCGCCAGTAAATGGTACAAAAAAATTAACCATCCAATAGGGAGGCGCCACGTGTCAAGCCGGATGGATAAAAATCCATGACGGTCAGATTGATCTGGACCATCCATTTCAATTCAAAAATTCTGATCGGACGGCTGACATTCAACGGAAACGTTTATTTCAGAATTTTCTGCCATTTTGCAAAATAAACCCTAAAAAATTGCAAAAAAAATCCCAAAAAAATTGTAAATAACACCCTATAATTTTTCTATAAATACTACATCAATTTCATTCACATCTCACACAAATTTGTGCGCAACAAATTTATTCTCTCCTTCCTCTTCTCCTTCATCCTCATCTCATCCCTTTGTATTTTAGTTCCAAAAAAATGTCAAATTGGCTTGATTCCGAAGATTTGCAACTTTGTATTTCTTATTATCGCATTAGCGTTTGTCCTATTACCGGCAACATGCAAAAGTCCGACAAATTGTGGAAAAAAGTCTATGCCGATTATAAGAAAAATTGGGAGATTGCGCATGGTGAATCAAGGCCGGAGCCTAGGACCTAAACCACGATTTCTTCTCGTTTTACAAAGTTGAAGCCGAGTTTTAGAACTTGGGGTGCCGCTCTTGCATATGCACGAAGGAATGCACAATCCGGCTCAAATTTGCAAGATGAGGTAAGTGTTAATAATTTTGTCATAAATTATTTATTACATTTATTTTAATCAATGTTGACATCTCCATTTCCTAGATATTATTTTGACATATAAATTTTTTTCCCTTAGATAATAAAAGCTCAATCATGGTACGTGGCACAAAAAAAGAAAGAGTTTACCAAGTTTGAATTTTGGGAAGTGATGAAGAACCATCCAAATTTTCGGGTCGTCGAACCTAGTATACCACTTCCTTCATATTCCAACTCCGCAACTACTTCTCCTTTTACCTCAATGCCTCCCCCCGGCAACGTGGAGGATGATGAAGTCATTGCAACACCACAAAGAAACGAAGAAGAAGTGTACACTAGTCCGGTTAGACCAATCGGAGTAAATGCGGCCAAGGAAGCTAAAAGAAAGGGAAAAAGAGCCATGACATCTTCAAATGAGGTAAGAGATGAGGTTTTGAAAACCATGATGGAAAATCAAAGAATGCATCTTGCCGGGCAAAAAGAAAGTGATGCCACCAAGCTAGCTTTATACCAAAAACAACTCGCCCTTAAGGAGAAGGACTACAAATTGAGGGCCGAAGCGAAGGATTCAAGGATTATGGCAATGGATGCGGATGCTATGACCCCCAAATCGAAGAGGTATTTTTCGAAGAAAAAAGAGACTATCCTTATGAAAATGGAGGAAGAGGAAGGAGATAGTAGCGATGAAGCATTTTCAAATTGTTATCGCCCACTGTTTCAATAATTAGGTATTTGTTTGCCATTATGAAATTATGTACTTTAAATTTTCAATAATTCTAGGGTTGATTGAAATTATGTACTTTAAATTTCCAAGTAATAAAAATGCACTTTTTTTATTCCATCAAAGCTCACTCACATTACAATAAAACATAATGACTTAAAATCAAACACACATCACTCAAACAACCAAAAGGAAAAACAAATAAAGCAAACATGTTGCAAACCAGGTTAATTAAAATTACACACACACATCATTTAAAGTCGTTCGCCGGTCTCTAGATACCAGTTGTGCTTAACTAATTCCTTCTGCAACTCTTCATAGATGTACACAGATTGGAGATCTACAACACGATCAGCAAATCGTTGTTTCATTTTGTCCATCCCTTCCAACAGTCTCAAAAGGAATACGATTACCTTGTTCATTCACTGGTCCATCATAAACTGTGAAAGCAGTTGATGAGTTTTGTAGATCTTCTTCTTTCAACTCCTCGAACTCCTCCTCCACAAATTCTTCTTCGACAATCATGTTATGCATTATAATGCAAGCCAACATGATGCTCTTCAATGTCGATTGGTGATGACACCTAGCTGCATGCCGAATAATTTCCCAACGAGATTGCAAAATCTCAAAGCACCTCTCTACATCTTTGCGGTATGCGTCTTGTTTCTTGGCAAACAGTTTTTGTGGTAGCTCTTGGGGATTGGAGATTGTTTTCACAAACGAGGAGTACCTGGGATATATACTGTCAGCTAGATAGTAAGTATTGTGGTCAGTCATATCTTTGACTTTATAAGTTGCACTCGGACTGTTTCCGGCAAGGAGCAAATCGAATATGTCCAATTGGTGGAGCACGTTGATATCATTTTGTGATCCGGGTACCCCAAAGAAGCTGTGCCATATCTACGTGTCATATGAGGCCACCGCCTCTAAAATAATAGTTGGACGCTTCTTCCAGCCCGAGAATGCCTCATTGCCAAGCTGTGGGGCAGTTCTTCCATTCCCAGTGCATGCAGTCAATGCTTCCGATCATACCAGAAAATCCGCGATGCCTTGCTCTCTTTAGAAGTCGGGTTATATCTGTAGCATTTGGAGCGCGGAGATAGAGGTCACCGTAAATCTCGTATATATGCATACACCACTTCTTCATGCATTGTAGTGTTGTGGATTCGCCCATTCTTATTATTTCAGCACACTGATCTATGTCGTACGCCAATATACGAAGAGCGCCAGTTATTTTTTGTTGTGGAAGAAGTCCAACCAATCCGGTGGCGTCAGCTCTTTGGTGCTAAAATTGGTCGTGGTTGCAGAGATCCGTCATTATACGGTTGAATAAATTCGTACTCATTCGGTATCTTCGACGAAAGGCTTGTTCGTTGAAAACGGAGCGTTCGATGAAGTAATCCTTTATCAGATTATGTCCCCTTGACTCCCTCATTCTTTCTTCATTTAATCGGTGGCGAGGTGGTTCATCATCGAACATTGCATCGACCACGACCGCTTCAGTGATGAAAACATTAGCAATTTCGGCATTTCGTCGATGTTGTTGTCACCTCCTCCAAAAAAAATTCTCAAAACTAAAAGGATTCATCTTATCGGAATGTAGAATATATGGTTGAAAACGGTGTGAGTGAACGATGAGCACCGATCAACAAATTTATAGCCGAGTGTAGATATTATGATTAGATAAGATGATGACACGTACGTGTCGGTTTTCAATTGGTCAGAAATCTCTCCGGGAATCTTATACCAATTATTAGGACGATAACGATACGTGGACATGACACGTGTTGCCTTGTGATTGGTTGAAAATCTTATCGAAAATTTTGTACAATTATTTACCCGATAACGTTCTGTCGGTCTGACACGTGTCAACTCCCCATTCGTCAAAAATCTTACCTGAAATCTTATTCAATTATTCATACGACAACGACACGTGCCGTTTATGGATTGGTTGAAGATGATTCAAAAAAAATTAATAAAAAAATTAATTTATGAACAATAATAGCAGGTGTTATTTTTTGGCACCGTTGCGCGAAAAACAGAAACGGCACCTCTTATTCGATAAACACTGACTGCTCCACCTCAAACAATACTTGCTCCTCCTCAAATAGCACGAACAAGCTTGTTTTACCGGTACGGGTGCTCTTACCCAATTCTATGCAATAGTGAATCTTCTAAATTGCTTCCATATACGTAAATCTTATGTATAGATCATGCTTAACTTCTAAGCAACTCTGTGTAGACAATATATATGCACATTGTAACCACTTTTGGATCAATGAAATACAATTTCTACAATAATTCAACAACCAACAGCCATTAGCATAATGCATATGGTTGTTAACTTGTTATTACAGAAGAAATGGAATCTCATCATGCATACTAGTATAGATATGCAAGATACGATACGGATGTCACTTGGAGGCTTGGTGGAGGAAGATGAAGACGGCGACCAGCACCACCGGGAACACAAGCAGCGCAGCAAAGGATGGCGGGTGCACAGGACCCATGAACATCGGCAGAAACAGAACCATAGCAGCCACCACCAGAAACAACACTACCGAAAGAATGCCTTCCAACTTCAAACCTCAGAGGTCGGTCGTGTGTGTTTTTATAATGCTCATCGCGTCTGTTCGAGTAGAGGCACAACCTTTGGCTGGATATGGAAGCATACAAACTGATTCTATGTTGTACCCTTCCGAAAGTAATACTACGGTTGAGGGGAACCACCGGACGGAAAGGTTGCATCGTTCGGAATGACATGAATGAGCCACAAAAACTCACTACTTGTAAGCCCATTTTGATTTAGTGGATTGTGCTGTCCACACGTGAAGAGACCATTTATTACCTCGTTCGACTCGCTCTGCCACGTGGGTTTTACCTTGGTATACTGGAGCATTATAAATTTTGACACTTGCCAACCACCAGCTTCTCCATCACTCCCCAATTTTCAAAATCAAACTTCTTACTTTCTTAGAGATCGAGAGAGATCGAGAGAGAGAAAGAGAGAGAGAGAGAGAGAGAGAGAGAGAGAGAGAGGAGAAATGGAACGGGGAGGTTTCCACGGCTACCAAAAGCCTGAAAGCACAAGCTCTGGTAATATTATAATCTAAATATTTGTGATTGGATTTCTCGATCTAATTGTTTTGATATACTTTCATTAATTGTATAGCATTGTAGCTTGTTTGATTTTGCATGGATGAACATAGTAATCATACGCTATGAACTCTTTTGATCTCTTAGAAGCATATATCTCAGAAGAAAATATCTAATTCTTCACATATTTCTATCTGATTTTAATTAATTTATTGAGCTCTACCCATCGACCATGATAAATGTCTTCAATTATATTCTTTATATATATGATGTCCACTCGATCGATCATGTTAAGTTCGTGTAAATCCTATGCCTTCTTCTAAATGATATTCCACATTCTCCTCCCCGTTGGGTCACTCCGGCCGTCTAGCTAGATTGCTAGATACAATTAAGGGGTAGTTTAATTGTAAGCTCTAAATTACTGTTGTTTTTGCTTGACTTTTGAATTAACTTACGAGGAAAACAAGATGGATGATGAGTGATTTAAGCTAGATGGAGTAAAGTTTGTAAATGGAAAAGGCATATATGGGGGGAGTGATCGATCAAATTAAGAGTTAGAAAACTGTTTACAAGTGGCAAGCTTCATTCATGCAGTTTTTAACCCTATTCGAGACATGTGTCGACCATGCATACATTTGCAAGCCTCAACCGGGGCCCACTCCCATCATCGTCTCCTAGCTAGGGCCAAAGATACCATGCCATTTCCCTCGTTCTCGATCTGCATAATTTCGTTGCAGCGGTCTCTTTCTTTCTCTCTCCATTCTAACTTGTTAGAGCTTTAATTACTAACATACATAAACATGGTCAGTTACTCATCGATCTCCTTCTTCCCCATAGAAAGTTCAAGTACCAAAACTAAGAACTGAAAAAAATGTAATGAAAACATTAAATGAAATCCACATGTGTGTACGTTTGATTTACTTCTGAGCTTTGGAATTCCATGTTGTGCTAGCTGCAGGTCTGAAACTGTCGGACATCAACATGAAGCTGGCTGAGGTAAACCACAACAAGTTAAACGCTACTGGCACCAACAATGGAAACAGCAGCAACAACAACAACAATGGTACTAGCAGTGCTAGTGATGAGAACGAATGCACTGTGCGCGAGCAAGACCGCTTCATGCCGATAGCCAATGTGATCCGAATCATGCGCAAGATCCTACCCCCGCACGCTAAAATCTCCGACGATGCAAAAGAAACCATCCAAGAGTGCGTCTCCGAGTACATTAGCTTCATCACTGGGGAGGCCAACGAGCGTTGCCAGCGTGAGCAGCGCAAGACTATCACCGCTGAAGACGTGCTGTGGGCAATGAGCAAGCTCGGCTTTGACGACTACATTGAGCCCATCACCGTCTACCTCCACCGCTTCCGTGAGATGGAGGGCGACCGCGGCTCCATGAGGACCGAGACTATGATCAAGACTACTAGGACAATGGCTGCTGCCGCCGCAGCAGCTGGCTCTTTGGGGTTTGCACCTTATCATCACCATGGCTTTATTGGATACTTGAAGGATGCCTCGGCCATGGCCACAACCAACGGCGATGGCGCTGATACGTCTTCTTCCCAGCAGGCTCATTTTGCCAATGCTACTCCTGTGGCAAATGGTGATCACCAGGCGATATAACTTCACAATTTGTACTGGTGTCTGGTGATGGAACCTAGCTAGCTTTAATTGGATTTGGGGTATCGTTGTTTAACATATGCAAATGCACATTTTATTTCAGTCACTTCAGCTCACTTGGAAGTTCTATCACTTGCAAATGCATAGCTAGTCTTTAAAACTAAACCAAAAATTAACTGTATCTTATAAAAATGCTAACTAGCTCCCAGCGAGGATCGAACTTTTTGCTTACGAAGCGAACGCACTACCACCATGCTATGGAAGCCAGATGCCAGGAGTGAAATACCCACAAACTTTGATTAAGAAATGAATTGATGTCCACCCGCAAAATCCTAGCACATTTCTTATTTGACAGCATTTTGATTGATGGAGACAACAAATACAAGACAGCACTAGAGTAGTGTTGGTTCGAGAATACTTGGCATGAATATTAGATGTTCCTATGAGACAATGAGACATCATGTGGATTGTAGAAGAATGAAACAACTTTCAATCGTAAAATAAAGTCTATCATCGCATTCCATATCTAAATCTACAAAACAACATCGACATTGTGGTTGCATGATCGGAGTAATGTGAATGTCATGCTCCAGCAATCCACTGTGATGATCATGACTCTGTAATCAAACATGAGAACACATCTTCCTCCTCGGTAGCAAGTGTTTCAGGCAGCAGTGATATGCTGCTCCACACAACAAGGGCCTTCACTTTCATCTTCTTCTCTCCCTTGTACAACTATTTGTTGTCGAGGTCGTTCCTCCAATGAATCATCAGCTGCTGTTTGCAATCTCTTTCGCTGCGGAATCACCTGAAAGAAAGAAGCCTTCCAATCCTTGGTTTCCAAGTACTTGAGAAGTATCTCAACCACTTGATTCACAGTCAGCACCTGTAACACCAAAAAAATCCATCACAAAGTTCACTCCATTACATACTTCAATTCAGGTTCAATTGAGTAAGTAGTACCTGGGAACTGCACATGCTCAAGTAATTGCCAATGGGGAGTTTAGCAGTTTGAATCCCCTGCTCCTCTGCCTTCTTCACGGTGATTCCTTTCCACCTATTCCGATCCACCAATCCTCCGATAATGTATATCTTACTCCGATCAAGCTCCTCCACAACATTCTCCGAATCCGCCGTCAAATACACCAGATTCTCCTTCTGACTCTCCAATGCTTCCATGTACGACCTGTCTTCCCTCTCCACGCTCCAGTTGTTGAATCCGGGCAGCCTGTGCAGCTGCGTCCCCATTTCTCCTCTGCACCCAGTCAGCCACAGATGACACGGCTCGCTGTATCTCCCATTCACCGCATAACAATACATAATCTGTAAAGAAACTTTCTTTACATTATATAGAATTTGACAAACACAAATAACAGCGAGAGAATTTGTTGACCTGTTGGACGAGGCTGTTGATCTCGGAGGGAGTCATGAGGTGGGAGAAGTCGAGATCGATGACGATCTTCTGGCCATGGAGTTTGGCTCTGGTGAGGCGCTCGTTCTTGCTGTTTCGCTCCTCGGACCTCTTGTCCATTCTCTCTTTTCTGAGGCTCTTTCTGGACTCGATCATCTTGAGCCTTTCGTCTTCGGTGAGGTTGGCTAGAGTCTGTTCCCATTCTTTACGCTTGCGCTCTCCTTCTCTTTTCTTGTGCTCTTTCTCCTGCGCTTTCTTCTCTGCTTTCTTCGCTTCCCATCTCTGCTGCTTTAGAATCTTCTTCTGGGCACTCTTGGACAACACTCCTACTGCTGCTGCTGTTGTAATTACTGGTGCCGGCGAGCAGTTCGGACATTGCGGCGACACTTCCGACGGGTTCTCCATTTTCAGACGGAGTGAGGGGCTTGTACGATAATGCCGCTTTTGTTTAGGGTTGCCTCCTCGCGTGTTGGTGTTTTATGTGGGCTGTCAGGCCTTTTGTGTTAATGGACCTTTTCTGTTGCGGTCTTGCTGTTTGCAATTTGGGCCGTGAAATCAGAACCCAAGCTGTTGTGGAATGGCCCTAGTGATGGTTCAAACTTCAATTAGAGTTGAGCATGAGCCAAAATACCATCCGTGAATCCTATACCCAACTACGGAGATGCTGAAAATGTACTCTCCGTTATTTGGAGGACTATTGACACATAACTTGCACTGCCAGGCTCGACACGACTCAATAATACGACTTAAATTCTGTGCAAACAAAGTGGCTAGAACCTGCGTGGTTAACAAGCGGACTAACATGACATAGTCCATTTAGTAAATAAGCAAACCACTAAGAACAACTCCAACAAATCCCCTAAAAGTCAATTTTATCTATAATATGAGGTTTTTGCTTTAAAATCAGCTTCAAGAGATCCCCTATCACATTAGCTATTTTAGGGATTCCCTATATTTCATGTTTTCATCCCCTATCCCCATACCTAAAACTTGAATTTTAGGTGATGTAAAAGTCAACATTGTAATTAATTGTTTCCTAAAAGGTTGTAAATGTAATCAATTTCTAAGTTAATAAATGTTAATTATTTTTATTAACCAATCAAAACAAAGTATTTATTCATATTTAGCTAAATTATGAGTAATATTGTTGGAGTAAATTTTTACAAATGCTTAGCTAAAATAGGTTTGAGCTATATTTTGGAACAAAATAGAAAAAATTTAAGTGACATTGTTGGAGATGCTCTAATGCACGTATTGTATCTTGCAAAAACGATAAGTAGGCGTATAAATGGAGTGCACATGCAGTGCTCCGCACACTAGTGTAGGGGTACTCTTTTCCATCATTTGTCTAAATATATCTATTTCAGTATTTTATTTCTTTTTGTGTTTTTGAAAGTGTAGTGGTTTTATAATTTATCTCTAACACATACAGTTGAAGATCTATTCTCGACAATTAAAGGTAAACAGTTATTTTTCATCATAGAAAATTTATCACTGTAAAAAAACACGTGATTTAAGTTCTAAACTTAAAATTTTAAGAGATTTTATCACTAATAAAAAATAGAGAATTAAATTATTCGAAAGATCAAGAGCAGCTCATCCACGTCCTTTAGAACAAGCAATTCATAATCATAAAATTGCCAAAGAACAAGCTTTTCTTGAAAATTTGTTAAGAGACAAAGCAAATATACAAAATCTCTTACACCGATTATCTATCTAACTGTTTATTTGAGCATTGGTTAGATCCGCAATACAACTGGTATCAGAGCTTGCAACAGCTCAAAATCCCTACAATGGGATCAGCAACTGAGAAAATAATAGAGAAACTAGATTCTCTATTTAAAGCATCAGATGCAAGGTAACAAGAAATCTTATCAGAAAATTTTAGATGTAGAGAGTATCTAAAAATTCTTCCAGCAATCAGCAACCAATTACAGAAATTGGAGGCTAAGGTGAATTACATCCAGAGGCAGCCAGAAGAAAAACAAGAACTATTAACAAGAGTTGATAGTAAGGTCGAGAGGCTAGATCTTCAACAGATGAAGATCTTTGACTATGTTCAGAAGAAAGCTCAAGAACATCAAAGGTCATGCACTAGTCCACCTCGAACTATCATTAGAGAGACTAATGATTTCAGATCACTAAAGATTCCAAAAGGGAACCCAATGCCAAAGCCATTTTCTCAGGATTCTTCATCAAATCCTTCAGCATTCAAGTTGAAAGAACACAAATCATAAGACATGCGCAACATGAATATGTTGAGCATCTTCAAGAAAAAATTAGTGCAGCTGGTGAACTTAGAAGAATTTGAATTCAACGAGATCGAGAACAACATTCAAAATGCTTCAATTCCGAAGTTTGAATTCAAATAGATCTACAAGGGAGGAAGTTTTGATATGATGGACAGCCATCAATTCAAAATCCTTGAATTCACCACATCGGCAACAACAGGAGAAACATATCTCCCTCTGGTCACACCTGAAGAAGTTTCTAGAGCCAGAAAAAGAAACTTCAAGTTTATACATATTTGAGCAGTCCAAGTTGGCATAAAGCTACTGGCCAGAGAATGCCTAAATTGTTCAATTCTATGCGTCCTACAAGACAATAGGCTGATCGATTTTCAGAAAAGTCTATTGGGAACACTTCAAGCATCACTATGCAACCAAGTTGCATATTTCAACTGCTTCCCAAAATTTTCAACCAGCCTAACAGATGCTGCTCATTGCCTATGACTAAGAGTCAAGACAGACGGCACATCCATGAAAGATGGCATGCAAGAACTAGCAAATAGTTTATAGAATCTACTATAAACTAATGAGCACAACAATAGAGCCAAAGACCAGGATATCAAACATCTTAGGTCTTAGCACTGGTTTCCGTACAAATTCTAAGAACCATAATCAAGAGATTCACAAGGTAGCATGGGATGAGGTAACCTTCCCACTAGAGTGGAAATTATCCGGTTCAAATGAGAAACCAGAAAGCACGAAGGCAGCAGTATATGAGAACAGAAAAACCGGAGATATCAACCTCAAGTTCGAAGGACACCGAAATAGTGGCGTATCCCTCGAAAGCTTTAGAGGAGAAAGCTCTAGACCCTCAGAAGATGCAACTCTACCAGAGAAAGTGATGCTAGAAGTACCAGAATCTCAATAAAAGCCAATCCAGTAATGAAAGAAGATTTAGATGCTGAGTTAGAAAGAAACATCAGCATGCTAAGGGCAAGAAAGACCAAATCAAAACTCTTCAAGCTTTATGAGGAAGCAGAAGAATGTGAAGAACCATTGCGGTTAGAACAATTGATAAAAGAGATCGAAAGTTTCACCTTCAAAAAAGAAAGAAAAGTCTTTCCTCTTCTATATGAAGAAGCAGGAGAGATCGAAGGAACATAAGATGAAGACATGGAAGAAGAAGAATCTTCACAGACCACCATATTCAGGATTGGTGGAAAACTCAAACTTCCACACGGAAGAAGCCCTAGTGGAAATTTGGGAGAAAGAAGCTCCCACAGATTCATTCCACAAGAAAATACTCCTAAGGTGTCAATCACTCAACTAGGAGTATGGCTTGATCTAGGCAAAGCTCTAGACAAGAAAAATGCCATCGACGAATGGGCAGCTAGTCTATTCATGGCATCATGTTCAACCTACGGAAGATTTGAAGCACAAGACTTGCACACAGTCTACGAGTCAACCCTTTTAGAAATGGCAAAGAAGTATTACTTTCCCTTCAAGAAGACGATCGAAGGAAAGCAATGGTTGGAAAACATAAAAACAAACAGAAATCCCTATACTTTTGCCGCTCCGCTCTATGATCAATTATGCGGAGACATCTCATATGTTGGAGAAAAAACTAAAGAGATAGCAAAATCCAACATATATGCTTTCAAGATCTGTGATATAAAGTACTTCGAGGAATATTTGAATGAATTCCAAGAGTACTACTGCACAATAGGAAAGTTTGAAAATACTGACCTGGTACACCTTCTACATAGAAAGCTACCTGAACCATGGAGAATAGCCATGAGAGAAAGCATAGAAACAAAACCTCTAGAAAGATTTTCGGTGGGAGGGTTGTAGAAAGAATCAAGCAGCAGATGCGCGATCAGTGCAAAGCCAACACCAGAGCAAAAGCCGCCAAGAAGCAGCTCAAGGGAACAAGTGACTTTTGTTCCAGAATGATAGATACATCAACCAATTGGGAATGCGAAGAAAAGAGGCAAAAAAAGAAGCACTTCCAAAAACATTTCAAGAGAAATGGAAAGAAGTGTTTGAGGTTCAAGAGAAGCTCCAACTACATAAGAGAAAAACAAAATCCCATAAAGAGATTTTTCAGAAGACAAAATCCTATCAAGAACCCGAGAAGAAGAAATCTTGTAGATGTTGGTTGTGCAAGGTCGAAGGACATTATGCTAACGAATGTCCCAAGAAAGAGAAGAGAAGTTCGAAAGCCCTTCTCAAGGAATATGAAGGAGTCATAGAGAGGGCAAACCTGAAAGGCTACGAAGTAGTTTATTCATCAGAAGATGATGAAGAAATATCTGTTTATTCAGTCTGTTCAGAAGATGAATTGTCAAAAGAATCATATTCAAAATCTGGAGAAGAAGAACTTAGAGAGGTTTATCTTCTTAAAATAAGTAATTGGGAAGAAAGCACATAGGAAGAAAAGATTTCTTCCAACAAAATCAACAAGGGAACATTCATTTGCGACTTCTGTCAATGCAAGGAGAAGAGAGGATTTCCCATGTTATGTGAAACAACAGGGAAAACTTATCATAAAGAATGCTTCATAGTTGAAGCAAGGAGAAAAACAAAGAAGAATTCAATAAACCAGATTATTGAACAAGAGTACGAAGATTACTTCTATGAGATAGAAGAGAAACAAAAAATTATAGAAAATGATCTAGAAAGAGCAGAGGCTGATACTACTACAAAGAAAAGAGTAGTACTTGTAGAAGATCCATTATATGATACGACAAGAGAAGTAGTATTTGACTGTGAAGAAGAACAGTGCAATTCTTTTACAGAAGAGAAAGCAAGTTCTTCAAAACAGAACCTATGCAAGGTAGCAACTGTTTCTACAAGTAGATTTAGTAACTACATATAGATTAGATTAAAACTTCCAAGACACAAGAAGTATCATCTACATGTCTTTGTAGATAGCGGTTCCGGCTTCAGTCTAGCAAAAAAGTTTGCTATACCAGAAGAGTTGTGGATAATAGATTCAAAAAGAAATGCAATCGGAAAGACCGTAGAAGGAAGAAGAATCTTCATGAATACTTTGTCCAAAAATGTTCAAGTCTCAATAGGAGGAGGAATCTTTGTCATTGAAAATATTTGGCAATCAAAAGGCCAAGACTCAGATGTCTTAATTGGCAATGATTTCCTGCTACAACAAACTTTCATCCAAAAGCCAGAAGTAAACTTATTAAGCTTTTCGGGAGAATCACAAATTTTTCTGGACAGAAAGGCCTAAAGAAAGTATTGTTGGTCCAAGATTCACAAAACAATATCAGAGATCGCAGCAGAATAATGGTGAATACAAACCACAATTCGAAACAATTCTGCAATCTAAGCACCAAGAATAGTTGCTTGTCGAAGAATCATCATCAGAAGAAGAAGATTCTAATGAAATGGAATTCTGTAGGTTTCATGGCAACAGAGAATTCAAGCATCCAGATGCTCCACCTCATGCCCCTACCAAAATCCAACTTAAAGAACACACTATCTACAACATCCTCAAGAGAGACTGTGACAAGTGTGAACAAGAGAAAATCCTCAAAAAGAAAGCAAGGAACTCCAAAAAACCCAACATGAAGACTAGATTTGAGACAAGAGATCCTACCATTGCACCGCTTCATGATCAAGACAAGTACCATTACTATATATCTTATAAGGCCCCTAATAACTAGCATACGCAACAAGAAGAGTTGCCCAATGAAGTGTCATCAGGAGATGAAAATGAAATGGTTGAAGCCGCATGTATAAAAGAGCATAATCTCAAGCACTTCAAAGCTGAACTTGAGAAACAGAAGAAGCACACCCTTGGAGAAATCAAAGAAATGCTCAGACAAAATATCGATATCAATCCTCTAAAGTTTTGAGAAAAGGATTCAGTGGTTTGTGAGATCAAGTTACATGGCATGAATTCAATTTGTCACGTAAAAGTCATTCCCTAATACAAAGAAGAAGATCAAAAGGAGTTTAGAAAAGATATAGATGAACTCTTGTAGAAAGAATTGATCAAACCATCAAAAAGTCCTCATCATGCTTCAGCTTTCTATGTCAGAAATCATGCAGAAGAAGTTCGTGGGAAAGCAAGAATGGTGAAAGACTACAGAGACGTCAACAAGAATACCGTAAAAGACGGTTATCAGATAGCACAAGCAAGAGTGCTAATCAACATGCTCAGAGGAGCCAAGGTGTTTTTAAAGTTCGACGCTAAATCAGAATTTTGGCAAGTCAAAATGCATTATAACAACATTCCTCTCACAGCCTTCGGAACTCCATAGAGACATTATGAATGGCTAGTATGCCTTTCAGGCTAAAACAAGCTCCATTCATTTTCCAGAGAAAAATGGACAATATATTCAAACAAGTGGCAGACTTCTGTGTCGTCTACATAGATGACATTCTTGTGTTCTCAAAGAACAAAGAAGAACACATGAATCATCTCTTTGAAGTAGTCAAGCTCATCGTCCAACATGAGATCATCTTAGGAGAGAAGAAAGTTTTTCTCGTCTTAGATGAAATTGATGTCTTAGGGATCAACATAAAGATCAGAGTCATCAAGCTTTAGCCTCATATCCTAGAGAAGGTCTGGAAATTTCCAGACAAAATTCTTGACGCTAAAAGTCTATAGAGATTTTTAGGAGTCATAAATTATGGAAGAGACTTCCTTCCTAAAATTGCTGGACTAACAACAATCCTGTCGCCCAAAACAAGCTCAAAGAGAGCTTGGAAGTTCACAAAATATGATGAAAAGATCGTCAGGCAAATCAAATGTCTATACAAAAATTTCCCACCACTACATCAACCCGAAGAAAATGAAGAGATCATCCTCCAAACTGATGCTAGTGACAACTTTTGGGCAGGTGTGGTACTGGCAAAAGAGACCAGGCACTAACATTGAGAAGATTTTAAAATTCTGCAGTGAAAAGTTCAACGCTGCAGAGCATAATTATCCCACAGGGGAAAAAGAAATTCTGGCCATAAAAAAGACAATCGAGAATTCTCCCGCCTTTTTAGGAAAACCGTTCACCGTGAGAACATATTGTGCTAGAGTGAAAATTTTCAAAAACTTCAAATTTGATAAAGCTGCAGATAAGGGAAGATTAGCTAATTGACAATTATTTCTTAACCAATATGATTATGATGTGGAATTAATTGCAGGAAACGGGAACTATCTCCTAGATGCTTTAACCAGAAAAATGGCCATGTATAAGAGAAATGACGAAGAATGATGCAACCCAAGAAGCAAAAGGCCAGGAAAGGAGCCTAACCAACAAGAATAACCAGTTGAAAAAATCCTCAAGAGTTTTTTGCTGTGTCCCAAAAGACCAACCTTAACTGATCAATCCCAAGGAAAATGATTGGTTAACCCGTCTCAAACGGCAGACAGTAGAGACAAATCAAGATCGTTAATGGCTGCTGCTTTGCCAAAAAGCAGAATTTTTCCTATAGGTTTTGTAAACATCTTCAGATATTAGCTGAACACCTTTTCAGAAGCAGTCTTCCAAACTAACCAGAATCTAGCATCCCACCAAAGGGCATTGCTGGATAATTTAATTTTTGCTTTCTAGGAAAATGACAAAAGACTCATGATAGAGACCATGGACACCTTGGCAGTAGAACTAAGTCAGAAGAAGAAACCACCAAGCGTGATCAATGAACCAGCAACGTTGTACATTAGAACTCCAAAGAGTGCTAAAGTTCATATTCAAGCGCTAAAAGAATCAGAATGGTTCAAGTTCCACATACATATTGGCAAGCATGCACCCGATGAAGATCTCCTAAACACCATCTTTGTTGTCCCAGAACCCTTCCCAGGAAGATATTTAGTAAATGTGTAGAGTGAACATCCGCAGGAGCACAAGTTGTGGTTAGTAGAGAATGGATTTGCCCATAATCTATGGACAAAGAAAAATGAAGATCTCAAAAGATTGTCAGTAATTATCTACAATACAATCAAAAATGTCAGGAAGAGCAATTGCATTCTCAGACTAAAGTTCAGGTCTATATCTCCATAATGGATATAGAAGTCTAACGGAGAAAATGAATACATTCCTCCATATCATTACGTCAGAATCATCCAAGGACAGTATCTTGAGCCAGCATGCGACAGATACAATGGAAACCTAATTTCAAGCATTCCATGGATGAAGGCTATAACGTTAGAATACATCAGCAATCGAAGAAGATTAAGGGATTACGTTTCTTGCATCAGGAGACAAGATAACAGTCACCACATACGACCATTCAAAGGTCGTTACAGGTGATCTGTTCACAACCCTAAAACGGAGAGAAATAGATTCCTCCCTCGCCTGTACTCAATGGCTCAACAAGATCGAGAGAGACAAGAGCTACCAGATGTATACAGATATAAATATGGAAGAAAACGGGAACATAAGAAAGATAATAGAAGAAGACCTATACATTGGGGATAACTCAGAAGATTACAATGACCTGTAAATATGGGCAAAATCGTATTGTGCTTTTCTCTAAGTGGGAGACATCCTTATCCCAAAAGAGTATGCTTTCCATAAGAAGACAATGGAGGAAAGCAGATGCCCTGTCTGCGTCAAAGCACTATCACTGGTGAAGTTAGTATTTTTAGTTTATGTTTCAATTCCGTTTTGAAATCTGCTCTCTATACAAGGGGCTTTGAGTCTTAGTATAGAGGCATCGAAAATCAGAATCAGAGAAATCCATTTGAGAATAGAAAAGCCTGAGAGTTTTATAGTCAAAGCAACTGTTCAAGCTTCTTCATCCTTAAGTAAGTATGAGTGGCTAAACAGCTTATAACTGTTTACTAGAGAGTGAGGCTCTGGATCTGCAATTTATAAATTTGTTTGAATAAATAAAGCTATGGTTCCCCACTGCATACCTTTCAATTTGTTTTTATGTGTGTTCATAAAAACTCATTAAACTCCCATGAGAGGCGGACTACCGCCCAAAATGAGGAAGAAAATGAGTTATCTATATTTATTCATACTCAGTTGATCCCCTAGGAGGCGGACTACCCAGAAGGTGGAAATTCGAGTTAATTTAAGCATGTTTTATTTCTTAATAAATTATACTGGAAAATTAATCAAAAAAGAAATCATTCTAAAAGCAAGAGTTTTCCAGCAGTGAGTTTGTTCGCAGGAGTAGCCCGATAAGAAACCATATGTGAAACAACGATTTAATGAAGGCTAATTTAAACTTTTTAATTGAATAAGTTTTCTTTCTGATAAAATTTTCCAGACTTATATTCGCTGTTCATTGTTACTGTGCACTGTTCACTATTATTATTCACTGTTACTATGTACTCATTATTAACTAAGGGTATAATTATCATTTTATCTATCCGCACATTAATGTTCCACACATCGCAGAATTCCTCGTATAAATGGTATGTATATCATTTTTTCGACTATGTAGCTTTTGGTAATTGAATGCAAGAGCTTTCCCGTTAGGAAAAACAAAATCTAACAAGAGGACATGGAGGGAGCTTAACGTGTGTGCTCCAAACAAAGTTTCAAAATATAATTCAAAGAAAATTTTATATTTCCATATTCCAATCAAACAAAGCATCTATGGATTTTGAATCTTTGTTACTTCCTTCCATAAATTCTAGATCTAAAACAACTACATACCGATATGGTTAAACTTGCATGTGGTCCACGGGGGCACGACGGTGAAATTACCAAACAGTAGGGGCACGAAAGGAAACATCTCAGTTCATTTCGCCTTGTTGTTCGAAAACCCATCCCCCTGAGATTTGAGGAACAAAAATGAGAGAGAGAAAGAGAGAGAGAAACACACACACTCACAGTGAGAGCCCAGAAAACCCCAAAACTCTTCGTCTTCATTAGACGAGAGTCTGAATCTCAAACGCAGTAGCGCGACTTCATGAGAGAGGCCTCGCCGCCGTGAAACGACAACGACGACGCTCTCTCTCTCTGTCTGTTTCAGTATGGGTGAAAAAATTGAGCAGCAGCTCAAGGAGTTGGGATCCAAGCTCGACGCTCCTCATTCCTCGAAAGACGCGCTTGTTAAGCTTCTCAAGGTTTTGCATTCCTCTAATTCTCTCTCTGATTACTGCTCAATTGCTCTAGCTGTTTAATCGGTTCATATTTTTTCTGGTAATTTCGAGGCTCTAGGTTACTTGACTTGCTCCGAAACTTGTTCCGGCTATGAATTCAGCATTAGGGAAGTTGGAATTATGCATGTTGTTTTTGTTTTGGTATTTTTGTTCCGAACTTGAATTCTAGGCTTTTGGAAAATATAACCTAGGTAGTAGAATTAGGGTTTCGGTGGGGATTCAGACTCAGAAGCCTATTAAGTTGTTAGTTCCCTTTATAATTTTTCTATTTGGTGAACTTAGTATGTGGTTGAGATTTTCGATACTCGAGTTGGTTTTCAACACAGACACATGAAAGTACTAGTTCCCCGTATGCTGAATTGCAGTGTTTTAGTTCAAGTTTCAAATAATAGTTAGATAGTAAGAACAGGATAGTACACTGAAGCATTTGTCCAATTTGGACTGAGCTGGACTTGTAACACAGGAAATTTATTTTAAATCAGCAGAAGGAGAGAAAAGAAAATCGAGATTTTATCCCTGCGAAGCTTGTGTGCACAACTATTAGGTCAAGTTGGGTGTGATTCATGATTTTGTGATTATTGTCTTCCAATCTGCAGCAAGCTGCATCATGTCTCTCCGAGTTGGATCAGTCACCACCAGCGTCAACCTTGGAGGCGATGCAGCCTTTTCTTGATGCGATAGTCAAGCCAGAACTGTTGAGGCATCAAGATAGAGATGTCAGACTTCTAGTCGCAACATGTATTTGCGAGATAACCAGGATAACTGCACCAGAAGCTCCTTATAGTGATGATGTGCTAAAGGTGCCTTTTTAAACACAGTTGATTAGAGCACATACTGAGATTTTTATTCTAATCTTTTATGAACTGCCCACCTTATTGGTTTGGATGTCTTTGCAGGATATTTTTCATCTGATTGTGAGCACTTTTAGGGGATTGAAAGACATGAGTGGTCCATCATTTGCTAGGAGAGTTGTCATCCTGGAGACTCTTGCAAAATATAGATCATGTGTTGTAATGCTGGACCTCGAATGCGAGGACCTGGTGACTGAAATGTTCAGTACGTTTTTTTCTGTTGCCAGGTTTGTTTTACTATTTCTTAAAAACCTGTTATGACTTATGTGTATGCTGTATATTTTATATTCAGTCCACTGCTTGTGCATTTTCTCCTCTTTGATATCAATAGAGTCTTCTATCTATCCATAATCAGTTTCTTCATTTTCACGAAGCATGTTAGTATCTCTGTAAGGTGACCATTTGTATTCCTATCATCCACATCAATCAATATACTTTGATCAAGTATTTGATTTCTTCGTTGAAAGTGTTAGTATGTATCTTTTTTTTTTACTCTACTTTCTCCTTTCTGATTCTTTTCATCGATACTATATCATGTCCATCAATTAGAAACAGTGTACATAATACAGTTTTTCAGAGACGGCATAGACAATGATAAATTTTCCATTGAGTACAATTTTTAAATATTGATTTGTTTTTACATTCACTTATTGTCTTTACTACTCAGGGATGATCACCAAGAGACTGTTCTGTCATCAATGCAAACAATCATGGTTGTCCTCTTAGAAGAGAGTGAGGATGTGCAAGAGGATCTTTTACATGCCATCTTGTCTGTGTTAGGGCGTAAGAGAACTGTATGAATCTCTCTCCTGTTCTTTCATCTGTTTACAATTCGTATTATAATATGTTCAATGAGATTTTATTTTGTTGCACCCTCCGTTTTGACTCCCCTTGGGAAATTCAAATACTAGGACATCACTGCGGCTGCTAGGAGACTTGCCATGAATGTTATAGAGCAGTCTGCAGGAAAGCTTGAACCTGGTATAAAACAGTTCCTTATATCATCAATGTCAGGCGACAACAAGTCAACCAATCATCAAATTGATTACCATGAAGTCATCTATGATGTATATCGTTCTGCTCCGCAAATTGTGACAGCAGTTGTCCCCTACCTAACTGGGGAGCTACTGGTAATAACTAACTCATGTCACACAGTTAAGCTGTTACTCTATATATGTATGGCGTTTAATTAAATCGAGTGTTGGACCTGATTTATTTGTGAGAAATGGACCCACTATGACTACTGATAACTCTTGTGCTATGACTTTTTCAGTGTAGATGTTTTGGAAGATGGAAAAATTTGTGTTTTCATGTAGTTTAATATCATCTTAACCATATCTTATCTTTTGTGCTGTGCGTCTTGATATATCTATGCTTGATAAAGGAAGTCTTATTTTTTGATATTTGATGGTGCAGACTGATCAGCTAGACACTCGTCTAAAAGGAGTTAACTTAGTTGGAGATTTATTTTCTCTGCCGGGAACCATTTCCGAACCATTTCAGCCAATCTTTTCAGAGTTTCTGAAGAGGTTGACTGATAGAATTGTTGAGGTTCGGATGTCG